>JAVLUX010000117.1:8070000-8670000 GCA_032164185.1 Moxostoma hubbsi
AATAAGTTGGCTGTCTAAATCCTCTCTGTAGCATGCTGAAATGGAGGGGAGGCCATCTGTCCAGTCTGTTTATTTTGATAGTCCTTCATGCATGCTGTAACATTGAGTCAGTCTCATGTAGGATGGAAAGAACGGAACAGATGAGCGTCACTACCGGACCAATCATAAATCTGTGGAGGTGCACCTGCAGGGTCTATGCTTAAAACTGTTGACTCATGGTGAAAACATCTGACTGAGATCTTCTGTAGTTACTGATACATGTGTGAATCTGCATTGACATACCAAAGAAAGGCGTCTATTTTGGAATGTCAACAGCAGTTCCTTAGGATTTTGAGTCCATTGCTGAATCCCAGCCCTATGGGTCAAGTATTATATAAAAGTGTTCCAAATTCTTTCTCTGGCTATGTACTTGTCCAAGAATGATTTCATGTGCTTGGAATAACTAGTGGATTGAATCATACTCTCACTTTAATATAGCACGAAACGTTAAAGGTGCTGTTAGCGATCTTTTTTTTTTTCATGGAATGACAAAGAGAATATGTCATTATTAGTTGACTGTATCACTGAATTAGATTAAATTCCAGAGTGATGTCAGTGTTATGTAAAGTTGAATTCACAGGTTTAAATGCTGTAAAGTTTACCATTTCACTTTATACATCTTAACAGTAGAAAATAAATATTCACTTTCCTCCATAAAGTACTGCTGGAAATATACAGTATATGGCTGGAAATATATATGGCTATGTAAGTAAGGCACTGTAAATTTTACATTGTAAAACTGTGTCATAGAAAGAAAGAAGTAATTTAGTAGATGCATTTATCTAAAGAAAATTACATTTTATTTCTGAGTGACTCCAGCCAGGTCTCTTAAGCATCCAAAATCAAGCGGCCCAGTTTCTAGGGAGGGAGGGTAGAGTCACATGGAGTAACCTCGTTGTGGTCCCGATTAGTGATTCTTGCTCTCAGTGGTGCACATGGTAAGTTATGCGTGGATCGCAGAGAGTAGCATGAACCTCCATATGCGGAGTCTCTGTGGTATCATGCACAGCGAGCCACATATTAAGATGGGCAGATTGATGTCTCAGAAGCGGAAGCAACTGAGACTTGTCTTCCACCACCCAGATTGAGGTGAGTAACCGCGCCACCATGAGTAACTACTAAGTAGTAGGAATTGGGCATTCCAAATTGAGAGAAAAGGGGATACAAATAAATAAAGAAAATTACATTTATTTACCAAAAAATATTTGCTAAGGTGCCTTGCTCAAAAGTACTGTGATCATGGCAAGCTACATGCTGCTATTGAAAATAAATGCTTTCTTTACTTATTCAGGCACAGTTTAAAACGTATTGTAATTTAGGTTGAAAGAGAAATGCATCTGTAGCCAACATGAGACTGCAAGAGAATGTACAGTGGGTTGATTAATCTGAGTTCTTCTGTAAAGGGATTAATGTAAAGGAGGAGGCGAGAACCAGCTTGAAAATATAAATAATAGTTTAATAATAAACTGAACCAAAAAGAGACAAACACACACAGGTGTTGGGCAGCTGCATGTAAATCTCTCTCTCTGTCACACTGCCATCTCTTGTCACTCTCAAGGGCTTAATTAGCCTTATTAGGGGTCGGGTGTGTAGCATCATGACCTGGCCCCGCACTCGGCCTGCCACATCTTCTTTTCATTCGGCACTGTATGGTTGACAGTGTTAGCATTTAGCATTAGCAGTTACCATAAGTTATGAAACAAGCACTGGCCAGACGAGGACAGACATAACAAAGTCTGGATAAGTGAATCTATTTACATTCTTGTCCCAGAAACAGGATTTACTGGTATTAACCTCTCTTCCTCTGCTGTCTTTTTATTTATTTATTTATTTTATTTAACAGATATTCGAATGAAAGATTTGTAAATTTGTTAAATAAACTTAAATTGTATCTATTGATAAATAATTATCATACAGTAAGTACACATATGCAGTGGATAATTCCAACATAAATGATAAAATGTCATATATGCCTAATGGTAGATAAGAGCTGTAAATTTAACTCTTCTGGAAATGTGTGCAAAACTAATAGTTTATTCCCAGAGTAAAATACAAGGACTATCTAAGAGGTTATCAGACAAACAAGGTGTCTTTCAGTCTATCTTTCTTTTAATGTGTGTGAGTGTTATTTAATCTCAACCTTCCTCTTAAATTTAAATTGGATGTGTATCCTCATATAAAAGCCTCAGATACGATTGCACATTTAGTTACACTGCATGTTCTCTTTTAATATAAGAATAAGAAAGATGGCATGCTACATTCAAGCTAAAACAATTTTTTGACAACATTTAGCAAATTCTTATTTCTATCATGCAATCAGCATTTATGACCTCATATTAATTGAGAGACTACATGGAATAATTGTACTTTCAAAAATGTATTTGTCACACTGCATGATCACTTTAAATGAACTAGTGAAAGCAAACATTTGATTAAAAATAATGATTAAACCTTGACCATTACAGGACCTAATATGTACTAAGATTTAAACTTTCTACTATACATTCATATACAATTTTACCTGAAATCTTAATCCCAATGTATGAAACAACTATTCATACAGTCTTTTGCCTTTTAAAGCTGATGTAATTTTTTTTATGTTAAAATTATTTCTTGTATTCCAGCTTAATATGCAGCAGACTGATTTCACAGTGAACTTGGAAACAGTAGGTTGAATTTAGGATGAATGTCTTTTATAGCTTTATTGGGATCCAAACCTGGATCTTCAACGCTGCTGACGCAGCACACTTCCGTTTGCACCAGACTGAAAGGTAAACATATCGATGCAAAAATGTCTAATAGGAAATGGTGCTTTTCAGTGAGTTGGCTTAATGTGGCTAATCCTAGGGTGCTGGAACTCTTGGAAACAGCATGTCAACTTACTGTGTGATCATGTTTTATGCATTGTCAGCTATAAGACATCTGTTGGATCATTTCACCTACATGTGTAATCTGGTGTCTCTGTCGCACTATCAAAACATTTCTTGGTTTGTTTCTGTGGCCCATCCAGCCAGACACAGGCACACAGCAACACTGGCTGAACCAATAGCGTGTGTTTGGGTCAGGACAATCTGTTTGTATAACCAATGGAAGATGAGCTGAGTTTTCTGGAATCTGTTTGGTGATGCTGCTGGCACAGAATTTGCACACTTGCACACCTTTATTTCTCAGTTCTTTCTCTTTCCTCCCTGCTTGCCTTCTCTTTCCACACTTTATTCTATCGGCTCATTTTCTCCCTATACCCTCACTAATATTCTCCCTATTCTCACTCTATACCCTTCTCCTCACTCCCTGCATGCCCTGTCCTTTCCGTTCCATCATCCAGCTTCTTCCCATAGCTCCAGTAACATTAATTCATGGTGACGTCCATGTTTAACAGGAGCCCCAGATGCCTGTGAGCTGCACATGAGCTGTAGAGCTGTTCATTGGGCTCCAGCCTCTCCTCCCACTACCCCACTCAAAACACATCCGGCCACAGGACACAAATAACTACATGCAGCTCACAGTAATGATACATAGTTGACCAAAAGCTGGAATTAAAGCATGGGGGGAAATTGTGCTCTCTGTTCCCCTGCTGGGCCTTTCTTACTGAGTGAGGAGTAGCTCAAAAAGCCCCTCCACATCTCTATTTTAGATATATCTTGGCTTGCAGAGGTGAATTTGTTTTTCTGTTTTATTTTAGCAATTCCATATGTCAGATTTCTGAACTTTTTTGTTATGCCTATTACACAAATACTTCAGTTGAATCAATTGAATTACATTTGTGCATTTGTTACTACTGTACGTAGCTACGGGAACCATTGTTAAAGGAATATTCCAGGTTCAGTACAAGTTAAGCTCAAGTGACAGCATTTGTATTATAATGTTGATTACCACAAAAATTAATCTCGACTCATCCCTCCTTTATATAAAAAACAAAACAAAAAAGCACAAGTCTGGTTTACAGAGAGGAACTTACACTGGAAGTGTATGGGGCCAATCCGTATACATTAAAATACTCTTTTTCAAAAGTATAGCCACAAGGCGTAAACAATGTGTGTGTTAACATGATTTTAGTGTAATAAGAATGCTTACTAAACTTTTCTGTGTAAAGTTACTGTATGTCCACTTTGCAGCTCAAATAATACACAAGTTTTAACAGAAGAATAGAATGCTTTTATAAAATTAGAAGTTCAACATTTCTGACTCGCTGTAACTTTGATTACTTCTTTTTGTAAAGAAATGGAGGGACGAGTAGAAATAATTTTCTGTGGTAATCAATATTATGCCACACTGAATGAAATTGCATTTTATCCAGCTTATGGTGTTTTTTGAGTCACAGAAATCTATCTATATAAAAACACATGTTAGACCAACAATAGTCTTTCCTTGATTTTCTTCTTTCACATTCGTTCATAAACCTAAATTTTAAACTTTACAAACGTGTGAACATATCTCCGATACTACTCTTTATAAAAAACAATCAGATTTCTTTGATATCGCTACTTATATCCAACTTTCCGAACTTCCGCTACTAGTCTTAGCCCGCTAGCACTGCACGCGTGGTCTCTCGCCTATCGATCGTCTTACTTACACCTGTATAACTGAAAGCTATAATTCGCCATTATAGCACATCTGCTATAATGGCGAATATAGCGGATGTGTGTCTAACGCTGCCTCTGTGTGCAGGTGAAGACACCTTTGAACTACATTCGGTGCAGTTGGAGCTCGAATCCGTCGAGAGGCAGATCCACGACCTGCTAGAGAGACAGGCCGAGCTGCGAGATCG
This sequence comes from Moxostoma hubbsi, assembly GCA_032164185.1. Lineage (NCBI taxonomy): Eukaryota > Metazoa > Chordata > Actinopteri > Cypriniformes > Catostomidae > Moxostoma > Moxostoma hubbsi. Next base: position 8,074,808 of record JAVLUX010000117.1, read on the forward strand.
GCGGTCCGCGCTTGAAGCATCACGCGCCGATGCTCACAGGTCAGTGGTTAATAATTTTTTGACTCCGACCTCGTCTACTCCGTGTGTTTCTCTGCACAGGTCCCGAGCAACCAGGACGCGATCCTCCCTGGCTTCATTCACTCCGGCACCGACACATCACCATGGACCCTGGGTGATTCCACGGCGGAAGACGCGAGCCAGGACCAGACCAAGGACCTCCCCGCCTCTCCCGGCTTTCGAGATCTCCACCCGGAACCGCTTCTCACCTCTTCGCGAGTCGGAGAGCGACGACGCCGTGATCATCGGAGATTCCACCGTCCGTCATGTCCGCGCTATCTCTGGCAAAGGTAAGGTGCGCACTCACTGCTTTCCTGGTGCTCGTGTTCTTGATGTCTCTACGCAGGTTCCCGAGATCCTGAATGGTGACGAACACGTCGGAGCTGTCGTGCTGCACGTGGGAACGAACGACACCAGGCTGCGGAAGACGGAGGTACTGAAGGAGGACTACAGGAGCCTGATCGAGTCGGTACGCAGCACTTCGCCAGAAACAACGATCGTCGTGTCTGGACCGCTTCCCACGTACCGACTAGGACAAGAAAGGTTCAGTAGATTATTTGCTCTAAATGAATGGTTAATGTCATGGTGTAATGAACAGAGACTGCTCTTTGTTAATAATTGGAATCTGTTTTGGGAGCGACCTAGGCTCTTCCGTCCTGATGGCCTTCACCCCAGCAGAGTTGGAGCGGCTGTTCTGTCGGACAACATCTCCAAGACGCTACACACCATATGACTAGTAAGTCAAAGTCCAAATCACAGTATTTGCTGTCCCAACTTAATTGATATAAGTACCAATGTAGAACATTATATAGAAACTGTGTCTATTCCTCGTTTAGTAAAGCCAAACAATACATCTACTGTAGGATCTAGGAAAAATCTAATTGTAATTAAACCAGAAAATCTCAATATCAGTGAACAAAAACAATTTCTAAAGCTAGGTCTTCTAAACATTAGATCGCTCACACCTAAGGCGGTTATTGTAAATGAAATGGTCTCAGATAATAGTTTTGATGTATTTTGCCTTACTGAAACCTGGCTTAAACCAAATGATTATTTCGGTCTAAATGAGTCTACTCCGCCAGGATACTGTTATAAGCATGAGCCCCGTCTGATTGGTCGTGGCGGCGGTGTTGCAACAATCTATAGAGATATTCTTAATGTTACTCAGAAAATAGGTCACAGGTTTAATTCGTTTGAATTACTTGTGCTAAATGTTACACTCTCAGATGTAAGAAAAAAATCCCTATTATCTCTAGCCTTGGCTACCGTATATAGACCTCCAGGGCCTTACGCTGATTTCCTAAAAGAGTTTGCAGACTTTCTATCAGATCTATTGGTCAATGTCGATAAAGCAATAATTGTTGGAGACTTTAACATACACGTAGATAACACAAATGATGCGTTAGGGGCTGCGTTTACAGATTTGTTAAACTCCTTCGGGGTCACGCAAAACGTCAGTGGTCCCACTCATCGCCTAAATCATACGCTAGATTTAATTATATCATATGGAACCAATCCAACCGATATAGATATTATACCGCAAAATGATGATGTCACTGATCATTACATGGTAACTTGCATACTACGTACCACTGAAATCTGTCATATTGCGCCACGTTATCGACCAAGTAGAACAATCCTTCCAACCACAATATATAGATTCTCAAATATCCTACCTGATCTATCTCAGCTGCTCAGTGAACCCAAACAAACAGATGAACTAGAGGAAATGACTAGCGGTTTGAGCACCATTTTCTCTGGTACATTAGAAATTGTTGCACCAATTAGATTAAAAAAGTTTAGAGTAAAAACTAGAGCACCATGGTACAACAGTGCTACGCATGCTATCAAGAGAGAAACTCGTAACTTGGAGCGTAAATGGAAACAAACTAATTTAGAGGTCTTTAGAATCGCATGGAAAGACAGTATGTCACGTTACAAAAAGGCTCTAAAAACAGCCAGGGCTGAGCACCTCCGCATACTAATAGAAAATAACCAAAATAATCCAAGGTTCTTATTTAACACCGTGGCTAGACTAACAAATAAACAGAGATCACCTGAGCAAAATATTCCGTTACAGTTTAGTAGTAATGATTTTATGAATTTCTTCACTGAGAAAATAGAAAACATCAGAAACACAATTGTAAACACAACTGTTAATGTACAATCTTTTATGGTGTCTTATGACTCACCCTCAATTATCGCCCCTCAAGAACAACTACACCGCTTTACAACTATAGGACAGGAAGAGCTAAATAAACTTATCATTGCATCTAAAACAACAACATGTTTACTAGATCCAATACCCACTAAGCTACTGAAAGAAGTGTTACCTGTAGTGGAAGAGCCTCTTCTCAATATTATTAACTCGTCTTTATTTTTAGGTCATGTTCCAAGAATATTTAAGCTGGCAGTTATAAAACCTCTCATTAAGAAACCACAATTAGATCCAAATAACCTAGCAAATTACAGACCCATCTCAAATCTTCGATTTATGTCTAACATATTAGAAAAAGTTGTGTCCGCTCAATTGTGCTCTTTCTTGCAAGAAAATGATATCTATGAAAAATTTCAGTCAGGATTCAGACCGCATCATAGCACAGAAACTGCGCTAGTTAAAATTACAAATGATTTACTTTTAGCTTCTGACCAAGGCTGCATCTCAATATTAGTTCTACTCGATCTTAGCGCTGCGTTCGACACTATAGATCATAAAATACTCTTGGATCGACTACAAAACTACACTGGTGTTCAGGGACAGGCATTAAGCTGGTTTAGATCGTACTTATTAGACCGTTACCATTTTGTCTGTTTAAATGGGGAAAAATCGAAGATAACGTCAGTAGACTATGGAGTGCCACAAGGATCTGTGTTAGGCCCTCTATTATTCTCAATATATATGCTGCCACTTGGTAAAATTATAAGAAAACATGGAATTAATTTCCACTGTTATGCTGATGACATTCAATTATATATCTCATCACGACCAGATGAAAACACTAACTTATCTAACTTGACAGAGTGTCTTAAAGATATAAAATGCTGGATGACGCGTAATTTCCTGTTATTAAATTCCGATAAAACGGAGGTATTACTTATTGGTCCAAAAAACTACCCACAAAATCCCTTACAATACAACTTTAATTTAGAAGGATGTCCTGTTACATTATCCACTACAGTAAAAGACCTGGGTGTTATACTAGACCGCAACTTGACTTTCGAAAATCATATTTCATCTGTTACGAGAACAGCATTTTTCCACCTTAGAAACATTGCTAAGCTACGTAACATGCTATCTGTTTCTGATGCAGAAAAGTTAGTTCATGCATTCATGACCTCGAGACTAGATTACTGTAATGCTTTATTAGCTGGTTGCCCTGCATCCTCAACAAACAAGCTACAGTTAGTCCAAAATGCAGCTGCTAGAGTTCTTACTAGGTCAAGAAAATATGATCATATAACACCGATTTTAACATCTCTACACTGGCTACCAATTAAGTACCGAATCAATTACAAAGTATTACTACTGACCTATAAAGCCCTAAATGGTTTAGCTCCGGTGTATTTGACGGATCTTCTATCGCCATACAATCCATCGCGCTCTTTAAGATCACTAAATTCGAGGCTTCTGGTCATACCTAGGATATCTAAGTCCACTAATGGAGGGAGGGCGTTCTCACATTTAGCTCCTAAACTCTGGAATAGCCTTCCTGATATTGTTCGAGGCTCAGACTCGCTGTCCCAGTTTAAAACTAGATTAAAGACACATCGCTTTAACCAAGCATTCACATAATGCTTACTTTTTATAATACTGCTGAATCAGTTATAATGCATTAATATTATGAACATCAGCTATGCTAATTATTTCCCATCTGCTTTTCTGCTGTTATCTCGGGACGCCAATCCCGAGGTAAATAGCGTTCGTCAGCTCCAGTTTGTATCCAGCCTCTCACGGAGACTTCAGATGCCCCATCACCATGGACTTTGATCTTGAAATGGGATACATAGACTAATTATTGCCAACAAAAGCCTTTATCAGCCAAACAAGGACAATTGCATCTAAGTGAACTTCTGGAATTTAATCAAGGATGGACTTCAAAGACACTGGTCACTAATCTTGCAGTTCAAACACAATCACTGTCTAAATACTGACACTTAGCACTTAATAAGTTTAATAATTTTTTAAATCATGTTTTTTAACTATAAATAATTCTTATTTACATTATTCATGATGTTAGCCAGAGGGGAACTGGCCCCCCACAGTGAGTCTGGTTTCTCCCAAGGTTATTTTTCTCCATTAACCATCATCTTATGGAGTTTTGTGTTCCTTGCCACAGTCGCCTTCGGCTTGCTCACTGGGGTTATTAATACAATTATTATTTAATTATTTTTAAACACTATAAAGAATCATATCTTATCTAATTCCACAACAAGGCTCCAAACAAAAAAATCAATTAAGGAGCCACTGGCTCCTATAGGGGGAAAAACAGGCGCCAAATATTTTCATTTTTAACTCCTTCCATTCCTTTTCGTCCCACAGCTCGCATGCAAGAAAAACTGCACGTGCTAACAGTGTAGTCTGTGGAGCATTCTTCGCAATTATGTGATCACGTGCATTTTTTATGCTCGTTACTGTCACCGTGTTTTCTCACAGTCTCTTTTTTTTAAATGGTTAGTTCCTGCAATGAACTCCGTTTTCCTCGCTATTTCTTTTGATATAAACTTTTGTAATGTATTTCGGGAAATGTAATGCAAATTTTAAAATCAAAGGGAGTAAATTTTTACTGTCGCCAATGGCGACCTTGACAGAAATTACACTCGCAAATAAATTTATTTGGTCATAAATGCGACCATTTTTAGTCGCAGTTTGGAGCCCTGCACAAGGATGATGATTTATCGACTTTATAGACATTACATTTTTATCGTCTGTTAATGCTGAACTTCTGTAAAGCTGCTTTGAAACGATGTGTGTTGTGAAAGGCGCTATACAAATAAAATTGACTTGACTTGACTAGTCCTCCAAATGTTGTCCCAAATAGTCAAACAGAGATGTCTGAATGAACAACTTAATGCTGAACAGTGTTGCTGATGTATGTGTTCCCAGCATGCATTGCAGCTTGAATAAATTATGTGGTTAGTGTTTTAAGCTTGTTCCTTCCTGTTTGCTGACTATGCTTTTTTTTTTTCTCTCTCTCTTTTTTTTTTTTTTTGCCCTTTTATTTCAAAGTTTTGTGGTGATGTTTGGAGCTCATCTTAATGAGGTTTGTTGATTTTAACCATTATTGGGGTTTGTGTGTTAAGGACTGAGGTCTTTTGTGTGTTAACATCAAACTATTGTTCGTATTGCCTTGCCTCAAAAGACAGCAAAAATTGCTGGTAATTTCATATACAAGTACTTTAAATGATGACAAAATGAAAGGTCTCACATTGTGAATTGTCAGTTGGCTGAACTAGAAATTAGTTCTCTTAACAAGAATTGTTGCATTTAGTTAACAAACAAATTCACATTCACAATAAACAAAGCAATGTTACAGAGAACAATTATTCAAACGTCACTGAGAGAACCCAAAAATCTTACTGCGTCATGTTACATTTAATTTTTAAGTTTGCTCAATGATTCTTTTTATAGTGCACAAATTCTGTCAATTTGAACTTAACTGGCTTTTACTTATTCAACTAAATATTAAAGAAGTTGTAAACTATGCACAAAATAAGGCACGATAATGCTCCACTAGAATTCACTTACTTCTGAGCATTGGGAAGTATTCTTCTTTTCTTCGTCGGCTCCCTTATCATGTGGTGTGCCTCAGGGGTTCATATTGGGCCCTCTTCTCTTTTTGCTATACATGCTCCCCTTGGGTGCTGTTTTTCAGAAATACAAAATGTCTTAACATTTCTATGCTGTTGACACACAATTTTATCAACCGGTTAAAACTGACAGTGGTTGTACTTTTGAAGTGCTTTGTGACTTTGAGGATATTAAGTATTTGATAGCAAATAATGTTTTGAAATTAAATGAAAGCAATAGTGAAATGTTTATTTTAGGCCTCCATCTGCCTTGCAATTCTTTTTCCTCTAGCGTTCAATCACAAGTGAGAAATCTTGGGGTTATTTTTGATTCGTCATTAATTTTTGATAAATTAGTGCAGTGGTAAAGGGAAGTAATCCATGTAATCCATGCTTTTATAACATCATGTTTGGATTACTGTAAATCTCTGTACTTAGGTCTGCCTCAAACTGCTATTTCCCATCTTCAAGTTGTTAATGTGGCAACTAGACTTCTTACCGGTACAAAAAAGAAGGATCATATTTCTCCTGTTTTAGCAACTTTACACTGTCTTCCTATAGAATTGATTTTAAAATTGCTGTCTATGTTTACAAGGCTTTATCTGGTGTCATACCGAAGTACATCAGTGACCTTTTGAATCCTTACTCTCCCCAAAGAGCACTTAGATTGTGTAATCAACTTCTCTCATCCGTCCCTCATTGTCGCTGTAAAACTAAGGAGCGTCGGGCCTTCTCTGCTGCAGCTCCCAAACTTTGGAACAGCCTACCCTTTCATGTGAAGTCTGCTCCTCCTCCAGAGGTGGGTAGAGTAGCCAAAAACTGTACTCAAGTAAAAGTATAATTACTTCAAAAACACAATTACTCATGTAGAAGTAAAAGTACAAACATAAAAAATTACTTGAGTAAGAGTAAGAAAGTATCCAATTAAAAGAGTACTCCAGTAGTGAGTAACTTGTTACTTTCACAAATTTCATAATAGACGTTTACTCCCCTATATTCCATTACATAATACACATTGAACTTGTACTACATAATTATTATTCGTGTTGTTTCAAACCCGTATGACTTTTTTTCTACCATGCAACACAATACGGATATATATTGCCTGAGTCACTATTTACTTTCAGTGAATGTTTTTGATATATATATTTGTAAGTGAATGGTGAGCGAGACTGTCAGGCCCTAACATTCTGTCTAACATATTTGTGTTCCACATAATACAAACCCTAATAAAAAACTTGTTTGGAACAAGATGAGGGTAGAGCAATTATGACACAATATTAAATTATGGCTGAGCTATCACTTTAAATAGATAGTTTACCCAAAAATTTAAATTCTCTCATCATTTACTCACCACAATGAAAATGTGAAAATGTCCAACAAGGACTTTATATATAATGCTGAAATATAATGCTTTCTTTTATTATTTCATATCTTTAAAAGTCCTGTGTGGATTCTTATTTCAGTGTAGTTACCGTTTTCAGTGTCGTAAGTATTTAGAATGTTAGTTCTGTACAGCAGTACCGCCACACTCTAAATGCCGAGAACGCAGCCTACGTAGGGCACCAGCCCTGATTGTGGAACACTCACTGTGTCTGAAACTGCCCCCATCCAATATATAGTGCACTATTTCGAGTTTTCGCTGTTTTGTAGGAGTGTCTGATTTCTGAATGAGCCACTTGTTCCCTACTTTTGTTCACTCATTCTTACCCACAATGCACTCTAATATAAAGTGTACATTTCAAGTACACTTGATGACGGTTAATTTCCCACAATCCACCTTTCTTCACTCCTGCAATATTTTATTTAATGCTGAATGTGTTACATTTCTTTTTGACAAATCATTACTTGATTAAAATTACATAAAAACATATAGAGAGACAAAACATACAGATACATTTAAAATGTAGGCCTACTCTCTATTTGATAAAATGTGTTTACTCTTTATATTAACACACAGTATATATTAAAATTACAAACAGAATGAATATTTATTGAATTAATATATTATTTAATAAGAATAACAAATAAGGTCCAAGTATTTAAAATTTTTATATGTGACTTTTCTGCACCAGCTCCAGAGCTCCGACACTCGTCCGAATTCACTCATTTCATTCACTAACTGCCATTCACTATATAGGAAATAGTGAATGAGTGAACGGTTTGGACACAGGCACTCTCGTTGCAATGATCGCATCGCACACTTTGCTGTCTGTTCGCGCTCCAGTTGTCGATCACACGAATGGCAGTGATTTACGCTCAATTTGGATATTTACATGGATTTAAACTGTTAATCCGCCTGAAGTAGCTGCGACAGTTTCCAGTACCCAAGCGTGAGCGCGGAGTAAATGCATAAATACTACTTATTACATGCAGGACAAAGCACACTGATATAGCTGCACTAATTTAAAATGTACACTTAAAAACTGATGTCATAAGAGCCCAGTTACAGAAGCACCCTGAAAATGACCATCTTTTAACACTGAAAAGTCCACGTTAGAATTGGAGCCAAAACCTCGACATGCTGCCTGAAGTTGGAGTTGTGACTTTAATCTTGAAATATCAGCTTGTCTTGGTGTTAAATGAAGGCATTGCATGATTAAACTATTCTTTTTTTTCACTGTGTGGAGCGATATAGATTGAATAGTTTGATGCTGCTGCACTGATGACTTGAGTCATATCACGTGCAGCTGTGAACTTCCGCTCTCGTAAAAGTCCCATTCAATAATCTCTCAATAAATTACATATTAATTCAAATTAAATCCAGTAATGTAATGACAGTAATGCCACACATTGTAAAGAAGTAAAAGTAAAAAAAATAAAAATAAAAAAAAATCATTAGAAATGTACTTTAGTGAGAGTAAAAAGTACCCACCTTTAAACCTACTCTAAAAGTAAAAATTTTCCTCAAAGTTACTCAAGAAAATGAAACTCGTTACTACCCACCTCTGTCCTTCTCTATCTAGTTTTAAATCTGTTGTTAAATCTTATCTGTTTTCTCTATCTTGATAATTAGTGTTTTATGTTTTAGTTACACAGACTGTACTCTGTTTATTGTGCTGTATACTTTGTATGCATTATGTTGTTTAATAATGTTGTCACTTGTATTTACTCCTGCATTTTTTTCTTTATGTTTTATATTTTACTGTACAGCACTTTGGTGCAACTCTGTTTCTTTTAAATGTGCTCTAGAAATAAATCTTGACTAAGTAATTGTCTGGTCCCTACAGTATGTTAGATTATACAGCTCTCTAGTGTCTACCATCACTGATACAAGTTTTATAGTAATTAGCAGTGTTTTGCATGTTGATTTTCTTTACTAATGTTTTTTTGTTAAAAATACTCAATATGAGATTCACAATCAACAACATTCTCTTCTAAAATAGTAAATATGTATATCTGACAGCTACAGTTCACTACAGTGTCTGCAGAGTTGTCTAAATTCATAACGAGATTCAAGGCCTAAATGTGAATATAATGAAATATATCAAATATTAAATAATAAACAACATATGCACTCAGTAGATACAGGTCCATTTTTGCCTCTACATTTAAAATAGACTGGAGGTGTTTTTGCTCTGGTTAATTTCCAACCCTGATTCAAATCTATAATGTTTGGCAGAAAAGTAAAGGCCAAAAAAAGCATTGCTTATTCACTGAATTTGACGACTTTTACCACACATGGACATCAAATGATTCAGTTTCACACACAACATGCTCAGTTTCCACCACTGCGCTCTCTCACATGTCCTGTCGCACAATGTGTTTTTGTTGAACGATCGTTACAAGAGCTCAGTTGCAATGTGGGTCCATGGAAACCTGAAGACAGTATTTAAACAAGCCTGAATGTGTGAGAATGTTGGTTTTCAGGGAGCTGCCTGTGTTTTAATAGCCGTTTTTGTGCCATGTCTGGCAGCGATTGGAGTTCTCAGGTGGAGTTTAACCAGCCATGTGACACAGTGGAAAGGTTTTCAGGGCAGGTGGGGGAAGGATGGAGGTGTACTAACCCGGTTTCCTCTGAGAACAGAGACGCCCTCTGTTTCAAAAGCATCTGGACAAAATCAAACAAGGCCATACGGGCAGAGAACGAGGGATAGGGGAAAGAAATTGGATAAGAGACTCCAACTGAAAGTGAGGCCTGTACTATAAAAATGGTTGCATGTGCCATGGGCAGTGTAGGTAAAGCAAAGTTCAACAGGAAATTGAATTTTAAGGGGCTGAAATCATTGCTCCATGGCCGAACATGGCTGTTTGGTCTGCAGAGGTATCAAAAAGCATGGCAGAACACTTTTGTTGGACAGGCACTGAGAAATGTCTGTCTGACATGTTAGCTTTAATCTGAGGCACACGTAGATTGCTTTCTTTAACGACTTCTCAAACATGGTCTCGCAGAGCAGATTAATTGCATTTTTTTTTTGGTGCTGTGCTGTACCGTTTTAAGGGATGAAGGCATTTTGTCATAGTCTTGAGTCTTGTATATTACCGGCTTATACTGTATAATTTCTACATAACAGCTACATCTGTGAGGACTATTATTACAAGAAGCACTATATCCATGTTCAGTATCTCCAAGCATCAACATTGCTGGATTCTCAAGGCAGTCGTTTACAATGACAGCTGTCAAGATCTATTGGAATTAGAATGTCACGATCAGCCTTCTGTTTGTCTGCTTCTGTTGTCATGGAGACCTATTCCACAAAGCTTCTCATTCATAAGGAGGTTCCCTGAGTACATCATGTGTAAAATATGAAAATCACCAGCCAGTTCTTACGAATCTGCATATTATACTTATTGTGGAACACATTTACATTAACTTAAAGAAGACTTGACATTATAACAGAAGTGTTTGCTGTATTTTAGTTTTTGTCGACTAGTTTTACCTATGGAAGTTATTTGGCACACTTTAGAAAAACACTCTAATGTTATGTATAGGGATGTTGCAATACAATCATGTTTATATTGTGGTTTTTTTTTTTGTCTTACAGTATTGCATCCTTACAAGTCATTGGTGGAGGCGGGGGTGTGATTGAGCACCGATCTGTGGACAGTGAGGTCCGGGAAAGCTGAGTAGTTAAGGACACCTGTGCTAACACCTATTTGTGTTTCCAGCGAGCTGTGGCAGAGATAAAAGTGGAGGAGACCGCGGCAGACAAGAGTGAGTGAGTCATGCTTGAATTGCATAGTGTTGATGAAAAGCAACAAGTTAACTTGAAAATAAAAACTGTTTATTGGAACACAGTATGCCATCTTTCACTTCCTCCTTCACTGGAACTAAGGGATTTATTACAGTGGTGCTGAAACCCAGGAACGTGGATGAATGCTGTAATGAGTCTTTGCCTCTGGCCGCAATAGTCAAGACCCTGCTGTCATCCACGAGATGCAGCATCAGGCCCTCCTGGAGCTGCAGTCAGACCAAGAACAATGGTTTCCGGTCATGATGCAAGCCTAAGGCGGATGACCAACCGGTGATGCGCAGCTTGCTGCCTCAGGGTGTTACTCCAGCAGCGACCCTGACCACGTCCACTGTGCCTCAGATCACACCCGTGAAGATGGGACACTAGGACGACTCCGAAGACTTAGTAGATCTTTTTGAGCATGCTGTGAGGAAGCATTTATTGAGGTAGCAGCCAGGTAAATTGACAATGAATTAAAGTGCAACTCTGGACATGTGCAAAAGTTGGATGGTGTACAGGTGTGTGTGTGTGTCAGTCCAGTCTCTGAGTATTGAGGAGTCTGATGGCTTGAGGGAAGAAGCTGTTACACAGTCTGGCCGTGAAGGCCCGAATGCTTTGGTACCTCTTGCCAGATGGCAGGAGGGAGAAGAGTTTGTGTGAGGGGTGTGTGGGACCATCCACAATGGTGTTTGCTTTGTGGATGCAGCATTTTGTGTAAATGTCTTTGATGAGGGAAGAGACCCCGATGATCTTCTCAGCTGTCCTCAATATTTCCCCCTTTAAAAATATGGTTCAGAAGTTCGAACACGAAGATATGCGAAATTGGGATATGTGGATACAAGAGATTCCACAAGCCTCCACGGTGTTTTCCCTCTTTGATTACTTTATGGCCACAAGTCTTGGCGCATCTTAGATGTTCTGAGAGAAAATTGGCTGGAGGGACCTTCGGAGAGTAAGAATGAAAAAGCTCCACACATTGGGGCAACTAACACAGGAGAATTTGCTCCAGGAACGGCAGTCCTGGCTGTATAATAGGGGCACTTAGCTACGGGAATTATCATAGGGAGATAAGGTCTTCGTGTTATTACCCATGTCAATTTCTAAATTATTAGCAAAGTGGCAAGGGACTTTTGAGGTCACATGGAAAGTTGACTATGAGGTAAAACTAATGGATAGAGGCGGAGCACGGCAAATTTACCACCTGAATCTCCTAAATCAATGGTGAGAGGTGGTACCCGTGGCTTTGGCGATGGTCATACCAAAGAGGGTGGAGTAAAGTCCAGAGGTGGAATCAAAAATCACCCATCGAACCATCCTAGACCATCAGATCACCTCTCAAGTCAATGAGGTTGCTAGGTTGCAATAGGAGTTTTCCAATGTGTTTTCAGCTCTACCCGGTCATACAAATTCATAGAACACCACATTGAGACAACTCCAGAAGTTGTGGTTCGTTCCCACCCTTATCAGTTACCGGAAAACTAGAATAAAGTGGTCCGGGAAGAACTCGCGGCCATGCTCGATATGGGTGAGATTGAGGAGTCCCACAGTGACTGGGCCAGCCCAGTAGTTTTGGTACTGAAGTCCGACGGGTTGGTCCGGATTGTGTAGACTATAGAAAAGTTAACACGGTATTTAAATTCGATGCATACTGCTTGATCGGTAAGGTGCGGCTCACTTTTATTGACACTGGATTTAACGAAGGGTTATTTGCAGATCCCCTTGACTCCCATGTCATGAGAAAAAACTGCCTTTTCCACTCCGTTTGGCTTACATCAATTCGTTACCTTCCCATTCGGTTTTGTTTGTGATCAACGTTGGTATCTGGCCCTTTAAATTCGAGGTGGTCCACAGGCCGGAAGCGTTACAGGCGTTAGCAGGCCAGACAGTTTCCCAGAGTCAGGCGATGAGGGAATGTGAAGGTCAGGGTGTGATAGAGCACCGATCTGTGGAGAGTGAGGTCTGAGAAAGCTGAGTTGGTAAGTATTTAAACCTGTGTTAATACCTGTTTGTGTTTCCAGTGAACATTTTATTGGAATGCAGTACGCTGTCTCCGACTCCTCCTTCCTTGGAACTAAGGGATTTGTTACATCCTTGTTTCAATATTATGCACACACACACACACACACACACACACACGTCTACGAGTTCATTGATATCATAAGCATGAGAGTGTTCAGGGCAGGGTTGCACTAGTTGTGCATTACGTCTCACATAAATTCAGATGTAAAGATCAACTAAGAGCTTAGTAACTAGTAACTAGTTAGTAAATAGTTAGTTTGTAACTACTGTTAGTCAGTTCTTAATTTAGTTGTACCAACAGTTCATAATGCAAGAATTACTAGTAGGTTGTAAACTCTGTAAAGTGTAGCAGCATAATATGATGTTTACCTTTGCTGCATCAATAAATTTCATTTATTAATTTTAATATCCTATATATTTTGTATGTATTGAAATGGCATACCAGTGACAGCAGGCGATTCACACTATATTGGTTTCATGCTAAAAAGCCACTAAGAAGTCTGTTTTATACATTGTTCTCTCTTTCGTCAATGTAAAAGACTGTTAAAGCCAACATCATAAATATGTCTAAATGATTGAAATTTCTCACGCAAAACATCAGCTCACTGATGTCATTCAATAACTTAATAAATATTCCAAATGTGACTCCTGATTGAGGCCTAACATGAAACTAGTTGAGCAAATTCAGAGTTTTAGAGTAAGAGTCGGGTTGACAACTTGATTTAGACAAACAGATTTAGATTTTCCGGGTTCAGTGATCTTGAAACGCTCGTAATAAACATTCTTTGTCAACTCAGAGTTTGATCCTAAGTTTGTGCTTCACCCTGAAGCACGTGGACATGAATGAGTAATGTTTGCCACGAACAGCCAATGCATGAAGCTTTGAGAGGGTTGCCGGGATTTACTTCTCGTGAGAAATTCGAGCAGTATTAAGAATTTGAACATTTACACAGCATGAAGAAACAGCTGCTGCTTCAGAAGTAGGGACTAAAAATGGTTCAAGGAATGAAAACAAATAAAACATTTTTGGCAGAACGTAACCAAAAACCGGAACAAAGGGATTTTCAATTGTTCCAAAGTGAAAACATTATTTTTAAATGCTGGTAATCGGTTACAACAGGTTAATTTTGTTCCAATAATGTTTTCATGAAACTAAAAGCCAAAAGGTTTATCACAGTTCCCGTTGCCCGAAAAAGTGAAACAATGTGCTTTGATCCTGAAGGAAACTGCTGCATCACACATTTCTTTGCTTAATTGCCTGTTGTGGATGTCGCATTCTCAAAATGAAGACCTTAACAACTATGTACAATTACTACATACTGTATATAGTACATGCACAGATAATCTAGGTACAAGGAAAAACATTATTAGAGGTAAAAAGTCATTTACAAATAAATATCTTATTTTTGGTGAGGCAAGTGGCTTATTTTGGGCTTGTTTTTCCAGTCCATGTTGCTTGTTTCTCTTGCGGGATCTGGCAACACTGCAATTGGTATTTCACCCACCCCTTAGTACAGAGTACTGTCATTTTTAAAATAACTTTATTAACCGTTCTTTTATTTTGTTCTAACCAGTAAACGTTTGGAATGGAGGCTGCGGAACTTATGAACCGGAAAAAAAAAAGTACAGTTTATGCTCAGAAGAAACCGAAATGGAAAAACCATTTAGTTTTTAGTCCCTGTGCAGAAGTTTGAGGTGACTGCTGAATAAAAATATCTGAATATAATGTGCAACTGAATTTATATAGGTTCACAATAAGAACATACAGGCTTTTTCATTTTAAAAGCTTAAATATATATTTATTTAAAATGTAAAAGCTTTTATATTAATTTAAAGGTGCAGTATGTAAAATTCTGTGGCTCTTAAGTGAACTGCAGCCAGCTTCCTGTTGCTCATAATCGTGCACACACACTCCATAGAGATGCAAGTGAGCATCGACCAAAACTGACTGAACGTGATTCACCGGCATCATGCTAACAGATGAGGTAGCATAATTAAAATGACACAGTTATGATTGTTTACTACAAACTTTAAGACTGCATATTATATTTGACTCTCCAGTTCTGGAACAGGGTTAAAGTGTGGATATAGGTCTGACTATGCAAGACTGTAGCTTGAAGTAATCATCATAACTGTCATTTTGATATATCGATGCACTATTGTTTTATAATAATAGAATGTATATATTTTCTGTATAATCAAGTTGTTACACTAATGAATGGAACTCTTATTGCATTATCTTGAACATTATCTAGCATTCATTTCATGTGTTATTGTGGTTTACCTTGGTGAATAATTACAGATTAACATTGACATTAACCTGACTTTTAGCATTAAGAGAAGATCGTTTAAATTATTTGAAAGTTACGAAGCAAGGTAGCATGCAATTCGTCAGCGTTAGCAGGCAAGATCAAGTTAGCTAAAATTACTCAGATCAATCCTTATGGCACTATATTTCACATGCTTTGCAGTTATGTAAGCTTACCTGTCCAATAAGAAGAATGCCAATTCATGGTCAGTTTTGATCCCCTAAACCAGTGGTGGGGAACCTTTTTTCTATTAAAGGCCATTTGAGTATTTACTAAATTATTCGAAGGCCATAAAATTGCTTGCAATTTTTGATTGTAGGTTGAAATTAATGTACGCATTCCGTTACGTGCTCACACACCAAAAACACTAAAAGGTCTGTCTATTATACAATATTTTGTGGTGTTAACATTTAAAATTATTTTTAAACATTATTTGAAAGGATTTGTTTTTTTCAGGTTAATTGAATCAAAGCCATTTTTTGCTTTTCAAATTATTTCTCAAATGGCTTTGCGGGGCTTATACAGCCGTGAGGCCTGACGTTCCCCACCCCTGCCCTAAACCAAATGAAGACACTCCAGGAATCAAATGCCCTGCCGATGTTCACTCTAGTTTTCGGTCAACCACGATCATGTTCCCGCTTAGCCAGATGGGATTCAGTAGATCATATTTTTTTTGGCTTACTCTGAGTTTGTGTAGGAGTCGGTGTAGTGCTGGGAGCCGGACGTTTGCTGGATTCCATCTCTAAGATAATGTTACCTAGTATTGCAGACTGGCTGTTGACGCTGTTGAATAGAAGCGCTGATGCAAGGCTCTCAGGAGTGCACATAAATGTCATATCCTTTGGATTTTCCCGGCAAAAGTGACCTGCTCCCTTCGCATGAAAATCAGTCTACAGGCTTTAATCCGGGAAGTCCGGGAAGGGCAAATTTTTTAAGTTGCGTTACAAGCCCTTCACACATTGGCCAAAAAAAGGCAAATATTACATGAAAAATTTTACATATTGCACCTTTAAACAAAAAGCCTAATATAATTTAATGTATAACATGTCACTTTGTTATAATTTTAACCAGTATATTTGTTTAGGTGGAATGACTTTCCATACAATAAATGTGTCTTTAGTGTAAGAACCACCTTACAAACACTTCTGCAAACAGTTTATTTTCCACGGATCTCAGCATCACGCACTGCATACAGGTACAGTGTGTAAAGAAATGCAAAGAAACTCAATACTAATGCTTTTTTAAATATGTTGCTGAAATTATACATGGTTCCACAATCACTCAAATAAGCCATCTTATAATATCTTAATATATACTGTAGGTTTAATAAAATCAATCTTAATACATAACTCTAATTAAATATAGACATTTGCTTGTTAAGCATGCTTCAATTTGCAGCACGAGATACAGGGGGTGTGACTTTATTGTGTCAGAGATATCAATTTACACACCGCTGATTGATTCAATATCTGTTTTCTATCTGTAACTCAGAATAAATCCAGCTGCGGAGCAGGTTAGCCGTTTAGCAATTAGCGTTTAAAATTGCTATGGCATGAAGACCGGTAAAAACTGACCTGCCTTCTTGAGACCGAAAAGCCAGAGTTTGCTCAAACTAAACTCAAACTAATCTGGGTAGCCACTGAAACCAGCTTCATGCAACAGACCTCTGGTCGGAGGGAAATATTTAGTTTACACGTTACTTTTCAAGTTTAATGGTGCAAGACTCAAATATTTAGTTGTGCATAAATTGTAACTTAGTGCCCATTTATGCCATAACTAGTCAAAGGTATAACTTGCAAGGTTGGTGTATCCGGCCCCTGGAACCTGAATGAAAATATTATTTTTTTGTAAATATGTTTAGTGATGCTTGTGGTGCAGAAATTACACAGTTTAGCTCTAATTTCCAACCAGCAAGGAAAATCCTGTTTCAAACACTATTATGCAGTATGCTGTATTTCTCTTCAGGCAGACATTGGTTATACAGAGAGTACAAGGGTTTGTCCTATTCTTGATATGAATGTGTGAGCCCCTCTGTCTGCCCTTATGCTGAATACTGAATGAAAGCGGAGGCACATCTGCCTGATCAGCAGAAATCAGGCTGCATTAACCCACAGCTTCTGCACACTGCATGCAGAAGAGACTAGACTGCCTCTACTCTCCTTTAAATCAAAGCAAAGTATGATACTTTTGTCTTTCAACCCTCGGGTCAGCTCTCTTTAATCTGATAGCCTGATCAAGACCTGCCTCTCACTTTAATGGAAGACTTGGATCATCTCCCAGGGCACCCTGGGATTTGTAGTAAGCACTTCTTTAACACGCCTTTGAAAGGTGCTGTTGTCCCCAGACGTCCTCTGTATGGTAAAAGGATGATGTTAATGAATGGCAAAGTGAATTAGTCCCAGTGGATCCAGGTTCCCAATTGGGTTTCTTCACTTATTCTCTGTTTCTCACACACCTTCTCTTTTGTGCTACACCACTGAGCAGTAGATTGAGACATATTGTGGTTCCAGAGAGGCTGATTATGTGAGCTGTAACCCTGGAGACTGTTCTGTCTTCAGCCAGGAAACCAGGATGGGAGAAGTGAAAGGAAGAGGAGAAGGGCTGGCTAATTAATTACACGTGAGCTTGTGGGAATATGGAGCTTAAATGCAAGTCATCTCCCTAGATAAGATTGTGTCTTTCTGTGTGTATGTACACGTGTGTGCAAATAACAGACAGGTCCCTGTGAAAAGAGAGTTAACAGCTTGGGCCCAAGGCACCTTGCAAACCACTGGCTGCAGGGGTTCTGTCACAAAGCTAAGCTGAGTAAAGGATGCAGATGCCAGATGTAGCATTGGTCGTTTCCTGTTTAAACTTATTCTTGCATCAAGGGTTGTCAGTCATCTCTTATAATATGGAATAATATCATATTATAAGGAACGTCCCATATTTAAAGGTGCAATATGTAAAATATTTCATGTAATATTCACCTTTATTTTGCCAATGTGTGAACGGCTTGTAACGCAACTTAAAAAATTAGCCCCTTCCGGACTTCCCAGGTTGCCTATTAAAGCCTGTAGACTGATTTTCATGTGAAGGGAGCGGGTTGCTTTTGCCGGGAAAATCCAAAGGCTGTGACATTTATGCTCGCTTCCGAGAGCCTTGCCTCAGACAGTATCTTCTCTTCCACTATTTTGGGGATCAAAACCGACCCTGAATTGCCATTCTTCTTATTGGACAGGTAAGCTTACATAACTGCAAAGCATGTGAAATATAGTGCCATAAGAATTGATCTGAGTAATTTTTGCTAACTTGATCTTGCCTGATAATGCTTACGAATTACAAGCTACCTTGCTTCATAACTTTCAAATAATTTAAACGATCTTCTCTTAATACTAAAAATCCAGGTTAATGTCAATGTTAATCTGTAATTATTCAGCAAGGTAAACTACAATAACACATGAAATTAATGCTAGACAGTGTTCAAGATCATGCAAAAAGCTCCATTCATTAGTGTAAATTCATAAAGATGGCCATTAGCGGAATTATAAAGTGTATTTGATCATTTAGGCGCTCAAACATTAGCCGTCTGTCAATCAAACAACACGAAAGTGAAAGACGTCAGGAAATAAAAAGTCAATCATTTATATTTCATCTAGATCAACCAACCAGTGGTGCTCTTGCAATCACGATTAATGTAATCAACACCCATATTCTAGATGTGAAACATAGGCTAAATATAGGACATCTCTCTTTTTTTCCAGTAAACATCTAGATCATTTTATTGCCCAGCCCTATTGATATCATTGCATTAATCTCTTGCAGCAACCCAATAATCTCAGTGATGGATGGTTAAATTACAGGCTAAGTTATAGACACACAGAATCTAGTAAACAGAAATATGAAATTTACCTCTATATGTTTCTTCAAATTAGAGGCATGATTAATGCTGATATCTGGCTATGAGCAAGTTAAACTTGCATGACATGAACAAGCGATTGGCCTTTTTCACTGCAAAAATGGAGTGTGTGTATGATAACGAGCAACAGGAAGCTGGCTGCAGTTCACTTAACAGCCACAGGTGTCATTAATAACAAGGGTTTCTGAATCTTACATTTACATTTATGCATTTGGCAGACGCTTTTTTTCATCCAAAGCGACTTACAGAGCCCTTATTACAGGGACAATCCCCCCGGAGCAACCTGGAGTTAAGTGCCTTGCTCAAGGACACAATGGTGGTGGCTGTGGATCGAACCAGCGACTTTCTGATTACCAGATTACCAGTTATGTACTTTACACCACTACACCACCACCACTCCATGAATCTTACATACAGTACCTTTCAATCCTTATGGGTTGCAGTTTGTCTCACGTTATTGTCCGTATTTTTTTTTAAAATAGCTCATTTTAAAGTCTTAAATGCAAAGCACTTAAAGGATAGTTCCCCCAAAAATGAAAATTCTGTCATAATTTACTTACCCTCATGTAATTTCAAACCTTTATGACTTTCTTTCTTATATGGAACATAGGATTGAATAAGGATAATTTCTGTATAAATGAATATCCCTGGCCGTCTTTATAATTCAATGACATTGACAGTTGAAAGAGACTTTTAAAGCTACACTATGTAATATTTTTTTTTGTAAGAAATTACCAAAATTTAATTAATGAGAGAGTACACCATCAACCTGTCATTCAAACTATATTTGTGCCATACCCCGATTCACTACCTAATGCCTACTAGTGTTAATTTCGTCAGACGAGACGAGACTAAATATGTTCGTCAACGACCTTTTTTTCCATGACTAAGACGAGACGATAACGAGACTGCACCAATGTCCAAAAACGCTGACTAAGACTAAATTAACATGCATTATTGTTGACGAAAAAAGACGAGACTAAAATGTTTTGCATAAAATAAAAACTAAGATAAAATCTCTCTTCATTTTCGTATACAATCGTCTCTACTTTTTCATCATGAGATAGAATATTCAGCTGTTACGCCTTCAAAATATTCCGAATGAGTTTGCGCTGTTGCTCTAGTAACGGTTACAACAGGTCTCATACTCCTGTGGCTGCAACACGAAACTACATGGAGCAAGAACACAACAATCATAGACAGTGGCGAACATGCGACGAGCGCCGACGACATGCTTGGTAGAAGGAAGAGGCTCGATATTTGGTCGCATTTTAGGTACAATGATATTGACAAAAAGTCAGAATGTGTCATTATAACTGACAGGAAGCACTGCGGACAAAAAATATCGGGGAAAAACACCACCAACCTTAAGCGACATCTAAAGGCTAACCACCCACACATTCAGGGAAGTTAACTTAAATTAACGTCTCATAAGCTAATGCTGATTTTAGGCATCTACGCTGTAAATTAACCAGTTAGCTATGGTGTTGTGGCACATACATTATGCAGGTTATATATATTTTATGTAACTTATTTGCTTAATAAAATACTCTTCAGAACAAGTTCATCATTTGTGAATGTGTCTCTTAAATCAGAAAACCAGACACGTTTAACAAAGTGAATTCAACATATCATTCAACAAGTGTATTTTGTCAGGTAATTATGACATTTAACCAATATTTGAGATGTGTGAAACATTATTTGACTGAAATGGTTATCTCAGAATTAATCTCAGAAATAATTTATTTAAAAAAAAGACTAAAATGTTTTGAAACTTGACTAAGATATATTGAGTTTTCTTTTGACTAAAACTAGACTAAAATGACGAGACTTTTAGTCAACTAAAACTTGACTAACAAAAAAAAGATATGTGAATGACTAAATATGACTAAAACTAACAAGGACATTTGGCATAAGACTAAGACTAAGACTAAATTAAAAAGAGGTGACAAAATTAACACTAATGCCTACAATAGAGATTTTTATTTAAAGCCGTCAGGACGGATTTGGCGCAAAATTTCAGGCATATGTCATTCATCCTTGCATGTTTACATCACGTCCGTAAGCTCAAAAAGAAGGTCTGGCTGTGGTGCAATTCGCATGAGTGTCAGAAAAGCGGGAAGCAAGTGCAACAGCTGTTCAGCAGCGGTGTGAAATCATTCTCCTCATGGATTTTTGTCTGGTGAAGTTGTTTACCTGCTGTAATGCTTTGGTATGTTTTCTGCTAGGGTTGTTATGCTTAAATGAATCAAATGTGTACCAATAGTGATGTGTTTATAAGTTGTTGTTTTTTCCCGGTGAAGTTTCTCGTACATGTTTACTAATGTTGATGACTTCTAAGTATTTTATAACATTGATGCAGTTTCAGTATTCCCAAAATGTGTGTTTCTAAGTGTGTCTGCTGCTGTTTTGTTGTAACTTTACTTCCAAATAAACAATTACACTTTTTTATTGTAATTGAAATTGTGATATTGAATATTTATGTTTATTATTTTCATGTTCATTAAAGTATTTCATAATTATTAAATTATATAATAATTTTACAGATAACATGCTTAAGCCCCAGTAGCCCATACCACCCCCCCCCCCCTTAGTGTCACCGCCCATGACGCTATGAGAGAAGCTTGTTCATAGTGACTGATGTGTTCACTCGAGAACTTGCATTGTTTAGCACTCAAAATAAGGAATGTTTTCATGTAAAAACATGTGCCTGTTTGAACATGAGGGTAAATTATGACAGTCTTTTCATTTTTGGTTGAACTTTTCATTTAAAAATTCAGAAATTTTCATTCAAAATTTGAAATATGTATGTATAGTCACAATTCTCTGTGTTTTAATTTGCCTAGGTAGATGTATGATATTAAAATACATTTATTTTTCTAACAGATGCAGTTAAGTCATATGTCAGCATGCCAAAATCAAAATGGTTAATCTTATATGCATTTCAGCACTTAATTCAGTCAATCAGCTAACAAACTGTTTATAAATTAAGTGTTGAAAGCATACACAGTGATTGAGTAGCATTTTGTTTATGTTTACAATGTGGTTACTTATCACTTGCTGCCAATGGTTTACTTAAATCTCAAATGTCAAATTTGGCATAAAGAAATGGAGAGTGTCCTTTCTTTTCTAAAAGAAACTGAGAAAATACATGTTTTTCCTCTGCTGAAGCTGGCAAATCTACTTGTGATGTCTTTATAATTCCCCAACATCTCCTGTCACAGGTTGAAATAAGCACCCATTGAAATGCTACATAAAAAGCCTGGGTACTCCGATTAAATTGTCTTTAGTTTATTAGATACATTTCACTCAAACATGCCAGCATTGAAAAGCAAAAGGCGGCGTTCCATCTCTCTTATTACAGAGAATTGTACGATTAAAGGAAGTCCTTGGCACACAGTATAACGAAATACACACATACAAATAAACTAAATGCAGACTGGCACACCAGTCCTTGGCACACAGTTCTAATACATACATGCCTGAAGGCTTGTCGCTCTTCTTGTTGTGGTTGGTCTGGCATCTGTGAGATTGCTTTGAAGAGAGTTAACAATCTTTTGATTCTCACACACCTACGCACCAAAAATCTCCACTACACAGCCTCCTGCTTTGGCAACACACTGTGTGTATGCCAGTGTTTGTCTGAGGTTGTGTGCAGGTGTCTGTACAGGTTTCTCAATGGTGCACTTGTTTATTTGTTTTTAGATTATACTTATTACCTAAAAGATATAACTGAAATGGTTGTCCTGAGAAATCATAATTGTCTTTGGAACAGCCATAGGCTTTTTAAACATTAAAGAAAAGAGTTAAGAAAAATTAAGATGCATTTTTACTGTTCTGATCACAAGTGGACAGGCAAGACACATCACTGTTTACACATTATTAATTGAGCTTTGATTGTGTGTCTGAGAAGTTTTGTGAAGTTCTTGTGCATGTACACTGGCCACCAAAAAGTTTCACAGCATTCTAGCTGTCAGTTTGTCTAGATACTCAGGTGACATTTCACCCCACACTTCCTGTAGCACTTGCCATAGATGGAGCTGCCTTGTCGGGCACTTCTCACGCACCTTACAATCTAGCTGATCCCACAAAAGCTCAATGGGGTTAAGATCCATAACACTCATTTCCAATTATTTGTTGTCCAATGTCTGTTTCTTTTCAAACGCTAACCTTTTCTTTTTGTTTTTCTGTTTCAAAAGTGGCTTTTTATTTGCAATTCTTCCCATAATGCCTGCACCCCTGAGTATTCGCTGTACTGTTGTACATGAAACTGGTCAGCTGTCAGCTGAGGGCATGTGAGAACTAGAGACTCTGATGTACTTATCCTCTTGTTTAGTTGTACATCTGGCTTTCCACATCTCATTCTGTCCTTGTTAGTGCCGGTTGTCCTTTGTCTTTGAAGACTGTAGCATACACCTTTGTATGAAATCTTCAGTTTCTTCAGCAACTTCAAGCATTATTCAAGCCTTCATTCCTCAAAACAATGATTGGCTGATGAGTTTTTAGAGAAAGCTGTTTCTTTTCTTTTTTTTTGTGCCATTTTTGACCTAATATTGGCCTTACGACATGCCAGTCTATTGCACTCTGTGGCAACTCATACACAAACACAAAGCCAATGTTAAGCTTCATTTAACAAACCAAATAGCTTTCAACTTTGTTTGATATATTGTCAAGTGATTTTCAAGTGTCAAGTGATAAGGTGTTTGAGTGATGGCTGTTGGAAATGGGGCCTTTCTAGATTTGTCAAAAATAACTTTTTTCAAATAGTGAAATAGTGCTGTGTTTTACATCAGTAATGTTCTGACCTTACTATGTGATCAGTTGAATGACACTGGTGAATTAAAGTACCAAAACAGCAAACTCTGTACATTATTCCAAACTTTTTGCAACCAGTGTATATGCATGCTTTTTTAAATTTTCCGATCAGACAGTTAATTCTTTTCAAAGCTGCAATCACCGACAAAGTTAAAAACTTGTTTTAGTGCAGTGGTTGATTGACAGGTGAGTAGCCGGTGCTTAGCTTCTGTTCGAATGCATTTCTACAGTCCAAATGGTGGTCACGTGTTTTTGACCACATTCGACAACATCCGAATGTAGTTAAAGGACAAATCATTTCAAGTGAATAACCCAAAACACATTCTGATACCAGGTGTTAACTGGGACAATCAGAGAACAAGTTAATCAGAAGTAATATGAGCGATTGATATGTTGGTTGCAAAAAATTTATTTTGTCAGAATTCCCAGCTAATTTTGAATGGCTGTTAAAGTAGAAAAATGCTTTTGAAATCCAGATGATTTAGTATCAACATCTACTAGCAGGGGCTAAGTGGAACATGCTAACCAGCCAAACCGTGTAATTAATTATTGCACCTTTAAAGTACACATTTCCAAACTCTAGAAACAGTGCTGCAAATTGCATAGGGTCCCCAAACTGTCAAAGACATTATGAGTAGTCCAGTATTGGTATTTGTCATGTAGACATAAATATATTTTTTAACATGAATATACAAATGCAATGTCAACTGTAGGGGAGTCATATTATTAATATATCAATATTATAATATTTATAATTTGTCAATAATAATATTTATGTTGTTGGGGAGCCCAGTTTTGCTTAGAGCCCCCCAATGGTTGGACCAACACGATCTGCAAATACACTGTAAGAGTTAGAACAAATTCTGAACAAATTCAGATTTCAACATCAAAATGTGCATCTCCAAAGTTACTAACAATACCACAATTGTATAGGATGATCCAGATAAAAGTAAATGAAACAACCAGCAATAAAAGAATGAAAAATATTGTTGAGTCTCAACGCCAGTCTGATTTACACATACCACATCTCTATTTCTTTCTATTATGCCGGATTTGTGTATTCTTATAATATGATCTGTCAGAGGCGAAGAAAAATTCTTTGATTCTTGCAGTAAATCTTACCCCTCTTTAATTGCAGCTACCAGTTCTCTTCTTCAGTCAGTTTGTTTCCTTTTCTCTATGTATGGAGCTTCTGGCAGTTATGTTCTGCCATGTGCATTTTGTTTACTGCTGTGAACAATTCTGATCTATAATAATGGCCCACTATTCCTCTATTCTTCAGTCTCTATCTGTCTCTGGTTCTCATGAGGGACTCTTTTGCTATCCCCTCTTCACAATAATTCTCTGTGATAAGACAGAGAGCCCATTCCAAATGGCTGCCATTTCTCAGGGCAGAGTATGCTTCAGGAGTCGCTAACTAGAGCCAGTCCGATCAGTAAATCTGGCTACCTTTTGATGTGTGATGGGTTCAAACACTGCTCTGTGTATGTAGAAACTGGGCTTAAGGGGACTGACTTAACAGAAAGCCAAACTGTACCTCAAGACACATATTCGCATATACAGTATATATGTTTCCTTCATCATCGTGGCCATCTGAGAATTGGTAACAAGGTTGAAATTCCTCTCAATCCCTCTTGGTTTTGGTCTGTGGTTTGAGGGACTGTGGAGAAAGACATGATCAATCCTTGCCTCTCTCCTTTACCGCAGTAGCTCATTCTTTAAACAAGAAACTCCTCTGCAGAAGACCTGGCTGTCAGTCATGCGAAAAAAACACTGGTTCCACAATTATAATAATTAGCATGTCAATTGATTATACATTCAGTCCTTCTACACTCTCATAATTCATGACAGCACAATATCTAATCAATTCCAAGATGAATGGGCAGTTGTGTCTTGTAACTGGAGTGAAATGAATGCTTAATTCATGCCCCATCATATATTTTGGTATGTAATGAATGCTGCAGTTCTCTTTCAGGTCTTTATGCACCAACTGTCAGACAGACTTCTAAGCAGTGTTGGGGAAACTACTTCTAAAATGCAGCTTTTTAAACTACACTCTGCTCTTACTTTAAAGTAGTTCAACTACAGTCAAGCTAACATGTTGAAAAAGTAGTTAGCTACACTACGACATATAAAAAGTTAGTAGCTACACTGAAGCTATTTCATAAAATTTATAACTATCAAATAATACAATTTATTTTTTAGTATTTGTGTCAAAAAAACAATCAATTTAGGATCACAATTAGGATGACAGCATTTGAACACATCAGTTTATACTAATTTTACACCATAATTTGTTGAAAATATTGTGATGATGAGCAACATTTCACAATTGTTCAATGTTAGTTCAAAATGCGTTAACTAATGTTAACATATACAGTACAACTTTTAATTTGAAAAATGTATTACATGTGTATCATACATGTTAAAATTAACATTAACATTAACATTAAAATTATTGTCCATTGTTTGTTTATGTTAACTAATGGAGTTAACTGATGTTAACAAATACAACCTTATTGACTACGATTACACGGACACCAGAAAGCGGCTTATTGCAAGAAAATGGGTTATTGTGAGTAAACAGTGTTTCTGTTTACATGCTCTGTATAAGGGGCATACACTTTACTTCCGTATACTTGCTGCTCGGTCAGTAAGCAGCTTTCTCCACAGCAACGTTATTTCCTGCGATGCTTGTGTAAATAACAAACATGGGATATGAGGAAGACTTTGCTATTTTATTCTCTGTTGCTTTGCTCTATTTACAGATATTCCAAAGTTGTTGCTGTGTTTGTTTCCTTCACTTTCTATTATGACCTGCAGCAGAATTGCACTGCAATAGTAGGTTTTCCACAAAACATGAGGGATAATCGCTATTTTACATTGGTGTGTATAAATGGGTATATTTTAGTGTATGTGATTTTCCCACTGTATTTCCAGAAATTTAGAATTCTTTCCACTGTGTTGACTTGTTGAGCTCCAATCTATCATGTTTGTTGTCACGTTCTGTTCCATGCACGCGCACTCTTCAAACACCCATCAGAATGCTGCTTAAGCATTTACATGACAACATTAAGCCATGTTTTCTGAGAGAAACCTAGGTGTGTTAAACCGCTTTCTCTTAATCCCTTAAACGGCATAAGGAAATCAGTTACCATATTTTGTTGCAAAATACAAATATTCTAAAATTGTTTTGTATATCCCATCCATCCCAGTCGGGTCGTGGGGGCAGCAGCTCCAGCAGGAGACCCCAAACTTCCCTATCCCGAGCCACATTAACCAACTCTGACTGGGGTACCCCGAGGCGTACCCAGGCCAGTGTGGAGATGTAATCTCTCCACCTAGTCCTGGGTCTTCCCCGAGGCCTCCTCCCAGCTGGACGTGCCTGAAACACCTCCTTAGGGAGGTGCCCAGGGGGCATCTTTACCAGATGCACAAACCACCTCAACTCACTCCTTTCGACGCAAAGGAGCAGCGGCTCTACTCCGAGCTCCTCACCCTATCTCTAATGGAGAAGCCCGCCACCCTTCTGAGGAAGCCCATTTCGGCCGCTTGTACTCGCGACCTAGTTCTTTCGGTCGACTCAGCCTTCATGACCATAGGTGAGGGTAGGAACAAAAATTGACCGGTAGATCGAGAGCTTTGCCTTCCGGCTCAGCTCTCTTTTCATGACAATCGACTGCCAAGCGATCCAGTGAGAACTGAAGGTCACAGACCGATGATGACATGAAGACTACATCATCTGCAAAAAGTAGTGATGAGATCCCAGCCCCCGAACCGCACACCTTCCCCACACTGACTACACCTCGATATCCTGTCCATGAATATCACAAACAGGATTGGTGACAAAGCGCAGCCCTGGCGGAGACCAACCCCCACATGGAACGAACTCGACTTTGTGCCGAGGACACGGACACAGCTCTCGCTTTGGACATACAGGGATTGGATCGCCCTAAGTTTTGTTTTGTATATCACTACAAAAAAACAAGACATAAAACATGTAATACCAATATAACAACTTCGTTGTCATGATGATGTAATGCTGTCAAACTGTAACATCAGTAAATCCCTGATTTATCACACTAAATTCATGTAAACACATATGATATTTCTGACTTCTGGCTATTGTTTTTTATATCACGACACTGTCGCACATTTACCAGGATTCTATGAATCAGTGAAAGTTATTTTTAAACTAGTTTATTTAAATGAACTATCAATGTGAAAAGATTCACTAAAATCAATCAGACTTATCCATATCCAATCCTATATACTGTATGAATACAGAGTAAACATTTGAGGCAAACACATTTGGTTTTTACCACAGTAAAGCTGCGTGTGCAATATGTACGATTAAACAGGAAACAGAGACAACAGCTTCTGTCATGCTAATGAAAAATTTTGTTAAGTTAGTAAATTTTAAGTACATTTTGTACTCATTCGTAATGGTTTTTAACTCAATTTGTATGGTAACATAAGGGATCCCTCTCCCAATTTCAGCATGTTAAATGTGTGTGCACTCAAATGAACTCATGTGCATGATATGAATATAAACGTCTTATTTCTTGTCTCAGAGCTGAAACTAGCTGTATTTTCTGCTAAGATGGAAGCTCCATTGCTGGGGAGAGACTCTTCCACAGCAAACATCTCTGCACTATGGGGAATCACAGATGGCTCACATTTTCTCCTCTCTTCCGGGTAGCTCTGGGGAGGTGGATTCTTCATTCGAGATGGACAGAATACATAAAAAATAAAATGAGAATAATGTGTCCATGAATATGCTGTCATCATGCTGATTTATGTCTTTTGAAAAAGAACAACAGAAAAGAAGCTTTGGGGCGGATGAACGGGGGATGGAGGGATGAAGTGCCATAATGCACAAATGCATTCTTTTTCATTTTGTTGAAGCAGTTTGAAGGCTGTCATCTCCCGTCTTTTGCATAAAATGATGCCTTTTCAAAATGGGTCAGGGTTATGAAAGACAGCTGGAGTAATTTTTGTTTGATTTCTGTTCTCCGGAGGGACATTAGATGGCGTGAATAAACTAACAGCGCTTTGATAAAAGAAATGAAACAGGATAATGAAAGAAGATGAGCTGATGTAACTTTCCTGAGTCACTCTACATGGTTTAGGTGAAGATTGCACTTAGAGTGGATAACAAGAGGAATGTTCATAGATGTTGTAGATTAGATGTGACTTAATGGGTTAGTTTCTGTCATTATTTACTCATCTTTATGTCATTCCAAATCCAAATGACTTTCTTTCTCCATGGAGCATAAAAGGAGAAATGTTAAAGAATGGGCTGGCCACTCATTTATTTACATTAAAGTGGGAACCTTGGCTGTCAAGCCCCAGAAATTAAAAGAAAAAAGTATTATAAAAGTAGTCCGTATGATTTGTGTGCTGTATTCCAAGACATATTACCACTTTGACTGAGGAACAAATAAAAAAATAAGTTGTTATTCACTAATAATCTCCCTGTGATGAGGAGGAAGGCGTGGCCGGGCTGTGAGGATGCACGCCCGGCACTGAGTTGCCCAGTAAGCAGTAGAGAGATAAAGGTGGAGGTGGATGCCATAGAGAGAGAGAGAGAGAGAGAGAGAGAGAGAGGGGGAGATGCACGCAGCAGTGTTCATGTGTGTGCACTTTTGCGTTATGCTGAAAAGAAGTTTTATGTTGTGTTTTGTTTATTAAAAGTCTTTTTTATTGCTAACCCTGTCCCTGCTTCCTCCTTTACCGATGAACAAGAGGCTTGTTTGCCACACTGGTGCCGAAACCCAGGATTGGAGGAAGACGTGCCACCATAGAGCCCTTGCCGCTGATGGAAGATCGCACATTACCAATGTAACACAGGTGACATGGGCAAGGAGAAGGTGGGAACCGGCTGAACAGTCAAAGTAATATTTAATTTAAACAAAAAGAAACAAACACGTATACACGGCAGTTGAGTGTAGCTCTCACTCTCCTGAACTGCCGTATCTGGCTGCATTTATCCCTCTCCTCGGCTGATTAGCCCAATTGGGGCTGTGCATGCATAGAGTTAGGGTTAGGTCCCCACCCTCCTCCTTGACACACAGTCTTTTCTAACAAAAAGTTATCGTATGTCTTTTGAAGACTCGTATGTACCACCTAAATTGGATTTTTATAGTGCTTTTTGGAGCGTGACCCCAGTCCTCATTTACTGTAATTACTTGTGGAAAACAATGGACAGAATAATCTTCACAAATCACATTTTGTGTTCCATTAAAGAGAGAATGTCATATGGGTTTGGAACGACATGGGTGAGTATATGATGACAAATTCCCTTTACTCAAATCTCTCCTTCTCCAAATTTCAACCCAAAAGTGGAACAAGACACAGCCTGCAGTCAGTGCAAACACAGTCTGTCCAACCTTGCAGTCCTTTAAAGAACAGATCAGCTTGGCAGCTCACCATCATTCTCTTCTGAAGAGGGCCCAGGCCCCCTGCCACGTCGGGCCTGATCACAGAAGGTCCGCCTAGGGCTACAGGCGGGTCAGAACACACTAACTGTCACCGAAAAGGATAGTAGGCATTCCTGAAGCCAAGGAAGTTCCGGTGAGTATCAGATCATAAGAAATATTCACAGATGACAGGTTGTTCATTGAGATGACATAGACTGCAACCAACATCCCCCTGGCATGACCATTAGGCATTTTGTAGAGGCACCGATCTGCTCCATCTGACCCATCTGTGAGTTTGGGGGCGGACAAAACATTTGGACAGCCAATGGAAGATGGTGAGGTTATGGAAACCTGTTTGACAACAGTCCTTATTTTTTCCCATCGGTAGTGCAGAAATTACACACTTCTTATTTAAGGAGCTATTGCTACCAGACCATACCCTTTTGTTGTTGTACCTCGTGTATTCGGGTTGATTCAGTCATATTAACTTACAGTATAAAACATCTCGGTTACTTTCATAACCTCCATTCCCTGATGTAGTGACACTAGGGGTCGCTCTTGAGAGCCCCAGAACACTACAGATATTTGAGAAAATGCCATGAGAATTGCCGAGTGGAATTTGCATGCCACTCCCCCTGACATATGGGTATTAAAGGAGCTGGAATGCCCACTCTCATTCAGGTTTTCTGCTGAGGAGCTGAGACAAGGTCCCGGCCTTTTCAGTGGGTAGTACAGTATTGTGGCTAGAGGGACACAACGTTTTGTTCCCTCAATCAGGGAACGGAGGTTATGACAGTAACCAAGATGCTCCACTTCTACAGCAGGTGCATCAGTTTGCACGTAACCTCCCCCAACGCCCCACAAGACGTCATGTAGTTCCCCACACCCCTAACTAGTATGGGAGCAGGCTGTGCCAACCGCTGCATTTTCTCTATGTTTTCTCTCCACAGAGTATTAGCTGGGGCCATCAGAGAAGGTGTTCTTTTCCTTTCCTATTCTTTGAGGGGGAAAAGACCCCATGAAGGCTATATCCTGCCCGAAGGGGAGGTAACATGTGCCGATACGACATGTGGGCTCACCAGACGCACATGGAAGAGGCGCGGAGGTAGGTCCTGCCTCGAATGGGAGGAGATCTACAGCGACCAGGGGCAAAGAGAGCTGTACCCAAGGGATATGTGTGTCTGCCAAAAGGGAGAAAATACATCACAGGGGGTACCGGAGAATCCAGCACCTGTGGAGCACCTATACAGGGCATATTAGCACCCATAGTGGATCTGGACATCCAGGGGGCGGCTGTGGCTCGGATGGTAGAGCGGGTTGTCCTCTAATCACAGGGTTGGTGGTTCAGTTCCCGGCCCACACGACTCCACATGCCGAAGTGTCCTTGGGCAAGACACTGAACCCCAAGTTGCTCCCAATGGCAGGCTAGCGCCTTGCATGGCAGCTCTACCGTCATTGGTGAATGAGACGCAGTGTATGAGGCAGATCGGCATGATTGCCACACGTCATGTGCCGCAGCGCTATGCCCATCTCGAGACTCAAGTCTGAAGCCAGTGCTGTAGAGGTCTCATATGCATGACAGCTGCTGAGGATGCCATATGCCCCAGGAGCCTCTGAAAGTGTTTCAGTGCAACCGCTGTCCTCCTCCTGAATGACTTCAGGCAGTTCAGCACCGACTGTACTCGCTTGCAAAGGGCGCTATCATTGAGACTTAATCTAACTCCATGCCAAGAAAAGAGATGCTCTGAACTGGGGAGAGCTTTCTCTTTTTTTTAGTTGACCCGAAGCCCTAGACTGGCTTTGGCGGAGCCGCCTGGGCTTTCGCCGCAGGGGGACGCCCTTGGCGAGCAGACGGTGTGTGAGATCTTGAGCCGCGACGAGGCAAGATGTGTTGTATGGCCTCCATATGTTTCTTCACCGCCGAGAACTGCTGGGCAAAGTCCTCAACGGTGTTTCTGAATAGGCCAATCTTGGAGATGGGTGTGTTGATAAAGCGAACTTTGTCGACATCTCATCTCGACAAGATTCAGCCTCAGGTGGCACTCCTGGACCACCATGGTGGACATCGCCTGCCCAAGTGCTCGCGTCATGACCTTTGTCACCCAGAGGGCGAGGTCGGTCGGCGAGAGCAGCTCCTGCAGCCTTTCATCCTTTCAGTGCCTTGGCCTGGTGTACTTGCAGGAGGGCCATGGCGTGCAGGGTGGAGGTGATCCCACCATGTGGCTGCATTTTGTGGGCACAGGTGCACCGCAACTGCCTTCTTCACCTGAGGGACCTCTGTGTACCTGTGGGCCACCCTGCTGTCGAGGGTAGTGAGAGCGGACAAACCGGGAAGTCAGTTTCTGGCAGCAAAAGGTGCACTACACGACCTCGTCAGTTCCTCATGCACTTCTGGGAAGAAAGGGACTGGGGGGGGGGTGGGGGAGCGTAAGCTGCGCAAGCGGCGCCCAGAACCCAGAAACCAATCATCTAGATGCGAGGGCTCAGGGGAGGATGGAGGGTTCCAGTTCTGACACTCACGGCATCCCGGGCAACCATGGCGGTCAGCTCTGCATCCGCCTCAGACTGGGTGGGAAGACTCGAAGTTGGCAGCCCAGTCGAGTCCTCACCATCCGACATCACAAGTGCTCTCTCCGATACAGTGATTGAGAACTCATCCTACTCGCAAGCCCCGAAAGAGAAGTTAACCTGGCCGTGAGGCAAGCTGGTCTCATCTAGTAACTGAACGGGGGGCAAATGAGCATGTTGGTATGGGAGATCCACAGGGAATTACGCGGCGAGACCGTGCCCATTGAAATCCTCAAATCGCCTCCAGCGTCTGCCAGGCCGGCCTCATACCCGTAGGTAGAAGGCACAGCACGGGGGGTGGTTGGAGTTGCTTTCCCCCAGAAGAAGGAAAGCTGCGACTGCAACATTGCCATGGTCTTGTTCTCGCAATAAGAACATGAACCATCCACGAATGCTGCCTCAATGTGATCGCGGCCCAGACACTTGAGGCAGAGCCCGTGGCTGTCGGAGGAGGAGAGACAATGACCGCATCCAGGAATCACACAAAGACGGAAAGGCATCTTTAAAAAGACGTACACATCAATGTGCTTCTCTAATAGAGGAAAATATACTCTTTGCAGAAATATATACTTTTTTAATACCACTGTCGAACGCCCAGGGGCATAGTCTGCACTAATAGTGCAGAAGTAGATATGCGCCATATATCCAAAAGCATATGCTTCTTTCAGATGTGAATGGAACAGCAGTGGGATTCAGCTAGCTGATACACAAACACTCAGCTCCGAAGAAAAAATCTGAATGAGAGTGGCCATTCCAGCTCTTTTTATACCCGTATGTCCGGGGGAGTGGCATGCAAATTCCACTCGCCAATTCTCATTAGCCTTTTCTCAAAGATCTATGATGTTTTAACCCTCAGGGGTCGACGGACGCGCCGGCGCGTCCTGCTGGATATTTTCGTCATTACAGCAGAAACAACTTAAAATACTCTGTCATTTTTGGGTATACAGATAAGTATAATACATCATTAGAGACTATAAAGGGTCTACTTTTATTTGTGTACATTCATAATAACAATGACACATTGTGCTTTTGTAAAATAAAGAAAATAAAAAGGGTGAGCTTTCAGCAGTCTCTGGGTTTGAGAGCATTTATCTGAAACACGTCACAAAAATGAACTGAAACTCTGTGAATCCTTATCACACAAACATGAAACATATGTCTAAAGAAAGCTTTAAATGTCTACTTTTTAATAAAACAATTCAAATTTAAAAGAAATATTCTCCTGCAATGCAATATGTTTGAAACAAAGCGATGTTCAGTTTTTACCGGTTCATCTAATTATCTGTAATGTGATCCCACCCACCAGCAGAGCGCGCCATTCATACGCTAATGTGCTGAGGCGATCAACGCAAATGTACACGCCCCCCACTGTGAGGCTGTAAACAAATGTTGTTCATTTTTCTGCATGTTTGTAATGATACACAGGCAAGAAAGCTCCTGGATTGTAATGAAATTTTTGATTTTCCTCAGAAGAGGAGCGGGACTCCGATGAACATTTGTATTTAGAAGAGAGACTTGATCCAGCCGAGGATACAATTTCAGACGAGTAAGTCAATTCATTTTCATTAGTTGACATGCTATTTTATATAAACTTTAACTTTTATTTTACTAGTGGGACTGTTTCTAGACTTGCCAGCCAGGATTCAGAGTATTGAAATTTGAAATATGTCCTAATAAGCAAGTTTTAGTTACATTTAAATGCTGTTTCGGCTAAAGCAGGTATTTCAATTGTATGCTGCATGATATAAATATGATATGTAATATGATATAAAAATAATATGAATGTTTAGATTATATTTTATCTAGTGTTTATAATGCCTCATTATCATCAAAAAAGCTTGTGCTTGCAAATATGTGTTCAGATTAAATGAGTAAAATGCACTTTAAATATGCCCATATTAGAAAATCAGCATATTATTATGATTTCTGAAGGATCATGTGACACTGAAGACTGCAGTAATGATGCTGAAAATTCGGCTTTGATCACAAATTGCATTTTACAATATATTTAAATAGAAAACTGTTCATTTAAATTGTAAAAAGAGTTCAAAATATAAATATTTTGTATTTTTATCAATCAATATTTTAGATTTATATCTGTATTTTGGATCAAATAAATCCGGTCTTGGTGAGCAGAAAAGACTTCTTTTAATGTTAGTGTAGGTCTAAAATTAAGTAAAGTCTTTATGTAAAGAAAATATATAATCAGATTACTTCTTTTAACTTAAAACTTGATTTTGATCATTAAGTCTCCTCATATTCATTCTCTTCTGTCACATTCCTCACTGATAGGCCCAGGGGTGGGGTCATTGTCTCTCAGGTGTGAATCACCTTAATATTCATGATCAATCATGCCTCCTCGCATATTACCTTTCAACACTAAAATTGTCTTACAAAAGTTAAATTACTATATTGTTTTGTATGAATGAGTGATCAGGATGGTTTTCACAACATTTTGTAGCAAAAACTATAGGTTACAAGATCCAGTTCTCAAATGTCTTGTAGACAAATGTTTAGTATGTGTTATATGGCCTTATTTCAGTGACTGAAATTGTTTTTTTTTTTTTTAAAACCACGCATAAATGTTATTTTCTCAAAAATACAAACCTGTACACACATGTTGCTCACATATTATTGTAGCCCAGTTTGTGCTGAATTCAGTGTTAACAGACTTTAGCCATTAATATGTTTTTAAGCAACTGAAAAAAAGCACAAATATCAAGGCATGTCAAAACTTCTCCAGGGCCCAAAATATCCTCATAACCATAGCTTTGGCATGTCATAATTAGCCAATTAGCTTCTGATAGGGTAATTGGCTACTTGGAGTCAATTGGAGGTGTGCCTGTGGTGTGTTTTAAGGTTTACCTTCAAACTCAAGGTTGAGAAAATCAAAAGAAATCAGCAAAGGCCTCTGGTTCATCCTTGGGAGCAATTTCCAAACACCTGAAGCAACCACGTTCATCTGTACAAACAATAGTACGCAAGTATAAATACCAAGGTACCACACAGCCATCATACAACTCAGGAAGGAGATGCATTCTGTATCTTAGAGATGAACGTGTTTGGTGTGAAATGTGCAAATCAATCTCAGAACAACAGTAAAGGGCCTTGTGAAGATGCTGGAGGTCACAGGCACACAAGTATCTATATCCACAGTAAAACAAGCCCTATGTCGAAATAACCTGAGAGGCTTTTCAGCACGGAAGAAAACTGTCATAAAAAAGACAGTTTACATTTTGCAAGTGCACATGGAGACAAAGGTCTTACTTTTTTGGAGAAATTTCCTCTGGTCTGATGAAACAAAAACTGAACTGTTTGCCCATAATGACCTTGTTATATTTGTAGGAAAAAGGGTGATGCTTGCAAGCTGAAGAACAACATCCCAACCGTGAGGAATGGGTGT
Organism: Moxostoma hubbsi; assembly: GCA_032164185.1. Lineage (NCBI taxonomy): Eukaryota > Metazoa > Chordata > Actinopteri > Cypriniformes > Catostomidae > Moxostoma > Moxostoma hubbsi. The sequence goes on from JAVLUX010000117.1 coordinate 8,111,260, forward strand.
GGCAGCATCATGTTGTGGGGGTGCTTTGCTGCAGGAGGGACTGGTGCACTTCACAAAATAGATGGCATCATGAGGAAGGAGAATTATGTGGATATATTGAAGCAACATCTCAAGACATCAGACAGGAAGTTAAAGCTTGGTCACATATGGGTCTTCCAAATGGAAAATGACCCCAAGCATACCTCCAAAGTTTTGGCAAAATGGCTTGAGGACAACAACGTCAAGGTATTGGAGTGGTCATCACAAAGCCCTGACCTCAATCCAATAGAAAATGTCTGGGCAGAACTGTAAAAATGTGTGTGAGCAAGGAGGCCTACAATCCTGACCAGTTATACCAGTTCTGTCTTGAGGAATGGGCCAAAATTCCAGCAACTTATTGTGAGAAGCTTGTGGAAGGCTATCCAAAACATTTGACCCAAGATAAACAATTTAAAGCAATGCTACCGAATACTAATAAAGTGTATGCAAATTTCTGATCCACTGGAACTGTGATGAAAGAAATAAAAGCTGAAACAAATCATTCTCTCTACTATTATACATTTATTATACATTTCACATTCTTAAAATAAAATAGTGATCCTAACTGACCAAAGACAAGGAATGTGTTCTACTTTTAAATGTCAGGTATTGTGAAAAACAAGGCTAAGGTGTATGCAAACGTCTGACTTCAACTGTACATATATTGCACATATACGCACTATGCACTCTGTCAAAATTTGCAGGATTGAACATGCCTAGACTTGGAATGCAAAGGGAACTGAGATAAAAACAAGTGATTCCTTTTCTCAGCCTAAGGTAACGTGTATAACACCATTTACCACCCAGACGCTCTGGGCTGTTTTTAGCTATCTTTTTTTTTTGTTTTGTTTTTATGCTGCTGTCAAAAATGACCTCAGTATGGTAGCTTTAAAGGAATATTTCCATAATTACTGTGGGAAAATGTCAGTGTTTTGAAAATGATGTGGCCTTGACAGTTTGCCAAAGAATAGATGATAAACTATCTCTGTTAGAACATGAACTCTTGACTACCTATAGAGGAGAGGAAGGACTCAAAGTGTAGGGTCAGTTTAGGAGCTTTTTCTGAACTGAAATATGAGGTCACAGGTTCAGTTGTGCATGAATATTTTCCATTCTTCCATATTCTGTCTTAGTGTGTGAATTAAGGTTATGAGCTGCAGGTACTCAAGTGCTGTGCAGGATTTATAAACTGCATTGACTGGGACAGTAATTTTTTTTTTTTAGTTTGCTATTATTTTGTTTCATCGTATTGTATTGTTAATACTCTAGGAATTCATGTTTATTTACACATCCAGCTTATTTGTTATCAGGGGTTTACCTGTTTGCATGAGTGTTACTCTTTATTTTAAGATGTATTGTACCAGGTTTTGTGTCAATGACACAAATGCCATTGATTCTCTTGAGTGCTTCTTGGTGTATATCAAATTGTAGAATTCAGAAAACTTGGAATATAGTGCACAAGTCGTATGGACTGCTTTTATGGTATTTTTCTGTTTTATATTCCTCTATGCCCTTTTTGGAGCTTCAAAGGCAATGGTCACTATCTGCTTTTTGGATGGAAAAGAGAAGCGTTTTTTGACTTGTTCCATGAAAGAAAGAAAAGAAACCCCAGAAAGAATTGATCTCTTAAGTCTGTTTTATTGCTGTTATTCCATAAATGTTTAAAATTAATGTATCCAGTCATTTTTGACCCACAATTTGCCACAATACATACATTCTGCATGCACAAAAATGGCAAATCTTGTGCAAGTCTGCGTTGGAAGAATATGTTTCCTATTAGACACACATACATAAAGCATCTGCATCTGTAAATTTTTCCCTATTATTTTCCTTTTCCCCTGTCTGCATATGAATGAGAATTAAAGTCTTTTGAGTGAATCAACAGGTGTTAGTAAAACACACACACACACACACACACACACACACTCACACACATTCTGGGAAAGGGAACACTATGCCACAGTCTTTTCGAGGTCTTGCTAACACAGTGAAAAATGAATGAGGCCTTTAGGTACATGACTCACATAGAGAGAGGAAATGAAAGGTATACTTATCTCTTTTCAATATAATAGATTATATTCAAAGTAATCTGCCTGACCCACATAGACCACTGTATAATTGTTTAGTCAGAGTTGTACATGCCGCCAAGGCTCCGAGCCGGGCAAATGTAGCGTAGCATTGAATATCCCCGTCCTGCCTGTGGGTGTGCTGTGACCTTTGACCTCTCTCATTGGTGCTGTGGCGGAGGATCTCCTCAGAGACTCGCATGGAGTCGCAATCATTATGCCTCAGTGCCTAATTAGCTGTTTGACACAGCCGAGTGGAGAGCAAGCTGTTAGCACTCATCACAGGAGCTGTCTGCCCAGACACATCCATCAGCATTGTACTTTTCTTTTTCCTTTTTGTTTCTTTTCCTTTCCTTTCCTCCACTCCCCTCTCTTTCCTTTCCTTTCCTACACACTCAGGGTGAATTAACTAAACAGCTGCACTACTTTTGTGGGACTTGTACTTGTCTTCTAATTCACTAACTACCCACAATCCAGTTTAACCAACCACTGTCTGTACTGGGATAGCACTGCTCCGTGCATTTTAAAATGAAGTTACTGTCATTCTTTTCAGTGCAAACACACCACAAATACAAGAGGCTTATAATAGAAGAGCCTTATTCACAAAAAATAACAATATACCTGGCACAATAAACACTGCATTATTACCACCTTCTTTTCAGTGATTTTACTTATATATTTTATATGTTTGGTATAAACCAAATTTTATTTAAAAGGGATCTTTGTGTACACTTTCCATTGATCATGGCAGCAGTAATTCAACTAACAATGGAGAAGAGCGCTATAACTGGGCATACAGTGCTGTGAAAAAATATTTGTCCCCATCCTGATTTCTTCTTTATGTGTACATCTCATAGTAAATAAAAAAAAAAAAAAAATTATAAAACAAAGGCAATCTGAGTAAACACAAAATACAGTTTTTTATTAAAGCAAAAAAGTTACCCAATACCAACTGGGTCTGTGTGAAAAATTATTTGCCCCTTTATTTACTAAATTCCCAAATCTTTGAAACTGCATTCATAATAGGGTTCAGCTGGACTAAGCACACCTAGGCCTGATTACTGCCAGCCCTATTTAATCAAATCAACACCTAAATAGAACTTTTTCAGCTGCATGAAAATGACATTTAAACAACTAAAAAATGCTGCTACGCTAGCATTTGTGCTACAGGTGTACAATCATCAAAAGAGAGTTTAATTTACTGTGTTTTGTACACCAGTCTCTGCAAAGGTTTGTTAAACAAGCTTTAATATATTGTAATTTAGGAACCATGGCTCAAGGTCATGGACAGTGTGTTGGGATATCTGTGTTGGGATTTTGGTCTTGCGGCTTGTGTTCCAATGCTATTGACATCAGCTGACCAGTTTATGGCCCTGGCTCGCACTGGCTCAATAGTGAAAAAGCGGCTAATGATCTAAAGCATATGAGTAAGTCCACCTCAGAATGGTTCAAAATTAAAGTTTTGGAGCAACCTAGTCAAAGTCCTGACTTGAACCAGATTTCTGCTGTGGCAGAACCTTAAATAAGTTTATGCTCAAAAACTCTCCAATGTGGCAGAACTAATGCAGTTCTGTGAAGAAGAGTGGGCCTTAATTCCATTACAGTGTTGTGAAAGACTGATCTCCAGATACTGGAAGCATCTGGTTGCAGTTGTTGCTGCTAAAGGTGGCACAGCCAGTTATTAAGTTTAAGGGGGCAGTTAGTTTATCACATGGGTGATATAAGTGTTGGATAACTTTTTTGCTACAATACAAAAAAAATATATATTGGAAAACTGTATTTTGTGTTTCCTCAGATTGCCTTTGTTTTATGTTATTGTAAAGAAGATCAAGGTTACGGGCAAGGAAGAGGCGAGAAACCGGCTCGTCAACATAAATAATAATTTAATAAAGAACTTAAAACAAACATTTAGGACAGCAGACGTCTGCTGATTAAGCTCTCTCTCCCGATCGCCGTCTGCGAGTGGCCTTTTAACCCTCTTGCCGGCTCAATCAGCCAGATACGGGACCGGGCGTGCGCAATCACGCGCCGGTCCCGCCCTCCACCGTGCCACACTCCTCCCCCGTTCTCTCAGGCTGGGGACCCCCGGCCTGACGTACATCCCCTGGGGAGGGGCGCCTCCCGCGCGGTCTGCCGGCGGGTCATCCCCATCAACCTGGACGAGGGAGGGGGCAAGGGGAGGGAAACAACCATTAAAAATAAGGGGGGGGGGAGGGTCCCTGCACTGGGCAGTACCTCCCCCTCCCATAAACACCATAATTTTAAAAAAAGAGGGAAAAGGCCACCGCAGAGCAGTATCGAGAGAGAGAGGAGAGAGAGATTAAAGAAACGAAAGAAAAAAAAACGTACTCGCCGGTTCTCAGATACGCCGCAGCTCGTTCCTCAGCCACTTCTCCACCCTCTTCAGGACAACAGCCGCGCCTCTCCGGGCAGATCGGAGGCAGTCCTCAGCCCCTAGCGGACGGAACGCCCCGCCGCGTTCCCGGGGTGTCGAAGGGGCCTCCCCCCGCCCCTGGCAGCGGTTCTCCCGCTCCAGGCGGTCGGCGGCGAGCCCCTCCCCGCACGCGGTCGGCAGTCTCCAACCCCGCCGCGTTCCAGCGGCCAGTAGGGAACTCCCCCGCCCCTGGCAGCGGCCCTAACCGCTCCAGGCGGTCGGCCAGGAGCCCCTCCTCCCCTCGCGGTCGGCGGCCGTTCCTCCGCGTCCAGGCAGCTGGGCTCCTCCGTCCCCCGGCAGATGGCCGCGGCTGCTCCATTGAGAAGTGGCGAGAACTCCTCTACGGCGCATCCCTCTTCCTTCCCGGGTTTCGGCACCAATGTAAAGAAGATCAAGGTTACGGGCAAGGAAGAGGCGAGAAACCAGCTCGTCAACATAAATAATAATTTAATAAAGAACTTAAAACAAACATTTAGGACAGCAGACGTCTGCTGATTAAGCTCTCTCTCCCGATCGCCGTCTGCGATTGGCCTTTTAACCCTCTTGCCGGCTCAATCAGCCAGATACGGGACCGGGCGTGCGCAATCACGCGCCGGTCCCGCCCTCCACCGTGCCACAGTTATATCTTGTTTGAAGATCTAAAACATTTTAGTATGAAAAATACACAATAGAAGAGATCAGGAAGGTGGCAAATACTTTTTCATAGCACTGTACATCCAGATACAAATGCACTTTCTGCATTTATAAGAGCTGATTCAGGCACCTGGGCTGCAGTGGAATAATGATTCTTTACAATCCTAGCACTGCTAGATTTTATGCAAGATGAAAAACTGTAACATGCAAATCACGTTTAGAACTGATTTTTGGCCATATTTGCACCATTAACTAATTTGCATAATATATATAGTTAACCAGGTGTTAAAGCAATGCAGACAGTGCATGTAGACAACTAACTATAAGCAGGCACAATTCATTATTTGTGAATTGTCGAGTCTGTTCTCTAGTCAGCCAATATTAAAGCAAGCCAGCATTGTACTCACATAACTACATTTTATCAGTTTTTCCATTTCCGTTCAAAAAGTGTTTTTTTTTCTGTAGGGTGCAGGCTATGGGGCCATTCAGAACAAATGTGTTTTGTGCTAAAATGGCAAGAGAGAAAGGAGCACAGGTGTCTAGAGATGGGTTTTAACATTTGATGTTCTTTTTAACTTGACTTACGGTCTAAAAAAAACGCAGCACTCAAGATGCTGAAAAAGACAGCAAGATGCGGCAGAACAGTCAAATGCGTCAATTTAGCGCATGTTTACAGTACATAGGATAATAATCGCAAAACAGTGCGGACACGTAGATGTACACAGCTCCTAGGCTGTCTGAGTGTTGCAGTTCTGTAGCATCTATCCTGTGGTTTTTCCTCAGCTTTGAGTAGACAAACAAACACAGAGTGGTTGATTGATTTCCTATTAATAGTCATTGTTACAGCTTGTCATTGTTACGGCTGCAGATCAATGGCGCTGATTCACACTGAAATCATAGATCAACACAAGCTTTTAACAAGCAAAATGCTCTAACTATACACCAGAGGTGTGTCCAGGATTGGGCTGGGGGGATGGGTTTTGGGGAATGTGGAGGAAAACTGTGTCCTACCAGATCTCTCGGGGGGGGGGTGGGTGGGATGGGGGCATAATTATGGGCCATGTGTGACAATTGCACACCAACTCCAGGATGTGAGTGGGGTGTGAGTTGGGATGGCAAGTGCAGTGGCAAAACTCAAAGCCACCCTTCTGGCCCCGCCCCTACTCTAAACGTATTGCTTTATGTATTTCAGTGATCAAATCACTTTTAGAATGGTAGTTGTTGGAAAAAAAATGTCTGGATCTGTGGACACTACCAGCGACCAAAATGAACACGTACGAAGCAGTAAATGTGAGTAAACTGAGAGCTTTAGAGCGAATATAAATTGAAGTTACTCACCAATAGCAGGTATCTTTGTAAGGAACTTACAAGTTAGGTCGATCTGTAAGAATGATACAGTAGTGTGACGTTTACTAATGTACAGTATGTGGCGTGAGTGTTTCAAATCCAAAACATACAAACCTACTCAAAACATCTGTCAAGAATCTTTTTCAGAAAAAAAATCCTTTTTCTCATATACTTCTACAAATATCTTCATTCTATACAGGTTTGCTTAGGATGCCTAAAGTTTGTTTTTACTTCACCTCTCACTTAACTATGATAATATGTGGAATATTACTTGGATGAAGTCACCAAGACAAATACATTGGGAATAAAAATCATAATGGATCTTCCCGTTTTTGGGACAATGCAGTTTTACTGTTAATCAAAGAGCAGCTTGTGTATATAAAGTGACTCAGTGACCTGCGCTGATATTAATATTCAAAAAGAAAAAAAAATAGCTAAACAGTAGCTAAATAATCCCATTGTCATAATCCCAAGGACAAAAATATTCATTTTCTTATAAACAGTACTGTGCAGATGTATTAGGCAGTTGTGAAAAATGTTGTACTTTGAGGATGCTTCAAAAATAATTGTGTTCACTGTTTGGTGTGACAACCCTATGCCTTAAAAACATCACAAATTCTCCAAGGTACACTTGTGCACAGTTTTCAAGGTTGTTGGCAGATAGGCTGTTCCAAGCATCTTGGAGAACTTGCCACAGTTCGATGTAATTAGGGTGTCTCAATTGCTTCTGTCTCTTCCCAGACTGACTTGAAGATGTTGTGATCTGGGTTGTGCCAGGACCAAACCATCTGTTGCAGGATTATTTGTTCTATTCTATACTATTTGCAAAAAGAATGTCTGCAAATCTAAAGTTTATATTAACCTATTTACTCACCAAAGCAGATGATATAAAATATTTGTCCATCTTACAGTAAGACAAATGTTTTTGTGAAACATCTAATGTGCCTAAGACTTTAGCACAGTACAGTATATTTTCTCTTAGCGATATAAGAAATGTCGCTTCACTGCATATATTTTGATTTATTCCATTGAAAATTTCTCACACTGCCACTAGTTTGTAGTTAACCTGTCAACCTTCATAATAAAACATCACAGGCTTGCCGCCAGTTTGCAGCTGACAACAATCCAGCATCTCAACACTGTAATAAAGAGCAAAGCACCTGCCTGAAGGTAATATCACTTCCAGAGATTGTTTGCAGGGAAACTCTAAACAGTGATCTCACCATTCTGAAATTTAGAGTTTGAGTAGAGTCAATAAATTTGTCATGCTACCGTATCTCCTCAGCAGTGTAAAGAGAAAATAAGAGACAGAGAGATACTAAAGGTTTATTGATCACTTATGAGTGATATATTACTATAAATCATATTTGCATAATTTATTTTAGTTTAGTCTCAATTTTTTTTTTTTTTTTTTTTTTTTTTTTTTTATCTTGCCCTTTTCTTTAATTTCTTTATTTATTTTTTCTAAATTGTCTATTTCTTCACAATAAGTACTTTATTCACTTTTGGCATAATTGTAAATGTTAACAATCGTGCCAATAAAGCTTTGTTTACTCTGACAAAGGTGTACAAAATCTAATCCAAGGTCTTTCTGTAAAGTTGCAGAAAAGTGACAATTTGTGTGTTGATGTTATTGTTGTCTTTTGTTGATGTTATTGTTGTCTTTCAAGTATGAAGCAGTTGTATGGTGAAAAAAAAAAAAAAAACGCCCAAACCTGTGTTTACTGTTTACTTAAAATGACTTGGTTTCCAGACAACAGGGAAATAACAGTGGAGGTGTTTCAAGAGTTGGAGATAGAGTATGTATTTGACAACCCCTTGACTATAAGATCCCCACTCAACTTCTGCTTGTATATTTTGGGGTGGAGGTATGCATGTTCGATCCCAGCTCTCCAAATCAATACATATGTTTTACTTTTTTCAGTGCTGTGAGAGATTTGCAAGAGTCACAGTTTCGACCTGCTGAGCACTTGAGGGTTTCGACACTCCTAGTTTCCAAATGCAAATGTGCAAAATACAAAATTAGTAGGGCTGTCAATTTAACACATTAATTCAGTGCGATTAATTATTTTTAAAAAAGCACGTTAAAAATTTTACGAAATTAATCATGTTCCTGGATGTTAATAATGAATATTCCTACCATTGGAGGAATTCAATCTTAAAGTACCACCTGTTTTTAGCAGGGGGCAGCAAACAAAACTCCAGTTGTCTAGGAAACTACAGTCAGACTTGCTTGACACTAGCAACAGCACAAGGACACGTTCTAGGATTCAAACACAGCTGGATGGAGCACAATTCCGAACGCAGGACTCTCGAGATGTTGTTTCAAACTACATTTATCTTGACACAGTGACCTAGAAACAACGTTTTTAAGATGCAACACATCCAAAGTACACTGCTCCAAAAGTGTCTGGCATATGTATACGTTAATGTGTCCTAGGAAAAGCCCTTGTATTAAATCTATCTCAGACAGATTGACGAATTCAGTTACAAAATGTGTTGCTGTGGACTGTAGGCCAAAGATAGGGTAACTGCCCTCTGAAGTCAGTCAATTTTATGTTCAACAATATGGAAAAGGCAGTCAATAAACTGTCAGTAAAACAAATGTCAATCAATTGTCTTGCCCTCTAATTGTCTTATCGATGCTCTTTGGTACATCCTTTGGTTTGGTCTAGAACCTAACACCTAGGTCAGTGGTTTTCAACTGCATGTGCTTCATGCCCAAATTTTATGTTGGACATCAAAAGGTGACCCAATGCAAATCTAGTCTCAATTACGTAACTACACCTAAATTTTTCCAAAATCATTTTTATGTGCCTGTTGTACATTTCATGACCGTTTCCTGGAGAAATTAATACTGGAGGCACTACAACAACAATTACTTTTATTCACGTTCACACTAATTGCGAGTTAAACGTCAGAATGTCAGTTCATAAACACTTCTCAACTTGGTTCCTCACACAATGCTATCTGATGACATCAGCTTGGCTTCTGCTTGATTTGGCTTAACCGAGTGACAGATGAATTTGTGCCAAAATACCATAGAGTTTGACACACAGCCTTTCAAGTCAACAACAAAAGTTATGGGAAACAAATTTTCCTCCCCTTTTAAAAGCTTATTAGCCTGTTTATTTCTCTATTCTAAATATTAGATTAGATGGTAAATTGCATTTTAATATTTGCATTTATCTTTGTCTTTCCCCTTCTGTCCACAGCCCTTATAGAAATGACGTCGCAAATCATCAGTTGAGAATCACTAAACTAGGCATTATAAAGTTATACACTCACCAGCCACTTTATTAGGTACACCTGTACATCTACTTATTCATATGATTATCTAATCAGCCAATCATGTAGCAGCAGTGTAATGTATAAAATCATGCAGATATGGTCAAGAGCTTCAGTTAATGTTCACATAAACCATCAGAATAAGGAAAAATGTGATCTCATTGATTTAGACTGTGGCATGATTGTTGGTGCAGACAGCTGGTTTCAGTATTTCTGTAACTGCTGATCTCCTGGGATTTAAACGTACAACAGTCTCTAGTGTAAAGAGAATGGTGCGAAATACAAAAAACATCCAGCGAGTTGCATTTCTGTGGGTGAAAACGGATTGTTAATGACCGAGGTCAGATGAGATGTTCAGACTGGTCCAAGCTGACAGGAAGATAGAAGTAACTAAAATAAACACATTACAACAGAGCTATGCAGAAAAGCATTTCTGTACATACAACACATTGAACATTGAGGCGGATGGGCAACAGCAGCAGAAGACCCCTCTGGGTACCACTACTGTCAGCTAAGAACAAGAAAATCAGCCTAATTTTTCTGTTCTTGGCTGACAGAAGTGGAACCTAGCATGGTCTTCTGCTGTTGTTGCCCATCCGCCTCAATGTTCGACATGTTGTGCATTCTGAGATGCTATTCTGCTCACTAATATTGTGCAGAGGGGTTATCTGAGTTACCGTAGCCTTTCTGTCAGCTTGAACCAGTCTGGCCATTCTCTGTTGACCTCTGTCATCAACAAGGCATTTTTGTCCACAGAATTTCCACTCACTGGATGTTTTTGGTTTATTATGCCATTTCTTTACACTTTAGAGACTGATGTGCTTGAAAATCCCAGGAGATCAGCAGTTACAGAAATACTCAAACCAGCCTGTCTGACACCAACAATCATGCCACGGACTAAAATATTTTTTTTTCCTCCAATCTGATGGTTGATGTTAACATTCACTGAAGCTCCTGGCCCATATCTGCATGATTTTATAAATTGTACTTTGGCAACAAGATTGGCTGATTAGATAATCGCATAAGTAAATGTACAGGTGTGCCTCATAAAGTGGCCAGTGTATGTAAACATCTACAGTACAAGCTACAGTTAATATTGTACAACATATTTTTTTTAAATATAAAGATGATTGCTGGTGGCATAGTCATCCTAATCCTTTTCCATAAAAGATGCATTCATTTAGGTATTATAACCCACTCTTGCATGCAATGCTTAAGATTACAGCACTCAGTGAAAGGGTAGGAATACTGACACCCACAATGTAGTGATGGGAACAGTAAATCCCTCACCGATGCTGGTAATCTGCCAGATCTCACCAGCAGGCACATGGGAAGACATCTGAATGCCTGTTTAAATTGTTGACAGTCGACCACACCTTCATTTGTGAAGGACATATTCCTGAGAGAGCCATTAGCCTCCAGGTGGAAGTGGACAATGGCCGTGACAGCACACCACTGGGATCTAAGAACTCAGTAGCATCCTGACATGAGCTGAATGTGATTGTACAGTGCAGGAAAGTGTAGCGTGACAGATGGGGGCATGAAAAGGTAGAGGAAGCCGAGCTTTGTTGTCTGCAGTCATCACAGATGGCGCAAGTGTCAGTGGAAATGGAGAGAAGCACATAACTTTATTAAAGCACTTTCTGAGATGCTGTGTGTGTGTGTGTGTGTGTGTGTGTGTGTGTGGAGAGAGAGACATGAGACAGCAATATACACAGCTAGAGGGGCTATTTCCAGGTGAGAGAGACATAGTGGCACTCCAGCAGCTAATGGAGTGATATGCAGTGTTTGTGCGTGCGTGCGTGCGTGCGTGCATGTGTGCAGGTGTATGAAAGACAGTATGCAAACATGAGAAGTATAAGGGGTGTATAAGCACTGGCTGAGACTGAGATAGAGAACTAATACAATTAAAAAGAAACAAATGGTGAGAGAAAAAGAAAGACAAACAGCAGAAAAATTAAAACAGAATTAAAAAGCAGGTTTCTAGGAAGATCTATTTGACTTAAGTTTTGTGTCACCTTAAAGATAAGGAGCAGTTGCTCAAAGCATATTTGGATCCTAAAGCTACATTTGTAAATGTATGAAAGTCATTGCATTAGATCAAAATAATCTAAAAAATGTCTTATATTTCAGAGAAAGCTGGCACAAGCACACTTTTCCAACAAAACACTTAAAAAAATATTTAATTAATTTTATAAATCTGATGTTATGAAATGAATACATTTTCATGTGTGGTTTAAGGTGTATTATTTTGGATTAAGTGAAAAATGGCAAATATTCTGAAGTTCATTAACACTAGAATACATGGAATACATCCTGTTTAAATATATTTTCTCTCTCTCTCCCGCTCGATTTCACTATATCAATCTCACTTTTGTTATAACCTATGTGTGTGACAATCAGCACTCTTTTCTTAGCATGACTCACTTACCAATGTTTGTTCCCGAGTCCCCCATTTACCCTGGCTGTTGTTAGCTATCCTTGACTTCCGTAGTTCAGCAGTTATATAGAGTGCCGTGCAAGGCGCTCTTCATTTCTGTTCAATAATACATGCACAGACAACAAAAAGCAATTAATGTGAGTTTATGAACCTTATTTCAGTGATTTTTTTTTTTTTTTGTCAGGAAGAAGGGATATTTTATGTGTTATGCAAAAAAATACAAAAATAAATGAAAACCAGCCAGTCAGAGCTTTAAGGGCACACTGCCAGTCAGCTTTAGTGAAATTCCACTTTGGTATCAAGTCACTGAACCAAGGATAAGTATAAACTAACACATGCTGCACTCTATCTCAGCTAGTCATACTCAACCTGCCACCCTCTGCTTACAGTATCACTTAAAACCAGCTGATAATTTAAGAGTCATCAATGACAGATTGTCGTTTACACCACTCTGCAATCTGATATTCAGATCTGCTGTGGCCATCTGTGCTGACATCACACCTCTCATCATGATTGTGTCTCTCAATGCACCTCTGTTGCAACTGTAAATCACCATAGCTCAGGCATTTGTGGACAACTGGAAATTTATTTATGATTAAGGTTATTGCAGGCAGTCCATCACACTCTCAGAGAGAGAGAGAGAAAGGAACAAGAGGAAAAGGCACATGTAGTATATATGTAGTGAGAGTGGTGGTGGTGTAGTGGGCTAAAGCACATAACTGGTAATCAGAAGGTCGCTGGTTTGATCCCCACATTGTGTCCTTGAGCAAGGCACTTAAATCCAGGTTGCTCAAGGGGGATTGTCCCTGGAATAATTGTACTGTAAGTCGCTTGGGATAAAAGCGTCTGCCAAATATGTAAATGTAGTGTGGTTACATGTGCTCTGCTCTAAGGCTGTGGATTGGAGGTTGGGTCAGTAGGCGAATGTCTGGTCTGGTTTGAGAGATGAGTCTGGTCAATATTCACTGCTGTCATTTTTAGAACCCAGTTTTAGGCTTAGCAAATATATCAATATTTCACCGAGAGAGTCCACTTACTGCATTTTTTTTTTTTTAATGTTGCAAACAGACATATTTGTATCCTATCTATCTATCTATCTATCTATCTATCTATCTATCTATCTATCTATCTATCTATCTGAGCAAATGTGATAGCTTATGGCGGGGATTTTGGATTTTGTTTATCACTGATACTCTATTGTGGTGCTTCTTTTTCTTTCGTGTATGAAAAAAGGTAACTGTTTATTTTAAGTACTTTGATTAGCATGCACGAAACTTAAATGGAGGTGGTCAAAACACACGTCTGACCAAGTGAGATCATCGATGGTCAACAGCTCCAGCTTGATGTCGCACTCACATACCCACATTTTTTAATTATTAAAGATCGGTTGTATCGAGTGATGCAGGAGACTCAAACAAAAGAAAATACAACCCAATTATTAGTACAGAAGAGCCTTCGGGAAACCCTCTTCAAGGCGCCATGAAAGTGGTGTGCGGCGTGCTGTAAATGTCAGTCGGTGAATCAACCAGCCACTCCAAAAGCGCCATTGCGCCTTCTACTGCTAATCGAGGCACGCTTCGAAAGAATTGGCATGGACCTTGTCGGGCCATTACAACAGACCTCACTCGGGCATCGCTTGTATGGACTATGCCATACAAGGCACTCTTCAGAATTATCTCCCGAGTGGGGAGTTCAAAATAAATCCTCACTGTTCAAGGCACTTCATTTATGTCATGAACACTACGCAAACTGTTATTTGCAGTGCGAAAGGTCCCACGAGCCTCCACAGGGTTTTCCCCATTTGAGCTGCTGTATGGGCGTTGGCTGCGTGGCGTGCTTGATGTGATGTGGGACGCTTGGTAGAAGGGACCTTCGAACAGAAAGAATGAAATTCAGTACATTCTTGATCTAAGAGCAAAAGTCACCACTTTGGGTCAATTAATACAGGAGTATTTGCTCCAAGCTCAGAAATGTCAAAGCCGACTGTATGACGGGGCACTCGAATACGGGACTTCACACCGGGAGATAAAGTGCTTGTATTACTGCCCACCTCAAGGTCTAAATTACTCGCCAAGTGGCAAGGGCCCTTTGAGGTCACACTGCGAGTCAGAGATCTCGATTATGAGGTTAGGCGAATGGATAGGGGCAGGGCATGACAAATTTACCACCTCAAACCTCCTAAAATTGTGGGGGGAGGCGGGTCCCTGTGTCCTTGGCGATGATAGTTCCTGAGAGAGTAGAGCTCAGGCCGGAGGTGACTCTCAAACCAATTAATACACCCCGGTCACATGTGGAATTTGTGGGCATTTTCTTATAATTTTTCGTATTACTGTATTTGTTCTGCCCTAAAAGTGTCTGAGCGAAGTCGTAGAGATTCCAAACTAGTTTTTGCTTCAAAAGTTATGGATTCAACCACTGGAGTCATATGGATGAATTTTATGCTACCTTTATGTGCTTTTTACAGCTTCAAAATTTTGCTACACAAATTTAGTTAAGGCAGGATCTATTATGTCAAAATAATTTTTTTCCTTTGATTTCTTGCGTCATGGTGAATCTTGTAAGATCTGACGTTTTTGGCTCCGCCCCTTCGTTTTCCGGCTAGTTTGGATTGTTTGAAATTTTCAAAAAATTCAAAACGAACTCGTCCTTGGCCATTTGCCCGATCGGAACCAAACCAGTCCCAATATGAAAAGTTATCAAAGGAATTTTTAAATTATGATGTATTGTTAAACGGTATGCCTAAACATTCACAGTGGGCATGTCCATTTGACTAAAACGGTTATAACTTTTGAACGGATAGAGATATTATCACCAAATTTGGTAAATGTATGTATGGGTTCATTCTGAGGACACACAAAATATAACACACTTTTGCCTCTTGGTGGCGCTAAAATAATTAAAAAACTACAAATGGCTCTAACTATGGAACCATTGGTCCGATCGACGTGAAATTTTGCATGCACTGTCTTTTGTCCAAAAAGTCACCCCAAGGTCATATGAGGACAGTCGCATATCTTTAAAAACATGGCCACCATCGACAATTTGACCGCCAGGAGGCGCTATGGCATTTTACATTTACATTTATGCATTTGGCAGACACTTTTATCCAAAGCGACTTACAGTGCACTTATTACAGGGACAATCCCCCCGGAGCAACCTGGAGTTAAGTGCCTTGCTCAAGGACACAATGGTGGTGGCTTTGGGGATCGAACCAGCAACCTTCTGATTAACAGTTATGTGCTTTAGCCCACTATGCCACCACCACTCTTTTTTACATGCACGTTAATCATTGCATATACCACTGTGTTGCACAAAGAAATGTTATTCATGCCATACTGTGGATGTCCTCATTCTGAACAACTTTACCCTATGGACCATTGGTGTGAAACAAAACGTCCAATAAATACTTGAGATTATTTAAAAAATACTTTTTCAAACTAGTCCTAGGTGTTCACCCGATTGGAACCTGATTCTCTGCAGTCCCAAAATGAAAAGTTATCAAAGGAATTTTAATATTTTGATTTATCATCAAACGGTACCACAGACAAATCCCATACAGTTTGCGTTGTGACAAATTTTGACAGATCATATCGCTGCATTAGAGTTTCATAGAGATATGTGGGAGGACTCATTTCATATGGCCTAGCAAGCAGTTTTGGAGCATTACATGAGATTGGGGGTAAGTTGTACCCCTGGGGGGTAAAACTGGCCCACAAATGCCCCATTGGCATACTATGGCAAGGATCTCGCCCACAAAAACAATTGTTTTTTTCCTATGACAAGACAATAATTTCACTCGGGCTGCCAATCGGTCTTTAAGTATCACCTTGGAAATGACGTAGCCATGCCCTAGCAACCATTTATGGCACCCTAGCAACCTCCCCATAGATTTCCATTCAAAATGTCTCAGAATGATATCTTCAGAACAGAATGTCATAGACACATTGGGATTGCTTCTTTTGAGTCAGTTTAGAAATTGGCCAATAAGAATCTCTCTGGTCACTGGCTAGCCACACCCTAGCAACCATTTAGAGCACACTAGCACCAAGCCCCATTGACTTCCATTTAAAATAGCTGAGTGTGATATCTTTGAATCAGATATCATGTTTACTAGTTAATGTGTCCTGTTAATTTTTTGTAATTGATTGTACTATCCCGTACTTTTTGCACACGTTTGCGCGTGCACTTAATATAGGTATGTGTAAGCCCATGTGGTTCTGTGTTTGTCCTATGTTGTTTTATGTAGGACCATGGTCCTGGAGGAACGTTGTCTCGTTTCATTGTGTACTCTACTAACTGTATATGGTTGAACGACAATAAAAAACACTTGACTTGAATGTCCTAGAGACATGAGTGTTGGCTTGTTTTAATTTGGTGAGCAATCAGACTTCAGGTATCATCATGGAAACTATTCATGGATCTAGTCAAAAAATTGTTTTAAAAAATTGAATGGATTGACGGGGGGGGGGGGGGGGGGGGGTGTGCGGCAGAGAGAGATCCTTACGGACATGTCCGTTGTCCTGTGTGTTTGTCTTTTTGAGTTTTTCATTAAAACTATTATTTACGTTGACAAGCCGGTTTCTCGCCTCTTCCTTGCCCGTGAGCTTGAACTGTTTTACAGACTCCCTCAAGGGCAATGAGAGAGAGAAACATGGGGATGTTACAGAAACTTGGTGATTATATGTCCAGTGATTGTGTGCCTGTGGAACCTGAAGGATTTTGGGAACTATTCTGTCTATGGGGAGTTGAGTCCTCCACATATTAAGATTTGCAGGTGTATATTTTTCCTCACACTCTTGGAACCTTAATGTAAGTACCAGATAGACATGTAGCCAGCCAAAAAATTTTTAATGCTGAGCAACATAATATAGCAACATTTTAATACATTTCAATGCATGCATTAAATGCTGATTAGATTAAGTGATTAATAAAGTTACTTAAATGCTTAGAATAGTGAGCACTGATTCAGCACAAGAGTAAGCTTGTTCATTTAAATCTCAGTGGAGTCAGTACAGATAACTATTTTACACCCAGCTCAGTTTACCATAGTCTACAATGTAGTTTTTCATATGAAAGGTGTGTATATTTTCTTTGGTATGGTGTTAGTGTCCTATGTGTGTGTGAATATGCTTAATTTTTAAACCATGCATTTTACAGCCACTTTCTATTCTCAATCATTTATGTCATGCAAACTAATTTGCATATAAGTAGCCAAGCTCAGTAATTCAAAGATGTTGGAAATTACATGTTACACTACACAGTTTAGGTCATTAGTAAAATGAGATAATTTAATAAAATCATGTGTTTATGGATATGATGAAAGTTTTTTTTTATGGCTAGCAATCAAGGAGAGAACTAAGACTGCTATTTATGCAGATAATATTGCAGGTGTAAATATTTTTCCTGCAACAATACAAACACAAATACACACAGACATAGACACACACCCTGCAGCTCCCCCTCACCCACAGCAATCTCGCAATGAGTACATTAATCACGAAACACACACCCCAGGGTCTGTCTGACAATATAAACACACTCAGCCCAGCTCCATTAAAACCTACTTGACATCAGGACGAACTGGCAGAAAGGGTGTGCATGAGTGAGAACATTTGAAAACCCCAAATTTGTCCCTTTATGTCAAGAATCTGACAAAATCTTCCATTGGAGAAGTCCACATTTGGAAAGAAAAGAAACATAAAATAATAATGATTTTTATTATTTAGAAAATGAAAAATGCTTTATTTTAGAGGTAGGGTTTGGGTTAGTCAATTGTAATTATAAAATATTTTATACTGAATATTTTATAGAATTCTAGATAATTGCATGTTAGGGATGGGAATCGTAAGGAATTAATGATTCCAGTTTCAGTTTCACCTCTCAACAATTCTGGTTCCTTAATGATTTTATTCACAATTTCTGTAACATTAATGAAGAAATAATTGGAAATAAGAAATGCACTTTACATTTAAGAATTTTTTATTTTAAAAGATCAGATTCTTGCAGATGATGTGTTTTAGTATGATATTATATTCATTAATTTCTATAAAATAATTATAACAAAACTCATAAAGTGTATTTCAAATACAATTTGTCATATGAACAACCAGTCAGCAAATGAAAAAAAAAAACGCTGATTTAAGCCTCATGAGTTGGACATGGCGAAATTAATTTTTGGAGTTGTGGTTCAGTAAGTTTAGTTGATTCACTAAAATTAACTGGTTGATAATAGTCATTCGTTAAGGAGGTAGCATCTGAGGTTTTGTGGTGGTGACAGTTTGGGCGGAGGGGGATGTTGGTTGTCACATAATGAAACACATGAAAATGAATTAGGTTATGCACAAATAATTCCAAATACTCTTTTACTGTTTTGAAATAAAATCCAATTCAAGGGCAATACAAATTTTACATGATTCTCTATATCCTTAAATCTGCAAATATAGGTCCTGGGATTTTGTTAGTCTGTGGATAAATACATGGATCAACAATTTTCTTTACACAGTGACTGATTGGACTCATGGTAAAGTTTTCACCTCTAGTATAAGGAATTCTATCAGGAAGACTCACAGACTTTAGTGAAATTTAAGATAACAATTTGATTTATATAAAACTGAAAAGTACTGTCTCTCTTTGGCGTAGGCCCCACATTGCTGTCTGAAGAAGTTGTACTTGGAACCATCATATCCTGCCAGAGATAGGAGGCAGGGGCAAGGAGCCTACCCCCATGCAGGACGGGACTCAACTGTGTGAGTTGACATCAACTCAACGTGTGGTGGTGGAGGTTGCCGTGTTAGCACACTGAAACAGCAATGTGATAGATTGTGAGCAGACTTATAAAGCAATCGCTTACATGTGATTGGCTGGGAATTTCCCAGCTAATGGTGCGATGATGTACAGCTGCTAGTCTTCCCGCTTGAACTACGCTGCGCTTACATTTCCCTGTTCTAATCAGCTGCAGCTACTTCTGTTTGAATAAACCAAGATTACATATGTATGTGACTGAATTTTTGTTTGCAATTCGCTTTGTGATTTAACTGGACAAGAGCACAAGCTGCTGAACAGCAAAGTGAGAGGAGTGCCCATCTGTGGGCATGAGAGAACACTGCTGCTGTCACCTGTTACTCAAGTCACTCAACAAAATGAAAATTCCTGCTAAATACCTGACAACATTTATTTTGCATTTGACACTTACCTGACAAACACCAAGGCCAAAAGTGGTAGGGATATCTCACCAGTCCCTCCCATATATGATGCCTATTGGTGTAGATTCAAAAGAACCGGCTTATATGAGTCATCTGTCCTTCATATAGGACCGTTAACAGAACTAAAGGTCATGAAAATCATTCAGTTCCGGTAGAATTGGTTTTAAATAGGATTCCCAACCCTACTGCCTACAATTTTTTCACTTTATTATACACATAAAGCCTGTCTACCTTTTGTATTGATGCCCACGTTCATGTAGGAGTGCCATTGTTAGCTATGTGCTTAACTGCACATATTCAAACATCAAGTGTCTATTGAAAGGAGCAGGGCACCAGTCGTTTGCAATGGAGGGATGACTCTGTCTTTCCTTCTCTAAATAAAGCAGGGTGAGCCCTGTCTGTCTCTCACACATTCTCTCTCTACCTGGCTCTCTCACACACAAAGTTCCAAAGACACTTATAGTATCTACTCATATGGTGGGTGTAGTTGAAATTTGGGCATTATGAATTATAAAGATATGTATATTTTTAAATGGTTAAAAAGCATCACTATATTGGATAACAGCGAGTCACATTTCTGAAAAGGAGCATGACAACTTTGAGATACAATAGAGGGTCAAAGCTTCAATAATACACTTCAGATGGGCTTTGATTAGTTAAAAGGAGCATTTTAAAGGAATCTTTTGAAACTTGTAATATGATGTACGAGTCACATAGACTACTTTTATGACACTTTTAGGTGCTTTTTTAAGCTTTAAATTGAGTCACTATCCCTGCCACTATGGAAATCATGGCAAAATCCTTTAAAACATCTCTTTTCATGTTTGCAAAAGTTGTATGGGATATGATGCTGAGTAAATGATGACAGAATTTTCATTTTGGGGTGAACTAACCCTTTAAAAGAATGTTATGGAGAAATAAGAGGTTTATATTGAAATTACTATTATTATTTTACACATAATCTGTGTACACTTTCTTGGCCCCCACAACACAGACAGTAAACTCAAGAGCAACAGAACATGAAGATTAAAACAAATCTCCTACAAGAACATGCTGTGAAGAGGAGGTGTAGAGGAGGATCTTTAGCTAGTTTTGCTATACACAACGTAATGAGCCATTGTATATTTGATCATTTTAAATTTAGGTACCATAATCTTTCCTTCTTCAGTAGTTTCTTATTAGTTTAATCAAATGATTAACAGCAAACATTTATTTGCTAAATGTTTCATAGTCAGAATGTAGTCATTCCAGTTTTTAAAAAAATACTCACTAAATAACCAGAAACCTGTGTTTTATCAATCATGCACACCATGATGCAAGAAAGCATTTCATCTTGCAGAGCCAGAGTTTTGACACAGTATTTACATAAAGTCTGGTTCCCAGTTAGACAGGAAGGGGCCATCTGGCTGACGGGTAAATCTGAAATCTGAAATATGAAAGTGTGCTCTCAGATCTTGTTTGAGATTTTGAGAACTTGTCAGTAAAGGTAATTCCATCCTGCATTTCCATCAAGCCAAACTATTCTGAAAACAGTAAGTAACAGTACCACTTCCATTAGATTGGCAAGTGCATGCACAGATGATGTGCACAGACGAGGACGTGTCCGTCTGTCGAGAAAATCAGGGCTGCACGCAGTCAGTCCATGCTACATTGTGCTGATGGCGAAATTTGCGCCATGCACAGTGAGTGGAGCGATCCACAATCCAGACACCCAAAGTACACTTTGGCCTTAGGTCAGTCAATTAAATAAAAGTGGAAAATTCAGCCAACTCTACTCATATTTAGGTATTTTTAACTATATTTTAGGCAATAATTCAACTTACAACATGATTTATCAGTACAGAAAAACTTTGTCAGGAACACCTTTTCTAATTCCAGATCTTATTTGCGTGTTTGAGAGAGATCCTGTCCGTACATCATCATCATGACTGTTTGTGTTCCTGGCAGAGTGGCAGTAATGAGGAACAGAGCGTGAAGCCTGAGCTGGTTTCTATGGTTTCTGTGGAAGAGGCTGAGGGCACAGACTGACACCGGTAATGATTACTGACACTCATCTATTCAGGAGATGAATAGCAGCAGTGTGTGTGTGAGACAGACAGACAATCCTCGAGAGCTGTTGGAGAGAGTATGGAAAGGGGAGAAAGAGACAGAGACAGCCTGAGACAAAGAGAGGATGACAGACAGACAGTGAGACAGACGTGACAGTCATTGCTAATGGTGGGTATACAATGTTTATGTACATTGTGTCAGACAATGTAGTATTGTGGCTAATGATGTGTCTTATTATCTATTAAAAACCACACTTCCTTTACTCAAATGTACCTTACACACATGCTGGCCTGGTTGCCTGGCAGGACAGCCACTGTTATGCACAGAGTCACTGCATTTGTGACTTGTGGCATTCTGTATACAGAGACTGAAAAATAAACAAGATTGGATCATGTGAAATAATGAATAGAAAGAACTGCATACCTTCTCAATGTTTGACAGACAAGAACAACCTTTCTGACCCTCTGATTGTGGATTCCACAGCTGCAGAGACCAATGGCAATGTATACAGAACACTGTAAGACATATAGACATTTTCATTGTATAAGTATCGTCAAGCTTTCCACCCAGTCCACCTGAAGATATTCAGAAACACATACAGTTAAACCAGACTCATTAAACAACAAAAACTGAACTGCCTTCGAATTACCACATACTGTATCACTTACTGAAGTATGTAAATATACATAAGAACACATTGACTGTTCTTTTCATTCGTACATCACACAATTTCATAACTGTAATTAGTGGTGGTTGCTATGGCAAGCATCAACATCACTATTGCTCATACTTATGGGTTAGGAATTTAAACGAATCCACTTTTGTGCTACTGGCATGACTGATGCCTCAAATAATTTGGCTTATTAAGGAGAAGTGTGCTATTGTTTTTTTAAGCAATCAATCAGACATCTGCATTTTGTCAGGTGAACTATAAACAAGAATATCATAGAGACTTTGAGCCAATTTTTGGGGGGTAGCACCACTAAAAACCTAGTTTTAACATAAATTGTTGCAATCAATTTGCCAGCAGCGCATTAAACTGTTAACAATCTAAGTAGATGTTGCCCACTGCAAACGTAATAATTTCTTTAAAAACAAAATAAAAAAATATTTCCTGTGCCAGTGTTTTTGTGTCATAGAGAGAACTTGTAGAGACAGAGTATGAATGTAAGTTTGGTGTTTGTGTATGTATATGTGGGTGTAGATGAGTGGTTTTGTGTGTGTTGGCAAGTGGGTGTAGGTCATGAGTGTGTGTGTGTTTTGGTGTGTGGGGGGAGGGGGAGGGCAGGTTAGTGGGTTACAGTTGTGTGTGTTTGTGTGTGTGTGGGTAGCTCTGCAGGAGCTATTGGCAGACCTCCAGAAAACTGTGAGTCTGTGTGGTGCTCTGTTTTGCCTTCTGAAATATCGATCACACCAGCAGCCAGAAGGAATTCAGACACACTATTTAAACATACAAAATATAGTTTAAATCCGTTTCCAAGATACAGTTTTTTTTTCTCACCTTTTTTTTCTCCCCAATTTGAAATGCCCAGTTCCCAATGCGCTCTAAGTCCTCATGGTGGTGTAGTGACTCGCCTCAATCCGTGTGGCGGAGGACGAATCTCAGTTGCCTCCGCGGCTGAGACAAACAATCTGTGCATTTATCACGTGACTTGTTGAGCATGTTACTGTGGAGACATAGCATGTGTGGAGGCTTCACGCTATTCTCCGCGGCATCCACACACAACTCATCACACGCCCCACCGAGAGTGAGAACCACATTATAGTGACCACAAGGAGCTTACCCCATGTGACTCTACCCTCCCTAGCAGCTTACCCCATGTGACTCTACCCTCCCTAGCAACTGGGCCAATTTGGTTGCTTAGGAGATTTGCTGAGCACGCCTTGGATTCAAACTCACGACACCAGGAGTGGTAGTCATAATCTTTACTTGCTGAGCAATCCAGGCCCCAAGCAGACCAAGACAGTTTTTTAACAAAAATACTGCGATAGTTCTATAATTTTCCATTTGCAAATCTCCTTCCACTAAACAAAAAATTATATGGCAATACCATGGTACATCTCTGAAAAAACATGGTATTACCAAAAAATATTTTGTTTAGTCGAAAGAGATTTGCAAATGTCAAATTACTACCATAATTTTGGACCAGTACCAATGTGATACCATAAATTCTAAAAAAATTTCAGGTTCAGCGGCATCTGCTTCACCTCAGTGAAGGGCAAGAACACCACTGCCCTGCATGCGGAGGTCGCGATCCATCTGCAGAAGGGTGCGATAGAGCCTATCCCTCCAGTCGAGATGAAGAATTGGTTCTACAGCCCCTACTTCATCGTTCCAAAGAAAGGCAGTGGGTTGCGGCCATTCTGTTGTGCGTCCAGCATCAAGATTTGTTTGTGGTGGTAGACCTGAAGGACGCGTATTTCCACATCTTGGTTTAACCTTGGCACAGACCCTTTCTGTGTTTCGCCTACGAGGGCTGGTCATATTAGTACAAGGTCCTCCCCTTCGGTCTGTCCCTGTCACCTCGCGTCTTTACGAAAGTCGCAGAGGCAGCCCTTGCCCTGCTAAGGGAAGTGGGCATACGCGTCCTCAATTATCTCGATGACTGACTGGCTGATTCTAGCTCACTCTCGAGACCTGTTGTGTGTGCACAAGGACCTGGTGCTCAGGCACCTCAGCCTGTTGGTGCTTCGTGTCAACTGGGAAAAGAGCAAGCTCTTCCCGGTTCAGAGCATCACTTTTCTCAGGATGGAGTTAGACTCAGTCTCTATGATAGCGCGCCTCACAAATGAGCACACGCAGTTGGTACTGAACTGCATTAGTTCGTTCAGGCAGAGAACGTTGGTCCTACTGAAACAGTTGTAGAGGCTCCTGGGGCATATGGCGCCCTCTGCGGTGGTCAAGCCGCTCAGGTTGATGCATATGAGACTGCTCCAGCACTGGCTTCAGACTTGAGTCCCAAGGAGGGCATGGCGCTGTGGCACACATCACACCGATCTGTCGCCGCATGTTCAGCCCTTGGATGGACCTTGCATTTCTCTGGGCAGGGGTCCCCTAAGTCCAGGCATGTCATTGTTACGACAGACGCCTCCAAGTTAGGCTGTGGTGCCGTGTGCAACGGGCACGAAGCTGTGGGCTCCTGGACAGGGCTGCGACTGCATTAGCATATCAACTACCTCGAGTTGCTGGTGGTATTGCTGGCCCTGCGGAGGCTTCGGCTATTAATCCAGGGCAAGCACATGTTTGTCCGGATGGACAACATGGTGATGGTAGTGTATCTAAACCGCCAAGGTGGCTTACGCTCACTTCGCATGTCACAAATCACCCACCATTTTCTCCTCTGGAGTCAGCAGTGACTGAAGTCGTAATGGGCCACTCATATCCCGAATATAGTGCCTATGTTCTTTGAAGTGGCGTTCTTTTGCAAATTGGTGTTCTTCCTTAGGTGAAGACCCCAAGAGATGCACAGTCAGTTCGGTGCTTTCCTTCATGCAGGAGAGGTTGGAGTGGCGGCTATCCCCCTCCACCTTGAAGGTGTATGTGGCTTCTATAGTGGCGCACCATAACGCAGTGGATGGTAAGTCCCTCCGGAAGCACGACCTGAATATCAGGTTCCTTAGAGGCGCGAGGAGGTTGAATCCTCCTAGGCTGCGCCTCATTCACTCGTGGGATCTCTCTGTGGTCCTGCTGGGCCTGCGGAGAGCCCCTAGAGTTAGTTGAGCTAAATGCTCTCTCATTGAAGACTGCCCTCCTGACCTGCCCTGCGCTTATGTCCATCAAGAGGGTTGGGGACCTGCAATCGGTCTCTGTCAGCAGCACCTGCCTGGAGTTCGGTCCGGCGTACTCTCACGTGATCCCAGACCTGGCTATGTGCCTGAGGTTCCCACAACCTCTTTTAGGGATAAGGTGGTGAGCCTGCAAACACTGCCCCAGGAGGAGGCAGACCCAGCCTTTTTGTTGCTGTGTCCGGTGCGTGCTTTGCGCATTTACTTGGATCACACGCAAAGCTTTAGACGCTCTGAGCAGCTCTTTGTCTGCTTTGGAGGACTGCGGAAAGGGAGGGCTGTTTCCAAACAGAGGATCACCGCCCCCTTTGTGACAATGAGCACATTCCACTAGGAATGTGGTAGCCTCCTGGGCCTTGACCAACGTTGCCCCGTATGTTGTCAGGTACGAACAGGTAAGTATGTTGGTCAGCTGGCCGGGTGTACTGCTTGCGTACAGCGTCTTTACCCTCCCGGAGGGGAAGACGTGTGCTTTTTTCCCCCATTAAAAACCTGGTGAACCCTGGATGTCTTTTCTCCTTAGCCCTTTGGCAAGCAAATTCAGCTGAGAAATTCGATGCCAGCTCAATACGTGCGCTAGTATGCCCTGTACTAGGGTAGGTGCTCCACACGTGCTGGTGGCCCATGGGTAATCCAGTGTGATGTATTTTCCGTGGTACGGTTTACCTGTTGGTAAATCTGTGTCTTTCTTGGTGCAGACCTCTGCCACCAGTCACCGTGTTTGTAGAGCTTCTCCCCTCCGGGTAGGACCTACCATGGGACATCTTCCACATGCGACACTGCTGGTCGGTAAGTCCATATGATATATTCTACACACGTTACCTCCCCTTTGGGCAGGGTGTGGTCTCAGCGGTGTCTTTCCCCTTGGGAAAGGTTACGGGAGGGCCGGGTTGCACTCGCTATGGGGCACACAGTGGTCTGCCTGCACCTGCATTGCCACTCCACGTAACAGAGTTCTGCTGGTTGTGGCATTTTGTATAGAGACCCCTAGTGTCACTACTTCGACACAACGTCGAGTGAGTGACAGATAGGGAACGTCTTGGATACTGTCGTAACCTCCGTTCCCTGATGGAGGGAACGAGATGTTGTTTTCCTCTTGCCACAATGCTGAGCTACCCGCTGAAATGGCCGGGACCCTGTCCTGGCAAAACCTGGATGAGTGGATGCGAGACAGCTCCTTTTATACCCGTATGTACCAATTCCCATCGGCCTTTTCTCAAAAATCAGAGGTGTTTTGGGCTCCAAAGTATGACCCCTAGTGTCACTATATCAACACAACCGCTTGTTCCCCCCATCAGGGAATGGAGGTTATGAGAGTTACCAAGACATTTTTGGACCAGTACAAATATAATTTAATGGTTAAGTGGATAAACTGTATATGATGGTAATACCATGGTTGTTTGAACATGCACTATGGCAATACCATATTTTTGGACATGTACCATGGTAGTACCACAGTTGTTTGGATAACCTGCAGGAAAATCAAGCTTAAGATGGTAGCTGTGTTTGAAACATGGTAGCTGGTCCAAGCTGATACTTAGCTGGTCCAAGCTGGTCATGACCAGCTTAAAACAAGCTACCATGTAACAAAACACAGCATATTACTATGGTAATATGTTTTTTGGACATGTACTCTGTTAATTCTATGGTAATGTTTTTTTTGGACATGTATCGTGTTAATACCATGATTGTTTGGACATGTACTATAGAAATGCCATATTTTTGAACATGTACAATGGCAATACCATGGATGTGTGGACATGGACCATGCTAATGCAATGTTTTGGGGACATGTACCTATATTATTTCAAGTTGTGGACATGTTCCATGGTAATACCATGGTATTCTTTGAAGTACTGTGGAGAATACCATGTTAAATTAATATGCAATCATTCAGTACTCTGGCATATACTAAACAACCATAGTATTACTATCTGATATCATCACTGTACCATGGTACCACTACAGTACTGCTTTGAATGGATTTAAATTGTCACAAAATTAACTGATAAATCTAGAAATGTTATTATTTTTGTATGGAGGCTCTGACATGCCGACATGTCATGTTAATTCAGAGGTCAGAGTTTGTATCACAGGCAGATAAATTTCATGAGCAGTCACTGTATAACACAGAGGCAAACACAGACACACACACACACACACACACACACACACATGATCCAGTGTCAGTCATAGATCTGAAAAAAAATTAAAAAAATAAAACAAATAAAAATTCAAATGTATTTCTGTCTGTATGAACAGAGATTTGCCCTACACACGTACAACTTGCTTTGATAAATTTTTTAATAGGTCTCTGCATCACAGTCAGAGAGCTCACAGATTTTTCCCTTCAATTGAAGTCCTCCCCAATTAATCGACTCTTTTTTATTTGGAGTGTTTCTCCTGATCTCATCTCTCTTTCGCTCTTCATATTCCCTGTCGAGTCGAGAGTGTGCAGCCTACGTTCACTTTTCTAACTCATAGAGTCTATACATCCCACACGTGGAGAAACAGAGCGAGATGGAGGAGAGATGAGTGCAGCATGTGTACATCCCATGTGACGAATGGAACAGCAGACAGCAAGATCTTCCTTTCAAATTTGCGGAATTAATCTTGTGTACATTCACAGGAACTTGTTTGCATTTATGATTAAAAAATAAGCAAATCCAACATTGAAAATTCTGTCATTATTAACTCACCCTCACCCTCATGTCATTCCAAACCATGACTTTCTTTTGTGGATAATAAAAGGTGAATTTAAGAAAATTTTCTTTGCCATAACTTTTCCAGATATTGAAAATGAATGAGGACTGAGGCTAGCTCCAAAATGACAAAAAGCACCATAAAAGTATCAGAAATAATGTGAATTTTATTCCAAGTCTTAAGTCTTCTGAAGTTGTATGATAGCTTTGTCTGAGGAACAGAATGAAATTTAAGTTGTTATTCACTAAAAATCTTGTCAGCTGGCCTAGCTCTCATTAATGCATAAGGGATATTTTTAATAAATCAGTTGATCCAGTTCAGAAAACTGGTCTGAATAATTTATTCAAGAATTCGATTGATCTGATTCAAATTCAGTTCAAGTGAATGTTAACTTAAATTTTGGTCTGTTCCTCACACAAGGATACAATGGGAATTACTTGAGAGACCTTGCAATATAGTATACAAGACGAATGGACACTTTTAATATATTTGTATGGACCTTTACGCTGACATTTTAGCCCCAGATCTCATTTCCTTTAAATATATAAAAATTGTGGCCAGGATTTTGTTTAAATAGTTACCTTTTATGCTCTACGTAACAAATAAAATCCTATGAGTTTGGACCGACTTATGGGTGAGTAAATTATGACAGAATTTTCATTTTTAGGTGAACCATTCTTCTATTAACTGAGCAAAGAAGAACAGCTCATCCTGACCAAAAGTGAAAATATGCATGAATGTGGTTTGGCAAGGTGGTATTATCATTTATTTGATAGAGATAAGCTTGACACACATAAGGCGAATCAAGCTACAATGTGATTTAATTTTAACCATATTAGTATATACGTTATGCTTTGCATTGAAGTGCAAGTAAAATAAAGAGAAAGAAGCTTAGTAAATCCCACACACACTTGCACACAAGTACAGACAAACAGACACACCACCCCCATTCTAGGCCGTCTGACGCCCACAAGCCCAATATTTCATGATAATCATTCTAAACAGTTGTCACATAACCTCACCAAGAATGTTTAATTCGCTGAATGGAGTCCCATTGTCATATTGGAAAGAAACATGTTTATTTTGCATTTTTTTTATCCAATTTAGATATTTTGGTTCATCCAACACAATGTACTGTAAATGTAAAGTCATGTACAGTATTCCATACAGTAAGCTGTATGGTATACTGTACATTTTGGCATTGATCAATGTATCAGGTCATCTGGGTATTCAATGCATAATGAAATGCATACTGTGCAAAAGTAGTTTTAGTATGTTATCCCACACATACTCAACAATGTGGATGTACGGTTAATATAAAAATATTTAGTCCTATTGTACACTTTTTTTATATATTTATTGTAGTTTATTGTGCAACCTTATAACCAAGATATGTCTTGCCACTCATCAGCATTATGTACTCACTGGTGTAAAAAAGTTAACTTAAATAATGAATTTAATAAATAAAGTAATTATTACTTATAGGGTATACAAGTTTTACCTTCAAGAGATCTGAGTAATAGGGACTTTTTTATTTTTGGATAACAGTGTCTGCTAAATGATGTAAATTAAAATGTATCAAGATAAGGATATTCTTGTGTAGCCAGTGGGAACATGGTGAAGAGGTCTCCCATGGATACAAAATTGCAGGGGAAAGACAATGATAAATGCAATGAATAAAAGGCATTTAACCAATAAACAGGCTAATCAGCTTTTAAAATGGGAGGAAAATTTGTTCTCAGTCACTCACTTGAAATTGTGTCGATGTAGTGACACTAGGGGGTCGCTCTTGAGAGCCCAAGACACCTCTGAGCTTTGGTAAAAGGCCAATAGGAATTGGCGAGTGGTATTTGCATGCCACTCCCCCGGACATATGGGTATAAAGGAGGGGATGTGCATACCGCTCATTTAGATTTTCTCTTCGGAGCTGAGCTGCAGGTTCAGTGAGCTGAATATCCCACGGTTTACATTCTCACCTCTACTGGATCCTTACGATGAATTTATGTGGCTTTCTCCCCTCTCTGCACAGGTGCACTGCAGAGATCGCCCCTGGGCACTTCGGCAGATCATTTAGAGTGTATTCTAAAAGAGTATATTCTTAAAGAGCGGCACACATCGGAACGTCTTTTTAAAGATGCGTCTTTTTAAAGATGCCCTTCCGATTGTGTGTTATTCTTGAATGCGGTCAATATCTCACTGCGAGGACATGACCATGGCAACATTGCAGTCGCGGTTCGCTTTTGTCAGAAAGCAAGCCACCCCACCGGCTCCCTGCCTCGGTCCTCCTACCTACGGGTATGAGGTAAGTGCTGGGGGCGATTGGGACCACAATGGGACCACCTCCGCTGGGTAAATCCCCACAGACCTCCCATTCCCCGGCACGCTCGTTTGCTCTGATTAGGTGTTCAGATGAGTGCGCCGGCTCGTCCCAGGTCGAGTTCAACCTCTTGTTTGGTGCCTGCGAAGGTAATGAGCTTCGGGCTGTCCTTGTCTCCTAGCGTCTTCACGAAGTTCGAAGAGGCCGCCCTTTCCCCGTTAAGGGATGCCCCGTGTGCATTCACATTCTCAACTACCTCAATGACTGGCTAATCATAGCTCACTCTCGAGACGCATTGTGTGTGCACAGGGACCTGGTGCTCTCACACCTCAGCTGGCTAGGGCTTGTGGCAGGTAAGTTTGCGGAAAAACTCGCTGCCAGCTCAATACTTGTGCTAACTAAGCCCCGTACTGGGACAGGTGCTACGCATGCGCTGGTTCACCATAGGTAACCCCTTGCGGCAGAAATTCTGCTGAGAATGTTTCCCTGTTGGCAAACTGCGTTTTCCTTGGGCAGAAGCCCCTCTGCCCCAGTCACCATGCTCATAGAGCCGCCTCTCCCATTGGGTAGGACCTACCATTTGACTCCTCAACATGACATATTTCCGACTAGACTTGGTAAGACCATGTGACATATCTCCACTTGAAATACCCCCCCTCCCTCTGGGAAGGGTGTGGTCTCCACGGTGTCTTCCCCTTGGGAGTGACACCCCCCCAACATAGACACTGGTGTCCCGGTCGGTTAATGATTTCTCACTTTTTCTGGGGAGAAAAAGAAAAAAAGAGATAAGAGGCAAGTCTAGGCTAGCCTGTCCCAATCATTTGAGTAGTCGACACATCCCCAAAGGGCTGTTTGACACTCATACTAGCATCAGGGGAGGTTACGTGCCGGCCCGGTGCACTGGCTATGCGGCACACAGTAGTCTGCCCATCTCGCACCGCTGATCCACATAACACAGTTCAGCTAGTTGCAGCATTTTTGTAGGGGACCCATAGTGTCAATACATCGACACAACGTCGAGTAAGTGACAGACAGGGAACATCCTGGTTACTTCTGTAACCTCCGTTCCCTGATGGTGGGAACGAGACTTTGTGTCCCTCCTGCCACAAGGCTGAGCTACCCGATGAAATGGCCGGGACCTTATTCTCGGCTCCTCAGCACAAAACCTGAATGAGCAGTAGGCACATCCCCTCCTTTATACCCGTACATCCGGGGGAGTGGCATGCAAATACCACTCGCCAATTCCCATTGGCCTTTTATCAAAGATCAGAGGTGTTTTGGGCTCTCAAGAGTGACCCCTAGTGTCACTACATCGACACAACGTCTCGTTCCCTCCATCAGGGAACGGAGGTTACGGAAGTAACCAGGACATTTCCCATAACTTTTGTTGTTGACTTGAAAGGCTGTGTGTCAAACTTTATGATATTTTGGTGCAAATTCACCTGTCACAAAGTTAAGCCAAATCAAGAAGAAGCCAAGCTGATGTCATCAGATAGCATTGTGTGAGGAACCAAGTTGAGAAGTGTTTATGAACTGATAATCTGATGTTTTATTCATGATTAGTGTGAAAGTGAATAAAAGTCGTTGTTGTAGTGCCTCTAGTGTTAATTTCACCAGGAAACTGCCGTGAAATGTACAACAGGCACATAAAAATCATTTTATAAAAATGTAGGTATAGTTACGTGATTCTATGAGACAAGATTGGAATTGGTTAACATTTTGATGTTCAACGTAAAATTTGGGTCCTGAAGCAAAAGCAGTTGAAAACCACTGACCTAGATGTTAGGTTCTAGACTTACTCAGATTGATAAGTAGAAATCAAACCAATGGATGTACCAAAGATACATAACATATACAAAAAAATAAAAAATGGTGTTTGAAAAACATTTTTTTGTAATTTCTTATTTCTTACTGGGCAGTAGGTGAAATGAGGATCCAGATGGATTTCAGCCTAATTGTGATACTTCCTTTAATTGCCAATTTTACATGTATATTTTCAAGATATAAAATACTGTATTTTAGTTTGATAATTTTTTTTTCACACAGTATGTTATTTTATTTTGATACATTTAAACTGAGGTATTATTTAAATGCATTTTCATGTATTTGTGCCCATCACTGCCCAAGGGACCAATCACAACTGAGCAGTCTTCTTGATTAGGAGCCTGGGTGATACCCATCCATGTGTGGGGACCACTGGAGAACACCTAGGACTTTTGCCCGGGAATTTTCCATCTGGCTGAATTATTTAACATGGTTGGCAAACAACGCCATTAAAAAGTCAGTCTGTAGAAATACCCTGCCTTGGAGCAGGTACAAATACTAGTTTGGTTTTATTGCTATTAAATGCCATTCGCAATGTAATGTTTAATACATTTAGGAGAGGTGAATTAGTTTGTTGTCTTCTTAGTATAAGGTCTTGTATATAGAGCAAGTTTAATTCAATAAACAATACAACCATGTTCAGCAGTCACTTAACTTACCTCAAAACATGAGTAAACCATTGTAAAACTGCTTCAAAGTGAAATGTACTCAACACATATAGGTACACTCTATAATCGCTTAAAATTTTAGGTTGCTACCTATTGGCCTGTTAAAGGAATAGTTAAACAAATTAAAATCCTCTATTTACTCACCCTCACGCCATCCCAGATGTGTATGACTTTCATTCTTCTACAGAACACAAATTATATATTTAGAGGAATATTTCTGCTCTGTAGGTCCATTCAGTGCAAGTGAATGGTGACCAAAATTCTTCATTCCAAAAATCACATAAAAGGCAGCATAAAAGAAATCCATATTACTGCAGTGGCGTAATCCATGTCTTCTAAAGAAATCTAAGCAGTTTTGGGTGAGAACTGACCAAAATGTTACTCTTTTTTCACTTCTTACCTTTGCAGGTTCAAGGCACGATCATGATTTCAAGCTTTATTAAAGTTCCTAGCACACTAGATAGCATTAGAAAGTGTAATCAAACTTGAAATTATGATTCCCAAGGAGACTGCTGATGTCAAGAAGTTACTTTTTTGTCATTTCTTACCCAAAATCGACTGGATTGCTTCAGAAGGCATAAGTTAAACAACTGGAGTCATATGGATTACTTTTATGCTGAATTTATGTGGATTCTGAAGCTTTAAAGTTTTGGTCACCATTCTTCTGCATTGTGTGAACTACAGTTGATATACTCTTCTAAACTCTTTGTGTTCTGCAGAAGAAAGAAAGTCAAACTCATCTGGGATGGCATGTGGGTGAGTAAATGATGAGAGAATTTTCATTTTTGGGTGAATTATAAGCCTACTTTACTATTACTATTTTTTTATATATTTTAACTATTTAGCCAAACATTTGGTGTCCCCTTAAAGGGACAGTTTTCTTTACGGTAGAGTTCTTAATTTTTTACTTTGGAATCATTCATCTCGACCATGTATTGCACTCAGATTGTTGTTGGGATAATAGTATTCAAAATTTGGGTATGTATTTCTTAGGCTTTTCATTAGAAAGGGAAATAGCGAGGCAAACCTTTGTGTGTAATGGCGATAGTTGACTGTTTGCATGTGTGGGTGTGAGTTGTTTATGTACGTCATTCATCTGTCCCTTGGCCCAGGAGCAACTGGACAGAAAGAAAAATAACCAATAATCCAACTCCATGCTTGTAGTCATTCCCCTGGGACTTTAAAGGAACTACATTTCCCATAACATCACTAAACATTACACAGTCTTAATCAAAATCCAGTCTGTCAGCCTAGACGTCCAGTCACACGCAGGGTCAGCTGAAATTGACAAATGCTTTTCCCCAGAGGTAAACTGATTCAAAAATTCCATCACAGTTCAATGACAAATTATAAAAACAGAGTGCTCTTCCCAGCTGCATAATAGCAGTTTTTCATTCCAACAAAAATGTCTGTCTGGTCAAAATAGCATGCTATTTATCTCTTATTAGGAACAAAACTTTTAGTTATTTAAGCAATAGCAAGAGCTCACATTACCCAAAAGGCTGTTGTACTGAAAATCATCAGCACGACTGCAGACGTGATGTTACTTTTATATAATAGTTCTATAAAAACAAAGTTATTATAGCTAAATTACATTCAGACACAAAATGGCTGGTTATTTGTTCCATTTTGCTCTGTTAATAATGATAATTCTAAACAATGACAAAGCAGGATGACAGCCTGTCAGTTACACAGCAAATACAGACATTTACATTTATTCATTTGGCAGGCACCTGTACATATAATTCCTGTTACCTCCCAGAGAAGTGGAGTGATACAATGTCTGCTAATAAAGAAATATAAATGCAAAAAGGACAGGGGCTGCTGGCAATTTAGACAAACAATATTAAATATATTTAAACAATATCACACGAGCAAGAGTGCGATATGGCCCTACATCAGCACTGCTGTGATTCGGCCGCAGGTATGAGGCCACAGGCAGAGTGTCATAGGTAATTACAGCAGTGCTGATGTAAGGGCATATAGCACAATTGCGAGTGTGATATTGCTTATACAACAGTTCAATGAACAAGAACTTTTTAAAAAAATTAGGAAAAAACAAGTACAGTCATAAAAACGCATTTGTGCTTGGAACTACTTTCTTACGGGATGAATCAGAATCTGCCGTTGCTGGTTCAAAATAAATGATGCGTCCAAGACTTCACTATTAATTCAAAAAGTTCACTTCATAAATAGTATCAGGGCTGTTTCTAACAAAAGTCATTGGATAAACAAGGATAGACGGCTGGATGTGTGTGTGTGTGTGTGTGTGTGTGTGTGTGTGTGTGTGAGAGAGAGAGAGAGAGAGAGAGAGAGAGAGAGAGAGAGAGAGAGAGACAGAGAGAGAGAGAGAGAGAGAGAGAGAGAGAGAGAGAGCATGTGCGATCACCTGTTGCCACACCTATTAAGAGATGCTGTCAGCTTTCTCAGTGGAAAATAGACGTCCAAGAGGGGGTGTTCCTCTCTATTTCGCGGTAGCCAGTGCCGCAAGAGTCATTCACTATAGAAACAGCGATGTCCTCCGCCATTTTAAACAGTATGTATCCAATGTGGAAACTCCGATAAAAGGTAAGCACTTGAGTTCTGTAATAAATCAGTCTATAATGTTTCTCAGCATGAACCATAATCCTGAAGTTGTCCGTTTAAAGAAGTTTAAAGCTATTTCCAAGCTTTGGCAATGTATAATACAAGCGATCATGAAGAGCTGATCTATGTAAACAATGACTAATGGGTTCACTTCACGTAACGAACTGGCTCATATTACACACAAAAATTCTCTTTTGCCACCACCTGCTGGCTAACCTATGTAATTTCAAAAATAAAGACAGTAACTCCTAACACATCTGCACTGCTCTTACAATTTAGTTTAAAACAGCATGAACACAAGCGGAGTGATACACACAGTGAAGCGTCCGAGTGCTGATGCTGTCAGATCATCAGTGCTTATGGAACGTCTCTTACCAATCAGATTCGAGGACCAGAACTAACTGTGGTATATATATTTTTTATATATATATATAATAAATCAAATTACTCATGAAATCCTTTTCATTGTTTAAAAATGGTCTTTTATGTTCATAAATTATGATTTTAATGGGATTTATGATTTTTAATGGGATTTTGTAACGACTACACTTTTAGAAAACTGAGAAAGTAAGAGCCACTAAAACTTAGAAGTAATTTTTTTTATAGTATCATCTTTATCAAATAAATTAACATTGGTCAACATCTTCAATGACCATTTTCTTGAAGTGAATTATTTTTGCATGTTAAAGACAACAGCCAATTTGCATATTTTTAAAAACTTGAATGGGTAAAGTAAATAAAAAAGGAAACATTTTGTATTAGATTATTCCCCTTGAAAGATAGATTTCATTTAACATTTGCTGTGCCTCTTGAATTATTAATCAGCATGCTCCATTGATCTGATTCATTACATTTGCTGAAGAATTTACGGTATATTACTCTCAATGATAACAAAAGCTCTATCTCAGGTGTTTATTTTATCTGTTAAGCAGGAGCAACACAAACTAGCAGGATTACAACATTAAATTAAGCATAAGTAAAGTGTCTAAATGAATGTAAAGATTTACAATGATCATTGCAATAGTCACATGCGCTCCAACACAAATTATGTAAACACACTATTTGCTTAATTTGTATGCTGTTCCACCAAGACTGAAAAGACAAACAAAAGCAACAAAAGACATCTGGACAAACAACTTTATTTTTGATTATGGGTCTATACACTGTACATCCTGACATTGCAGTATATAAGCCAAACTACTCTCAACTCTAATCTCATAGAGCTCTCTATCTTACATTATAGTCCATGTGAAGGGAGAGGGGCAGTCTAAGAGGGAGATATTGACCAGATCAAACTGTATAAGCGGAATCAGTAGAAGAAGAAAGCATAATCTCTTACATAAAAAATAATTTCAAGAGTTGCAAAGTTTATAGTATATTGTTATAGCAGCAGCAGTGAAGGGCTAAGAAGATATGGAAAGAAACACATTGTTAAAACAAGTATGAAAGTATGTGGATGTCTGATTCATCCAGAATTGATGTCTTTGATATTCAGTTGAACATAATAAAAAAAGTTGATAACTGAAAAAAGAAAGGTATTTACCATAGTCTACTAAACATTATTATGATTCTTTAAAGCACAAAAAAGTGAAATAAAGTACTGAATATGCTTGTGTTGGGAATACAACCTTTGAAATTGTTTTTAAAACAATTCTTTCTTTTTAAAAACACAACGTAAAATATAACAACTATTATGTAAAGTTTTTCTTATTCTGAAAAAAAAGAAACACAATATACATTTATGATACAATTTTTTGTAAAATGAAAACAGCTATTTACAAAGGTGAATTTGTACTTTTATCATCCAACTGGCTAATCCTGTTCATTTATAAGTGATGTTATGTCATTATTGCTGTGTTGTAGCTTTATTTGTTAGCAAAAATGGCTCTTTTAGAGAATAAAATCCAAATTTTCTAGTATTATATGGGAGCAAAGGAGCCTTTTTGAACAATTTCTCCCTTTTTCATAGAAAACCATGAACAAAGTAAACTACACATATCAATTTGCATGTAAAAACTACAAAACAACCTCATCTGAATTATTTTTTAAAAATGTTTTATTTTTATGATTTTTTTTTTGGTCTGTAAAAATGCACAGCCTCTTGCTACTGTTGTTGAAGACACTGAGCGTCCTTTAGACCCTTGTTTAATTCATATCTGCAACATATCCTGCATTGTACAGGTCAGGGCAGATCATATCATTTCAATGGCTCTTTTGACATCTATAGCAAAAGTAACCTCTTAAATATATTCTGGTTATTCCTTAAAAACAGAAAGAAAAGAGTGTATTTATTCTGTTGTATATTTAAAAGATATCTTAGTATAAGATTTAAATTCTTCTATATCAGTGGCAATTGGATTCTGCAATGCGTTTCTCTTTCATTTATTTTTTTTAAAGAAGAAAACATTAAAGGAATACTGACAAAATGGCATTAAAACCTATAAAATAAGCTCCTATAAAATAAGCTGCCCCCACCACCCCTCCCCCCATGAGAGTGCAAATGGGACGGCCCGCTCTCATCAGCTGACCACTGTCTGAACAATTGTTCCTCTTCTGGAACCCTAAGGGGCCAAAGACAGGCACTTGAGGGTCTCCAGCATTGCATATGCACATAAGGTCTGTATTT
The DNA here is from genome assembly GCA_032164185.1 of Moxostoma hubbsi. Lineage (NCBI taxonomy): Eukaryota > Metazoa > Chordata > Actinopteri > Cypriniformes > Catostomidae > Moxostoma > Moxostoma hubbsi. The sequence continues at coordinate 8,149,247 of JAVLUX010000117.1, forward strand.
AGCCCAAGAGTAATGGCATTAATGTGTGTATGTTTGCGTTCATGATTGTTAAGAGCTCTTATCTTGAAATGTATTGTTGAGAGGGTTTTGTTTTCCTTTGAAGCAAAAAAAATATTAAAATTGCTGTATATTGCATAAAACAATGAAAAATTACATATACCGTTTTAATGCCCAATAATGAATATACGAATGGCAGACTTTATCTTTTTCTTTAAATTCCATGCATATGAAAGAAATTACATAAGCTTGCTATTGAAAGAAGGAATATAAGACAAGCAATAAAATATTCACAAAATCTGAAAAACATCCGTTATAACATCAACAAGAACAACGAAATGAAAAGAGCCAAAACGTAACATACATTCTGATTGCATTGTACCCAATGTATATAAATCACTTATAAAATATATGTATTTTCAACAAAATCTATCTCATCTATGTGTGTGAGCATTTAAAGATGCATTTGTTAAACCATCGAAACTTCTTTCATTCATCCATTTGTATACAGTAATATGCTCTTGCTCACAGCAAACATATTTCAGCCGAGAGGAGCACCTGCATTCTTATTTAAACTCCCTTTATCAATGCTGGACATACGTGTGTCTGACTCCTGTTCGTTCTGAACGATTTTAAATTTGATTCTGAACTGTTCAATTCATGTAGGAATCCAGGACAGTAACAATAACACTTTAGCAACGATTATAATCATATATCGATAGCTATGTTAAATGTTGAATTAATGTCAGATTGGGGGGGACAGTTCTGTGTGCGCTGTCCACATTTGAGCAAGCAAGCATGTAGATCTTTTTTATTATTATAATTATGCAGTTTTATTTATTTACAATAGTATGTCTTAAACACATGATTACATTGCATTTATTAGAACTGTATATAATTAACAAAAATGTTTATTTCAACTTTATACTTAGGAATACTAAACTCTCTGAGATAAATGCGTGGGAGAGTGTGGGAGCGCAATGCGTTTAGACAGTATTTTGTAATGACAAAGTGCGATTCATTATTGTAAAGTAAAAAACAAAGCGAAAAGAAAACAAAAAAGAGAAACATTTTCATATTTACATATTATAATTTACTTAAAAAGAACAATTTGTGGTTCTTGATCATATGACACCTTCAGCCCTAGAAGCCATATCATGAGCCGGGCCAATTCTCAGCACCTCAGCCTACAGAGAAGCACTGTATGAGTGCATTTGCAAGTGTGTGAGCTGTGGCCATTACAAGAACAAACCCTCACAACCCTTACGTAGCCACAAACCGCCAATGCCACACAGACAACAAACTTAACTTATCAAATGACCCACAATGCACACAAACAGTAACATCAAGCATGTGTTTATGTTTGGGTGTACGCACATGCGTTAATGTGCATGCCGTATCTGTCTAGTTGTGTGTACACACTCTACAGCTTGTGAGGGGGAGAATTTGTTTGCCATGGCTTGATCATAACACTTACTTGAATACAAATATCTCTCCCCTTACAACAGAGCTGAACCCCTCAGCTCTCTTCTGGCCTGGTATTTCTCTTACAAGGATAAGTGTGTGTTTGTGTGTAACTATGTGTCTCCATATCAAAAGATGGCTTCTTTAACCAGCATGACAGAAATAATTATTTCTCTTTTCTTGACACGTAAAAGAAGGGGACTTTGTGCCTCTGATTGTTCGCAGAAGAAAGTTGCTGTTTTGTCTCATACACTCTCACTATGCAGTCTCTTAAATAGCTTATTACACAGTGAATTTCATCGTACTTCCCCAAGATGAGTAAGGGAACGAAAGGAAACAGGAATTTCAGATGGGATGACGAGTCCTTTTGTCAGACAGCAGTGTGGGGTGGAGAGCATGCTTTAAATGTCACCTTAAAAATTGACATGTAAAATGTTTTATTGTTATCACCAATTTATTGATTTTTTTCCATCATAGAAAAGTCTTTGTTTAAAACATATTCAGTTTCAGGCACAGTTAGCTTTTGTGCTATTGGATTCTTCCTTTCAAAATTGACTTTTTGCATTTTTTTATCCTTGTTATTTCTGATTGGAGTCTAGGTGCATTTCAGTGCTCTCAAAGCAACACATTTTTAAGTGTTAAGTTTAAATTCCCTCAACAAAATTTCAGGATACCTCCGATTAGCTCCAATTTTGCGCTGGCTAGGAGCAGGTGGGTGGTGCTCACCCGCATGCTAGTTGATATGATTGGGCGGTAGGTGCTGTCAATCAGGATGATGTTGAAGTGGATTGGGCAGGGTCAAGAGATTGTGAGCAGATTAGTTGTTTGAGTCTTTGGTGGGTGGGGGTGCTGCTGCTGTGCCATTTTTGCTGGAGCTTTTGGGCCAGAGTTGTTCCTGTAGCTCTTTGACCACTCGTTCCAGGTGCTCCCGTGCCTCCCGTTCTAGCATCAGATCGGCTCTCAGCTGCTCTCGGTCAGCTTCTGCATGCTGCAGCTTTACCTGCAGGTCCTCAATCTAAAAAGACATTACAAAGATTAGTTTCCAGTAATAAGCTACTTTTTCAAACAAGTAGCGGTGTTGCATGACAAGACACTACATTGTTGTATTTTGTTACATTGTATTGCACACACAGCTTTGCCAGTGAACAAGTTAAGGCAAGATGGGAAGTGTGATTTTTCCTTTAGTTTTTGAATGAAAAAAGATTCACAAATTAATTTGACCCTGTGTGACATTCTACGCTTTCTTTTTTTTTTATAAATATAGTGAAATATTTTATTAAATGCTGCTTTTGATCACTGTTCAGCTTGGATATATAATTTAAAAATACCCTAGTAATTGCAATTTTTTTAACCTAAAAAAAAAAATCCTTGTCAACCACACACACACACACACATGCACGGACACACACTCAGACAAACATCTCAGAAACATCTTGTTTAGTCTGAAGCACACATCCTTGACAGGAAGTTACCCTATTTCCTTCTGAGTAATGAAACGTATCTCACATGAGACTTGCAGGACCACACCCAGTCTGAGGGTTCAGTTAAATGTGTGTTTGTGTGGGTGGTGTGTCATGTTACATGTGTCTAAACATTAGATAACTCTTCGTTAAACAGGCGCTTGATTATCCAAAGCCACTTCTAGTACATTTCTAGTACAGGGACAGTCCCTCCCTCTGGAGCAACCTGGCTAAGTGCCTAGCTCAAGGGCATATTAGTGGTATGCATGGATCACATCTTCAAGGGTTTGAACCTAAAACCTTCTGGTTACTATCCTAGATCTTTAAGCACTAAGCTACACCACCCACCCACATAGTGAATATATGTCTATCTGTATATGTTTGTGGACTAACCTGAGCAGAGTACTTGGCTCGCAGGCGGCCGGCCTCACAGCCTTTGTCGCACACTCGTAGCTGTCTGGCCTGCTCAAGCTCTCTTTTAAGCCGTATACGTGACTCATTGGCCTCCCTCATCTTCCTCTCACTTTCAGCACGCAGGCGCTCAATCTCCTTCCGCAGGTTCCTCTTCGCCTCAGTTGCCTCGCGAAGCTTCTCCTTCTTAGCGACTCGTAAAAACTCCAGCTCCTATTGAGGACAAGAGAACTGATATTTACTCACTTTGTCTTTTAGATTGTATTATTTTCCATGACTTCTCCAAGCATGGAAAACACAAATTTAAAATGTCCTCTCATTTCCAGGTTTTCCAAGACCGTGGGAACCCAAAACACACATGATGCAAGAAAGAAAGTGTGTATTGTTTTTGTATGTATGTGTACCTGCTGAAGGCTACGTTTGGCCTGCAGGGCGGATCCGAGCTTCTCTTCCTGTTTGACTCTCATTTTCACTATCTCATGCAGAAACTTCTCCTTTGATTCTTTTGAGTCCAAGCCGCTGTCCAGTGCCTGTCTTAGCGTTTCTAGCTCTGACTCCAGGTTCGTCATGCCGTGCCCCTCCCCTCCAGACACCAGGGGGCCTTCAGGGACCCCACTGGCTGGTGTCAGCACTGCTGGTATGGTGGCTCTGGGGCCAGCGGGAGAGCTCAAGTCTTTAGCAGAGCTCGAAGATGTAAAGGATGGGGAGGACAAGGAAGAAAGTGATGATGTCACTAAAAAAGAAAGAAGATAAATAAGTGTCAACAGTAATTTAAGGTTTTGAATGTAGGAACTGATTACATAGACTTCATTGGTTCATATTCAACAGCAATAGGTAAGGCTGGGTGGATCAATGGTACATGAAATGTATCATGAAATACTGAATATCAATACTTCCCATACTCACATAAAAATATTTATCATGAATATTATCATGAACATTTATGCATTTCTTAAGCTTCAATGTGAATGAATGAACTTTGTCAGGATTTGTCAACTATTTCTCCTTCCGATCATCTGCACATAGCAGAACAGATGTTAATAAACAGAGAACAAAAAAGGAGTCTGATAGTTAATTGGAAGTTTAGGCCTTATTAAATGTTAATTATGGTTTATGTTAAATGGCTAGAATAACAGGTAACCATTTTATCCTTTAGAAAATACAAAATCCTTCCATCTACTATAGGAATTTGTATTGATATTTGTGATATTGGCCTTGATAGTACATGGTATTGGATCAAAAAGAAAATAAGTCGTATCGCACATCCCCAACCATAGGATCGCTTTTATTCTTTTCTCTGGCACCTGTCAAATAAGTTACGAGATGTGTTTTAAAATGAGCCATAAAGGATGGGGAATGAATCTGTCATTGATTTTCTGTCACATTCACACAACAGTTTAAATTCACCTCTCTCCAGAGCGCTGACTGAAATTGAACAGAGTACAAAATGAAGTGTGAACATAATATTAATGTATTTAAATGAGGCCTTCTGTTTCACAACACAGAGTCATACTCATGTGTTTCAGTTCCCTCTCTTACACACTCTCAAGGGGTGGTCACACTAGGCTTTGAGCACACACATTTATTTCGGACAATGTAACAAACCAGGATATGATGTCACATGGGAGGGATTTTAGTGTACGTAAATAATAAATCACAAATAATAATAATGTTAAAAATGTTAAAATATTTTGTCTACTCACTATCTTGCAACAATAAATCTCGCAGCTTTGAAATATGTATCTTTTGAATCGAGCCATAGGTCACGTGTCACGTTTTGGTCTCCTAATGGTTGCGCGTTCTCTTGTATTTATTTACGATTCAGAGCTTACCAAGCTTGAACTTTGGTACACAGCGTAGTATGACATTTCTTCAAATGAGCTTGCATTTCCACTCTGCTGCATTCAGATGCGTTTGAATGGCAGTGAGTGGAGAGTGAAGTGTAGAGTGACCGCCCCTTAAAACGTGAAAATATACAAAATACTCCTCAAATAAATCAATGGAAAACATCTTGGAATGCTACTTGCTGGAGGGACCTCGTGAAGTACTCTTTGGTGGGGTTTCAGTCAATAAAAAAATCATAATATTAGTGACATTGACACCATTGCCGAAATGCATTAGTGTGCAGTTACTGATATTTTTGTAACTTCTTTAACAATTTAAAATTTCCTAATTTGACTAGCTTAATAATTAAAAATGACTTCTCAAATGAGTTGATGGAATGTTCCGGGTTCGAAACAAGCCTTATCAACCACATCTGTACCATGCGATTGATTACCACAGCTGATTATTTCGACTAATTCTGTAAGCTTATTGCTACAGCATTACATGTAATACATTAAAATCGAATGCATTCTGAGGGGTTTAAAATCAGAAAAGTTCATATTTTTTTATAGTGCTTATATTAATTCCTCTGTAAGAATGTGTGAGATTTGAGCTGTGAAGTTGTCTAAATCATCCTGTTAGTGGGAGATCTACTAATCTACTCAGATCATTCCTGTGGATGTTTCTCTATGTAAACAGTCCCATTCTGGTATCCTTGCACATATCATGTGAAAGTTCAGTGTGAATTTGAATGTTTATTGCAGTGCAATGCCTTGCCCCCTACACCTAAATGTGTTTTCGCTATACTCACATTCTTCACGGCTGTCCACTTCAACCTCCACATCTGATTCCCGCTCCTCCTGAGGAGGCGGTAGGGGCTTGGTGGCGGTGGCCGAGGGACAAGGCTGTGGGCTGGGGTAGGTCTCTCCCACCAATCTCCTCTTCCTCCCACGACTTGCACCTTCGCTTTCTGCCCCTTGCGGGTGTGAAGTGCTGGGGGCAGTAGGAGATGCCTGCCCCCCTTTATGGAGGGGTGTCAGAGCTACGTTGGGGGCCACTGCACTCTCAAGACTCTTGTAGTTGTAGAAGCTACAGGAGATATTGTGGGGTGAGTGAGCAAACCATTTTGTGAGGCAAATGATACATAGATGTATTAGAGCATACAGGCATGGACTGCTTTATTGCTGTGCTTGTGTAATGGTGTTACCTAACATCTTAAAGAGTATGGATGATTTAGAAGTGAGTAATCCAAACCAAATGGCAGGTCGACAGGAAAAAAGCATCTCTTCAGCACACAAAAAAAGGGTGGGGAGTGAACAACGACCATTTATAGTGGTTTCAGAGAAACCGCCGAGCTGGGCCTTGGTACTGTGACTCACCCAAACCCTCTCCAGTTATGATGGCATAGTTTAAACCACATATATCTAAGCTAAAAAAGGCCAACAAGCCTGCATCATGCTGCTCCGTAGCTTCCAAACCCTCTGTTGAATTGCTTTAGACTAACCACATCCAAGAATGACTAACAAGCTGGTTTTATGCACACTCACTTTCACACAAATTAACATTTACACACCCTGACTGAAGATTACCGTTACAATCTTTGTGTGCTATATCCTTGTTTGCACAATTTTTGAAATGATGTAAAATAACTTCACTCTAAAGTAAACAAACTAGAATTTCTTTTAATTGTTTTTCTTAACTAATTTGACTTTTAACTGCTGTTGGGGCCATTTATGTAAGTGGACAAGTATACTGCTTAGTCGTCATTATATAAAAATATTTGACCAGTATTGACCAATCAGACTTGAATATTCAGTATAATAGTAATTGTTATCAATTAAAATAAATGTTAAATTCTATAATTTTGCAATGTGTTGATATTTTCAGCTGATGTAAGCAAATTATGTGGTTGACAACTTCTATTATCTTAATTTTTGCACTGTCTGCAGCATTTATTTGTTAATATAATGTACCTGTCACGTAACATATTCGCATGTCTGCTGGCTCCCTCCTTGTCGCCAACAGAAATGTTCGGAGACCATGGTCTGAATGCAGAGGGTCTCTGCCTGGGCTGGATACAGTTGATCCCCTGGAGCAAGAGAAATAGTCGTTAAGTGATGTATTTTAGCATCATGATGACACATGCACATTCTTACAGTAGAGTACACATATGAAATGCATTCCAATCTCAAATGACCAGATAAAGAATTTTCATTGTACAAAGAACCATATGCACACAAAGCATTAAAAATATTATTTTATGAAATGCTTGCTGCTTGTCCAGCAAGACAAATGACCTAGCAGTATGAGTACTCTGAGGTCGTAGTGTCTGTTTGAAACTAGAGACGTAAGCTAGCCTATTTCCAGGCTCTCTTCATTTTAGGAGAATTGATTTTTCAAAAGAACATCATCAGTTATTCTGGGTTGAGATCTCATTTCAGAAGAACCTGATTCTCCGTGTTAGCAAGAAAATGGTTGCTTGGCTCCAAAAATCCTTTTACAAATGGCCAAACGCCAACTTTGTAAACAGGCTTGTGTATTATTGATCCATTAATAAATATAGAATAATCTGAACTCTGTACTTTCGTACAACTGATCACATGTATCACATGAAAAATTAAAATGCTTTGTAACCTTATTGGCTGATGCAGACAGTGACCGTAGCCAATCAGGTTGAATGTCTTTGTCTCCTGAGGGCGACTGTGCTGGAAAGTCATCATGTTTGGACTTCTTGGCAGGAATGGTTTTAGACGCCTAGAAAGAGAGGAGAGAGGAGAAAGGATGAGTGTTGCCCTCAATTGAAAGAAAAATTATCAGCAATATAACTCATCATCATTCAGTCTGGTTATTTCACACCATGTTTTTGTTTGTTTTACACTGCAGCTTCAGTTGTGCTTCAGTCGGGCATTCTGATGCCCTGCAGCCCTTGGTGTAGTACAGTAATAGCAGGATCGATATAAGCAGTCTGCCACATTAAATAAGAGTCCAGCCAGAGGGCACCAATCACCTCAGACAGAACTGTGAACCGTAGGAGACAGGTGCAAAGGGAAGGTATCTGACGGCTCAAACTTTGAATGTTAAATTTAGTATGAGAGTTGAGAGTGCGTGAGACCATGTGCCTGTGTATGCCCAGAGGAAAAGGTCCAATGTATTGTTCAACTGCTTAATATGTTGACAGCGCCATCTCCTTTTATCTTGCCATGTGAACATGCAAGCTTGCACATACAATCACACACACACATGAATACACGTTGAGGCAGAATTTGTCACTAATGGCTGTGACATGACAACACTCTTGCTGGATTCCTCTTTGACTGCAGTGTGCACTGTCTAAAATCTCCAAAAATGTAAAGCCAATAAAGCAACACTGACCTTTTCTATGTACTTGTTTGCTCCAGACACATTTCAAGGCTATTAACAAAACCTGGAGACAACCTGGAGACATTTAAGCATGGGGCCCAGTGCAATACTCGATGCTAAAATAATGCATGACTGGAGCCCATAAAAGTATACAAAAGTATCACGGTATGATACTTAGCGGTATCACCTATTGGTTTTAAGCCAGCGGCCACTTCATCTGCTGGACTTGAGAGCTTTGCTGAGAGAATACCAATGGATAAACTGCAGCCTGTTTCTCTACAGCAATCCGGCCTGTTGGCCTAACCGGACCAGCAGGGTCTTTTGGATAAGATGCTTCCAACTGGGTCGGATGGCGTCAAACAGGTTTGACACAGTTAATAAATCATCAGCTGAGAAAGATGTAAGAGTCCACGCAACAAGCTATTTCCTTGCAAGTTAGTTACTGCAGACACAAGACATCTAAGGCAGCCATTTTTAAGAAGTTTTACAGTGGAAAAAAGAAAGAAATTCAGTGGTCATTCATGCAAAAAAACAGGCTCTGCATGGAATTGGCTCTTTGGTGCTCGCATACATGAATGACTGCATCACCTATGACCTCATTCAGCAGGCTGGTCTATTGGGTGTGGTTAATTTCCAACATCAGAGCATGATTATCTGACCCCGAATGCAGTCACTTGCCACGCATCTGTGTTTGTTCATGGATCAGACTGATGACATATTGGATTAGATGTCCTAAAAACAAACTAGACCTGCCTGTCTCAAAGTTTCATTGGTTAATGGATGCTTGTGTAACAGTGCATTGCAGATAGCATTTCATATTCTAAAAAATAAAAATACAAATCGTACTTTTGGTCGCATAATGGAACGTTGCTTTATAAACCCTAATGTTTTTCCTCTATGCCTTTGCATTGCACCATCCCCAAAGTAACCAACCACTGGATTTGCAGTGTTCTCTAATGTAACATAAACACTAGTGTTTTGTTTTACACAAAACATTTGTGTGATCTTGAGAGAGAACCATGCTAACTGTGGCCAGTCAGATGACTGTGGCACAGTTAGGCCTTAAAAGTCTACAGTGCAGGAGAGAATTGACCTCTGACTAACATCTCTGTAGAAATTAGTTAGCAAATGGTTTTAGCTCTGCTTTAGTCTGTCCCATCCAGTTGGTTCATCTAAGGTTCCTCTAAAGCACATCAGCCCACACCAGTACTCTGACATTGATTGGACAGCCTGTGGGGTCAGGTCACCACATACTCTAGGCTCTCTGTCTTATTTTGAGCTTGAATCCTCAGACTGCATGAGCCCGGGCTCATTGGGAGTTGACAAGATAGGGCAAACAGTTGGAAAAAGTGGAAAAAGAGAACAAATTAAAGACAGACAAAGAGAGAACAAGACCGCTAGACGAAAAGTAATGAGATGTGCAAGAGAACTAGAGAAAGAGGCCTTGTCCTAAGAGACGCACTTGAAGTAGACTTGAGGTCTCGTGAAGTCAATGAGACAATAGGATATCCCATTTATCATTAGGACTCCACTTTGTACTTTGACCCAACAGCCTATGTGCCAAAGTGAATACTTAAAATAAAATGTACTTCGGTGGTACCATGGTACAGTATTTGATTGTACCCCAGGCACTTTGATATATGGTACTGAAATGTATGGTATTTACATGGTAAAAAAACATAATAGTACTATGGTACAATTTCCAAAACATGGTAGTACCAAGGTACATGTCCAAAAACCATGAAAGTAACAAGATACAGTGTCAAAATATGTGGTAGTATCATGTACATTGTAAAAAAAAAAACACAGCTGTACTACGGTTCATGACCAAAAACATGGTAGAACCATGGTACATTGTCCAAAAACATGGTAGTACCATGACAGTGTCCAAAAACCATGTTAGTACCATGGTACAGTGTCCGAGTAATATTGTAGTACCATGGTACGTTTGGTGCTGCAAGTATGTAACTGACTCGGAAGAGAATTGCAAAGACTAGTGTCAGAATTTGGGAGAGGGCCAGCGACATCTTTCAATACTCCTAGAGACTTCCTTTTTTCCATGTCTGCGTCTGTCTATCAATGTCTCTATCTATCAGGTCTGTCATTTTTACAGTCATTGCTTCCTCTTTCCTTCATCTGATGGGTGGCAAAGGGGCTTTGTGTCAGTGCCCCCCTTTAAATTTATCATTCTCAAATGAAAACAATTTGCTGAGGGGTACAAAAATAATGCACATAGCAGCCTATGTATCATGTTTGTATATGACAGACAGGATGGTACAGACAGTCATACAAGGAAGGCAGACAGGAAATCACACCTCTTGATAAGCAGGACCAAGCATCATGCGAGAGACATATTTAGACATGAGCTCAGCTCTAAAAAACACAGAAATATATAAATTCTCTCTCGTTTTTGGCTTTCTGAGGAATCTCACAACTCTCACATCATGCTATCTTTGACATGGGTAGACAGTACATAGACGCCTTAAATGTGAGGGTTGACTAATCATGTCACACACACACACACACGCGCACCCAAAAAATGCACAGGACGGACAAGTTTCTGCAAAGCTTTTTGGAACTGCAGGTGTCTAAAGAAGGGCGGGGTGAACAGTTAATTCACACAAACACTAACAGACACTCAAAAAGTTAGCTTTGCATGTAGGTGTGAGAAAAGTGGTATTTTTTTGTTGCTCAAGGGTTTTTGTCACTTCCTTGAGGGGATAATAGGAAATGTGTTTCGAATGGTAGAACATCCACACAACCGTTTACCTCTTGCCACATTACACACAATTAATCTACTAAGCAAGCCAATAAAGTTGCTAAATCACCTCTCCTGTCTAGCTGTTATCGTAAAGCCACCCTTTCCACGTCTAGTCCTGCATTTCCTTTGGCACAGATTGCAGGATTTCCCTCTTAAACAAGCAATCCCTTTCCAAATCGCACACACACAAACAGAACTGATAGAAACTTCCTGCTGCGATGCTGGCACTGTAAACATTGTCTTAAAGCAATAAGCCACAAGAGGCTTTGTGTGATAGGGATTTTACCACTGTTAAAATTGTTCTTAGGCACAACTTGAAGCCTAAGAAAAAATAGCGGCAACAGTGATAAAACATTTTTTACGAATGTTTAAGATATAGCTAAGATTATTAATTTTAATAATAATAATTGGAATAAACAATTATTTTGCCATAGTTCTGTACGCTGTTTACAATTGCTTTAGTTGCTTTGAACACGGCTAATTCAATCATAATGTTTAGTCTGAACTATTATAAAATAACTTATAAGTAGTTTTTAACAAACTTTGTGACTGCTTTGCCGTGCCGGTGAAAATCTTCTGGTTTCTCCTGACACATCTGATTGATGAATTTTGCAGGTTTTCAAGAACCTTACATAACAACTTAAACTATGCTAGTGTAACGCAAAAATAGTAAAACTGCTTTTTGTTTGTGCTAGCGTCAGTGTATGTTAGCGATACTCCACCCTCTATGTGACCTGGTCATGGCCTCCCCCTTGAGCTAAGCAACAGGCCTCAAGCCGGAAGGGAGGAGCTTCCTGTAAATCTAGCAGAGCGCTGCTCTCTCTTTCCTTCTCTTGATGTCTTCAAATGGGTTGTCATATCTCTCACCAGGCAGTGACCACAGAAACCCAGTCTACCAAGGTCTGTGTGAGTTTTTAATATGCAGGTGTCAGACAGTGCAATCTATAATCCACAATGCTCACATTTATGGTTCGATTGGTGATGAAATCCTGAGTGGGTTTTTGGGAGGTAGAGGTGTAAAGTGAAAATTGTGATATTAATCGTCATGTGCCGAGTGTGTGAGGCGTGCACTCTGGGCAAGTAACCAGCTCGTTAGGAATGTAGTGTCTGTACCGCAGCCTGCTAGACAAAGCAACTCCCTATTTTAACATACACATACAGATGTTCAAGGCATTTCTCTTGCTTTTCCAGAATAACGGATGTATAGGCAATAACTTTAAACTAGTCTTGCGACTCTTGGTCACGTTTAATCGCTTTTTGTTGTATTAATTTTACCTGCAAATTACGTTGATTTACTTGCAGATTAAATCCATGCATGGTTTTAGACTGAATACAGTTTCAAATAAGTATAAAGTATAAAGTAAATAAGTATAATTACCGTTTCAAACAAAGAACATCTTAACAGAATTTAGAGTAGGAGCAATCCATTTCACAAAATAAATTTTCTGTTGAAGATTAACATATTCAGAACTAGCTTTCAAAGTGTTCACACAGAATCTGGTTTGAAATAAGAACAAATGGAATATTATAACCGCCAAAGACACACTGACCTTTTGAAGTTGCCCACTTTTTTGAAATCAGACACCTAAATACTTATATCACCAAAAATAAAAGTAGGTCGACACGTCAGTGTCTGGACTATTTTTAGTACCCAGATTGCATGGTGGGTAAAAGTTATTAAAAGTCTTTGGATGTACACATTGAGACAAAGGTCTCGACAGAGGATTTAAGCCTGTCATTAACGTCTGTGGTGTGTGCGTGTGTGTGTGTGTGTTTGTGTTTGTGTGTGTGTGTGTGTGTGTGTGTGTGTGTGTGTGTGTGTGTGTGTGTGTGTGTGTGTGTGTGTGTGGTTGGGCTTCCAGGAAGAGTCCAGTGACTCCAGACATAACAAGGCCGCACAATACTCACAAATACACCACTATAAGGCAAAGCAACAGAGTTAAATAAGGACCATCTCTTTCAATCGCACACATACAGTCTAGTACCGACTCACAAACACACATGTACACGTTTAAAATCACAGAGCAATACACAAACACAGCCGTACACATGGCACCACATAAAAAGTGAAGTACTCTGTGCAGCTGCTTGCTTGCATATTCAACACACACACACACACACACACGGTGTTGTCTAAACTTGGTCGCACCAGAGGAGGGATAGGGTTCCACTTCCTCTTCCAAATTTGCTTTGGCAACGACTTGTGTGGGAACGCAGTAGACCCTTTTCCCCTCGGACACATATGGGGCAAGTTCATAGCTCAGGAAAGACGGTAAATGTCCTGCTTTTGCACGAATGACTCATCACACCTTATTGTATTCAAAAACATAAACGATGAATCCCTTTCATATCTCCAAGCCTTGATCTGCAAAGCAAACTATATTCAAAATCAGACCTGCCAATGCAACTGACAATGTACGACAAAAGAAAAGCGGAGTAGATGTCATGGATAGAGAGAGGAAGATATATAGATAAAGAATGACTGAGAGAGAGAGAGAGAGAGAGCCCTCGGGGTGCATGCAGACGAGGGGAGGAAAGAAATAAATAAAGAGAGGGAGATAAATCTATGACTCATTTACTCTCAAAGTTAAAAGCATCTAAGAGCAAGATAATCACATTTCAATGTTTTTCAAAAGTTGTTGAAATTGCTGAGGTTGGACCTTAATGGATGCTTATTGATCTAGGAGTGTTGTGTGTGTATAACTGTTGCTTTCTGCCATGTATTACCGATAGCCACATCTCTAATCTCTTGTTAGAATCAGCTGTTTTTCGGTCTATGAAGATAGGATACAGAAATCTAAAACAAGACTATAATGCCGATAAGTTAAACCATTATGATGTCAGATATTTTGAATTTAAATTGTTTTATATTCACAATGACGTCTCCATTCTAGAATTTGTGGAATACAAAGTGTAGATATTTTGACAGACACTGACAGCTGATAATTATTTTTATTATGGCTGAGAACCAATATGATGACCGATATTACAAAATTTACATTGTTTTGTCTGTTGTTTGGAATGGTATCTCCAATCAAGAATTGGACATGCTTCAAGTAAAATCGGATATTGAGACATTTTAATAAGTGATAGATCAATATATTGTCCAAACCAATTAATCAGGCGTTATTTGGCCATTTTGAGATTTTTGGCATCAGCTTATAACCATGTCCACTAGGTATCGCTCTCTGCTCTATAGAAATCCGTTGACTACTAATTTTAATGTACAATTAAAAAAAAAATCAAGTTTAGTACTTTTGTAAACTAGCATTGAAAAAAAGTATTCCGTTTCAATTGGAAAAATAAGCCCTGACAACAAGCCCGAATATCGTCCAAACCAGACCGATATATCGGCCACACCAATTAACTAGACGTTATTTGGCCATTGTTAGATTTTTGGCATTATCTGTAACCATGACTATTAGGTATTGCTCTCTGCTCTCAAGAGATCAGTATCAGCCATTGAAAAAAACATATCAATTGGCTAATAATTTAATGTACAATAAAAATAAAAAAAAGTTTAGTGGTTTTGTAACCTACAAAAATGCTAATATTTGACAATACTGAGCATGTTCTTACACTGATTAAGCTTAATAAACGACAACGTGTCTGGTCATGTAAAAGTATTAAACAGCGTTCCTTTATCGGTGTAAGGTAATAAACTGCATAAGATTAACTGAACACACCTGGAATTTTGCCCATTACCCTGATTTCGTGTGGCATGTAAAAACACCATAACCGGCGTTCTTACCATCTTATCCAATATACGCAAGTCTTGTGTGCAATCCTCTTCAAGTTTTGCAACAAAAGCAGAGAATAATGAGATTATTTCAAATCTCATGTAAACTCGGCTTTCTTGCTTTGTCGGATTCTTTAAATAAACTGATTTTTGGGAGTAATCTGCATATTAGTGTGCATGTAAACAGGCTCAATGATCCAGTCAAACACAGATGAATTGTGCATCACTAAATAAATGTGATTATTCTTTCTTTGGAGTGTCACTGATCTCTTTTAAGTCACAAACCTGCTTTCTGGCTTTGTAGATGCCAATCGTTTCTAGCAATGTTCAAACGCAGTGACAGTTTAAACCTACTCAGGAGAGAAGCCTCTTTAAGCAGGACTCAGTTTTTTTTCCCCCTTTGCCTTCTTTTCTCGCTCTCTTTTTA
Source organism: Moxostoma hubbsi (assembly GCA_032164185.1). Taxonomy (NCBI): domain Eukaryota; kingdom Metazoa; phylum Chordata; class Actinopteri; order Cypriniformes; family Catostomidae; genus Moxostoma; species Moxostoma hubbsi. Next base: position 8,164,690 of record JAVLUX010000117.1, read on the forward strand.
ATTATTGCCTTTCAGCACTGTCAAATAAGCCGCCGTTGTGAGCATGCTCATAAAAATATTCAGAGAGCCTCACTGAAAAATTCCAGTGTTTATGACCTCATAAAGTCAACCATAGTGAGATACATAGAGTCAGAGAGAGAGATTTCTCTCATTCCTCACATGAAGGGAGGGAATGGAGTAAAGACAGACAAAAAAAGAGAGAGATGGCAGGCATGGTTGGGTGATGGACCGCTTTAGTTGCTGAAAGAGCTGCCGGCCAGAACACATATCAATAACTGTGGATTAGTCTGTTTATGTGTACGTGTTTGAATCTATATGTGTGCTGGCATGTATCCAGACAGCTGGCCCGGGATGGGGGTCGCACACACATACATTTTGATGCTCAGTATTACTAGGAGGCAGTGGAACACTGCAAGGTATTCTGGTAGTCTCTGTAGAGTGTAACGTATACTGTATGTCTCTACATGCGACAGGCCGAGAGGAGTGCCAAAGCAAACACACACTTGCACAAAATAGGAAACATCCTGAAGACCTACACACACACTCGTTCTGGCAGATTATGAGGTCATGAGGCAAACTCCTGAAAGGAAAAATAAAGAGAATGGGAAACGAAAGAGTGATTGATTGAAGAGATGGTGACAAGTGTGTGTGTGTGTGTGTTTGTGTATTTATCACTTTGGACCAAATGTCCCCATAAGGATAGTAAAACCCGAAATTTTTGACGTTGTGGGGACAATTTGTCAGTCCCCATGAGGAAAACAGCTGAAAATGCTTTTCTGAGGGTTAGGTTTAGGGTTAGGAGATAGAATATATAGTTTGTACAGTATAAAAAAAAATATGTCTATGGAAAGTCCCCATAAAACATGGAAACACAATGTGTGTGTGTGTGTGTGTGTGCGCGCGTGCGTGCGTGTGTGCCACTGAATGATCTGACACTTTGCTAGCCAGTTCAGGCTAGAATATGTGTGATCACCTTATTTTTGACTTAAAAGGAAAAACAGATATTTTAGTTAACCTCATAATTTTCATTTCTTGTACATTTCAGCAGTTAGCATTGAGAAGGCACTAAAAGGAGCTGTAAGTAGTTTCTGCTTTGCTACCATCCACCATTTTGCTAACTTCAACCACACTAACTTCAGCCTCTCTCCAAAACCCTGTCATGCAAAGACCCGACAGCCAACCCGATGTCAGCAATCCAGCACAAAAAATAAAATAAAAATAAAAAATAACATTTGCTTACATCACTTTTAACAGAACTTTAGCGGCAATGCTAATACAACACTTATGTAACATTATTTGTTTCCAGAAGAATGCAGAAATCCGTCTAGTCACACTCACAAAAAATTCAGTACATTTTAGATAATGCTGCAAGACAAAAAAAAAAACTTTAACTCTCATTTGTGATTAGTCATTTCCTGTGAGCAGGAAGCATAGGAAATATGACAAACAGTGGTTTAGAGGTTGCCTCTCGCTCCCCTTTTGTAAAGATCCATAATACTTGCAGTCAAGAAATGAGCAAAATCAATGGGAAGTTTACATCCGATTTGGGGTACACAAAAATCTAATAAAACAAATACATGGTCGCATGTTTCCGGCTTTTGAAACAATTGCATTATTAATAAAGAAATTATTCGGAAGTGGGGGTTAAAAATAGCACACATAGGGGAAGGGATTCAACAGGACAAACTCAAACGACCCCAACTCCCGTTGTAAATTTGTACGTGTGTGCTGTGTCCACCCAGCGTGTGGCGTCTAGTTGGAACACATAGGAACACATCGATCATTAATGGCTGAGAGTCATGAAAACATTCTGAAGTATTATGGAAACCCTGGACCATTATGGAAAGTGACCACCGGGGAAATCTGGTGACAATGCCTGGCCCCTGTTCCTGACTCTGACCTCTCCGGACCTGAGCGCCACAGATACGGGATACAGCTCAGGGGTGTGAGCCGGTTTTAATTAGCCCGAGCACTCTTGTTCCACAGTGGCAGGAAGGAGAGACTGAAATAGAGAAGGAGCTATTAAAAGGCAGGCCTGAATTTAGCACTGTTGAACTGCCACAAAACTGGCCTGCACAGCACCCAGCAGTCTCCTGAACAGAGTTGGAAAAAGAAGTGCAGGGCTTTCTTTTGGAAAGTACAGCTGTTAGAGAGAAAGAAAGATGACCACTCCTGGCCAAATCTCTCTTTAGCAGCTGCATTTTCCACTAGAATATTCTGTTCTTCTTTTTCCATCATCTCCAATAGCAACTGCAAAGCTGTATCTGAATAACAGAACAAAGACTTCTTTCCTTTCTTCTCTCCCTCCCTTTTTCCTTCTTCTCTCAGCTCTGAGTAAAGCTTTAAGATTCAAATGCGTCTAGAAGTCAACGCGAAAATCAAAACTGAGCCTATTTACTTTCTTAATATGTATTTCTGACCTTATAGCTGTACGATTCATTGTGCATTAGTCCAAAAAAGAAAGAAAAAAATGAATAAAAATGAAACAACACCTCTTTTTGGTTGAGGTCACCTAGGCTGTCCATACTTTTTGACTATGTTAAATGGTTATTTCACCAAAAATGAAAATTCTGTCAACATGAACTCCCTGATGTTTTTAGGCAGAATGTAAGGGACCGACAGCCTTAGTTACCATTCACTTTCACTGTATGGAAAACAAATGCAATTCCACAAAATAAAAGTGAGTAAAATATGACAAAAATTGAACTTTTGTTTCAGAAGGTGATCACAACTGCTTCCATTCTGCTCTGGCTCCATTCGAATATGCAACGCCCACTTTTCACAATTCCCGATACATAACATCAATCCCACTCTACATTTTCTCTTTGAATATCCTATGTCACTAATATTTCACATTAAAAATAAAAACGAAATATTCATCATGTTCTCCATACTTGACTGATGGTGGAGAATGTCAGGAGAGAACAGATTCATGAACTCTGGAAGGTGTTTTATTTGCGTTGTTCTTGATTTGACATGCCTGTTAGTTGATTGCATCGATGAGAATGTTCTATGTGCTTTACATTCGCAAGAGGAGGAAAATCTGTATAGGGAAAACAGCACAGACTCCCGCTTTGTGAAAGGTGGACAGGGTGCCAGTGCTGGATTGAGGTCACACATTGGTGTGAACGTGGGATCCTGACCCGGAAAGGGGGGTGAGATTGTCGACCAATCAGATGGCTCAACCAGGCCCGGGTGATTTAGCATGTTAATGCCAGGTTCATTTACTGCCAGGCTCCAGTCTGTGGCAAATTAATGGGCAATGGCCCCAGTCTAACACAATCACAGCTGACCCAGACAGCACTCCACTAATGCAGACTCTCTCTCTCACTCTCTTCTGGATTTGTGCCTCACATGCATAGTTGCACCCACACACACACACACGTTTTTAGTATCCATCTTTGTTAACATTTAGTGCAGCAGTAATGTGCAACTGCACTGAAAAATATATAATTTTTTTAGCTGTATTTAGTACTAGTTTCCCAGTAGAAATATCCAAAGATACTTAAATACTTAAAACAAGATACATTTACTTGAGTAGCAAAATTACACAGGATAATAAGTCTTCTTTTCAGAGAAATCAAGTAAAATTTATTGACGCTTATTGTGACTTTTTTTATCACAACTGTGACTATATTCCTTGTAATTATGAGAATGAGAAACATGGAATTGTGAGAAAGTCTTCTGAGCTACCATCTATACTACTCCAGCTACTTTGAGAAATTGGCAATGCAATACTGAAGATATTGTTAACTTTTGCATGACAAATTGCTTATGTTCCTCATTTGTAAGTCACTTTGGATGAATTTGTCTGCTAAATTACTAAATATGTAAATGTAAGTCACAATTAAAAGACAAAGCTATATTGTATGATAGACTCAATTGCAACACAAAAACAAGAAATAAAGTCACAATTACGAGATATAAAGTCACAATTAAGAGAAATAAAGTCACAATTTTAAGATAAAGTCTGAATTACCTTTTTTATTTTCTTATTCAATGGCGGGATCAAGGCACCATAATTCTAAGGGAAAAACAACTTTATTTTTCTTACCACATTGGCAAAAAGCTTTCTCTTGTTTTAAGCAAATAATCTTGCTAAACATTTATTAGATTTCTCTGAAAACAAGGCTTAGTGTCATGTCATTTTGTTTTTGAGTAAATTTATCTTGTTTTAAGGATGTTTTAATGTTTCTACTGTAAAAAAAAAAACTGATTTAGAAAATTATTTTTTAATGTATCTTCATGCTAGCACACATGCTAAGTCCCATCTACCCACTTCTCTGCTCACCAAAATCACCATTTCTAAATCCCAAAACTAACAGTCAAATTATGTTCTCATCTCAAACAGACAGACAAATCCTCTGTTAAAGAGATTTTTCTCAGCATGGCTTGATATCACCCAAGTCTGGTGGTGGAAGCTACAAACCAGTTCAAACACACACACACACATACACAGTCAGACCAGACAAATCGCTTTCCTATCTGCGAGGAAATGGGTCATCATCATTATGGGTGGAAATGTGGAAATGGCTTGTAGACAGTCAGTACATTTACATGCAATTTTAAAGTTCGATTCAGTCGCACTAAAACAATAATTTGTCTTTTTTAAAGCTACAATATGAAACTTTTTTTTTTTTAAAAGAGTGCGCAACAAAAATCTATCTTCCAAACCACGTCTTTCCTTTACCTAAATACACTTTGATAAACCTATAATAATGATTCATATTTTAGAGCTGTCAGGATAGATTTCACAGGAAATTGCATACATATGTAATATGCCTGTGCGTGTTGACTTCATATCCGTGTACTGAGAAAATAAGTTCCGGCTTCTGTAGTGCATGTATAGTGTGGGAGTAGACTGAAGCTGGAAGTTTGTTGTCACAACGAATGAGAAAACTTGACCGGCAAACCTCCGGGAAATCACCGGTTGTGAAACAAATAATATACCCAAATAAACATTGGCTTGGCTTTTCAAAGGTGGCAACAACTAAAAGGATTTAAAAGCGACCCAGAGATGTCTTTTTTCTTACTCAACACGTAAGATATTTTATTGATATGGTCTATGTATAATTGTGTAACCACACACACATCTGTGTGTGTGTGTGTGTGCGTGTGCGTGTGCGTGTGTGTGTGTGTGTGGTGAAATACAATAATTATACTGTAATTGGTACAGAATATTTACTTGCTAGCACAAGTGTGTATTTATCTTTATAACAGCAATAGTTAATATAAATAAATCCTATAGTCCTAGGCTTGCCAAGGTCATGTGAGTCTTGAAATGATGTTGACCACTGGTTGGTAACAATGACAATCTATAAATTAGTTACTAAAATAGTCTATTTGGCCAGAATATCCTGCAGTTCTAAAAACTTTACAACGTTTGACCTTATCAGACTAGCAATCGTTATGTGTAATGATAACGACGTTAACTTTTTTTTAGATTTATTAAAAAAAATATATAAAAATTCCAATAAGTCAAAACAATGCATAACATATGGCACTTACCTGTTCAGATGACATTTTTTTGGATAGCCGTCTTTTTCTTTCTTTCGTTATTTATTTGTACATTCACTCTTATAAGATGTCCTGTATTCGTGCGTACAACGGTTCCTCAAACCACATTAATACGTGCACAGGAGCAGAGCCAAAGCACAACCAAAACAATGTTCTTCCAAAAGACGCATGCAGTTTTATTTTTTTTACTGCTAGAAGGCCAAAAATGACAGTGTAGCTTTAAATGTCATGTAAATGCATTAGTCTGACTGAAATTGTACCAGTCTGATTTTTGTGAAGTTAGGCTAACAGACCCAGATAATGTGATTGTTGCCCGACTTCATCAAGCATCTTTACATGTTAATCTGACCACAACTGGCCTCAATGTTTTACACGTACTACGAAAGACAGAGGTGACGTGCAATGTGTATTTAACACAGCTGATGTCTTTCTTTCAAATACGCAAAGTGTCCTGTATACTTGGACAGACAAATGAAGACTGTAGCTCGATGAAGCAAAAAACCTGCTCTAGCTTGATTATAACTGCATATAAACGTATTGACTCAGGAAAAAGAAAGATTATTTCACAGCAAACAAAAAGCAGAAAGCATGTTTGTGGAAGTGTTTCTGTAGGTGTATTGGTGTGTGTAACAAATCAATAAAAAAGGTCTGTCCACTAAAAAAGCCAATCCGTATTGATTGGAAACTGACTCGTTAGTATTGATTCCATCTTTACACCGATGAGCTGGTTAACAGAGCCGATGGAAACCAGGCCAATCCGAAGAAGCCCAGCAGATGGTGACATGTAGACTATGTGTGCAATGAGGCACTATACACTACATTTCCTGGTGGCTCTGCAGCTAAATCGTATCAGACAGAAATCACACATGCCGTGCTGGTGTGTTCCCGGCTCGGCTCTTAATCCGAGAGGTACGTCTTCCAGCGACGGGCAGATGGGATTACAATCTGATCGTATTAGTCCTCCAAACCCAAACAGATAGCCTTTTAAATGAGTATCTTAACACCATAATCCAGACCCTTACCAAGACCCGTGTGACTAAATCATAATGCAGCCTTTGAAACAAGTCTGTTTGATGCCGTTTTGTTTAACGATGCCTTTATTGCATGGAAATACAGTATAATGACCATTGTTGTGGTAATTAAACTCTTTTGCATGTGATCTACTGTAGATTGCCCATTAGTACTACAACCATGGTCTTTGGACCTCTGCAATCCACTGTGAAGATTTATAAAAAATATTACATTTTAACTGTTTAATGAACATTACCAAAATATTGAATAAGCATTATAATATGTTATAATTGTAGTTATTGTAGCAATTTTATACTGGAGATACTTAATTTGGTCCATGGATAGGTGAAGGTTAAAAACTCCTGTACTACAGCTTCTCCAAACACGCATGCACACATTGCCTTGCTTTGACCCTGTGCTACCAGATGAGCAACTACAGAGGCAGTTATGATGGAGCTTTTCCCAACACTTCACCAGTACTGATCAGCTTATCTGCATCTGCATTACTGCTGTCAACCACACACACACACACACACACACACACACACACACAGAAATACACAGAGCTGCTAGTGGTCCACGTGATATCTGCATTCCAGAGCAGGAGGTCTTTCTCCTCTGAACAATAGAGGATTGGAAAGTGTGCCAGAGAGAGAGAAAGTGCGATAGACAGAGAATGAGAAACAGAGGAAAGGACAGAAAGGGGGGGCATGGGAAAATATGACTCTAATGTGCCCAAATGCCCTGTCCTACTTCTGTCAAACAACTCTAATGCCAGTCAGCCAACTGCTGTTGCAATATTCATTGCCATCTAAGGGGACATACATGTAGGATGGGTTCTTGCATTATGTCTGTGCTTTATTTTTTTTATGTTTATGTGCATACGCTTCAGAGAGGGCTGTAAACACAGACACTGAGGAGGGCAGTTCTCTCCCAATATTCAGATTAGTGGTCAATCAAAATGTGTTTTTCAATGGATGATTCTTAAATTATAACATTTGGTCCACCCAGACTTGGATATTTGGTTTAAAGGGATAGTTCACCTTAAAATGAAAATTCTCTAATTTGATCACTCTCGTGCCATCTCAGATGTGTGTAACTTCCTTTCTTCTGCTGAACACACACTCAAAAAAAGATTTTTAGAAGAATATCTCAGGTCTGTTGGTCCTCACAATGCAAGAGAATGGCGACCAGAACTCCAAACTTTGGAAGGACCAAAAAGGACACAAAGGCAACATAAAAGTCATCCATATGACTCAAGTGGTTAAATCCATGTCTTCAGATGCGATATGATAGGTGAGGGTGGGAAAAAGAACAATATTTAAGTCAATTTTTTCCTATAAATCTTCACCTTTGACCAACCCCAAACAGTTGGTAGCTTCATGTGAAAGTGAAAGTAGAAAGTGTAGATTTATGGTACAAATAAATCAATGAATATTTATATTTTCTCGCCCGTATCTGTCACTTCAGAAGATATGGATTTAACCACTGGAGTCATATGGATTAGTTTTTATGCTGCCTTTATGTCCTTTTTTGACCCTCTGAGTTCTGGTCACCATTCACTTGCACTGTGTGGACCTACAGAGCTGAAAAATTATTTTAAAAATCTTAATTTGTGTTCTGCTGAAGAAAGACAGTCATACACATCTGGGATGGAATGAGGGTGAGTAAATGATGAGAGAATTACATTTTTGGGTGAACTATCCCTTTAAATCCTTGGGGTCGGATGAACATCTTTGGCCAATGCATCAAGTCTCACCATTTTAGATATTAGATTTTAAACCACTGGACAAATAAGAAAAAGTTGGGCCTGGGGCAAGCATCACAAGCACATTTAGTGTAGGAACTGCACCATATATGAATACTGGACCATATTAATCACAGTGGAAATATTGAGGAAATATCGACATACAGGTTGAAAGAAATCCTTTCAGGCTGAGTATTCTTCTTAGCTTCAGTTGAAATGCAGTAATGGTGTTTGGTTAGAGCTGGTGGTGCAACATATAGCTGTTAGCAGTGGTCAACGCACACATACACACACATTGCAAGCTATAAGTGGACTGTGACTTGAACACACTCTTTCCTGCACTGCTGAGTTCACGCTTTAGCCTTCTTCAAACCAGCAATCAATTATCAGTCTAGCCAGAGCAAGGGCAGGACATATGAGACCAGGGTGTGTGTGTGTGTGTGTGTGTATGTGTGTGTGTCTTGTCTGGTGTCCAGTGCAGCTCAGGCAACTATGGAGTATGAGTGTATGTGCTCATGACATGGGGTTAAAGTCAAAACCAGCACCTTCTGCTCTTAATCTAGCACATTACAGGCCTGGAACTTGTGAAAGAGCAGATGCACACACACGCACCACATACACTTACACATTAACACATTCAACCTGAATGCAACAATTGCTTCTTCATGGGGTAATAATAAAGGAGTAGTTGATGCTGGGATAAATCAAAAAGAAAGAAACAAGATGTACAGTTACTGACAGCAAAAAACATAGACAACTGTGGGGGGCGTGCGCACAGGATGTGTTCTTGCATTCAAAAACTGCTAGATGGAGTGCAACAGAAGGCAGCAAACTCAAGATGCATTTGTAATGCCCAGTCTTGTTACCAGACATCCATAATTACCACACAAACCTCTAGAATTCTTGATGCTGATTGGTTAGTTGCGGCAATGTATAACTGACCATTGGCAACCATGGCAACAGTTCTAGTTTCACAATTCTCATATTACTCCACTATCTCCTTCTCGCATAGTAAAATAATTTAAACTCAAATAAATAATTTCATGAATAAATAAATAAATAAACTCTTTCAAGGTCCCCAAGATACAAGATCCTGAACACTCTTTAGGGATTTATTTTGTTATGGTGACCAACTGACTGACTGCACATTATCTCGAAATTAGAAGGGATATTTCACCCAAAATTTTAAATTCTGTAATCATCTACACACCTTCATGTAGTTCCAAATACATATGACTTTAATTCTTCCATGAAACACAAAAGGAGATATGTTAGGTAGAATGTTATTCTAAGTCACCATTCACTTTTATTAAATGTTTTTCCATACAATGACAGTGAAAGAAAAAGGCATGGGCGTTTGAATAATCACTATAAGATATAACTAAGACATAAGACATTGGTGCAGAAAATAATACAGTTGCTACTGTACACGCTCAAGATACTTTACATTTTTGTTGTGGAGATCGGGAAATGCATCGTCAGGCCATGGCCCTTTCAAACTGAACCATTTATAATGTGACATACAGTAGGATTTTAAAAGCCCAGTGTTTATAATGCAATGCAATGAGAAATGCCTAACTTTGTGTACAAGCCAATCCCTCTGATGTATGTGTACATATAAACCAACAATTCAAAAATATCCAAATTTTAACAAGTTTTTTATCAAGTTTTATGGTGGTGTCTTTAGAGTATCTATGGGAAACGGACCGTTTTACTGATGGCATCTCTTCTTATAAAAGAGTGACCACAGTGCTGATGGAAGGACCAGGAGTTAAACTGATAAACAGAGAAAACTGTTAAAAGTGTTAAAAAAAGGAGAGGGGGAAGAACTACTGAGGGTTGTGAGAGATGAGTGAAAAGGGCCTATGAGGGCTGTAAAAGAGCAGTGCCTGTAAAAACCAGGAGGTGAAGTTGGGGTCGAGCTCTCTCTCTGTTTTAGCAGGGTTCATTCAGAGGTGATTGACCAGTCCTGAGTCGTAAACAGTCTGAAGTTTACAGCCATCGTTTCGGTTGTTGTGCCCCCACCACCACAACCTCCATAATCAGGCTGAAGAAAGCCTGGCCACTATAAACTTCATGCAGAGAGGGGGACAACTGCTCGCCAAAGCCAGGTCAGGGCAAGCCTGAGGGGGCAAGCAGAGTTCAACTGTCCAATGCTGAGACCGGCAGGAGATCATAAAATTAGCTTTACTTACTTTTGGTTTCACATGGTATATGAAAACAAAATGATTCATTGCACTCTGCAAACCAAATGCAGGTAAAATTATATATTTTGAATACCCCAACTTAGTCAACATGAAATCAATATTGACCCTATTTTCATTCTTAATGCACATTTCAGGTCTCATTTTGAAATAATTTTCATGCATGTTCCCTTAAAGAAAAAAAACGGTTTGTAATCTTGAATTAAAATGTAATAATTTGTTCTTCCTCTGAAACTATTTTCTTTTAGAGACAACATTCCTTAGGCTCTGCAGGCTATCGGATAATGTTAACTAATAGCCAAATAGCTATTTCGACAATGTTTAAGCAAACTCTCATTCTGTTTAGCTCCATTCTGGTGTGTAACATGCATCTTTTGCCATCATATCAACTCCCGATAATAAAAATATTATAATAAAAGTATCGGCCTACATTTTTTCTAGTTGAATATCCTGTTTCACCAATGGAAGACAAGAAATCAGTTTAAAAACAATTGTTAATTTTGCAATTCAATTAGGTGACACTAGTGCCACACTTCAGTTTTAAATAAGTACATAAATAATTTGTAATTCAAATATTTGGCCAACAGGGGAAAAAGAAGAGGAGGGGCTAAAATGAAGAAATGAAAAGAAAAAGAGAGAGCAGAGTGGCCCGAGGGTCACAGAAGATCCAGATCCCATCTGGTCTGTATCAGAACAAACATGAAGGGTGAGAGATATACGCTAATGTTCTCATCCTTTATGACGGGAGGTGTCAAAGAAATTACAGCAATGAAACAGAGGAGGAGGAGGAGGAGGAGAAGAGAGTGGGGCAAAAAGACAGGATGTTGTGTTTGAAAAGGGAAAAAATAGGAAATAAAAAAAGCTTGGCACTTTCCTCACTGGAGTTGGTCTTAATTAAAAAGGATTGGTTTAATGTGACTGCTGGAGGGAGAGACAATTTACTGCAAACATGTTCAGACAGACAATCAGACTACCTAGAATTTCAAAATCCACAAAAGGAGATATATCCTTTTCCTATTTGGCTTATAAACTATGGATTAGTTTCCCTAACACTGTTCATGATGCAGACACACTCACTCAGTTTAAGGGGTTGTTTACACGACAATGTTTTCAGCCAAAAACTGAAACTTTTGAAAACGGGTTTCAAAGTGGACTTCAGGGGATGAACTGATGGCAACTCCAACCATAAGACATGGGATACTTCATATGCCACTGCCTGAACCTTGGACTTAGGATAGACCTCACCGAAATGACCTGCCAGTTGAACTGCGATGCACCTCACTGATCTCTGCCTGCATCACCTTGGTCTAATGATGGACTACACTCTTATAATGGAATACATAGACTATCAATTATTTGCCAACAAAAGCCTTCATCAACCAACTAACAAAAGACAATGCATCTATGTGAACTTCTGCAGATAATCGAGGATGGACTTCAAAGACATTAGTCAATAATTTTATAGTTCATACTTTCAAAATCTTTGTTTAAAAACTAGCCCTTAAAACTTACATAGTTTACTCATTTTAAACCTTGCACTGCCCACAAATAACTAATATTGGCATTATATTCTGGCTGTTTATCCAGAAGGGAACTGGCCCCCTCAGTGAGCCTGGTTTCTCCCAATGTTATTTTTTTCCATTAACCAACATCTTATGGAGTTGTGTGTTCCTTGCCACAGTTGCCTTCTGCTTGCTCACTGGGTTTCTAATTGATTTATTTAATTGTATTCACAATTTACAATCATATTTAATCAAACTACACAATGACTTTATAGATATTACAGACATTACTTTATAGATATTAGTTACATTTTCTGCCAAAGCATGATGATTTTCTGTAAAGCTGCTTTAAAATGATGTGAAAAGCACTATACAAATACAATTGACTTGACAGACTGAAAGAGCTCATCAGAGTGAGAGAGATAGAGTGAGTGTGTGAGAGAGAGCTGGTTGTGGACACTGAATGAACATGTATTATTTAGACAAATATAGGGGCAACCACAAAGTTTGATCAGAAATATTCTTTTGCAGGAAGAAAGTTTTAATTAGGGCTCAGGTTTGCAACACTTTTGGTTTCTATGGGTTTATGACAGCCACTAATATTGGTGTTAATCTAGATTTAAGGCCCGGGTATACTTCGGTGGGCTGCATTCCGTATGCTTTTCTAAATATAGTCCATTGACCCAGAGTGCAGATGGACGTGTTCAACGTATGCTTACTAAGACTGCTTTGTTATTATTTTTTAGTGGAGTCATTGGCCGGCGCATGCGCCATCGATGTCAGGAAAATGTGGGTGGCGGGCGGTCAGGCCATGCGGGCTGGTTTATGACAAAATTTAAGTCACGCATTATAACGAAGGGGTTTACAGCATGGACAACCGAAGTATGCTCAGGTCTTTAGTCTTAGACTTGTCTGCAAAGGTAAATCCTCCAGATATAAATCATTAAAATCTAACAATCTCCATAAAACAACTGTAAGTATGCCATTCATAGATTGATTCACTCGAGATGTGTCCAAACATCACACAGTTTGTCTAAGCACCCTGACCAGCAGGACAACCAATGGTCCAGGGTTTGGTACGGGACAACGTGTTTGTCGACCAATGGAAGAAGGGGGAATGTTAGAAAAAATTATTTGAAAACAATGAGATGATGATAGTGGTGCAAAACAAACCTTTAAGTGATGCATTCACAAATACTAATAACAAATAAAAATTAATCACAGATGTGTCACCATCCCAAGTCTACTCTTCCTAATCTCCTCCCAAGTTTGACCCAAATGATGTCTAGGACAGTGCTCTTGCAAGCATGTTATTGCACCATAATTCTGACGACACACATTTCTCACTAACCGTTTGGCGCACAGACAGGAAGGTGACTATTTCCTCAGTGAGAACAAGCTGTAGTTCAATTTAACATTCGTCATCTTGTGTGTTGTGTGTATTTGGGTGTGTATATGTACCAATAGTGGTGGCAGAAAGATTTATTTTGCTCAAGAATGTCCCAATGCAGGAAATTCTGTCTGACACCATAACGGCAAGGTATAAGGAAACGCTGACCTCATCCTCACCCCTATCAGACACACATTTTAGTTATATATTCACTCTATCCACCTTGCATTCCTCAATTTAAAAGTGCCATAATGTTTTATCAGTTAATTTGCCTGGAACTACTTCAATTGCTATGGATTTGGATGTAAAGGTCTGAATGCGGAGCATGTGATCAGAAGACAAATCGACACTAAAGAGGTACATGAAAATGTTTGAAAGCACTTTAACACTGCCTGCAGTATCCAAGCACACTCTGTCATAACCAGTCACAATGCAATAAAGTGCTAAAAGCCATCTCTTGCATGTAATATGAGTTTTTGTTCTACCCAGCCGTGACCATGACAAGCGACATAAAAATGTTCTTGTTTGGTTGGTTGGTTACAATTTTGGTCAGGCTTTTCTAGGTAGCCTCACCCACAGTGAAATCTTGTTGGTCCAAAATCCTGCTCCACATTGCTATATGAATGGCTGTAATAGTGTTGTGCCATGTAGCATTTTTTCTTTCAGTATAGACGATGTTGTTTCATTTCAAAATGTGTCAGCGAAATTTATAGAGGAACTTTTTACATAAATGCCAATGCTTCTAGCTACGCAAACTTAATTTTATGTATTGTGTTTTGAAAGGTGTAAGTGCAATTTATAAAGCAACTTTTCTACACTAAATCTTCTAGCAATGCAAGCTTCATTTTGTGCATTTTTGCATTAAGGAATGTGTCAGCGAAATTCATATAAGCAACACAACCAAGGCTTCTAGATACGCAAGCTCAATTTTGTGCGTTGGTGCATTTCAAAATGTGTCAGCGCAATTTCTTTAAAGCACCATTTCTACACGAATGCCAATGCTTCTAGATATGCAAGCTCGATTTTGAGTGTTATTCATTGTTGTCGAAATGTGTTATTTAGAAAGCAATTCACAAAGCATTTGCAAAAGTGTTTGGATAGTTGCTCAAAGTTGTTTTACAGCTTTAGGGAGGGCAAAAAAGAGTTCAGGCTACACAGTACTTTTAACAAAGCACATTTTGTACGTGTTTATAAATTGTGTCAGCGCAATGCATAAAGAAACTTTTCTACACCAACACCAACGCTTCTAGCTACACAAGCCCAATTATATGCATTATCAATGCATTAGGCAAAACAATACTACATGAATGGCATTGTTTTTGGCTACAAGCTCAATTTTGTGCATTTTTGCATTTAGAAATGTGTTACTTAGAACGCAATTCACAAAGGATTCAAATATGCATTTGCGTAGTTGTGCAAAGTATGTTTCCGGCTTTAGAGAGGACAGTGAAGAGTTTGCAATGTGATTTTAACTAAACCTGCAAACCTATATTCAGAGAAACTGCCCTGCCACCAAGATGTTTCTTTAGAAACTGTGAACAAAGACTCCTCACCAATCTATAGAAGATATTCATCATGCTTTTTTCCAGACTAAACTGTTCTACACTTCTCCATCACACACAAACACAAACATGCCCTAGACTAAACCGTAACTTCTAAGCAAAGCCAGAAATGCCAATGTAATCCAAGATCTGTGTCCATAAACATAGGGGTTCATCCACAAGTGTATTTTGAGAGCAATTCTCCTGTGTGTCCGACGATACAAAATCCTGCCAAATCTACTGTGCCACTGATGTTACTATAGCAATGGCCAACAAAGTGCAATCCAAACAGTGGTCATAAGATCGTTTTTGTGAGTGTGTACAAAAAGATTTGTGCCATGTTTGCAGTAGCAGTCTGAGTTACCAGTGCAGTTAAAGGGAGTGCCAGCCTTTGTGTGTTTGTGTGTGTGTGTGTGTGTGTGTGTGTGTGTGTACATGTTTATACTAGATTGTGGGGGCCGAGTGTCCCCACAAGGATGGTAAAACCTGAGATTGTGTTTTTTTGAAAATATGAAAATGCAAAAAGGTTTCTATGAGGGTTAGGCTTAGGGGATATACATTATCATTAGATCTGTATAAAACCCATAAAATGCATGGAAATCTATGGAGACTCCCCACAATGATATAAAAACAAGTTGGCAGGTTTAAGTGGTTTACAAGGATTTTGTTTTATGCTACAAACTGGTAATTACAAGGGTATTATGGTGTAAATGCGGTTTATGAGGTCATTTCTAGTGTCCCCATAATTCAAAGCACTTAAAAAAACATACTAAACGATGTTTTATTGAAAATGTAAAAATGCAGAACGTTTTTTGTGAAGGTGAGGTTTTGCATAGATGTGTGAGAGATTGTCTGGTGCATGCATGAGTGAGTGCGTGAGTGAGTGAGTGAGAGTGTGCATTTCTGCGCATGCAAGCATAGATTTGAGTAGGCATTCATGCATGTATTTTAGAGTTGGGAAGGGAATCAATATTTCAAAGTTTTGCCAAAGTTTACCGCATGATACTGTTTTGATATTCCAATGGCAAGAAGTTCTATCTTTACATACATTTTTTATATTTATATATTTGGGGGAGAAAAATGTACCAAATTTGTTCGTGTGCACCTGCCTCTAAAGGTGGGCACACTTATGTTGGCATTGCTGAATTGTGCAAAGGTGCACGTACTGACATGCATCTGAAAATTCCAATCCCTCATTCACACACCCCACCAGAAAAAAAGGACAGGACTTTCTTTCTCTGAAATAGTGAGGTATGTCAAACTGTACATCTGCGTGTCTGCATGCTGTTATCTGTGTGTTTGTTTAATGCAAATCTGCCTTTCGAAAGTCTCTGGCGAGGCAGAACGAAAACTAAGACTCTGACTGAGAAAGAAACAAAAAGACTCCCTTAAAAAATCACCAGCCCGCACACACCCACCCACACATGTGTGCAAACGTTCCCACACTTCCAACCAAACCCATGGTGACAGGGTTATTATAGTTCTTAATTTTTCATTTAGCATTTATTTATCTATCTTCAGTTTAGTTTAGCTTTTCAGTGTTTTCTAGTTTTAGTTAAGTGCGTTTTTCTTTTTTTTAAGTTAGGGTTAGGTATAGTATTTTGCCAAGTTAACATGTTAACTAAAGCATTGGGAACCGAGAACATACAGTCTACCAATGTACTCCGATTCCCGAACAAATGACTCTCATGAGCCGGTTTTAGTGAATCTAGAGTGCAAAACATACAGCGTGTACATGCATAATTTTGTACTTCAGACCTGTGAGACTTCAATCAGGCAGTGCAGTTACTAACTGGTTGTTAGTATGACAATTTGTAGTTAAAGATAGATGAGCTTTGTTGTTATCAGTGGAAATTTACAATATAATAATTACAGGAATGAAATGCATTATCACATTTTTGTTAGTTTAAAATTGTTGTTTAATATATAGTTAGGAGCAATTACTGGATTGCATTTGTGCCTCTTAAGAGTCAACGTAAAGACCTTAAACAAGAACTGTATTAAATGTAATTCTAAATTCTTTATTATATCTGCTCTGTTGAAATCTGAAATGATCTCATAATTTGGCAACTGGCTGCTGAAGACAGTAAATGCAATAAAAATTGCATTTATTATTTTCAAACATTTCTTCCTCAAAAGTGCAAAAATAATTGTTAATGGAACCGCTAAGGAACCAGAATTGTTAAGAGGAATCAGATTTGTTAATGCCTTTGAACTTCAATGCCACGTTAACTGGCTGTCTTCATGTTTAATAAAGGCAACTTGCAAAAGTTTTACATTTTATATATAACGGTTTATTTTGTATTTATTTTAGTCATTAATATGTGATTTAGTTTACGTTTTTCCAAACATGTTAGTTTTCATTTTTTATTTCTACTAATTTCCTACTCTAGACGATGAGTGACTTGACACACACACACACACAGTAATTATGAAAGTGCCTTGGGTTTCAGAGCCTTGTTCTCCTAAAAAGTTGACCTTTGCCTCAGTTCAATCTGTTGAATAAAATGCAAAACATCAATCATCCCTCTCTCAGAGCTCTATTTTTCTTTTTCAGTATTTCTCTCTGTGCTAATGGGTCTCATCCCTCATTCATGAAGACAGACAGGAGCGAGTTGTTACTCACCTCATAAAAGAGAAAGATAGTGTGTGATATGCAGCCATATGTATCATGAGAGAAGTGCAGAAAAGAAAAAAAAGAAAGAAAAAATGTGTGTGTTTGTTTATAAATTAATATTGGCATATTTTTTGGGCTATCGCATATAAAGAATTTGTGAGTGTGCATGCGCTCATGAGTGCGTTATTTTTCATTCAATACTACGAGATATGCCGTCTGTCTCCACACCCTTAAAAATTCTTGGATAGGGTTTTGTTTTTTTCCCCAGACGTGCTTTTTCTTTCGCTCCCCTTCTCTCTCTCTCTCTCTGTCTTTCTTTCATTCTTGTACTCTTCGGTGTCTGGCAGGGCGAGTGTTTTTCTCCATGGAAACCGACATAACAGTCTGCCTAAGCCAAACTCCAGCTCTACAAACAGAACCAAATCAAATCTATCACCCAGTCATTCTATTCCATGCTCTCTCTCTCTCTCTCTCTCTCTCTCTCTCTCTCTCTCTCTCCCTTAAGTAAACCAGTTCTGAAGGATACAGTTCCGAACATAGACGTCATTCCCAAACTCCTGGGGATCGTTAATATTTGTAAGATGAGGTTGTGTGAGTAACAAAAGCACACTCAAAATATAAGGTATATAAAAGATGAAATCATCGATGCCACACAAGGGTGTAAATTCAGTCCAACGGTGTGGTTAACCTTCTCGAATGCTAACACAATTTTGAGTGTGCATTCAACCAGAAAACTGACATAACTGTTTTGAATCGCTTTAATGACAAAATCACCACAGAACCTGGATATTTTTCTTGGTTACATAAGGGTTCAGCCCGCAGATGGAAAAGATGACAAATGTCATGGGGTACTACATTTCCAAAGGCTTTCCCAGTGAAACACATTATGAAACACATTGTTCTTACCATTTGACAAATGCATTTGAAGGAAACTAATGATTGGGGTCTTGAAACTTTCCAATACATGCTCACATCCATATGCATCCATCCTTTTAGCGATTTCAACTTTTCGTGAAGATCTGTTAGTTTGCGTACATGTCTATATGAGCATGTCTATATGCATATACCTCTATACATACAGTATGTTCAGAGCAGATATTTTCCTATCTAGAAGGGTAGAGAGTATTTATCCCTCCTTAGCTGAGTGTTTGGATGTGTGTATGAGTATTTGCAGCTAAATTGAATCAATTTTTAATATACTACAAGGTGAAAGGTAATGTACCATTAAGAAGCTTTGATAATACCAATACAGCCAATTGACTCTCTGGCTTCTTCATATTAACCTTTGTACGCAAAGAGATTGATGAGGTGTGTGTTTGCGATTGCTCACCTTTGCATTTTGAGTTCAAAGCCACAGCTACATTACAAAATGACATTTTGTAAATAGTGTTTCTTTTCACACTTTGTGACATCATATTTAGTCTGTCATGTTAACAAGATTACAGGTGTTTTCTTTGTTGTTGTTGTTGTTGCTGTTTAAAAGGGATAGTTCACCCCAAATTATGCCATATTACCCTCCCTCAAACTGTTCCAAACTCATAAACATTCATGGAACACAAAAGGAGATGTTAGGCAGACTAAAGGCTAACTCATACTTACTGGCCGAACAGGCTTTGCTTAGTTTGTCTACAAATGATGACAAAATGCCATGATGTGAGTGGAGAGATACTGTAGTTTTTAAAAGTGCAAGGGGCTCCATGACAAGTTAAATAAAGCAAAGAAGTGATACAGTGCTAAAACCGGTGGTCCATGGAGAAAAAAACCTGCATTGTTGGTATTTTTTCTGTGGTTGGAATAGTATGTTAAACATGTGACATCACCGTAACTGAAATAGTTTTAAAACAGCATTGCATGTAGTATAAACGTTGACTTTGTTCGTCAAGTCATACGAGTTTAGAACAACATGTCATCAGTAAATGATGACAGAATTTGAATTTTTGGGTCAACTATCCCTTTAAGAAACACCCAGGAATGTATTTATCTCTCTCTTCCTGCCTTTTCTTTCTGTCAATTCCTTGCTGTTCCTTTGTTTGAGATCCAAACATCAGGAAACATATGGAAATGATAGAGACATAGGTATAGAGATACAGAGAAACCGATTATTAATGGAGCCACAATTCTCCAGATTTATCGTTCTCACTCTTTCTTTGATTCGGAATTGCTCATCAAAGAGATAAAATCACAAGTTTTCAATGACAAAAAGGCTTTTTGCAACATAAACTGCCATTCACAATCACGCATAAGGAAAGCATTTGAAAAAGCTTTGCATAATTTTCCACATTGACTCAAGAGTGCGTTCCTTGGCTTGGCTGAGGCTTCCGCTTTTTATATTTCCCCAGTCATCCTGCATTGCAGTTTATGCTCAGCAAAGCCCAGAGAGAAAAAAAATGGCGGAAGCAGGCAGCTGCCTCTCAGCAAAGAGAGAGAGAAAGGGGGTGGAAGTTATGACTGGGCTGGGGGTGTGTGGATAAGTAGTAGGATGTACCAGCATGAGTTGGCAAGACTTTACCACTGACATGCCTCCCCTAAGGTTCCTCTGTCTCTTCCACTCTCTCATACTGACACTGTCTCTCTTCCTCTATGAGTGGGTCAGTGTTCGCACTCTCCGAGCAGGGGTAAGAGGGGCAGTTAGGAGAGGGGCGTGTTTCCTGCTGTCCTCATCGCCTGTATCACTCTGAACAGCAGTTGGGCAGCTGTGAGCGTTTTGGGGCGAAGATTTGCACCAGGTTTTAACCGTAAACAATGAGCTCATTCTTTTGCATCTGTTTCGTGTCAGCCTGAGCTTGTGCTATATCTTTGTAAAATAAGGGCTGTTACAAACAAATCTACATTTTAAATGCTTTGTTGTTTTATATTATACTGTACATGTTTTAAGACATTTAATGATGCGTCAACACTGAAATATGATTAAGGTACACATAAAATGTAACAACTGCTTTGTAGGGCTGAAACGATTTATTATCCAATATATATCTAAAACTCCTTTAAAACAACCTACCTATTCTTTAGCAGCAATACTGCAGAAGAAACTTTTTTTATCTGAGGATGTTGAATATAATATTAAAAATACTTAAAAAAAAGATGCATTCACCCAAGAAGAAGCATAAAAGATATTTAGACATGCTTTTAGAGAATAGATCTTGAATACAATTATATAACTTATATATATATATATAAGTTAAATATATATATTCAAGCTAAATAATTGGTTAAGAGCTAATGATTAATCGTTACAATAATAGCAGAATAGTCGAACAATCACTCTAATAATCGTTAGATTCTTCGATTATCAAAATAATCGTTAGTTGTAGCCCAAAAAACATTCCCTCATTTGGTATTTTTGTCTTGTTTTCTAGTAAAAATACCAACATGTCATTAAAACAAGATAATTTTGCCTTATAAGCAAAACTGCATAGAGATATTTAGGCTTTTATTTCATAGAGTACATCTTGAATCTTAAATCAAGTTTATTTCTGAACTCATTGACAAACTGTTTTTTTGTTGTTGTTTTTTTAGGCATAATTCTAACCGAATTTTGTAAGAGTTATACATAAAAAAATAATAAAAATACACAAACTGTAAATCAAGACAAAAATACTGACAAAGAAAATTATTTAGTTGCGTTTTAATTTAGGTTGTACACTAATGTTCTCAGCCCTATTTTTGTTTTTCCATCCATCTTTTCACTGAAAATTCCTTCAGTGTGATTCATGCCATTAAGAAAACACAGCTTCACAAATAAGACACCATATGATACATTGCGTGGCAGTAAACTAATAACACTAATTGACATTTTAAAAAGGTCTTATACCAAGAAAAATCTCTGTAAGAATATTTTCAATTTAAATTTAGCTTGCAATAAATTTTGTTTCGAGAAGTTACACGATTACTTTTTCAAAACTTGATCCGACATGGAATGCTGCTTTCCTGTTTAGTTAATTAATCACACGGTTTTTAAATCCATAAGGACCACTTTCTCAACGGCAATAACAGCAGTGATGACAGCCGACTCATCAGCAAGATCTCACGCTCTTCACTTTCAAAATACGAGTGATTGTGTCACTCAAGACCAGCAAGAAGGCCTGGACTGGGACATATCCTAAGGAGCATGGCTTCGGGTATGCAATTTGTGAAGCAGTTTTCACAATTTGCTTGTAAGCATCGAGGAATAAATTCTGATTGGATAAACTTTTTGTTTTTTGCTATTTGTTTATAGATGAATTAGGATTGGAAAGTGATTGAAAACACACACAAAAAAGTCAATGAGAATGAAATGATGAAAAAAAATTAAACATGAAAATATTTTTTTTTATTAGGCATGTTACGCCAGCAGAGAAGGCTTTGCTGGCCTTGAGAAATCGTCACTGCTTTTAAGTTACATCACATTAAACCTTTTCTGGAAAACTGGCTAGAGATCAGCAGAACAAGGGAAACATCTATCAACACCCAATATGGCAGTGAGAGAAACATCAAGCCATTTTGTCTAAGCCATTTCCTGTTTAAAGTAGGATGTGAAAGGATAAGAGCCTGTAATGCTTTCCTGATGGCTTCTTTGCTCTTTTAAGAGCGTCGTCTCTCTACTTTTTTACATTGTTTCTCTCGGCAAACAGCATTTCAATTAACTTTTGTTTAAAGGGATGTTTTCAAAATGTGTTACTTTAATGTTGGAAACGGGCTAGTTACGTGATGAAAGAAAAGCAGCCACACTTGAGTTTCGATAAGGACAGATACTGAAGTTAAATTTTTTTCTTAACATTTTCTTTTGTGTGTTGTTTTAATTTTCTCACCATTTCTAAAATATAAATATGGATGTGTCAAATAATATACTTTTTTTCAATTACCATGTGAGTGAGTGATTCATGAGAGAAAAGACCAATCTTATCAGTCCATCTAAAGTAAAACTATACACGATAAATTGAATAATTATTCAAATGTTTGACCATCTGCATTTGGCTTGCATTTTTATCATTTATTTGGGTCAAGGACAGAAAAGATTGTGTGTCTGTGTGTTTTTGAATATTTCCATGCCAAGAGAAGTGCAGAGGGTGAGAGAAAGTGTTGTGACTGCAGTGTAAGTGGACATTCCATGTGTGTGTGTGTGTGTGTGTGTGTGTGTGTGTGTGTGTGTGTGTGTGTGTGTGTGTGTGTGTGTGTGTGTGAGAGAGAGAGAGAGAGAGAGAGAGAGAGAGAGAGAGAGAGAGAGAGAGAGAGAAAATGCCAGCCATGCAGAGGGGGTCTCTGTGCATTTTGACTGCAGTGTTAGGACAGACAGATGAGCAGGTGGCGCTCAGGTGGGGGCAAGTGTTGGGTGTGGGGGATTGTGGGCAATGCCAGACTTCTCTGCCCTTTACGCTCCACATGCCTTCATACTGCACATGCTTCAAACAAGCTCCACCACCACCAGTAAGTGTGTGCCTGTGAGCCTGCAGCACGTGTGTATAGTGTGTTCTCATGAAACAGTTTTTTCTTCTTTCTTTTTTTTTTTTGCAGTCTAAGCTGGGTCGAGCAGTAATATTCCATGCTTAAATGCACCACGGAAGCTTTGTGTAAAAGAAAAGCTCAGCTGGGGTATAAAAAGCCCCTCACACACATGCACACACACACTCAAATCTGTTTAGCAGTCAGAAGGGTCCGTCAGTAAGACTACATCTGTGTGCATATGTGTTGTACACAGGCAAAAACTGTTGGCACAAAAAGTCATACTCTGGATAAACAGTGAGCAATCAGGTTTTATTATCTCAATGGATACTTACAAAAGTCAATAAACAAATAAGAATGAAGAGAGTGTTTATTTGTTAACGAGATATTTCATGGAGGATGCTTTTATGTGAAGGGAGATATGGTAGGTTATGTGATAGGTATCAACAATATTTTAGAAACTGAAATAATGAAATAGATTCAAAACTAGGTCAATGACCCTGATACCATTTACATTGTCCATGTGTCCATGTGTGGTTTTCAAAATAGTCCTCAAAGTTAAAAATGATTCATAAATAATGTAAATAATGTTGTTTTGTTTAAAATTCTAAAAATAAAATAAAAAAAGGGGTTTCTTTTAGGGGTAGGGTTTGCGATTGGGTTAGTCTGTGTAGTCGGGTGATTCTCATGAAACCGGTCAAGAAAATGTCCAAGTCCAATTTTACTTCAAAATCAAAACATACAAATGACAAATTAAATTTAGCATAAAGAAAATGAAGACTATTTTAGGGCCATTCATTTTATTTTTACATTGTGACATATATATTACCAAAATGCTAAAAAAAATAGGATCATTATGATATTCTCATTACCGCAATGTGAAAAAAAAGATATATTATTTAAATTAGTGAAGTATGTATACATCATAGTAATACAGTGTTCCAGTTCCAGTGAGAGAATGCTGTGCTCACTTGGCTGCCGCTTTACGCCGGTACTCGTGTTTGTTCTGCATGTTTGAATGTTTGGACTCCCTCATTTGCTTTGCTGCATCTTCTCTTACCTCCATTGGACTATACCCTGGATTATCTTTATACTTCATCACTTTATCTGCTGGATACACCATCAAGATTTGCTTCGGGTTTGCTTGGCTCTTGCTATTAACTGTGCATCACTCTCCTGCCAGCTGCCAACCTCTGCAATTCTCTGCTGTACCTCCCCGCATAGTTGGGGAGTGAGTCTCTTTAACTGTTATGGACAGTATTTGGGTGGTGGGCTTCCTCCCGCTTCTTAAATAACTGGTAAGTTCTCTGTGTCTCGCAGGTGTTGTACATATGGAGACAGAGTGTGTCAACCCTGGTGTACAGTAACAATTACACAGCGCAACCTTTAGTGATGTTGTGTTTCCACTGCTGTCTGTCACTGATTTACTATGCACATTTCTGGACTCAAAACATTCACCCCCGGCCTGCTTAGAGCGGCTACTCTAGGCTTGTTGATCGGCTGCATCCTTGCCATGGCACTTAGCTATTCACAGTTGCAACTGCGTGACTTGAACTCTCACCCCCGTCTCGATAATGCCGCTGTAAAGTGCTTAGGATAACACGACGGCCATGCTGCATCTATCACTCTCTTCGTCACTACCTCTCATCACACTGCTCATCGCCTTCTGCTATCCCCTCTATCTGGTCAAATCGTATGGATACTCGTTACTCTATGCTGCCTGCTGCTCATCATGGGAGAAATTATAGAACCCCTTAACATCTATTCCTAGCGACCCGCCTCACCAATTCGATCTACGTGACATGATTGTTTGCATCCTGCCATTGCCCTGTTCAACAGTCGGTCCCTTACAGAAAAGGCAACATTGCATTGCACCACAATAACTGATAAAAACCTAGATATACTGCTGCTAACTGAAACATGACAAATTCCCAATGACTATTTCCACATGAACCTGTTAACTCCTCCTGGATATAACTACCTGGCTAAACCTTGACTTATTTCCAGGCGTGGGGGTCTGGCTGCTGTCTATCGCAGCTACATGCATACTAAAATCATTGACTTCCATGAGATTTGCACCTCTGAATACATGTTTTTTGAAGTTATTGGTCCATCGCCACTGCTTGTGCTTTTTGTGTATCGCCCACCAAAATCTTTGTCTAAATTCTTCAGAGATCTGAATGAGCTGTTAACTCAAACCTGTGCCATGTTTTCATCTGTATTGTTACTTGGTGATTTCAACATACATGTAGATATTGATTGCGCCGCTGCCAATGAGATCATGTCTGTGTTTGTTTCAATTTAGTACAACATGTTGACTTCTCTACACACTCTTGTGGCAACACTTTAGACCTAGTCTATACTGCTGGTTTAAGTAATGACTCGTCAGTCAAAATCTACTACAACTTCTGTTCCTCTAGGTGTTCCTCAGGGTTCTGTTCTTGGTCCACTGCACTTCATCACTTATATGCTTCCCCTGGGTCACATCATCCACCGGCATGAACTCAACTTTCACTGTTATGCTGATGACACACAGCTTTATATCAGTTAAAAACCAAATGCCCCTTTAACCAAAGTTTCTTATCTGAATGTATCAATGACATCAATACCTGGATGACCAATAATTTTCTGAAACTTAATACTGACAAAACTGATGTACTTGTGTGTCTGATGTGTCCTGGTCAGACCCTCCTCTACAGTCAGAAACCTTGGAATTATTTTTGATTCTTCACTCTCCTTCCTCCCTCACATCTCTTCTCTCACAAAAGCTCCTTTCTTTTACCTCTGGAATATTGCTAGACTATGCCCATTCTCAATACAAAAGATGCAGAAACTCTTATTCACACTTTCATCACTTCACGACTCAACTACTGTAACGCCCTCTTTTCTGGTCTCCCATTCAAAACAATCAATTATCTGAAAGAAATCATCTCACATCACTCCCATTTTTCATAGACTGCACTGGTTACCTGTCTCTTACCACATTCAGTATAAATTACACCTCACTACATTTAAAGCTCTCTATGGTCTTTCCCCTCCTTACATCAAAGATCTTATTCATCCCTACACACTTCTCGCTCCCTCAGGTCTTCTGACTCATCCCACATTATAAGCAAACATCACTGGTTGGCAGGAACTTGTTGGAACTACTGCTCCAACATTATGGAATTCTATCCCACAATCCCTCTGTAACCTCAACACCATACATGATTTCAAAACCCACCTGAAAACATATCTCTTT
Source organism: Moxostoma hubbsi (assembly GCA_032164185.1). Classification (NCBI taxonomy): domain Eukaryota; kingdom Metazoa; phylum Chordata; class Actinopteri; order Cypriniformes; family Catostomidae; genus Moxostoma; species Moxostoma hubbsi. The sequence goes on from JAVLUX010000117.1 coordinate 8,190,878, forward strand.
GCCCTATGTTATTCTGACTCTTAATGAATCTGCTTTTTTTTGTGCTATTTGTAAAGCACCCTTTAGTTTGTAGAAAGGCGCTATATAAAATAAACATATTATTATAATTATACTCCCTTAGGTACTGCCTTTTACTTTCACTGATTTTAATAACAATAAAAAATTACAAAAGCATATTTTTTTACTTTAATACAATATAATAAATGCCTGTGTTATGGTAATGAGAATCATCATTGAAAACAATGTGAATAATAAAATTAAAACTTCCAAACAGTAATAGAGTAATGAGAATCATCATTGAAAATAGTGGGAATAGTAAAAGTAAAACTTCCAGAGAGTAATACAGTAATGAGAATTGGTCGGTAAAATGTGCTCAAGTGTTATAAAATAATGTCACAACCTAAAAAAAATCTTAATGGTCCTAAATTAAGTCTTCATTTTCTTTTTGCATTTATTGGCTTAAAATTGACAAGGACATTTTCTTGACAGGTTCTGTGAGAATCACCCAGTCATTATAATTAGCTTTATCCAAAAAAAATAGTCTATGAAATTACCTCATTTTAAATAGCTAGGTAAACACGTGTGAGAGTGTATATATAAGCCAGGGAGAAAGTCTTCATGAAATCATAGCTTTAACTGTCTTCACACAGCTGTTAACACAACTACATTAGAACACAGACTTAAAATCAGTATATTAAAATAAACGTTTCGAACAGTGTAAAATTGTCTCCTTCCAGTCAATTATTCATTCATGGAGGTTTCTCTACTATTTGCAAGCAAGGTCGCTGAAAAAAGGGCATGGAATTACGCCAACATTATCTCTCCTTCCTATAACCTCCCCCCGTCCCCCCCCCCATCTCTCTCACTCTCTCTCTCTCACTCTCTCTCTCTCTCTCTCTCTCTCTCTCTCACTCTCTCTTTCTCGGTCTCTCTATGTCCCTCACAGGAACTCAATAAGCTTTAGCAGTCTAGCCAGAAGGCTACAGGCCCAGACTGCCGCTGTTCCATCTTCTCTTCTTTTCTCCCACCCCTTTTCTTTCTCTCTTCTTTCTCACTCTCTGCACAGTTGATGCATACTGCAGGCAAGCCAGTTTTTGCTCTTAAATTGACAGGTATAGTTGTTCTGGTCTCCATTCACTTCAGTTATGTCCACCACTTACCAGGTACACAGAGTGCCATTCTTCGCAATACGCAAGTATTCCCCCCCTTCCATCCCTCTGTTTTAACTGAATGTCTGGCTGGAGAGGATATAAGGCCGAGAAGAGCTGGGCAGAAGTGGAAAAACTGTAGATCTTTCAGGGAACACGATCACAGAACCAAAAGAATCTTTTGAAGTTCTGCTATAAAGATACAATATGGGGGAAATGGTTCAAGAGAAACTAACGGAATAGCAGCTAGCATGTCTCGCTCTTTGTGAAAGTATATATGCTAAGTATACCTCATTCGGACTGTCCATGTGCAGCTTAGTTTTTCCACACACACACACACACACACACACACACACACACACACACACACACACACATACACACAGAGAGTTCAAATATTTTCAAGTCGTCGGCGCGAGGCCTGGCTCTGACCATGCTGAAAGAGTACCAAAAAGCAGTCATAGTGCGCATGAAAAAGGAGTCCTTCTTCACTCACGGTCAAAAGTGAGATGGCATTGTACGTGGAATAATTAAGTATTCCCTGGCCTTTAAACATCATTCAGATGGAAAAACACAGTGATCACAATGCTCACATACATCACTACCACGAGTTTGCTGTAAGAGGCGAAACTATAGCTGAAAAAATGTGTTCGCAGCTGAATCCGTAGTCTCACTTTGGAGAATCACACTGCCAGATGCTGGCACGCGCCTCGCAGAGTTCTGCTGAAGGCTGATGTGAGACTGTCAGCATTAGACCTTCCTGTCCTCTGCTCTGATCTACCAGCTCAGTATGCATACTTGCAACTCTTTCTCTCTCTTTCAGGTTTTTTTCCCACTCGCTGAGTGAAAAGTGGAGCCTCATGCCAGTGAGGAGAGGAAACCATTAAAGTTTAATGAGAGCTGAGAGATACAGAAACCCGCAAGGGTGTGTCTACCTCCTTCTCACAGGCACACTTGCATACCCACTCCTCTACAAACTACCATCAGCTCTTTACTACTTCTTGACATTCCCCACATCACCATCACTACAGAAGTCAGCTCCACTCTACACTAGCTGAATGGAGATGAAGGGAGAAAAATGTGAGAAAAACAAGGATACTGAGAGAGAAAGAAATTGTGAGAATATTGCGGTAAGAGAGTTCTGTGGCTCCTGACCTACATGCAACAATGATTCACATGATTTAGCCCTGCAAATTAAGTCCAGAGACTTTCAAGGAGAAATAGGTTTACTGAAGGAAAAGTGGCCTCATCTGATGTACATTTAGCAGTGTGTTGTCCACTCTCTCTATTAGCTATTTAAAAAAACATGGTCAAGCTATTTGATACGTCCCACCCAAATTTACAGTTTAGGAAATATGATAACATAGGATAGAAAACTGCAATTTTTGTGTGAATGATATGATTTGGATAAAAACGTCAATCTTGTTATCTTATGGAAAGTGGTTTACTTACTTCAGTGCTTTCTGAAAAACATTTGTTTCTTGCCACAAAAAAATTCAAAAGCCAAAAGGAGATGTAGTGCTGTGTACCTTACTGATAAGAATGTGTGTGTGTGTGTGTGTGTGTGTGTGTGTGTGTGTGTGTGTGTGTGTTAGACTAGGGTGGTAAACCGTCCCAGCCACTTTAGCAATCAGTGTGGTGTGTGTCTCGGTCTATCTTAAAGCCACGCTGGCCTACACTTCAGTTTCGCTACGCTTCTAAGTTTGTGTATGTGTGCATGTCTGCTTGCATTGCAAAAGCCGCTACCACAAAACCATTTTTACCCAGATCCTCCCTTGCTTAGGTTGAAAACACACCCATATGCATCTATATATTCACAATTTACCAGATTTATGTTTAGATAATGTATATGAAATATGGAATTCAGTGACACTTACCTAAAAATGGAAGAAAGCAGGTCCAGACACATGAAAAAAGAAAAAAGAAATTAGTTAGTGATTGATAACACAAAAAACCTAAATAACAGATCAAATTGCAAAGCACTTACATTTTAATAAAATTTTTTATAATTCTACGCATGTTTTATGGAAAAAGGAAGATTTCTAAAGTTCAAGGGAAGGAAGAATCCTCAAGCAGTATTTTAGTTCGCAATAAAAAAAGAAAAACAGAAAAAAAGAAAACAAATTCCACCCACACAAAACCACAAGGCTGTGTAGCGCCACATAAACACACACAAAACACACAGACGTGCCGTGCTTGTGAAAAGGAAGACCTTTGCATGTCCTTATGCATCTGTTTGCTGATCTCGCTCGATCTTTCTTTCTGTCACCCTCTTTGTCTCTCTCTTTTTCTGTTTTCTGTAACCTCTGTGTAAGTGGCGGAGGGTGATGCAGTGTAGCTCATTAGAGGTAGTTATAGCACAGAGATTTCAAGCCCATAAAGCCTGCCGTTTGTTCCCCTCCTTTCCCTCAAAAACCTCCCCAATTACCACAAACACACAGTTGTACACGTTACAGACAAAACGCAAAATCACAGAGCCTCTTTTAAGTTGCCATTAGAGTTTGTCTTTCATAGATTTGTTGAAAGTAAAAAATGTATTAATTTAATTATGTATCACAATATCTCATTTAAGATTCCACATATCCCCACACAAACATAATTCAATCGTTCTACAAGGCCAGGCTTGTTAGCCTCATGAGTGATGTGTATTTAGTGTGGTCACATAAGAGCAAAAATATTCCTGATAGCAAAACTGCTTTGCTAATCTTCAAAGCGAGAAACCTCAACTACAGCAAAGCATTCTTTGAGCAAATTGGCACGTTTTCTTTACATCGAAGCTAAAATACTATGCTAATGCTCAGCTAACGAGAACCTTATTGTGTGAGTGGGACTCAAGTGGGACTTTTTGCTTTATAAACAGACACACTTGTACATGTTCACACATAAGAAATGCATACGCATTCACTAGTGCACACTTGTTCTGCTAATGAGGTGAAGCCTTAGCAAATGTATTTGCTTTTCTCATCTTACCCCCTCATTACATCCTACTTCAGACACCCACAAATGATCATCATTCACAGTTATTCAACAGAAAGAGAAAGATAAAAGGAGAAGAGGGAGAAAGAGGAAACGTGTGCTAACCGCTAAATGCTACAAGCTAGCCACTCTTGAACGACCGTTGTAGAGAAATGCAATATTGGTGGCATTTTAAAATAATAATAAAATGATAATATAAAAATAAATAATTACAATTAATGGCAATGTCTACCACTAAATGCTACAAGCTATACACACATTTATGACCTTATACATTTTTTTTACATTTTCAACCAATTTTGTCACATGTAGTGAATTAAAGTTTTTTGTATTTAATCATAAAAAAATGTCTTCTGTAAAGTGTAGTGGAGATCTTTATCTATCTAAAACAGTATTGCGTAATGGGCTAAGCCACTTGGCATCACACTGTAAAACAACATCAAAGACACATTTTCAGAAAGTGTCCCACTTTACCCATATTCACCCTTTTGTGTAGCAAATTCCTCATGTGTTGGTGGAGGCTAAATCCGTACATATTTAAATGAGTCACTGAAGAATTATAGCGTGTAAATTTGTATTTTACATCTTCAAAACGACAGAAATGTTTGCTCTGGTAGCTCAGAGAGAAAGGCATTCTCTCTTTGAGGGATAAACAGTAAATATGTGCTGATGGATGAAGTGCAGACAGATCAGCTGAAATTTTAAGGTGGATGACTCTCTTCAAAGATTTCACTTTCACATGGAGATTAATCACTTAAGAAGATTGTCTTCCCCTCTTTTTCAATACTGATGCTGTTAACAGGATTGCTTTGGCTAATGTTCCATATTTAGCATATCCCAGACTGACTGAAATTGGCACGTTTTCATCTGAAAGTGGGATCAACTTGAGATCCCACTATCTCCCCCCGTTTCCCTGTGTTCTTCTATCTGATTTTTAGCAGGCTAAGTCACCCGCCAAGAGGCCTTAGTGCTAGCAGGGGGGCTACATGTTCTTTTCTCTTGCTTTATCATTATGTAAACTTCCCAAGTTTACACCTACCTTTTTACCACTTACGGCCAAAATTGTTATCACTATATAGAGACCCTCTGTTCTATTCTTTTCATTTCTACGTCCATTCCAACTGACTGTCCCTGGTGGGATTCATGCTTGAAACGTAGCCAGTGAGTGTTGATAGGGGGCTCTGTTGTGTTTATCTGTCTTTAACCTTTAAACCCCAGTCACTAACTGTGAACGCCCGGTTTAGCTAGAGCCCGGCTGAGAAAGTGAGCCCATTTCCTTTCTCACTACCTTATCAGCCAGGCCACATCTGAAAGTCCGTTCTGAGTCTAGTTCTGTTTAAGTAAAAATTTTGAGGGGACAGAAGACAACAAAAAGCAACTACTAAGAAGTGAGAATGGAAAGAGGAAGATGTGAGTTCGTACAGCAGCCCCAAACATTGTTCTTGTGAAGCATCTGTCGAAAGTGTCAACCAACAAAACTCTCACTTGAACTGGAAACATTCACCCTCACTCTAGCATTTACTCTTTTCAACTTTTGAAATGACTTTATGAATCATGGTTAACAATTCGTAGTTGTCATTTTTGACACTTTTACCAATTGCTCTGTATGTCAGTTCATCAATACTTGAAATAATTACCTTTGCAAAACACAGAAGTTCCTGCTGGGTGATAACTTAAGGGCTGACATGAACATCGAAGTGTTGTTTAGTATTGCACACAATGGACTTTTGACCTTGAGATGATGGCTATACATTTAGAAGTTGAGAAGGAGGGGTCGCCTCTTTACCCCCTCACCCCTATTAAGACCAAAGGTTAGGGAGCCATGCCACTTTATGGGTGCCAGATGTTATGGAAGCCATGCCGTGCCTGTGAACTAGCCTGAACCTCTGTTAAGAGTGACGGCTTGACCCTGGTCACATAAACCTGGCATTCAAAATCTCATTCATCAACAAAGAAAAGCCTTACAGCATAAACAGCATGGCTATGCTGGTCCACCACATAGACCTGTACCAAACCAGCATAAACCAGCCTGGACCAGCATAGAAATTCAATCTAGTTTTTTTTGGTTGCATTGTCCAATCTATAAAAAATCTTGCAATTTTGTCGTTTCCAAGACATTCCAAGAACCAAAGAACTTAGGATGACCAAAACTCTTCAGAGAAGGTACCATCACACCAGTGCAGATGAGACAGATGTGTGCTTGTCTTGACGAGTTCGTAAACCCACGAATACTCGACGTAACAGCTCACACACAGTGCAGGTTTATAACCCTTCGCACATTAAAGTTTGGAAGGGCAAGTCTGGAGCCCTTTTAAGAATAACAGCCAGGCACTTTAAGTGCTATCTTGAAAATTGATCAGCAAAAGACAAATCAGCTTAATGTCACCAAATGCAGCCTAATGAGCACAGGCTTGCTACCTGGGTCAGTCTCAGGTCAGGTTGAAACACAGGGCGTCAACCACAGGAACTACAGTGGGACTGAATGGAGGGTAAAATGAAGATACAGCATAGACAGTTTGAAAGTTTGAAAAGAATGAAGGATAACTTTTATTTACATACCTTCTAGACCGACAAAGGGTGATAGTTTTTGGAAGAACATGACATTAGAGAGGACGATTCTCAGATAGCTAAGACAAAGACAAAAGTCACCATGACTTTTGAAGTCCCAATTTACTTAACTGACGCATTCTTGGTCTTATTGTGTGCTATATACATTCTTCCAAAGGAAAAAAAAATGTCTTCAGACATTTGCTGCACCTGTAAAAAAAACATTTTCTTGTTAGCTGACATCATAAAGCACTCTTATTTTACAACCCCTACTACCTGTCATACAAAGACCACTTTTCGTTAACCAACCAATTCCTGATGGAAAAATTGAGGATGAAGTCCCGCCCCTTAATTTTTCTCTTGTTGAATATCCAGTATCACTCAAAAATCTGCCACATCACTAAAGTCAAGTCGGTTGCATCAACATGTATGTTGACTTATACAAAAGCAGGGAATGCAGTGAAATTGTAACTAAGCATATGCACACCCCTGACAGAGAGGCCTTCTTCTCTGTTTGAGAGAAAGAGGGAATTTAAGATGGTTAAGAGCAGTACAGGAAAGAGAAGGCATACATTTTTACAAGATCTGTTTTACTGCATGGCTTTATTTCCCTCTCTAGTGCTATTACACATCTGGAAAACAGGGCTGAAGCCACCCCCACCATTTCTCTGTTTCTTTCACTCTCTACTGACGTCACCTTTGTACTCTGGACTGATTAATAGCACATGAGGGTTCAGTAGATGATGATGGGGGGGTAAGTTGGACATGTAACTATGTAACTCTGCCGGTCTATGCTCTTTTAATTTGAGTAAATAATTCTTAAAATAAAATAAAATAACAATTAATATTTTCTACCCCTAATGCTGCTTTTGAGATTACGTAAACCAGTTTCAGAACTAGATAAAGGAACTTAAGATGAGCCTGCAAGATCTAGGTGCTCATTTTCCCATTTACAAGCTTAAGAGTATTTTCTTTCTAAATAATAGGAAGGAATAAATACAAACACTTCAAATGTCCCTTTACAAAGCTGCAACGTAACCCTTTATTATTTAATTCCTTACACATAAAACCAAAATATCTCTACATTATAAAGCAATTAGACATTTTAGTAGTATATCAAGCTAACAAGAGAGAGGGTCAGATGCACAGAGGTAATAAAGGCCGCTTTGTCCCTAAGCGATAATCACTCTCTCTACCTCAGCCATTATCACCAATTAGAGAGTCTGTCCTCATTTTAGTGGGATGCTCTTCTCTTCTCCTCCCCTCCCCTTCCCTCGTACATAGACCCATGCACAGACACCTGCCTGAGGAAAAGGAAAAGCTTCTCAGTCACCTTTTCCTTATGCCCTTCATCACAAAAGTGTTTGAGTCAGGAAAACAAAAAAGATGGAAAGAAAGATAGGGTATACTTTAGGGGCAATTATTACCTCTCATTTGCCAAAATTAAAGTTTCTGTTTGCAACTTTCATTATTATTCATTATCTGTCTGTAATTATATATTATACATATTACTACAACAAAAAGGTTGTGGCTAAAAAGGTCTAAAGTCTCAGCAAAGGTAATTATGTTGCACTATTTTGCTATTTTGGTAACCAGGACAACCACCACATCTTAGAGTTCCCCAACCTCCAAAATTGCAATTTTAACCCGAGTATACAACTTCCAACCGAGGGCTGTCATAGTTTGATTTGTATGGTAATATTGTAATGAGCTCACATGCTGGGACCTCCTTTTCTCAAATCAATAATTTGGGTGTTTTGAAAGGTTTTGTACCAAACATATACCCACTGTATGAATTGTCTGACTCCTCTCCATCACTGTGCTGAATCTTTGGATGCATGTAACAGCTGGCTAATGCTATTAGTTTAAGATATTAAGGTCGGGGGTTAAGCCTGCTCAATGAAACAAAAAAACATCCCTATAGTCTGAAACACAGGCCAATGTGGTTAACCCATAGAACAAAGACAAAGAGCTGCAGAAACAAAATCTTGATGTCATTTTTATGACTCATAAGAATGGAAATAACACTTTGATGCTAAAGCAACACACGCTTAGCTGAGGTGAGCACTGGAGTGTTGCGGTGAACGCAAAGACTGACATTTGCGCCGGTGTATGAGAAACAAATATTTCACAATAGCAAAGGCAGTTTAAAGTGAAAAGTGTGCGCTTTGCCGTTGATAAGCTTTTCGTGCCAAGACGAGGTGCTGATTACCTGTTGTTGACAATAATCTGAAAAGCTGCTTTGGGGGTTTATAGATGCAGAGAACTGGCTGCTGCCACAACCTGGAAAAAGGCCTCTCCAACTGGAGGTGAAATCTCTTTTAGACCTCAAGATAGGGGGATTGACTAAAAATATTGATTATCTAATCTTATTCAGATTGTAATTTTAATCCTTTCTGAATTTCGGTCCCTCTTCTGAGAACAACACCACCTCTACATGATGATCATGCAGAGTTGGTGCTTGTAACATTAGCTTGTTGCAGAGAGGAAATTTAGATGTTACATGTTCATATGTAAATCATGGCTACATCCCAACTTAAATTCTATCTGTCCTTAATATATAATACAAGATTAGAATAAAAGCTTCACAAATTGTAATTTGTTGAAAATGCCAAAGGTAAATAGATGGTACTATTTATGGTTGATTGTGTGCACCAGTGCTTTTTTTTAATTTTTTGTATTATGTCGCAATCAAAGAGGAATGGTGTGTGAAGGTTGTCTTTCACATTTTTCAGTTGTCGAAAAATGCAGAGGAATGCAAAGGTAATGCTGCCACAACACTTTTTATACAAAAAACCCTAATTAAAGGTGCTATATATAAAGTAAGTGATTTCTGATGTTTTGTCAACTTCCACTAGACCAAGCCAATGAATTAGCCTGCCCCATTGCTTCAATCACACTTTTTTTTTAATTCCCACCCTCCAAAGACATGTCAACCTACCTGTCAGCAACAGAGAAAAGTAATATTTCTTAGGACACCTGCTTCAGTGATATCTGTCTGAAAATAATGACATTTTATTGCTATTGCTTGCAATTCCCAAAAATAAAATCGCTTACACTAAAGTAATTAGGTGGTGAATTTAGCTTAAGCCTTCCAAACACAAATAGTAGCTACATTATAAAGTGGACTGTTGCGTCAAGACTAAATGACGTGATAGCATGATACTACCTTACTCTCTTACTCCATCCTCAAAAGTATGTACTCACCCAACCCACCCTTGTAAAATGTTGGTTGTAAAAATAGGCCCAGACTCCCTTAACTACCACTCCCACAACATGAGCAGCCACACAGGCACAAACATCACCACAAAGGCCAAAGGTGTTTTGCTAGGAGAGTGATAAGCTAGCTCTAGTGGTGAGGGCCCCTCTCTGGAGCTGAAGGAAACAGTTTTGGCCCTATCTCAATGACTACAGAGGCCTCCCGCCCCTTATTCTCTCCTCCTCTTCTCAGAAAAGATCCCTCGTGTGTTGATATGGAGAGGCACATGGTGAGGTGTGCCTTATGATGCAGGCTAGTGTTACACCGGTGAAGTTAGAGAAGAAGATTCTACATAGAAGAGATGAGAAAGGAGGCCAAGAATTGGCAAAGAGAAAAAAAACAAGGTCTATCTTCGGGCATAGAAAAATAAATGGGTGAAAGAGAGAGAGAGAGAGAAAGAGAAAAAAATGTGAAAGAATAGAGGGATTAAAAGAAAGAGGGTTGAGTAATTGGGAGTGACAAGCCTGTGGTGGTGTGTCAGGCTTTCAATTAACAGGGTTGAGTGAGTGAGAGATGGAAAAGAAACAAGAGAGAGAAAAAGAGACAAAAGAGAGAGGGGGGCTGATCTTTACTTTTGATGTTCAATAAAAAGTAGCATGAAAACATATAGAGTAAATAGGCCCGAGGCCAGTGAGAAAGATTGGGGCCATCTGATGGAAATGCTACATTCCACTATCATCTTATGTTTGTTCATCATGTATATGTACTGTTATGTCTTGCAAATGTAAACACAGTTTTATTCCAGCTAAACTGTGTGTATGAATGAATTGAAATTACATTTTAGTTCATTTATATCCTAATAACCTAAAATGTGTAGTAAATAGTTTTTGTTAGCACTGTATAAATATAAATCTAATATATATATATATATATATATATATATATATATATATAAACTGTATATAAAATATCTTGCTAAAAATAATAATTAGACCTTTATGGTTGGGCCGGTGGAAATGTTGGCAGGGGTGAATAAAAATCTGAACTAATGTCTCCACTGGGCCAGCAGGAAAAAAAAAATCTTATTGTTGAGCACTGCCTCCTAAAGTTGCCATGAGAGAGAGAGCAGCCTTTTAGAGGTGACCTGTGATCAAAGGCAGCATTTTTCATCCCTGAACCCTCCTGCTGGGAGTAGCCAACCTCTCTCGCTTTCTCTCTCAATCTCTCACTCAAACTCAGATCGAGAGTAATATCTCCTCATCTGCCCGTAAATATCACAGATTATATCAGACTTTAAAAGGTCCTGGCTCTGGCCTCTGAAGGGCCACCCTGCCCGGGCCAGTCAATGGGAGGGGGAAGAGGAAATGCAACCATGCATAAAAGCATTAAGCTAAACTAGGCACGGCCACTCTGCATGGCACTGCAGAGCATGTCAGGCACACTGTAATGCAGTCTGATCCATAATGGAGAGAGAGAGAGTTCACCACACTTAGCTGAATCAGGTCATACACTAGCAAGCACAGAGATGCAGCTCACAGACCCCACCTACACACAGTCACACACATACTTTAAATTGATGACACTTTCACTCTTAAACACCACCTGAATTAAAAATATCTGAACAGTCACACTCTTCAAACCCTTTGAGAATATATGCACAATACTTGCAGGAAATAAAAAAGGAAATCCCATATCAAACACATTTCTACTCAAGACAAAGAAAAATAAAACTTTGTGACTTTTGTTACTTAGTCAGCTAGCTCAGATCTCCTGATGACATGCTAACACCATGCTGCATAGTATAGCTACACTGATCTTTGATCTGGGTCCACTGCCTCACTTCTGTAATTAAAGAACCTGGACACTATGAAATCTCACTCCTGCATGATGGACAGTTGACCCATGCCATCAGTATTGGCTTTCACGGAATGACTGGCTAGCCGTCTTGAGTGTGAGAGACCATTACACACATGAGGCTTACATGTCTGCACGGCACAACTGTCGTGTTGCCTTACAGGGTTACACATGCTTATGAAACCACATGCTGTAATGGCTGGTGTCATTTTTAGCACTAGCTACTTATTGGAGAGTAGCGTCTCAACAAGAAAGGTTGAAGGTGAATGGTCAATGCGTCAAAATTAGAATTGCCACTCACAATACTACAATTTCAGTAGTCAATACCAAAACCAGTGATGTTAGTTTTGTTTTTATCATCCTGGTACCCAAGTATTATCCCTTGCCAACATTTTCTCTTGAAATATATAAAAAAAGAATAAACAATTTTACAGGAAAGACATGAATTAATAGATGACCCAGTGTCTTATGACTTTTGTGACCATTTCATTGGGAAATCACTCATTTCCTGTCTGCAAAGCATGGTTGTGGAAAGGAAAACAATGAGTCGGGCAACCCCCCTATGTAATGCAATTATTCTCTGCTTAAGCAAAGCACCCATGTCTGCAGCAGTGCAACAACTCTCTCTGTGTGTGTGTGTGTGTGTGTGTGTGTGTGTGTGTGTGTGTGTGTGTGTGTGTGTGTGTGTGTGTGTTTGTGTGAGCATGCTATTCCAGCCCACCAGCCAGGAAGCAGTCAGTCTAGCTCCTATTTAGAACAGGAAGTGCAGATTTGCTTAGCAACCATATTAACTCTCCCTTCATGAAGGTATTTGGATTTATACCTCTTCAATGACAGCCAGGCATGTATGGGCAGGCATATTACACACACACGCTCACATAAATGCATGTTTTCCTGATATTTGAACTCACAAAGGAAATACCACTCCCAAGACACTCAGCAGGAAAAGGTTTCTGTGGGCCGCCAAAGACTGCTGTGGATACACACACTGGCACAAACCTGGTACTTTCCCTTCAGCAAATTCCACTATGTTCCATTCATAAACCAAGTTTGTATTTACATCTACATAAACAGGCAATCAAAGCTCAGATTCAATCCAACATCCCTTAAATAAAATCTGCTTTAAGCAACCAAAGCTGGTTTTCTGGTCTTAGCTGGTCTAATTTAGATGCTGGAAGAAAAAAAATCAACCAGCCTAAGATGGTTTGGTAGTACTTTGCCTTCAGTGTATTCCACTATGCGTCATTCATTACCTACGTTTTTGTTTACATCTACATAGATAGCCAATTAAAGCTAAAAAAAAAAAAAAAACAGGTTGAAAAACAGGTATAAACAATTTAAGCTGGTTTGCTGATCTAATTTCCATGCTGAAAACAAAAACAGCTTTAAACAACCTAAGATGGTATGGTGGTCTTAGCTATGTTGGTCTCCTAATTTGGCTAATCTCATATCTTTGTAAATCTGGTGCTCAGCTGGTTTATTGGTTGCCAGTTGGACTACCAGCATTACCAGCTGAAAAGAGTACCCAAACCCCTCCAAAACCAGCCAATTGTCTAGTCTTACCGGCTGTGAGACCAAGCCGTTTTTTTTTCTTCAAGGTTCAAAACCCTGAGTTGCTCAGCCATAAAACTGCTGCTCTGTAACTTACAGACAGACCCAATCTATGAGGTCTTTGACTCTGATCAACTGGTAGTTTGACTCTGATAGATTGTTTCTATCACAGATGCCAGAGCAGTTTAACGACAGGGGGAGTGACAGGAAGTCAAGCCAGTTCCACTCAACAGAAGCTGAAGAGGTGGTCTGATATGTTATCGAAAACAAAATAAACATTTATCAGCGTGCATGCTCTGCTCAGCCCAATCATCCAGTCTCTGCATCAGGGCCCCAACTCATGTTTCAAAGTTCAGCTGCGCAATTTACTCGCCAAACAAATCCTGAACTCGGTCGCCATTAAATACAAGCAGAAGTGGATGACTGTGATCATGCTCGGTAAATACATCGGCTCTCGGAGCTGTAAATCATGCATAATGAGCCGGTACACAGCAGGGTTTGGTCGCTATCGTTTGTCAGTTTTCACACAATGATTTCTCAAGACCACTCACCTTTGGTGGAGAGCATAGCTTATATACACAAGTGTCAGCTTGAAATTGAACACCTTTCATAGGGTTTTTTTCTTTTCACCAGGCTTTTTGACAAAAGAAAAAAAGAAAACATAACCACATGCCTTTAATTGAATGAATTTGCTTTACAATCTGTTTTTTCTTTTTTTTTTATTAAGTTGGTTAATAGTGTCAAAATGTTCCAACAGCTGGCTCCTGAGCAAATTCAACAGTTCCTGCTTTTGGTGAGGGCTTTGCGGATGGCAAATTGCTGTGCTTGTTGGTGCTGCTGCTGTTGTTGTTTGGCAGCCCTTGTCTTTGGAAGAGAGGAATACAAAGGAGCTTTGATTAGAGTGTGTTTGTTAGGAGTTGTGCTGACATCTGTGTGTCTGTGTGTGTTTGTGCAGTGTTGGCCTCAGTTGAATGCTCAGCAGGTCAACTAGAACATGCTGGCTGTTTCCCTCAAAGCCGCCAACATTCAGTTCCAAATGAGTTCAGCTTGGGGAGAGCCTTCGCTCTGGGGCACAATCACAAGGCTTACTGTTACAGGCATGAAAGAGGGGATAGGGGGATGGGGACTTGTGAACGGGGACAGGAGAGATCTATCCGGAATGAGAATGAAGCAAAGAGAAAGTGAGGGATGAAAGTTTATAACATTTAACATAACAGTACTTATTCTGTGGTTTTGCTTTGCCTTGGGGTACCAAACTCAGAAGATAATTCAGGACTTTGATAAGGTAGACCAACAAAGTAGACTGCTGTAAAAGTTTAAAAGTCTGTTAACTCAAACAGTGATTAAATTGCTGAAATTTGCCAAGTGGTTGTAGTATTGTGTGCTAGTAGGCATTCCCCATGTTTACAAGTCAGAGTCATGTATCAAATCCCTTTTGGTAATAATTTTCTATAACCTACAGGGAAGCTGTATAAACCTTGTCGAAGAGCAATCTATTGGTCTCAAATTTGAAGTCCAAGTCAAGTTAAGTCAGTGACTCAAATCAGCAACACCCACTGAAAATAAACAATTTCTGGTCATTTGGTTGCTGCAAATCACTGTCAGTACATGTACATGCACATTGCATTTATATTTCAGTCCAATAATTTGCCTTTTGAAAATGTAACACTAATGTTTAAGTCCGACTGAAATAATACGTTTATTTTGCGAAGTTAGACTAACATACCGTGACGAGGAGGAGGGTGGGGCCGGGCCGTGAGGACACACGGTTGGCCCTGAATTGGGCTAATCAGCCGGGAGGGGGATAAAGACGAGCCAGAAGCTCCAGTTCGAGAGAGACACACACGCGGCCACGTTGTATATGTGTCTGTCTTATGTTTTATTTTGTTTTCAGTTCATTTATAACATTGAACCTTTATGCTTTATGCCAGTTCCCACCTCCTCCTTGCCTGTCCTTTAACTGTTACACATACTTAATACCTAAATAATTTGATTGTAGCTCGAATTCTTCCAGCATGTATACAAATTAATTTGATCGCAATTGGCCTCGCCATTGAGCATGTCCTCTGAAAGACAGGTGGTGGTGTGTATTATGTATCTCGGTTGTCATCCATCCTTCAAATTTGATTACACGTTATGTCATGTATTCTTGGACAGACGATGCAGCTTGATTATAAGACCGCATGTAACCATGCAGAGGGTAAATTGCCTTAGAGACTCCAACTATGTCAGTTTGATTTGGTACTTTGTCTAGGCACAGCCAAATGTTGGACCATTCGAAACTTCACATTGCTGTAAAAGCCATCATCTTGAATGTGAGTGAAAGTAGGCTGCAGTGAATACAACATTCAAGATCAACGTTTCAGGTCACTGTGTAAATCATCTAGAGCAGTTCAGACAAACTTAAAAGACCTTAGGTAAATGGAGAGCCCCAGGAAGTGGAAGAACTGGCTAAGGCCCAGCAAGAGTGACTACACCCAGGAAGAGGAGAGATCTGGGCCTCCTCAGGAGACAGTTTGAGAAGCAGAAAAGAGAAGGGTCCAATTTCATCTGATAAGTAAACAGAGCTGGAATAGGGTCCCTGCACAGGGGACGCAGAGTGTGTGTTCTTTTGTCATTGCTGCCAAAAACTACACACTGAAGAATAGAACATGCTAGCTTAAATACTCTCTTCTTTCCTTCTCGCTCTCAGACTTTCTCTCACTTGTTAAATTCCAGTTAATTCCAATATTGTTAGTGATTCAAAAACCTTAATGGAGTTACTCTTGTTTGTTGCCATATTAAGTAGCCAACTCAACGTATGAACTTAAATGAATGTTCAATACAAGATAAAAGGAACATTCCTGTTTTTTTGCAAGTTAAGCACAATCAACAGCATTTATGACAATGTTGATGACCACAAAGAGCATTATTGTATCCAAATTTTGCAAGGGACGAAAATTATATGCATTGTTTTTGTGGTAATCAACATTATGCCACAAATGCTGTAAATTGTGCTTAACTTGCATTGAACCTGGAACATTCCCTTAAGCTCTTACCACTGAAAATAATTTTGACTTGTCTAAAAACAATCTTAATTAAAGTGCTTTAACAAAATATATGAGCTTTGCATGTCAAAATGATTTTATGTGGTAGTCAACATTATGCCATATATGCTTGCGATAGAGCTTAACTTGTTTTAAACCTGGAACATTCCTTTAAATATCACATGGTTGAGGGGCAGCTAGAGCTTTATGCTATCTCTTCTGAACTATAAGATTACATTAAAGACCAGCTTGTTTGGCAGAGACGTGTCACTTTAGCTCATGAGAAATAAAACCTGATGACTTGCAGATATCAAAAACTGTTATCTACACAAGCCGAATTTAAAAGTTGGCATGGACGCTGATTTAATTTTCTATGCTGTACAATGAATTTAAATGCTTCAGTCCAAGACTGTTTGATATAGCAAATGGTACCTCCTATCTCATCCTGCTTGCTTGCTCCATCTTCTTCGCCCTTCCATATCACCTTCCATTCTTCCATCCATCTCTTACTAGACGCTAATGGACACATTAGCCTGTGTTAGCTTCAAGCAAGCTTATTATGCAGCCCTGGCCTTATCAATTCACTTATGTCTCAATTAGCATCAGCTTCATGCTGTCTCTCCTCGGCTGTGAAGAGCCGTATTGATCTACGACTCAATTGATCTCCTGAATGATTTCACACAGACCTGTCTGACACACAGCAGAGTTTGTGTATTAAAAGTATGAGCATATTTATACAATCACTTTATATGACCATCAATTCAATCAAGCCAGTAAAGATATATTGAATAATTGTTGCACTGGTAATAATTCTATTGTTTGACTGATATCTGGCTCGGCATGTGGGTGCTGTTTTAGTGTAAGTGGTTTTGGCGATTGCAAAATGGCTTTTAAAGCAAAACTAGAGTGAAATAACAAAGCCATTCTTCAAGAAGCAATTATGTGATTTTGCACAAGACTTGTTGTTTCTCTCAGAGTCTGATTAAAGTGCAAGGGCAATTTGTTTATCCGCTCACGCCCTTGTTAAAGTCTATGTGTGTGTGGGTGTGTGTATGGCCCTGAGATCTATTGATTACTGCAGGAAGCACATTCTGATGTTACACTGGGCTTCCTGAATTTGATGCCATCTTCTTAGACCTTGTATGTGAAGGCATTTTGACAGTGCGCATGTGTGTGTGTGTGTGTGTTCTTACCTCCCCTCAGACACGGAGACATAATATCTCAACCTCTGTCCTTCCTTAAAGTCACAACAGCTCTCTAACACAGACTTCTATCTCGCTTGCCCACAATAACAGGCTATAGTGTGTTTCTGAATAACACTCCAGTCACTGAGCCGCCACATGGTCCATCTTTTGAAATAACTTTTCCACAGCTTATACTGTTGTTCCCTGACAAAATAAAGAATATGTCGTCTCTCCAAACGTACAGAGTACGAACACACATTTAAAAGAAGGAAAAAAAGACAAGTGGAAACATACAAAACGTTGATGTTTTCTTGAAACTTCAGCCCTTTGTTCAACTAGGCTACATTAGAGGCATAGTTCAACCAAAACTAAAAATTTTGTCATGGTCATTTATCCGTGGAACACAAAAGGAGATGCTAAGCGGAATGACTCCTTGTCACCATTCACGTTCGTTGTATGGGAAAAGCAGCATCAACAGTCTTCAACTTTCTAGACTTGTGTTCCACTGAAGAATGAAAGTCATTCAGGTTTGAAATCCCATGAAACTAAGTAAATTATGTCAGAATTTTGATTTTAAGGTGTAACCCATTACTATTTGGTCAAGTGGGTTTGCTAGGTTAATTCCATGGAAAAAATAAATATGAGCACAAATTCCTAGTATATTGTCTTAACATCAATATAGAGGAACTAGCTGATGATCAGCTACAAAGCTGAAAAATACAGTAAGAACATTGACCCACTGAAGGCATGGATTGTTAAAAGTCAAGGTAAACAAATAATTAAACAGACTGATATGCCAAATAGTGAGATGTAGGTTAAAGTAAAGAGAGCAAGAGAGAGGCAAAATATAAGACCACTTTTACAAAAGTCTACACAGGGCAAATGTAAATAGTAGTAACCTGTAATTAGATACCACAGCTGCTGTGCTCTATGTGTCAGATGTTCTACTTCATCATAACTGCCATATAGAAAGGAAACAAAGACATATTGTCAGATATAGGATGCCTCTTTAAAACTGGGCGGGCTAGTCGGAGACTAAGAGGGTACAATTATCTTCAATTTCCTCAAAGAAAAAAAAGATTGTGAGATTGTGTTCGACTTTCTCTCTATGTCTCTGTCGGTGCAAGCTTGTGTGAGTGTGTGTGACAGTCCTTTTCAGTGCAAGATTACATGTGTGGGCAGGCGAGGAGTGGTTTCAGACAGTAAATCAATGGATTCCACTATAGTGGTGGTGTAGAAAGTCTGCATGTTTGCACAGAGCACAGGGGGAGCCGCACAGCTTTAACCTGAGACCTTACTCCCTTCAAGAGCACACACACACACACAGAGCTCTGGTTTCACACACATTGTTTTATTTAGCATGTCCGTTGTCAGCTCATTTGGAGGAGTGGTACCGGGTTGGAATAGTATTAATTGCGAGGGATCTATGACCCACGATCGCTAACCTGAGGCACCACACCAACCTGGATGCTAATGGTATTATAAGCCATTGTTTCCAACACTTTAATTCACCTGGAGTAAACCGAGAACATACACACACTCCTTCCTCCCCCAAACCTCACAGCCTTCCCGAACTTCTTCTGATTGGTTTAGAGCAACTCCATGATGGCCAGGATAGGAGTCAAATATAAATAATTGCTTTCTTAAAGGCATGTGAGCAAAATCTTGTCAAATTAAAGGGATGGTTCACCCAAAAATTTTTATTCCATCATTATTTACTCATCCACAAGTTCTTTAGCACAAAAAGAGAATTACCAATCACTTTCATTTTATGGGAAAGAAAGATGCCATTAAGTGAATTGTGAGTGAGGCTAACATTCTACCTAACATTTTCTTTTGCGTTCCATGGAAAAAAGTTATATGGGTTTGGAAAAAGATGAGGCTGTGTAAATGATGACTGTATTTTCATTTTTGGTTGAACTTTCCCTTCAAACTGAATCAAATAAATGATTGACCAGACCTGTGAGGTTAACTGCCAAAGATCCAAACCAGAGACAATGTTCTCACCAATCAGCCATTTAGAAATTTACCCATTCTGTATTAATAAATTTAGGACATGTATGCTTCAATTCGATTTGCCAAAGATAAAATAGATAGTCTAACCATTGACCTACATAAAAATAGGCTACGTCTCAAAAATAATTGTAAATAAACACTTGCCCTTTTTCACACAGTTTGTGAATTCGAAACTCTTGCATCCTCCTGAAAATTAAAGGACTATGTGATATTCAGTCAGAATGAAAAGTTCACCATTCGCCTAAATCACCACTCAAACATTTGTTTCACAATGCAACTGAACAAATTATGATTCAAAAAGCACAACATTATTCACTCTGACGGCCAGCGACTTGTGCACTATTGTTAGCATTTGACAGCAAAGGCTAACTGCAAGAGAAAGAGCGGAGGAGGGGTATTGTTGAACAGAGACAGACATTCTTTTGTTATCTGTTCAGCAAAACCAAAATAGCCTGCAGGCTAAAGGCTGGAACTGATACACCGCATCCCTTAATCAAAGAACAAAATGACAAGCTCTCTGTGTCATGCCTAGCATGGCCTTTCCACTATAGCCATAGGGGTTTCAACGGGCAGCCATCTTTAGCAACAGCAAACTAGGAAATGATTAGATGATTATATAGTCGTGTCTGGTATAATAGGTAAGAGTGTGATTATTTTAAATGAGAAATGTTGAAATTACATCAGAAAAAATACAACTGGAAAAATGGTCAGATTTAACAGAAAGTAAAGAATAAAAAAGACTAGACATCTGTGAAGCTGAGGGCTTGCAAACATTAGCATAAGTACAATGAATACTCCAGTAATGTTAGAGATGTTTGAACAATGTAATTTTAGATTGTTTGCTCTAAAACGTTTCCTGACTGATGTAAGAATGTCATTCGGTAAATGTTCTTATAACATTTACAATTCTGAATGTACATGAATGTTACAATGATTTTCTGCCAACGTTTTCACAGCATTTACGATTCAGAATATATGTAAATGTTAGAACGATATTCAGTGAATGTCTACGAAACATTTACGATTAAGAATGTATGTGAATGTATGTTTTTGCAACATTTACTATTCAGAATGTACAAGAATCTTATAAGGATATTAAAATGTAAAAATTCTTCAAAATTTAAATTCTTAACATTTACGATTAAGAATGTATCTGAATTATTATTCTTTGAATGTTTTTTAAACATTTTATGAATCAGAATATTTGTATATTAGAATGATATTCAGCAAACCATATTCAGTAAATGTTTTTGAAACATTACAATTTAGAATGTGTCCATTGGCTCTTTTTAAGATGTTTATACACCGATATAATGTTAAAACAATGCAATGCTTCCAGATGAATCCTTTTTTCATAGACATTTCTATTGGGTTCATGTGTTGAGTTTCTCTTTCTGTCTGACATGCAACATCATAAAGTGTCAAACCGTTTGCTATGCTAGAGTCACTTGAGGATATAAACTTGAGAATGTTGAAGAAAACCCAGGG
This sequence comes from Moxostoma hubbsi, assembly GCA_032164185.1. Lineage (NCBI taxonomy): Eukaryota > Metazoa > Chordata > Actinopteri > Cypriniformes > Catostomidae > Moxostoma > Moxostoma hubbsi. The sequence goes on from JAVLUX010000117.1 coordinate 8,211,867, forward strand.
CAAAGGGGCTTGTGAAGACCACAACCATGACAATAGACTTAGGCATGGGCTTTTTCTTCAAGTCCCATTACTAAACTCCATCTGATCCTTTTTCAGACATTTGAAGGACAAAAGGAGCCCAGTCGAACCCCAGGAATGGGAGACGGGACCTTGGCGTGCTCTCCATCACCCCAAACACAAAACCCCTCTCGTACACAGGAGTGTCCCTTGACATTGGGTCTTCAACCTACCATTCTTTAATATTCAACACTCTTGCCAGACACTAACACACACTCATGCACGCACAAACGGCAGACAAAAAGACCCTCTGATTTGCCTCCCAACGAAATGCAAACATCCAGGACACATCAATGACAGAGCCATGCTGTGTTTCAGACCGCAGTGTGCGGTTGTTCATTTAGACAAGGTTTGAGCACAGGCCTTTGTGTAGTTAGACTGACTAACATCCACACACACAGAAGTGCACACCCGGCCTCTGCCCCAGTTCTGTTGCCTGTAGGGGTGTGACGATTCGTTCTGACAATCATTCGATTCGATTACGATTCTCTACCTTAAATGTACAATATATTGCGATGCACTGTGAAATCTGAAACCAGTAATTACAGATGAAATGTCATGTGCAGGCAGATACGATCCAGGTTTTAATGGAGCAGACTCAGCAGGGTCATAGAATGAAAAACTGTCTATTAGTGGCATGTAATGACCGCATTAAAGATAGTTTGCGATTTATAAAGACATAGTATATGTAGTATAGTATAAAGACTATAAATTCTAGTGACTGTTGTGCGTGAAAATCCCAGATCAGTAGTAACAGAAATATTCAAACCAGCCTGCCTGACACCAACAATCATCCATGCGATTATCTAATCAGCCAATCATGTAACAGCAGTGCAGTGCATAAATCACGCAGATACAGGTTATGAGCTTCAGTTAATTCAGGAAAAATGTGATCTCAGTGATTTGGACTGTGGCCTGATTGTTTGTGCCAGAAGGGCTGGTTTGAGTATTTCTGTAACTGTTGATCTCCTGGGATGTTCACGCATAACATTCTCTAAAATTTACTCAGAATGGTGCCAAAAACATAAACACATCCAGTGAGTGGCAGTTAGATGGAAATGCATTATTAATGAGAGAGGTCAACAGAGAATGGCCAGACTGGTTCGAACTGACAAAGTCCACAGTAACTGTACTGCTCTGTACAATTGTGGTGAGAAGTATATCATCTCAGAATGCTATTTTGAGATGCCGGTTGGTGCTGTTTTGGTGGAACGAGGGGGACCTATACAATATTAGACAGTTGGTTTTAATGTTGTGGCTGATAGATGTATATATATATACAGTATATATGTGTGTGTGTGTGTGTGTGTGTGTGTGTGTGTGTGTGTGTGTACATTCAGATTCAACAATGAACCATTTGGTTGGGTGACAGACAGATGGAGTAATATGAGTGAGTAAATTTATTCACCCCTTTATGCACATTCACACTAAAATGTACGATTCATAGCATCCATACCCTGCTGCCGGTCTGGCAGTGACATCAGTACAGCAGCCATGATAGTAAACCCATCATCTGCTTCTCTCTCTCCTCTGTAGATGATGCCAAGAGCCCAGACAGCAGCTAGTTTCATGCTGTCCAGCAAGTCCACTCGCAGGAAACATAACGAGAGGATTTGAATTACATTTTTATCCAGTCATGTACTGTAATAGTATGTCTGTCTACTAATTTCAATGTTAAATTACACATTATAAAGCAGGATCCCTCTGTGCAGTGTACACTTCAAAGAATTGCAGTTATACAAGTCTGACTAACCAAACCAAATTATGGTGCATCACAAACCTAATGCCATGGGCCCAGACGAGGGCTTCATTTAGAATGGGGTGAGGAAGGATGTCTTTCTTTAAGTGTCTGAGTACAAAGCTTTACATGCCTGTAAACAATTACAGAAAAATGGCCGAAGCATTAAAGTATGATCGTTCAAACGTAATCATTCGGTACATGTTTTTTGATGACAATTAAGCACCTTTCTAGACATTTTTAGTGAAATTCCCCTAAATGGTAGGGTATTATGCTATGTATCTTGTTATATTTATGTACTAGGTTGTATATACATATTAGTACTGTACATAATGTCGATTGTCCGTTAAAAACGTTCCCCAAGCTATGGCATGCTGCTATAGTGACGGAGTGACTCAAAAAAAAAAAAATAACAGATTTTTGTCATCGTCATTAAGTTTGAGGAAGTGTCACTCTCTCTGCTTATGTGTGTGTATGTGTGCAACTTTCACGCTGCTTCTGTCAGACAGCCATCTGTCCGGTGAAAGCTGAACGATGGCCCCTGACTGGTCAGTCGGTCTGAATAGAGAGTGGCTTGATGAGAAGGGTCATGTGTAAGACTTCTCTTAAATACACACACACACACACACACACACACACACACACACGCTGCCAGCTAAAGGCTGACTCACTCCATCACACAAAGACAATAGGGTTTGGCTGACACAGCAGAAAATCCAATGCACACATGGATATTTTGCCTCAGCAGTCACCAACCACAGTGTGAACCAAAAGAACTGTACCACGAATTTCTTTTAGAAACTTCATATAGGATGCATTCTGTGAGGTTGTATATGTATGGTCCTGAGAATATAGGTGGTCCTGGCCCTGTTTCATTTTGTGTGTGACTGTGATAAATTGAATTGCCAGTGTAGCTCATTAGAAAAGAGTGAAAGCAAAAGTGGAGGGGGTGGGGGATCCTAATTGGGACACTCCAATGATGAACTCCACAAACATGGAACCACACTACAGATTTACTCACAGATATGAGAAAACAGCTTTTTATATTCACAAACAAATAAAGATAGGGGAAAGTGTACAATTGTTAGGAATTAATTACAAAAAGTGAATCTACGCCGATAAGCCACAACATTAAAACCATCTCTCTAATATTGTGTAGGTCCCCCTCGTGCCGCCAAAACAGCGCCAACCCGCATATCAGAATAGCATTCTGAGATTATATTCTTCTCACCACAATTGAACAGAGCAGTTACCTGATCTGAGTTGCCATAGACTTTGTCAGTTCGAACCAGTCTGGCCATTCTCTGTTGACCTCTCACTGGATGTGTTTTTGTTTTTGGCACCATTCTGAGTAAATTCTAGAGACTGTTGTGCGTGAAAATCCCAGGAGATCAGCAGTTACAGAAATACTCAAACCAGCCCATCTGGCACAAACAATCATCCATGCAATTATATAATCAGACAATTGTGTAGCAGCAGTGCAGTGCATAAAATCATACAGATATGGGTCAGGAGCTTCAGTTAATGTTCACATCAACCATCAGAATGGAGAAAAATGTGATCTCTGTGATTTGGACTATGACATGATTGTTGGTGCCAGATGGGCTGGTTTGTGTTAAACACTAAATTGAAGGATTAAATTTGGGAAAATCTTTATGATTTATATGTTGATTTTACAGACAAAGAATAGAACAGAAGGTGATGCAGTTGCATAGATCACAGAGGTACAGTATATGCGTGATACATTTAAAAAAAAATGAACTGATCCAGTAAACAGCGTTTCTCTTTGCCTTTGCATAACTGGCATTAATAATAAATATCTACAGTGCCATGAATGAATGAATGCAAAAGAAGGAATGAAGTAAATGTTTTATTTATTTAAAGCAAAGTGCACATGTTGCAAAAATAAGATATCAGACAGAATGTTGGATTAAGTTCCTCCTTTTCTTAATTAATTTAATCATTCATTAGACTTGTCTTTCTGGTGTGCCCAAGACATGTGAACCAATCCTGACAGTCTACTTAAAATGTAATGTTTACAAAATCTGGCCCTTGTTTTCACCAAATCAAAAATGTACCTCACACACCTTGTCACATTTAAGCACATCCAGTCTCACATAGTAACCACGGAAACACTCATACCCCTCTGACATGCATCTACGTATTTTCCCACCCCTCCTCCCTTTTGTGCCAGACATAAAAAAAAAAAAAAACCTCCATCCGTCCCACACTCTTCTGTCTGCCACCCACCATCCCATCTTCCTCACCTCCCCCGTCACCTCTATCACTCAGGTATATGAATGCCTTCCCAGTGGTCAGCCAATACAAACACACACACACACACACACACTCACACACAAACAAACGTAGACTGGGTTGACTGATGTGCGGGGGTTGGGTGAAAGGAGTCTTAAAAGAAAGGAAGCCCCTTGATGAACCTCTCTCTCTTTTATCTGTGTTTATTTCCATCTGACATTAATGAGATTTCAGCTTCTGCAAGCTGAGGGGGAGGGGTGAACAAGCTAGAAGGCTAAACTGTGTGTGAGTGCTTGACACGGTAATATAATGTCACAACACAGCCAAGTCATGATGAAGGACAATTACGCAAGAGGGAATAATTAGCAGAAATATACAATCTCATTTGCTTTTGCCGTATAACTCAATGAGCTGAGAAACCTTGGAGCTTTTGAAATCGAAAATGCATTTTATCAGTCGCTAAGAATCTCGACAATTGCGAAGGCACTGCAAGGCTGGGGTTGGCTCACTTGACTTAACAAGTTTTCGAAGACCTTGGTGCGAGTTAGGGCTGTGTATCTACACCGATTTCCTGATTTGATTCGATTTAGATTCACAAGCTCTCAGTTTGTTTCTGATTTCATTCCAATTTGATTAGATTCTGTTTCACTTGGGTATATTTCAGTTCTAACATACATTTTGCTTACATATGAAAGATATTCTCTCTAGCTAATGTTGTAAATGATCTAGGCAAACTTCTGTGTATTTTGCGAAAATACAAATAAAAATAATAAAAATAGTGCCCAAACAATGCAGTTCAATTGCTTCTTATTAACAAATGTAATAATCAGCACAACGCAAATTTAAGTAAACTTTAAATTAAAAGTAAAAGATAGATATTGGGATTTTAAGAATCAATAATGGGATTGTTCAAATTAAGATTGTATATGTACTACATTTTCTCTCAGCTAATGCTGTAAATAATACAGGGAAACTTCTAACTACATACACTGTAAAACTATGCAGTTCAATTGCTATTAATTTAATGAATCTAATCATCCACACAACCAACACTGAGTAAAAGCAAAAGATTGATCTAGGGATATTAAGAACCAGTTTCATGATATTTCAATGGAAGATCAAGATTAATCAGAAAATCTAAATTTTTACCAAGTTCTAGTGAGAGAGTAGATGGCATATCTAATTTGATGTCAACTAAAATATGTGTCACTGGCGATGAGAGTTTGATCAATATATCTTATTGTTTACCAAGGCCGACAAATATTAAAAATACATCTTCCACAAATATTTGTCAAAAAACTTTACATCTGTCCCTAACACCCTTGATTTCCTCAAAAAATAAATGGTGTCTAAATTCACTAAAGCATTTTAAGGTCATTGGGGTGAAGATAGGGAAAGTCACACTCCCTGCTGAGGTTGTTAAATAATGCTGAAAAACAAATGATTTGAAATTCAGCTCAAGAGGTGAAAAACTGATCAAATTACCGTGAATGTGGCAAATAAGCCAAGTGTGAATCTTCACACATGAATTGACTGCTTGCATACAAAAAATCTAAATGAATTGACTTGCATTTGCATTCTATTAGAGCCACAAAAGCAATTCAAGTCTTGAATTGTTTCGGGTTGATCTCTTCTTATCTCTAAAACAAAGCCACATATTCTCTCTCTGTGCCTAGGTAATCACAACTATGATCCATCAGATCGGGCTTGTCAGTGATGGACTATTTGAAAAATCTTAATTAGCACCTGAAGAAAACTCGGTACAACAGCTGCTCACTTTAGAAAAATTACATAAAATTTAATAACCACGTAGAACTACATTCGAGGGGACTTTAATTCAGGGTCAGTGGGAAGAATGAGCTTTGTTATGAAAGAAACAGATTGCTGTTTTTTTCCAGCAAGTTTCATATTGAGTAAATCTGTTCGGGTTTCTTGACTGGCGCTTTTGTGCAACAATAAAAATGACCCTTGCGGATATGCAAACAAAAGCCTGTTCATATCAGTAACCGACAGGACAACATTGAATCAGTTTCTGTGCCGTGTAGGTCTTTGACCTTACGAGACCATGTTCTGGAACATACTTATGACGAATTTGATGTGTACAGTCTTAAAACGGCAGTTCAGCTCGGTTCTCAGTCAGGATCTTCTGGTTTACATCTTCAGCAGCTGCAGAACTGCCCGTGCAGCCCCTTGAATTCTGAAGGGGAGGCCGAGAAATGCGCAAATGCAACTCTACATGCTTCAGCCATTGATATGCATACCAGTGACCAGCTGCAACTGAGCTGTCCGGTATGTGTGTGTGGGGCTTAAGAGCGATATGCCAGGCAAATGAGATGGGACATACATAATATCCCCTCAGGGAACTAGCTTCCTTTCCCAAAGCTCTTGCACCCTCTCAGTTCTGCACCAGAATTCTCAGAGGCGCTGTGGGGTGGGGTGTGTGTCTCATGTTAGCTAAACCGTATGCAGAGGGTGGACGAAAGAAACTGAACAGGCAAGGTGTTTATCAAAGGCTGTGATTTAGATTAAATGATAGCTTTGACGCCAAAGAGCAAACAATTAAGTAAGAAAATTTCTTCAAAGGCTGTGAGTGTTTAAATCCTGCCTTAATGACTGGATGATTAGAGGACTTCCAGCACCTGGGAGGAATTAAATGTAGAAAGATAAAAACAACACTTGATTGTTGAGGAGACAAGACATTGACAGGGGTAGAGTTTTTATCCAGAGCAGTCAGTTTTTTATCTAAGTGCGTCGGAGGCAGATGCGCAGAGAATGCAAGAGAATGAGGGCACGCTTCATTCATGCTCATTCATACTCTTGTTTGCATAATCAGTCAGTTCTCACTGCGCTTTGGGAGTGGTGGTCCTGGAATGTGGCTGTCGCAACTCTCCCTTCCCGTCACAGAGCTGTGGTTTTCCTGCACTGGCAGCAAGAACACACCGTCTGCTAAAACTCTTTAAATAACACCTGATAAAACACCTCCATATTTAACAGGAAACTCGGAGGGGCAAATCAAACAGATGACTAACTGGGAAGTGGTCATGATACGAGCTTGCTTTTGCTTACGGGTCCGAAAAGTGCATGGAAATGCCAATTATTTTGTTGAGTAAAATTATCAATGTTAAAAACATTTACCACAAAAAAGATTAAAGGTAATGGTAAAACTATTTTTAACATTCTTTTTTATTCTATAAATTTGCCCCAAGAAGGGATCAAGACAATATGCTAGGATTAAGGAAAAAATACAATAAAATTCAATATAAACCAACATTCCAAAAAGTTCAATAATTACATTTTTTTAAAGCCTAATAGTCACCTCTTTCAATTTATTTAAAAACCTTTTAGTCACCATCAACACTTATTGTAAGCTTACAATTACTTTTTAGTGTCAAGTCATATAGCCTAGTAGCTATTTTTGTGCTTAATTCATCCAAATATTCCTGACAAACAGATCCAGACTTTGTTCTCATGTAAAATAATCACGATTGCTCATGAAGTCCACACCTAGGCTTACACTTTGAACCTGTATTCTAGATTTCAGTAAACTCTAACCTTGTTTGCCAAATGGTCAGACACACAAACTAATTTGAACCCTCTGAACGAGATTTGGAGCAATAACAGGATTCGTCTCAACAAACAAGCATAACACTAATCGTTACTGTAGTGTTAAAAGACAGCACGTTTGGACCCATGACAACTTGACAGACCATAATGGCTTGGAACATTATACTCTTAATTAACAGTGCCTCAGCATGAACGTGTGTGTGTGTGTGTGTGTGTGTGTGTGTGTGTGTGTATGTGTGTGTGTGTGTGTGTGTGTGTGTGTGTGTTGGACACAGAAGCACAGAACATCCTGTCTTGTTGCGTCTTCCGGCTGCAGACTGCAAGCACCAGACATACACACACACACACACACACACACACACACACACTCACAAACACATATACACATATATGTTGAGAGAGGTTGAGTAACTACAGTCTGTGACCTTCTCTGAGCAAGCAGCAAAGAAAGAGGAAGTTCCTTCACCCCAACCAGAGACAGAGAAAGCAAGAAAGTAAGAGAGAGAAAAAGAGAGAGACTGCTAGACAACTTTTCACAGACGAGGAACGTCTCATCTCAGAAAAGGAACAACAGCTCTGTCACAATCACACACACAGACATAATCTACATTTTAAAACCTGGTGAGCTTCCTACCTAGACATAATTTAAAAGGGAGGGTTCATCCAAAAAATACAATTCTGCCATCATTTAAAAATAATTTACTTTTACAATTTACAATTGTGATTTGCGTCTTGAGTCTTTTGCAATTTGTGTAGTGTGTCAAGTTGATAATAGAGTGTTCAAGATCAGTCGATTTTGTGTTTTGATTGCAGTTCGGACCAGAGCTTCAGAATAGACCACACACTCAAAGAGAAACGCAGTATAAAAACACAAAATGTCTATCACTTCAGAAAGCATGCATCTTTATATACAAATATCTGACTGGAAAATAAAATTGTGTTGTTACACTTTTGCGAGAAGTCATCAAAATCAAATCCCGACTCTTCCTGGCAAAGAAGTGACCAGGCATTCGGGCATGTGTATAAATACCAAATCTCTCCCGCTCTCCCTTTCTAGATAGATCAACAGATATATTCCACTTCCTCTCTATGTATCTAGACGGTTTTCAAGTGTTCCCTCTTGTGTGTCCTGAGAGACAGGAAAGCTCTTGAGATGGATAAAAGCCTGCAGTGGGGGGTCTGATAATGTGATAATGCAGAGAGCTCCGGGACATTTTGGTCTCACTTGAGTCTGAGGGAAACAGCTCGATGTTAATGAGGAAACACCATTCACTGCACAGCCTGTTCAAGTCTGCAAGCACTTATGACACACATCAATGTGTGTAAACACACTCTCCCTGTTTCAGAAATGGCCTCGTTTCACATTCTCTAGCTCTATCCATACAGGGAAAGTAACTGGGTGAAGGAGTGACTGTATGTGTGTGCGGGTGGGTGAGTGGGGGGTGGAGAAATGCTGATCAGAGAGAGAGATGGGAGGGAGGAGATGTTGGTGAATGCACCTCTTTGTTGGTTCATATTCCGTTTCCACCACAATACTCCAATCCCTGCATCATCAGCTCCATTCAAGGAGAACAGTTCATGCAAATGACCAGGCTTGCAATTCATTGAGTGTTTGTTAGTGTGTATGTGTTGCAGGGGGAGGCACACTTCAAAAAAACTTTCCTCTAATTCTCTACTTTACAAACAGGACCCTGTCTGCTGCAACAGTATAAGAATAAATATTACAGTATAACATTTTATTACACTTTATCATTAGCTGATTTTATTGCATTATACATTCAAATTAAAACTAGTAAAAAAAGATCTACAAAAATGTGCTTTATGACGCATATATAAATGGCAAACTATAAGCAAACACAATGATAACTTGGAGTGCAGTTTGGAGAACTTGTTTCCCTCCCCTGAAGCTCTAGTGGTTCAACACAACAGCTCAGTTATTAAACCCGCAATGGACCGATCATTAAAAACACATCCACTGTCAAGTACCTGATAACTAAACAACCCATTTCAGAATTACCATAACACGACATTGTTGCCGTGGGACATGTGGATGTCATGCTGGCTCGGGAGAGACAAATGGGGGAACGAAATGATAAGGAACAAGCACTAGACTTGAATACTGCCCAAGCCCTTAGACACTCGTTTAATGGCCCTGAATGGTTGTTTGTTTATACAGTCAGCTCTATCTACAGTAAAGGCCAATGGGACAGAGGTCACGACACCTATGGATGGCTGGTCAATTAAATGTATTATGTGAATCCTCAGATCCACCTACAAATCCTCTGTGATTTGATGTTGGTCTGCTGAAATTAAATATTCCATGCTATTAAATTTAGGCCAATTTAGGCAATTCTATCTCTATATCCACCCACAGAATCCATTTCTTATGCCCGGATATCAGGTTGTAACATTTGGACTGGGAAACCAATACCATGATAGTCTCGAGTCTGAAGACTGGGTCACCAAAGCACTGCCACTCTTGGCCCTCTTCCAAGCACTTTTCTGAGGACAGCTGGTCCTTGGAATATATCAATGCAATACTTAAAACACACATATTTGACACTGCTACAGACTTTGATGTGGTGTGGCTTTATAAAATATGTAGTCTGATTACAGTATATAGATTACTTATTGATGAGTCTTAAATTTGTGCAATTAAAGAATAAGGAAAATCTTGGCCTTTTTCCAAGGCTGACAGTTCTTGGATACACTACAACACAATTTCACCTATTAAATCTAAACCAATGCACCATCATTTAGAGTATAAAGTAGCAAAATGTATCAAACTGGCTTACTCTTGATGCTTTCCGCTTATATTTATTGGCGAAGTCAAATTTCTCCTTAATGTCATCCAGGAGCTGACCCAGACGCACTTTCTCCTCTTTCCCCGTGTAATCCGGACTCAGAAGAACATATGCCCTCCAGTTGGCCGAGTCAAAGCCCCAATGGCAAGTCCTGTTCTCCAGCGATTTGTGACTGTGCACCACGAATTTATGGGTTGGGTACATGAGCCTGCAGTCAATGCACTGGATGCAGGGCGCGTTGGGACTTGTGTAGAGCTCCGGGACGAACAGCCCCTTACACTTCCCAAAGCACTCGTGGTAGATCTTGAAGCTCTTCTCGGTGAGCTCCAGTTCTATAGAGCCGCCATAGATCTCCTTCTTGCAGTGCGGTGGATACGTTCCACCGTAGATGAGCGCGTTGCACAGGCGTTCCGCGTCCGTCTTGGTGATGAGTCCGCAGGACGGCGCGGAGAACGGCAGGATGCCCATCACTTTCAATATATCCAGCTGGTCGGCGGTGCATCGGGAGCAGTAGATGTGCAGGTCATCGCACACTGAGTTGATCTGCTGGAGCGAGAAGTCCCGCAGCACCGTGTTGAGGATCTGCGGCAGGCACAGGCGCTTCTCGCCGCCGACCACGAAGCACGAGATGGTCTCGCCCTCCAGGACCGTTTCGCACCTCTCGGTGGAGCGGTCGGACGGGATGAAAAGCGGCCCCGGCATTACCGGAGGAGGCTGCATGGGCGGGAGGTGCAGCACGGGCTCCGGGACGTCTTTCCCGTCCTTCTTGAAGAGCAGATCGTGTTGCCATCTGGCCGAAAAAGCGGCCGGTCCTCCGAGAGAGCTCATGGAGCTCAGGTGAAACTGTTTGAGAGTTTGTTGCAGTCCCGGATGAGGCTGGAAACTCTGTCGCGTTAGCGTTTCCATGTTATACACAGCGTTTTAGAAGTAAAACCGAGAGTCTGGTTAGGAAAACAACTCAAGGGTCCTAGTTCTTCGTCTCTAATTCCAAGTCTCTGAAAATAAGCACAATAAGTCGCAGTTGGCTTCATCAAACCTCCATCAATTCTATATAGTTTCCACCCGATTTCCTAAATCAGACAAATGTTTCCACCGGCGTGCCTTCTTTCCCTGCAGCGCGCACTCTTCTGTCCATATCCACAGACAGACGCGGACAGAAAACAGTAGTCTAACAGAAACACGAGAGGGCAAGTAACAACAAAAGTATCCCACGGAGGAGCCAAAACTTCCCCACTTCAAATTCAGCAGTGAAATACACAATCCACACACTTTTAAATCCGTATTTTCCTGTGAGAGTAGAGATCGGTGCAGTCGGACACGGCGCGTCGCATCCGCTCCTCTGCCTCTGCAGTTCAGTATGACTGAGTCAGTGAGCACAGCTTCTCTCTCGCTCTATCTCTCTCTTGCTCTCTCGTCTCGCTCACTCAGTGTTTGTGTGTGTCTGGCTCAGTCATTGAATCCCAGCCAAGAATGTGACTGACTCCGCTGGCTGTGGCTCTTCCAAGAACCAACCTTCACTCCCCATTGCTGTAGAAAGGGAAGGCCATAGGGAAGTCACTATATACTCTATTATTATAGTCGTACTTAGTCGTTTTTGTGTACTTTAATTTATCTTTTTGTAGGTTATATTAATTATTTAATTTATTAATTTAGTTAAAAATATAAAATGTTGAATTTCTTAGCTATACTTTTCACCATTCTTCTATTTTATTGTTTACAACTACTTCTTTACTCCATTTGCTTTCTATTTAGTTTGACTTAATACTTGTTTTTGCACTACACTGGTTGCAGTCGATCCTCAAGGAACCTGATGAGAAAATGTCCTTGTCATATTTAACCCCAAATCAATAATAATAATAATAGAATATATATATATATATATATATATATATATATATATATATATATATATATATATATATATATATATATATTACATAAAGACAACTTCTAGATACTATTAGGATTTTTTGCATTGTGATATTATTTTCAGGGCACTATTTTACCCCCCAATTCTCATTAACACATCTGTAATGCATCTGGACTTAGGACATTAGAATTACTTTCAATAATCCTATTGCTTTCAATTACGATTCTCATTAAGAATATCTCACAATTTAAATATTGTGTGTGTGTAACAGAAATGAGAATCAGTAGGTAAATATGTGTAACCGTCTTGAAAGTAATGTCACAAATTCTTATTGGTGTGCAAAAAAAATAAATAAAAAAAATAAAAAAAAAAATATTTTAATATATATATATATAAAACAATAAAATACATTTTTTTTAGTAAAATAGGACCAGGACATTTTCTTGACAGCTATATGCTACAAAGGCTTTGAAAATACAAATGTACAGTTTGTCATGCATGTTAAGAATATTGAAATTTACATTTCAATTCCATATTCTAGAAGCCTCATTGCTGTATTGGCTTGGTAATAAGCTTTAAATTGCCAAAGCAGTAAAAAAAACAACAATAAAAAAAAAACATTATATACATATATTACATACAGTGCATACATACATATACAATCAATAAGGTTATCCATTTTAGGTCATGCTATGTACACAAATGATTTGTAACATTTGAACATTGTACATTTGTACATTGAACGTTTGTCAGGGAGGAGGAAATAAGAAAGAGAAGGCAAGCAGGGCAGTATGTTCAGTTGGTTGATGGGTGGAGTCTGTAGCAGACGCTCTAATTTAGACTGACTGCGGTCTGAGTTTGTAAGCTTTGGTTTTCCTGAGAACTCTAGACTGAGCTGAGTACAGCAGACTGAACTGGGAAAGAACTGGAGCTACTAGAAAAATAAACACTCTTATAATATGTGTTAACATTTGTATGATGCAAAGCAAATCTAATGTTATTTCAATTATTTAAAAATTAAACAATTATTATAGTATTATACCTTCCATCATCACTGTCATGGTTTTTATAATAATGATCGTGTTATCATTATAATTGCATGTTATTATATGGATGGTCATATTTAATGCCACTGTTACAATGTCACTTCTGAGATTCACAGAGGTTTTGTGCGACAGACCTTATTCCCTGTCTGTGAATAGCCAAATACTGTGACCTATATTTATCTAACACATGGTCTATATCAGTATAAGTATGGATTTTATGGCTGATGATTATAAGGCTAATTTCAGTAATGGCCCACACCTTTCTTCAGACACTACAGTGAAGTACATTTGCCTGTAATTTATTAGTAATACTTCTCTTTAGAGTAAGTCCAACCTTTAGCAATGAGCATATGCATTCTGTTGCAGTAGCTCTCTCTAGCTCCAAGGAGATGCTACTGCAGTCTAATTACATTGAAACAAATGGCCTTGGATTGATGCACAAGCATCAGTTCACCAGCTGCCTACTACCATTTGTAGCAAAAGTGCTGTTACAAAAAAGGAGTGTATGCCACTGATTAAAAGGCAAGATATTGATGCACAGTTCATATTTTAAAGGGATTGCTCACCCAAAAATGAAAACTCTGACATAATTTACTCACCCTCTTGTTGTTCCAAACCCCGGTGACTTACTTTATTCCATGGAACACAAAAGGAGATGTAAGGAAGAATGTTAGCCTCAGTCACCATTCACTTTCCTTGTGTAGAATTTTTTTTTTTTTTTTTTCATGAAAGTGAATGGTGTTCCAAAGAAGAAGGTTTTAGGGGATTTGAACAACAAGAGGTTGAGGAAATTATGGCAGACATTTCTTTTTTGTGTGATCTAACTCTTTAATATTAAAAGGAGATACAGAAAATATGATCTCATATGATGGAACATAGAACAAAGAAATTATAGCACAACATAATTAAATTTGAACTGAATCTGAGCCTAGATGTGTAAATCCCTTTTGGTCTGTAATCCAACTTGTAACTTGACCTAAATGTGTTGACTGTCTGATTTTGACAGATTTAGTTATTCCACAAAAAAAAAAAAAAAAAAAAAAGAAAAGAAAAAAAAGGCAAAATCTGGTCTAGTTTAACCACTTGGTGATATTGTGGTGAGAGAAAGGAATTCTCTTTAACAGTGATTTTGATTCCTTTAACATTTTATTTGGATCTGCATCATGGATTTTGGAAGAGCCTTGTGAGTTTGACCAAAATATGATCATTAAGCCTCTGCTGTTTCTCACACTGTTTCTTTATGGAAATTCATTAAAATGGGTGGTGTGAATGGGAACAGTAATTTTCTTTTCTTTTAGGTGTTTTTTTTTCTCTGCCTGTTTTAAAATATCAAATATTACTTATATCAATCTTCAATCAAGCAAATGTAATAACTATATACAAAACATAATATTTATTTAGACAGCTGTAAATAGCATTTGAAAAAAAGAGTAACCTATTTATGTCTTGCATTATGATCCTGATATAAAGATCCATTTTGTTACTTTTTGCAAGACAAAAACAGGTTTGTATAAAGCCTGTAAAATGCAAAGTCTTTCAGATTAGTTGCCTTTTGTTTAGGTGTCACGACATATTTGCAATAATTACACCGCTGTAGTGTCAATTACCTATTTAAATTTACCCAGTGATTTTTAAATGGCAGACGCATAACACATGTTTGCGTTCGTGCACTATTAACAGTGTGGGAATCAGTGAATCAGACTCAATTAGTTTCAGACTTAATTGGTTTATTTAATCTTTTTATTTTTGAAAAAAATCCAACACACTTGTGCCCTCTGAAAGAGGACAAAAATGAATAAAGTGGTATGAATAATAATTGATCTGGTAGGTTGTAATTAAAAAGGTTATACACTGCATTGAGAGAGGTTTAAGAGAGGATTGGTGTGTTGTTTTTGATGTTGCAAGGCTGTTTTTTAGACATCTATACCCAAATTACACCACCGCCCTCTTAACAAATTGAATCAGCATCTGGCAAACCCAGATTAGCAGAAGAAACCAAAGATAAGTGCTGCATTACTGCCATTAAAGAAGGAGAATTATAAGCAGTGATACATGTTGATGTTTTGTAAACACATGGATTAGAGGTAGACATAAAGTCTCACTTTCCCAGCACTGGCTGTGCAACCAACTTCCACTGTGCCAGCTGTCTGACATGTCAAACCTGTCAGAGCTGCGACCATTCTAAAGAAGGGCAGAACCGCGGCTTAATCATTCTGGTGAGAGAGAGGCCATGCCCGCATCTCTCTCTATCTCTCTTTGGAAGAGACCCAACTCAGCCTCCTCTGGTTACGTGCTGGCATGAAAGGGGCAGAGGTTTGGTAACAGATACAAGCAGAGAAGAGCTCTGCATGCAGTGCAGCATTTCAGACTCATCTTGTGGGCATTCTCTTAAAGGAATAATTCACTCAATAATGAAATTTCTCTGTCATCGTTTATTTTCTTTGTTCCATGAAACATAAAAGGAAATGTTAGGCAGAATGTCAGCGCAAGTTTCCGTTCACTTTCATTGCATTTTTTTTTTCATTACAATGAAAGTGAATGGTGACTGAGGCTAACATTCTGCCTAACATCTCCTTTTGTGGTTCCCAGAAGTTTGAAGTTTTGAAAGGTTTGAAACAGCATAATGGAGGACAGAAATTATACATTTTTGGGTGAACTACACCTTTAATCTACTCATTCTCTTGCTTTCTTTCCATCTCACTCTTCTACCACTCTGCATTTAGAAGCTTGCGTTTGGAAGGACTTGGGTAGTGCCCGCTATTTTTACATTTTTCACTGTTCATCAGGCAACCATGGCGACAGCTCACAACATTGCCTCAGACAAGTCGTAATGACATAAGCGCTCTTTCCTGGACGCAGTCTCCCCGGCTCCATCATTGAACAGACGGCCCAGTTTTACTCAAAATTCATCTGCTATTGTACTCTCTCACTGTGTTGCTATGGAACTATCAGTGTCAGCATTAGAACCTTCTGGAATTCTCATCCAGAGGAGAGATGGATCCAATCCGTGCCTCAGCCTCTCCAGAGCCCAGAAATTTGCTTTCAGTTTTTGTTTTTCACCACCATGTTCCCTTATAATGTAATCATGATGCTGATGTTAAAAGTGTGTATATGTTTCTTTAATCCCTGCCATGATCACTGGAAAGCTATTTAGTTGCTATTTTTGGTGTAGCTTTTCCCAATTATAGTGCTGGAGGATATATTTTTTTATCCTTAAAAGTCTCAATTGTTTTATTGTGACTTTGAGATACATTAGTCATCCAGGTTATTTTATATCCAGAGAGAAATGTTTTCCAGAGCAACCTGGAAAAATAAAACCTAAAATTAAACACATGTTTTCCATTCAACCCTTTTGCATAATACATTTGATTATTTTTATAATTTAATATTAAAATATTATTTAATATTTATAATACTACTTTTCTCAAATTAAAAGTTGACATTTTAAAGTGAAACATTAAAAAAATACATGAAATAGCACTGAGTTTTCATATTAAATCAAATCAGAGCAGCATTATCTAAATACCCAGTGAAAGCTACTGTTTTTTTAACATTATTTTATAAAAGGGTTGCACAAAAACAAGCACACAATATTTTATTATGAATCTATTATTGTATTTTGTTTTGTTGAAAGATTTTGGTTTACTTACACATTTTATTCTAAAAATAAATCAACCAATTAATAATGCACTGGTTTTCCATAGTAATACAAATCAAAGCAGCATTATTGATTTAGAAACCCAGTGTTGTATATTTTTGCTTTTATTTTATAAAAGGGTTCCATAGAAAAGTAGATTGAAAAAAACAAATCATATCAATTACAGTTGACGTTTACATACACTGAAGTCATTAAAACTATTTTTTTTTTTTTTTTTAGCCAATCCACAGATTTCATATTAGCACACTATAATCTTGGCAAGTCATTTAGGACATCTGCTTTGTACATGACACAATACATTTTTCCAACAATTGTTCACAGACAGATCGTTTCACATTTAATTGACTATCACAATTCCAGTGGGTCAGAAGTTTACATACACTAAGTTAACTGTCTTTAAGCAGCTTGGAAAATTCCAGAAAATGATTTCAAGCCTTTAACAATTAACCAATTAGCTTCTGATAGGAGGTGTACCTGTAGATTTATTTTAAGGCCTACCTTCAAACTCACTGCCTCTTTGCTTGATATCATGGTAAAATCAAAAGAAATCAGCCAAAAACAAAAAACAAACAAACAAAAAAAAACAATTGTGGACCTCCACAAGTTGGGTTCATCCTTGAGAGCAATTTCCAAATACCTGAAGTTAACAAATTTATTTGTACAAAAATATTACGGAAGTAACACCATGGGACCATGCAGCCATCATACTGCTCAGGCAGGAGATGCATTCTGTCTCCTAGAGATAAATGTACAAATCAATCTCGGAACAACAGCAAAGGACCTTGTGAAGATGCTGATGGAAACAGGTAGATGAGTATCTATATCCGCAGGAAAACGAGCCCCTATATCGACATAACCTGAAAGGCTGTTCAGCAAGGAAGAAGCCACTGCTCCAAAACTACCAGAAAAAAAGCCAGACTACAGTTTGCAAATGCACATGGGGACAAAGATCTTACTTTTTGGAGAAATTTCCTCTGGTCTAACTAAACACAAATTGAACTGTTTGGCCATAATGACCATTGTTATGTTTGGAGGAAAAAGGGTGAGACTTGCAAGCTGAAGACCACCATCCCAACCATAAAGCATGGGAATGGCAGCATGTTGTGGGGGTGCTTTGCTGTAGGATGGACTTGGTGCACTTCACAAAATAGATTTAACCATGAGGAAGGAAAATTATGAGTATATATTGAAACAACATCTCAAGACATCAGCCAGGAAGATAAAGATTGGTCGCAAACAGGTCTTCCAAATGGACAATAACCCCAAACATACCTCCAAAGTTATGGCAAAATAGCTTAAGGACAACAAAGTGAAGGTATTGGAGTGGCCATCACAAATCCCTAACCTCAATCCAATAGAAAATTTGTGGGAAGAACTGAAAAAGTGTGTGCGAGCAAAGAGGCCTAAAAACCTGTTACCTGACTCAATTACACCAGTTTTGTCTGGAGGAATTGGCCGAAATTCCAGCAACTTATTGTGAGAAGCTTGTGAAAAGCTACCTAAAACGTTTGACACAAGTTAAAAAAATGTAAGCTTCTGACCCACTGGGAATGTGATGAAAAATAAAAGCTATAATAAATAATTATCTCAACTATTATTCTCACATTTCACATTCTTAAATTAAAATGATCTTTAACTGACCTAAGACAGAGAATGTTTTCTATGATTAAACGTCAGGAATTGTAAAAAAAAAAAAAAAAAAAAAAACGAGTTTATATGTATTTGGCAAAGGTGTATGTACACTTCTGACTTCAACTGTATGTATATAGGTTTTTATTTTTGTAGGTTGTTCTAGTTGAAATAACTCGATTTACTTACACATTTTATGCAAGCAACCAATAAATAAAAGCACACGTATACTGTATTTTTTAGCAATGAAATACTACTGTATGTCATCGTACTGCGCAAATCGCGAGCAGCTTTAACCCCCAAAACTTTTCTTACCCAACACGGAAGTAGTTCAAAGAAATTCCCGCGTAGTTTGCAAAAACAAATGCCTGTGCGGCCAATAAAACCAAAAGAAGAAGAAGAAGAAGAAGAAGAAGATAAGCCTGTGTTTACAAGCGAATGACCACGATGTCAAAACTAAAGAGGAAAAAATCAGCAGTGGAGGAATGTAGATCCGAGCAGCTGTTCCGGATCAAAAAGACAAATGAGAATGTATGCACAGTACAGGAAAGTAATTGCAGCAAAACGTCTACAGGCAGGTAGGAAGTCTGTTTAAACTGATTTCTATTGATATACGAGAGCTTGTGTATTTGTGTTGCTTTTGAATCAGACCATATTTCCCTTGCAATATATAATTTCCCTAACTAGAAGAATATGGCAATGATTCAGATTCATGGTATACACCAAGGAGATCTAAAATATACACAACAGGCAAAACATTTGGACACAACTGAATTTATGTTTCTCAATGCTAATGCTTAAATACAGAGGCGTTCCGTGGAGGATAATGTGTACATCAAATCAGTTTTGCTTGTAATAATGCTCCTGTGCACTGACCATTTCACCCTGATATCTTGAAGAAGACTTGATAATGATTAACGGTTACGCTTTCCCATCACCACACCAACCTGACACTGGTCAATAGTAAACAAAAGGAACAAATCAATCACAGTGCCATTCAAACTCTTGACCAAAACAAATTAATGGAGGCAAGGCCCCGTTCAGCACTGACATATGAGAAGCAATTCCATTGTTTGCTCTTTCATTGTAAGAAACTTTTAACTTTTGTTTTTAGATCCTTCTGGGATATGGATTTGATCAATATTTTGTATTAAAAATAAAAAAAAACTCGTCACCTGTTGCGCAGTCTTGATAACGCACTCAATTGATACCGAAAGCTGATTGGCTTGAAAGGTTCCATCTGATGAGTGGTTATTACAGATGTAAGCACGTTTAATGTGAGGTGTTAAGAATTCGATTTAATTTTGACCACAACATTTTTGTATTTATTTTTGTCAAGGAGAGACAATCGTTATTCTTTTCTTTTACTGCATTCACTCAAAATATTTTCTGGGAAAATATGTTTTATTGGCTGGAAACATGATCCAGTCGCTACTTACATTTCCCAGATACCATGGCTGCATCCGAAAGCAGGCAGCTGACTTGCTGCTTTGCTGCCTAATCAGTTAAAGGGATAGTTCACCCAAAAATGAAAAATCTCTCATTATTTACTCACCCTCATGCCATCCCAGATGTGTATGACTTTCTTTCTTCTGCTGAACACACCTGAAGATTTTTAGAATTAATATTTCAACTCTGTTAGGTCCTTACATGCAAGTGAATGGTGACCAGAACGCAGTAGGTTCAAAAAGGTAATAAAAGCAGCATAAAAGTAACCATTAAGACTCCAGTGGATAAATACGTATCTTCTGAAGCAATGTGATTGGTGTGAGTGAGAAACAGATCAATATTTAAGTGCTTTCTTTTACTGAAAATCTACACTTTCACTTCCACTTACTGGTTTGGGCTGGCCAATGGTGAACATTTATAGTTAAAATAAATAAGGACTTATATATTGATCTGTTTCTTGCCCTCAGCAATCAAATAGCTTCTGACGACATGGATTTAACCACTAGAGCCATATTAATTACTTTTATGATGCCTTTATGAGGTTTTTGACCTTCTGAGTTCTGGTCACCATTCACTTACATCGTGGGGATCAGAGCTCAGATATTCTTCTTAAAATCTTTGTTTGTTTTCTGCTGAAGAAAGAAAAGTCATACACACCTGGGATGGCCTGAGGGTCAGTAAATGATGAAAGAATGGGCATATTATGGGTGAACGATCCCTTTAATAGCTTAACTGACAGAATTTTTAATGAATGGCCCCCTTAAGGAAACTGCTAAAATGAATTTATTTATTTGTTTTGACCACTACATAAATTCTGTTATTTCTTAGTTTACTATTATTCTAAAATGTGGAAAAATAATCATCAATAAGCAGGTGTGTCCCAATGTTTGACTGGTAGTGCATAACAAAGGTTCATTGTATTACCATCTATTACTTATACCATCAATTAGGGATGCATGATATGAAGGAAAAATGCAATATGCAGTCAACTTGTTGGATAATTTGATGGTGATATGCAATGCGAAGAACATACAATGTGTGTACAAATCAAATTAAACAATTTTCAAGTAGATGTAAAGCTAGAAAACAATGACATTAAAGTGGCATGAAGTGACATTTGTAAAAAGTATTATCTTGCATTTATGGCAATCAAATTGAAGTCTAAACATTGGGTAGGCTAAATTTACCATTTACAGTGTAAAATGATATCTCAATATAAACATATCTCTGCATCTCCATAAACTATACAGATTAATCGCAACCCTGGTGATACACTTATTGCGATAAGTTAATTTGCGATATATTGTGAAATTCAGTATATTGTGCAGCCCTACCATCAATGTACAATGGTACCACAACATTGCTTTATAATATTATATTATATGATTAAAACTAGTAGCACTGGTTAACATAATATACAATACTGTCTTTTTCATGTCTTGTGTACTATAATGTCCAGTTCTGCTGCTGACGCTGTGTCATGGTGGGAGAGATCCGAATTAAGTGATGTGGAGAGAATCTGGGCTCTTACCTGGAGGGCTCTTTGCCCAACCCTGCAGCCAAACAAGGAAGAATATGTTCCACAGCTTCCTCCACCCTCATCCATGGTATAACATCAGGTTATGATGAGTTAGAAAGAGGGACTTTCATGTTGGGACACCTCCTTTTGCATCTGCTAGGAGTTATGAAAATAATACATGGGTTTACATGGTAGAGAGAAGCTATTATATGGCTTCATTTCAAATATTTATAAGAGGTTAATTCCTGCATTGTGTTCTGAAATGGATGTCACATGCAAACAGACACTGTGAGGTCTAAAGATGACCTCATACTGTCAGAAGCAAAATGTCACTAATGGATAAGCAGTAATAAATCATTGTCTTTAGAAGCAGGACTCCACCCTCTAATTGTAAGACCTTGACTCTCACATTTTCCTTGTTTTCGTCTGTACATGGGAAAAGTAGGCTTAATATTATTTTCCATGGGTATGAGAGGATGGATAGTGTCGAAATCTGTTGTTCAGCATTGGCATTAGGGCGGTAGTCTGCTGTTTAGTCCAAAACAGTATGTTTCGATTACTTCGAAAATTATATGGAAAATGTTATAAAATGCCTGGCATCAAGTTATTTTTCATTGGCACTTTGTCAAAGGTAAATTTGTGATTAGGTATATTTGCTATAATAACATTGTACATTTAGCTTTTCTTATATAGTGTTATTTTCTCTAAGTTCCCTCAGAGAGGTCCTGTAGAAAAAGTAAGTGATTGGCGATGGCACAGTCCAGATGAAGATGTTAATGCCCCTCCTGATCTGCCTGCTCCATCTTTCCTCAATCACCTACCACCAGTGAATGACTTTAACCCACATTCACACCCTCCAGTAGCACAGAACACAAGGGAATCTGGACAATTACCCCTCCTCAATCAAGAAAATCATAAATCTCACATTTCTCAGCAGCACCACCTAGAGGAAAAAGTGAATTGTGGCCATGCATCCTCAGAAAATCCAAGCAACAAGCTTGGCCCGGTAGGAAAAGAATCTGAATGTTGTGAGATGGAGCATCATGGGAAGATATCCATCAAGAGTTGTAGCTCGTTAATGAGAACCCCAAGCTATGAAATGGTTGAGGGAGTTAAACTGAACACAAAGGTACCTTCTGGGCACAGGTACAGACAAGACAGTTCAGCCATGACAGGAGGGCAAGGTAAAGAGAGGGAGGGGAGTATGTCAGAAATGCAAGTGGGTGCTGGAGGATCTTTAGGAAGACTGGAAGTAGAATCAGGAGCAAGAGGATCTGGGCTGGTAAAAAAAGGAGGCTCTGGATCAGGGCTACAAACAAAATCAGTACGAGGAGGATCTGGATTAAGCTGGGGAACACAATCAGGAGCGGGAGGATCTGTGTTGGGATTGGGAGCAAAATCAGGAGCAGGAGGATCTGGATCTGGATCTGGACTAGGAGCAAAATCAGGAGCAGGAGGATCTGGATCAGGCCTGCAAACAAATTCAGGTCCAGGAAGGTCTGGATTAAGCTGGGGAACACAATCAGAAGCGAGAGGATCTGGATCAGGCCTGCAAACAAATTCAGGTCCAGGAAGGTCTGGATTAAGCTGGGGAACACAATCAGAAGTGAGAGGATCTGGATCAGGACTGGGAGCAAAATCAGGGTATGTAGGATCTGGATCAGGGCTGGGAATAAGATCAGGAATAGGAGGATTTGTATCAGGGCTGGGAGAAAAATCAGGAGCAGGAGGATCTGGATCAGAGCTTGGAGTAAAATCAGAAGCGGGAGGATCTGAAGAAGGGTCTGGATCAGGACTCGAGTGCTGCCCTATGTGTCTTATGCCGTTTCATGCAGGGTAAGATTGATCATCTTTTTATATTATATTATTATTATTATTATTATTTATATTATATTTTTAATCAGCCAAGCCTAGTTTACAACTTTGTAGTCCAAAGACTATCAAATATATCCCAACATTCCCCCATAAATGAACAATTTTGTGTTGATTTTATCTTATGGGATTTGTTTGGCTGAGCAATGGTCTGAGAAGAAAATTGTAGATCTCAAATTTTTTGGATTTTGTTGGAATTAGATGGGGTTAAATTGGCATAACCTGTTCTTCATAAAAGTGCTCTTTGCTCAAATGAAGATTCCCAGAGTCTGAAAGGGTAGGCATACATTCTAGAGGCAAGAAGACTGAGATCATATTTGGCACAAGAGATGTTTAGCTGTTCCTTATGGTAAATCTAGAACATACATGTGCTCACTCTCTCAAGCCCCTTGGCAAAACAGTAATTGTCAGGAAACATTTTGAATGGATTGTAAGATCAAGTGATGGTGGATAGGATCATGCATTCTGTCACCTCTTTCAAATAGCCAAGAAATAGAATTAGTCATGTTTTGGAGAAATCATTTTTATTTTCCCTAAATCAGATGTATTTAAGTGTTTGCGCCTTGGGTGCAGGATGAATAACGCAGCCATGATTATGTAACTCACTCCTGGATGTGAGCTCATCGCTGCAGAAGAACTTGGTTCAGATGGGATCCATATATATTTAGTTATATGAATACCAGATCCTTCACTCTGATTGACAAACATAGCAACATTTAGCAGCTGTTATTGTGTACTACATTATGTAAGATGCAAAGAATAAATCAACACTTAATATTGAATTCTGAGACCTTTTCCTTACATAAAAATACTGTGGTGATATCTTATGACCAATGGTTTTAATTTGGTCAGTAATTGGCCCATAAATATCAGTGGACGGGATCGGTACATCCCTAGTAATATACCATGGTACTTTTTGTTGGTGTTTCTTAGAATTTCTATATATATATATATATAATTTATTTATTTATTTTCATTGCAAAAATCAACTGTGGTAGTACTGTCACAGTGATCGCATCAGATAAGTAATCCCATGGTATTTTCAAATGGTACAAAGAATTCAATGGTATTACCATGGTACCACATTTACATGTTCTTGCTCTTATGTTATTTCACATAAAAAATGTCTGTAATCTTTTTTTTTTTTTAATATAATAACTCGTTCAACCTCTGAAATTACTGTCGTTTTTGGGTGATGTCATAAATTCCATTTACTTTTTAATCCCCTTCAACTTCATGGCTAAATTCTGGCATGTAACATGCACTTTTCATGATCCAATTAGTTCCCGATTAATTAAATCAACCCCCCCCTCAACTTTTTCTTCTGTTTGAATATCCGATTGCACTCGGAAATTATCAATTCACGACTCAAGGTTATTTTTTTTAATACTTTTTTATTTTTATTATTATTATTTTTTCTTACCAGTCACAGGCTTTTGTAGTCATTATTTTACAATTGCTGCCATCTTGAACCCTTTAGCCAATTTTAGCATTACAAAAAGACTATTTATGAACTTTCGTGCTTGTAAACTTTAGACCACTTCTCAGAAAGAGGAAACACTATGTTGAAATACGGCAGACTGTGAGTGTGTTTTTGCAGAGGAGGAAGAGAAACTCTAAGAA
This sequence comes from Moxostoma hubbsi, assembly GCA_032164185.1. Classification (NCBI taxonomy): domain Eukaryota; kingdom Metazoa; phylum Chordata; class Actinopteri; order Cypriniformes; family Catostomidae; genus Moxostoma; species Moxostoma hubbsi. Next base: position 8,236,952 of record JAVLUX010000117.1, read on the forward strand.
GGACAGTTATTCATCGAAATCCATCAAAAAGTCACCAGATTCTTGCGAGGTCCAGGAGTGCTGTGCCATCAGTGTGGTGGGCAGCGCAGAACATTCTAGAACAAGGCAGGACTTTGTTGAGTGAGAAGGGCTGGCGTGCGCCCTGCCCGCTCTCTGCCTGCTTGTGTACATTGGCTAGACTGCAGAGCTCAGACGAACACAGGCAGCACCAGGAGAGAGAGAGACAATGCATACTCTTGTCTAGAGTGGGAGAGATACAGAAAGAGAGAGGGGAGAGGTGAAGAGTGAGTTTCCCAGGCCGTAGATACTAGCCAAAGCCAAAGAGGGAAAGATGGGTGAAGAGATGGAAATATTGATGGAGGGAATGAAGGAACTGCATGGCGAGTTGGCATGTGTAGGTTCACAGAATGGTTTTGAGGTTTGCTGCTGGGAAGCAGCAGGCCATCTTGATTGGAAAAGGGATTAAAGAGGAAAGGAAAGGGCCTTAGGGAAAAGGAATACAAACAAATGAATGTGAGTGAAAATGAGGCTAGCTTTGGGATGAGAAAGGAACTGTATTATAAACGTTCATTGGAAAGTTGCATTTTAGACCTGGTGACCTCAATTTCTGTGTGTGCTTCTTAGTCTGCAGCATAAGTAATCAAATCCACATCAGTAAACTACAATATATTGATATACTATTATATTGTCTGCTGTTATAATAGTAAAAATAAAAGCCATCAACTAGCAATAAGTTAAAAACTAACAGGAGGGTCCAGGGCTAATTGTCACAGCGGAAAGTTGTTGCTAGGCTATAACTGTAAGAGTCAAAAATCCATTAACACATGTTTATTTCAAACCTCTAGTTTAAAATGTATTTTCGTATAATTCTAAATTGGAATATTATGATCAACTCCAATATCATCATATTTTTGTAATGGCGGTTGGGTGGAACTAAACGGAAAAGTTAAACTATTCTTCGAACGGGTATATTACGTAAATATCAAATTGAGGCAAGTTGACATCTTTTAAATGTTGGGAATTTATAACATTTTATATTTAGATAATTAAGAACTATCTGTTGGTTTTAAACAATGCTTTGATATGTGTTAGCTTTTACATTTTTGCTATTTCATTCATTGAATGTTTTGTGTTTCATAAATGTTTAACTGTTTAAATTTTGGTGAAAAGCCTATGATAGGCCTTTTAATGGCATTTTCCCACTGTGACAACTTACCCCAGATAATGTGACACGCTGTATTCAGTATAAACCATTTTTTTTTTTTTTTTTTTTTTTTTACATTTTGTATTGGGGAATAATGGTGGATATGCTCAAAAGCCCTTTGTAACCAATAATTTAAGGCATGTGCAGAAATGACTTTAAAAAATAAACTTGAGAAATATTCACTGGTGTAAAAAGTGTTACAACTAGCCCCAGTCTTCCCTAACTAATATAAAACCAGCATTTGTCAGTTCTGGAAAAGTGCATGAATTCTAGGTTTTCAGTACATGATAATAAGGTAGAAATGTTAGAGGAATAAAATAGGAGCTTAAAATATGAAAGTGTTTCCAGATAAATGCTTCTTGAGCAACACCGGAGGATTACCTAGACTGTAAAATATTTAGAAACAACTTTCCTCTGCATTCCAAAACTTACGTCAACACGCTTTGCTTCCAAATTTATTGTATTTTTTTTTTTTTTTAAATAAAGCGAGGGATCCATAACTTGGCATGTCTTAACCTTTATTTTATCCAAAACTACTCATTGTGCAAGAAGGCAATGGTATTGCATTAGCACCCTCGTGTTATAGGTTTATAAACCAGATTACTGGCAAATCCAATGTGTCCAAGCAGTAGTAAGCAGTGAGATCTTTTGGTCCAGTTACTTGCTGTTTGATACATGGCCAAAATTTTACCACCAACGTTTTTATATTTGAGCACCAGTGTTCTTTGTGTGTTGCAAAATATCATGTTCTCCTAAATAATTAAAAGAGTTCTCTGGTCTTTTTCAGGTTCTCCCAAATGGAATGTGATGCTCATCTTGCACAGTGTTTATCGGAGATGAATGAAGATATTGCCTGGTGATGATAACACAATCATGTTAACCATAAACCATTCTGCTGGATCCCTGTTTTATCTTCCTCCATATGTGCTTTACATTGCACCAAGAGGATATGTACAGATATTCTATACATGTTTATCCATGTTTAACTTTATAAATTAAAGTAATATTTACATCAAATTTGAGTAAAAGATCACATGAAATGCCCATGCAAGTGCATTTTTTCTTTCCTGTCTTGACATTATTCCTATTGAAAAAATATGTTTGAGGTGTTTTTTATATTATTATTTAAATAGCCAATAGCCTTTAGCCTTTAGTTTACATCACACCCGTGAACCATGATTTGCTACTTACTGTTGCTAGTCAGAAGTTATGTAACAGCACATTCTCTTTCTAGACTAGAGCATTTGAGCAAGATATCAATATTTTGTGTCCACATTCCTGAAAGAAAATGACTGTACATTTTAAATGTGTGCATTGCTAAATGCACTAAAAACTTTTTGGGGTATACTTGCTTATATGACCTCAAAACTAAAACTAACAAGGACTAAAAGCAACAAAACTTAAATTTCGATTGAGTCTATAATACTGGAATGACATATTGGAATATCTCTATGCTGAGACTCGAACATGTCAAGTATTTCTCACCATAAAATAAGATCAAGATCTGTGTTTTGCATTAAGCACAGCGTCAAACTGATGTGTTCTCCAGATTCTCACAGGACAATGTTGTTGTTTTTTTTTTTTTTTTTTTTTTTAAACCAACATATTGGGTTCCCAAACCCAGAAATCATGAGACAGGAAATCTAAAGTCATTACAATGAACATTTACTGATTTACAGTTGTTATGTAAGATGCTTAATACTTAACCTTAAAAGACCAAAGACATGTTCATCTCTCTCCCATTCTCAGCCCACAGAAACTCTATAGCTTTCATTTGCAATAAATTATAAAAGCAAACACTTCAGATATAAAAGTATCCCCAACATTGATGAAAGCGTAATTTGCTTTGGACTCGACATATGAAAAAAAAAAAAAAAAAAGAAGCAGAAAACAGCTCGTAACAGATTTTATATTTTGCAAGTTATTAAATAATGAAAATTTCTTGCTTAGCATCTTTTGGTAGTTGTTCAAACATGCAACTACAATGCTTTTGGGGAATGGATCTCATATTTATTGCAGTTTTGGCTCTGAATTTAAGACTAGCGTTTGGGAGATTTAAGATATCTCTGATAACGGTGCACTGCAGAAACAGGTTTATTTATTTTTCTGAAAATGATTAAGAGTTAAATTACAGATATTTACAAAGATGAACTATGCCAAACTCATTCCAGTTAAAAAATTAACAAAGTTAAAACGATGCACAATCATCTGATACTTTTACATGTGGATTCTGTACATTAGTTCGAGCTGGTGGTAAATTAAGTTGGTTGAATGAAAATGAATTTATTGGTCCTTTGTAAAATACCATAGTACCTGTTCTCATACTGTTGCAAGTATAATCATTCATTTATGAATGAAATATGAGGTTTATTTATAAGGTGAAGATGTAATTTCTGTGCAACAAGTGGCACCAAATGGAATTGCAAAAATAATAACAGTTTCAACCTCGTTTCAAACCTATGGAAGAATAGGTGAGTGCTTACTAACAGGCTTTCCAAACTGTCTTCCATTGGTCATCAAACAAATGTCTTCCATCAAACTAATAGTCACAACCCAAACTTATGCCATTAGTTCAGCCAGTGTTATGATGTCAGGATTCCCTAAGATGGGATAGGAGAACATAATTTAACCTAAAAAATATATTGCACACATAACCTTTAAGTCAAATGTCATGTTTCCTTCAATGATGTAGGACATGTTTACACCCATCCCCCCCATAGTTAGCATCCAAGTTCTTGTTATAAACAAAGCATCTATATATCATTCATAAAGATGCTCATATAAATTTTGTGCCTGATTTTGTACCAGCTTTTAATTCACAATGGCTGAGTAATCTGTCTTTTTTTCTTTGCCTTGTTATCGTTACGTACAACACACTTGTTATCTCCTGGGTTGCTCTTTATTCCTAGCCCGCCTGCTAATCTCTCTACTGTCTGACACAAAAGAAGCAAATTAATCCTGTTAACATGGCAGTGGTTCTTCATGCAGGTCTGATTTCATCAAAGCGTTCACAAGAGTGGTCTTCCGCTTCTCTCTCCAAGAAAAAAAAGGAAATAAAAAGCTCAAAATTTAGAGATTAAGTGCATTGAAAGATAAAAAACATATCTAGTTGCTTGATAACAATACTTTATCACTTGGAGGGATTAATCAGTAAAGCTAGCCTGTGATAGGTTGTTTTGATTCTTTAAAGGGAAATTACAGGTTTTGAAGTTAAATTTAAAGACCTTTTTTGTGTGGCCTGGAATTTAAATGTACCCTTCTTTTTTCCAAGTGGAAAAGGTGTGTGTAGCTATGCTCTTCACAAGTTTGCAGTATGTGTACTGTGTATAGTATGCATGATATACCTGGATGACCTCCCACATTTGTCAAAATGCGCAGTATACAACAGCACACTGTGCAGAATACTGTATTTCACAACACAATGAGCTCAATTTGACATTCCATTTCCAGTGTGATGATTGAACCGAAAGTAATTACAGCTGTGATTTCTGTTTTCACTCATTTCTTGATCAAACTGCCAAAAGTTAAGGCAGTTTTAAACAAAACCCAATTCAAAATTCACAATATTCCCATTGCTTTGCATATTATTTGCATGAAGATAACTGGGGGCCAATAGTATGCAACGTGATGAGGTCATGTCACAATGCAAACCAAATTACTTTGGTTTGAAATATTTATCGTAAAATAATGCCTACTATTCACTTACTATTTAAGAACAATTGAATGCAGAACACAGTGTATACTTAACTGTATTCATTAAGTAGTTATTTTTCTGCTTGGATTTAATTTAACTTAGTGTTTAATTTGGACTGTTTAGACTACCTGTTTTCAGGTCACGTTACATTCTGTTCCATTTTTTGAGATTCTGTTGCACAAGTTTACCACCACATGACAGTGACAATATGATGCACAAACCCTCAACAGCACGCTATTGACAGATCACATGATAGTTATTGACATGATTACAACAACACAAAACCCTCTCATGAGTAACAGCCATTTGTGTAATTTAGTGTGCGGTTGTAATAAACTAAACTCTTATGTATTTGGGCTTTGAGATCATTCAGTGTCTGACCTTCATGTCTGTGGTACTACATTTTGGACAGCACTGTTTAGCAGATAGCAGGTTTCAACATAACATTTGTATCGGAGTGTTTGTGTTATGCAAAAATCACACCTGCGGCCCACATTTGTATTGAATGGCGCATTGGAAAATAACTCCAAGCATAGTGAATTTTGGATCTTTGAGGCACTTCTTCAAAAACACATTTTGTCTCCTATTTACTCAGTAAAAACAAGTACAGTTAAAAGCATAATAGTTGTTTAAAGCACAGCTACCCACTGTGGATGAAACCATTACGGTCATAAATTAAAATGTGCCACTTTGCATCATAGAAGGCATCATAAATTCTTTGATTGGCTACCTACATTATATTACAAGTTTTAACTTTTTTTTTTTTAACCTTTCAACATTGTACATTCTTGTTTTGCTTGAGGTCACACCTCATACAAGATTAAAGAGAATCAAAGTTGAACAGAAATTAAAAGTGCACATAAAGTTAGAACTTTCATATTTAGCTAGGGATGATGGGGAATGTAGTCTCTAATGGATGCAGGCACACGATGATGGAGCTTACTTGAGTCCCAGGCAATGGTGCACGCACAAAAACAAGGGCATCAAAATCAAAGAGGATGCTGGGAAGAAGGAAGACAATAAACTTTTTGGGAATAGTGTAGAGTTTGTTTTCTGCAAAGTTTTCACCTCCAGTTGTTTATTCTTCCAGTGTAACCCCAAAATAACTTGGGGAGGGTCAGAAAGTGTTAGTGTTACTTATTGTCTTTAACACAAAAGATGGGCATCCTGCTGTCATCTCTGTGAACACAGTCTGAGGATAACTCAGCTGCAGTAGTCTTGTGGAGTCGTAGGCAGAAAAATATCGGCTGTGTTGTTCTTCCCTCATACAGTTTCTTCAGTGGAGAGCAACAGAGGGTTAATATACTCAAATCCCTCAAACTCAGACTGGTCTATTCTCTTTATCACGTCCCTGATGAGAGAGAGAGAGAAAAAAAAACATTTTTAATGTAGGAGTTACAATTCAACAGTATATTTCCAGAATGTGGGGAGTATTTTAATAATTGAGTGAGTGGGCAATTTAACAAAATGGCTAAAATGAGGGAGGTGAAGACCTGGGCTGGTCAATCTGAGTGCACACAAAAATGGCAAAATTTGGTGGAAATAACAAGTTCCATTAGTTTATGGGTCTCTATCAGTTGGTCTGAAAACAAAGTCATGTTTACAAGTCTTTACCAGACAGCTACAATGAGAAAAAAACATAGTTCATGGCATCAAGTCTTTGAAATATATTCTAGATATATATGTTTTGAGACACTTAAAAGAAACTGAAATGTTTTTAGCAAACCTGAATTTCTGGTTTGATCACAAAGTTATATCCATATTAGATTTACCCAAAACATCAGGTAAATAAACTAAATGTGGCTAGTCACTCTACATGTCATACTTTACCTGGCAGAGACATTATAAAGGGGCAAGAGATCGACCACTCTTAGAAAAATTGATCAAATAAATTGCAACATTCAAATGGTGGCAGAGGGAATGTAAGTCCTGCCTTTCAATTAAAAGAGCAAATCACCTTTTTGATAGTTTTAAAAAATCAAGAAAATTATATTAATATTATTATTATCATGATTTAAACTAAAGAAGCAAAATGTATGATACCATTGTTGTCTGATTTTTTTTGTACCTTTTTACACAGCTCTCTAGAATACAAAACTCTGATTGGTCAATCGTGCAATGCAACGTCTGATATTTCTGAATAACAGCCGCACATACAGGAATAAAGTGATATTTCAACTGGTATTGCGATTAATCTTTCCTTCTTCTCGTATCTGTCTGCAATCAATACAAGTCAACACAATCATTTCAACTCAAATCATACTTCATGTTCATTTTTAAAAAAAATGGTTGGAATGTCACAAATGATTGAAATATCGATTATTGATAATCACATTGTTTTCTAGTTTTTGAGGCATCAATATATTAAATTTAGCAGATATTTACATTAGAATCCCAATTTGTATGTTTTCCAATTCACTGTCAGCTGGCCTTCTGCTTAATGTAGTCTGGTGTAATAGCTTTGGGAGACCACAAGGGGATGATGTCAGCCGCGGTAGGACAAGGCACAGGTATGACACACAGGATGTGTCAATGCAATGCAGGTGGAAGTCCAAAGTTGTGAATCTATTCACCATACACACAAAAGTTACAAAGGTTTTTTGTACTTTTTTCAAAATTAACAAAGTGACATTCATGAGCTTGCAAAATGTATTATAAAAATTGGCGAGGTTGGGGGGCCTGTGTAGCTCAGGGAGTACTGACGCTGACTACCACCCCTGGAGTTGCGAGTTTGAATCCAGGGTGTGCTGAGTGACTTCAACCAGGTCTGCTAAGCAAACAAATTGTCCTGGTTGCTAGGGAGGGTGGAGTCACATGGGGTAACCTCCTGGTGGTCACGATTAGTGGTTCTCGCTCTCAATGGGGCATGTGGAAAGTTGTGCGTGGATCGCAGAGAGTAGCATGAGCCTCCACGTGCGGAGTCTCCACAGTGTCATGCACAGTGAGCCACGTAATAAGATGAATGGATTGACAGTCTCAGAAGTGAAGGCAACTGAGATTTGTCCTGCACCAACCAGATTGAGGTGAGTAACCGCGCCACCACGAGGACCTACTAAGTAGTGGGAATTGGGCATTCCAAATTGGGGAGAAAAAGGGATAAAAAAAAGAAAAGAAATGGCAATGTTTATGATGCAATTTCTCTGTATGTAGCCTTTAATAGGTTTAATTCAGGCTGTCAAACCACAAACAGACATACTTGTAACTGAAAATACATTGTGTAGGTTATTTGAAAGATACATATACACATTTTGATCAGCCTCCGGAGATGTCGCGGCAGTATGCATACTTTCATAGAAAATAATATGAATATTTATGAAAATAAAAAAGATTTGTTTCCTGTTGGGGTTTATTCTGCATTAACAACAGACTGACTGCAAGCTACCCCTTACGTAATTTTGACAAACAGCTTTGGACGTTTCGTTCTTTCCAAATTCATGTAGATAGTAGATGTATTTGTATGCCTATTGCCCATATAAAAATGGGCCTGGGACCCCTTCCTGTCTAATTGGGCAGAATAAACTACAGCGAGGTTGAGTCTTTTTGCCTTTATTTATGTCACAACTATGGCTATGCAAGGCAATGTAGGTGACCTGAGGTGGCCAGTGAAATCAGAGCTGGTGTGTGCATAAATCCAGCACTAAACAGCCTGCCCAATAACATCAACAACAGCCTACTGTGTCAACAGTGTCAAGGGGCTGGTTGACCACAGATGGGCCTTTACTACAGCAGTGGGAAGAAAGGATTCCGCTAGAGTCCAATTGATAGTTTTAGCGGCATCTTCCTGCTTTTGGCTATTTTCTATTGCAGCAGTAATCCTTTAAATGTGTAAGGAGATTGCAACAGTCTTGTTGAAATCATAGACCTCTTGCCTTTCTGGCTATTCCTTACAGAGCCTCAGGAATTCATTGATCTATTTAATCAGCCTGTTGAGGATACCTCTTTGCTGCTATGCCCCACCTCATTTATGGTGTAATGTTGGGACAATTCAAAACTTGTTTATCACTTTCTGTCAAGCACGGTCCATGGAGGACAATTCTCCTCTCCAACAAGCTGTGTAAGAACTTATATTTCACCAGAAATAGGCTCAATGCCGAATTGTGTTTGTGCTGAGTCTGTTTGACTTAAGTCCCAAGAGTGCCACTTGACTGTGTGTGTGTGGGGCCGAAATGCATCCAGCAAGAGAGAAAACTAAAATAACACGAATGACACCTCTATGCCATAATATCAGGCTTGTGTTTCAAAGGGAAAGCAGGGGGGAATGTGTAATGCCACAGAGGAAGAAACAGAGAAAGAGGGACATTTTTGGCACTGACCAAAATAAACAAGCCTCTTCACTGTGCAAATGTTGTTTCAGAAAAGAATTACCAGATGCAGCTAATTTCAAAGCGGAGGGATAAGAAAGAAAGAACGAAGGAAAGATAGAAAGAAAGAAGGATGAAAGAAAGAAAAGAATGAAAGAAAAAAGAAAGAAAAAGAACAAGCAAAGCTGCATTATGCTGCCTTCAAATCTCATGGGATGTTCCTTTACGAGTTTGGAAATTGTTATCATGACATGGTGCAGTCACATAATTTTATATGGAAGAAAATGCATGTGTTGGGCAATTCCTTTTTTCTTTTTCATATTCTAATTAACACAGGAAGCTTTTTTTGCATTAGTTTAAATATTTAATTAGCACACCTGAATTCACTGTGGTGCCATTCATGTGTAGCACAATATAAATATGATCATTCCGGGGCCTGGTTAGCTTAGCGAGTAAAGACTCTGACTACCACCCCTGGAGTTCGCAAGTTTGAATCCCAGGGCATGCTGAGTGACTCCAGCCAGGTCTCCTAAGCAACCAAATTGACCCGGATGCTAGGGAGGGTAGAGTCACATGGGGTAACCACCTCGTGGTCGGTATAATGTGGTTCGCTCTTGGGGGCGCGTGGTGAGTTGTGCGTGGATGCCACGGTGAATGGTGTGAAGCCTCAACACATGCTATGTCTCCGTGGTAACGTGCTCAACAAGCCATGTGATAAGATGCGCGGGTTGATGGTCTCAGACATGGAGGCAACTGGTATTCGTCCTCCGCCACCCGGATTGAGGCGAGTCACTATGTCGCCAAGTGGACTTAGAGTGCATTGGGAATTGGGCATTCCAAATTGGGGAGAAAAAAAAATAAAAAATTCCAATATGACATTTAAGGCAGTAACAATAGAAACTGAAACTGGAAAATTATACCAAATAAATATATTATTATACTACGGAAATATTTGTCAATTTGTTGTGAGTAAAGTATGTATTTAGTGGATGTAGGTGCAACTTCAATCTAAAATGCTTTTGAATTAATAAAATTTTATTGGTTGGAGCAAAACTGCAATTTTAGTACAGAACATCTTAAGCCATGTGCACACTAATAATTTTTCGTTTGAAAATGCATTAATTTAGCTGTTTATTCGCAGAGACTTGTAAAAATGCTCACCGTAACTGCATACTTTGGACCTGCATACTTTACTGCATAAGATTATGTTAGGAAACTGACAACAGAGTTTTCAAATTAAAATATATTAGTGCGAGGGGGCCTGGGTAGATCAGCGAGCAAAGACTCTGACTACCACCCCTGGAGTCAGGCTTCCTAAGCAATCAATTGGCCCAGTTGCTAGGGAGGGTAGAGTCATGTGGGTTACCTTCCTTGTGGTTGCTATATGGTGGTTCTTTCTCTCGTTGGGGCACGTAGTGTGTTGTGCATGGATGCAACAGTGAATAGCATGAGCCTCCACATATGCTAAGTCTTCTTGGTAACATGCTCAAGCAAGCCACATGATAAGATGAGGGGGCTGACTATCTCAGAAGCAGAGGCAACTGAGATTAGTCCTCTGCCACCTGAATAGAGGTGAGTAACTGTGCCACCACAAGGTATAAGAGAGCATTGTGCATGCCAAATTGGGGAGAAAAGAGGATAAAAAAAAAAAAATGGATTAGTGTGGATGTGGCCTAAGAGAGTAGTATCCCTTCCAGGGTTGTATTACAGAAACATCCAAACTCTAGAATCCTATTTTATCTGTTTAGTCACCAATGCAATTTGAGAATCCTAACTCGAACTTGTCATTTCTTACCTTGAGATATAAGCCACATTCACAATAATACATTTTTGTTTAGAAAAACATTGATTTAGCTAAGTTTAAACCACTTATCCACACTGGAACGTGTTGTCCTCCAACGAAAACGGAGACTTTTGAAAATGCTCTCTAGTACCACATACTTTGGAAAACAGTGACGTTGGAAAAAGGAAAATGGAGTTTTCAACTAAAAAGTGTGGAAGTTAATGAGGGAACCTTAAGCTTGGGAAGTTTTAGCTCTCATGAGAAGAAAGAATCAAATTGAAGACTGTAATTAAATAATATGATATGTAAGGCCTAAGATTTCATTGACATGTTTTTAAGACCAGACTACAAATAGTCAGATCTTAAAAAACAAAAAAAAACATAAACATAATAACTGACATCCACTGGGCACACAATTTTCCTTTCTAAGCCATTTATGTGAGCCGTGTCTCTAGCCGCAATGGATTCCAGTACATCCTTTTCCACTGCACTCCGGAACACAGCCCACTCTGGATGTATTTTCCTTTAATTCAAAACACTAAATCTCTTACAAGGAAGGATTTCACCCCCAAACCCCCCTCTTTTTTCGTTTGCCAGATCCGTCAAACAAAAAAGGCTTCCATTACCCCCCACCCCTATTCTCCTCCATCGTGTGGGACGTCAGGCTTTTCCAGAGCTCGCTCTGCTTTTGAAGTGTCTGGCTGCTGCGTTCCTTTGAAGCAGGGTTGGTAAATCTCATATTGAACTAAGAACCTGCCATGGCTCTATAGATTACTGTCTGTCAGTTCATCAGACGGTGGCCAACTTGCTTTCCACTAATTATGAGTGACAGTTTTAACAACAAGTTCAATTGGCTTCTAGACTGAACTGATAGTGAATTCAACAGTTTGTGTTCCCTGTGAAACAAGGGTCGTCTTCAATAAGATTTCCACAGACTCTAAACGCCCCCGTCATTCAAGTTAAACACATCTCCACCCATTCAAGAACCCAGTTCTTGCATGCTTGTTGATTAATTATTTTGTGATATTTGATTAAACTTTCAGCTACCTGCATGAGTATAGTAGTAGAGTATATTACTCTCGGCTCCATTAAAAACAGTAACATGTATCCCCAATACTCAGCACAGAAAATTAAAAAAATCTGGGTCTGCCCATGGCCTTTGAATTATTGTGATAAAGGGATACATATTATTCACAGTACCAAATCACGTCATTAATTAAAGATGCTGCCCTCTTTTTCCTTCCGTCTCTTTCTGAGCTGCATTTTCAAAGTTGCATTTAATGTAAATTGAAAACTGGAATCTCCTTTAGTAGCTTGAGTACAGCCTGTTTCTATGGATCAAATCAGAATAACTAATTTGGCCAAATACAAAAGTCATTGTAAAGAACAGTGTTCCTCTCCAGAGAAATAAACCTCTACAGAACAATACATCTCAAAGCCTGGCTTGATCGTTACCCTCACAGAATGACTGGAATGTCTGAAGAATCTCTTGAAAGAAATGGGGTGAGGCCACAACAACTGACCCTAATGTATTCAGGCATGCCATGTATTAACCTCCAATCACTAATCCAAGTCCTCTGCCTTCCAGTAGCCATCAAATAATTTAACATTTTATGCACAGAGTTGACTTGCCTTTCTCTAATTTTTAGCACTTGTTTTAATCACCTTCTAGGTATTCAAAAAGGACCGGGTTTATGAATGAAGAACTGAAGAAAAGACTTCAAACGCTTTCAAGACCCCCTAGTTCACACTGATTAAAGCCAGTTTCAATCTAATTCTGTGGTTTTCAAAGCCTCTCGGCATCAGGTTTTAGCCATTTAAGAGCTGTTCTTTGTCCTGCCTTTCAATGTGGCCCTTTTCGGCACACCTCATACTGTAAAGCAATCAGAAACTCAGGAGGGGATGTTTCCATATGACATCATCACCTCTTGACAATAGTCTCCAGATGGCGAAACCATTTCACATCTGAAGGGGAATCTTAGACATAAACCCTCACCATCCTGACCACCAGAATCGAGTTTGAGTGGAAACCCCCGTTATTAAATGCTAAAACCTTCTGGTAGTGCAGTCATGTAACTTTGAAGTCGTTAAATTATTACATAATCACTCTTAAGATGGATTCCGCAGAAGTGACGACTAACTTCTATTTCCATTAGACATTTGGAAGATGTTACAGTGTGTAAGGAGATGGCAATTTGTTCTTTTCATAATTCAAATCTTCAAATCAGATTTGGCCAAACACCAGTTCAATCACATTAATGGTTTTAGTGACCAAACAGGCCTTTGGAAAATAGGTGAAGTGATTCCTTTGTTGCAGATTAACACAGTTGACTGTGCTTCCAAGGCAGCACAGTACATATAACTCAAAATTATAATTAGGGATTTTTCAAACCATTAAACCTAAACATGAACTCTTATAAGTTCTTAAGTAATGTAAGATTAAAGTTTGCAAATCACTCATTCACTGACATGATAGAAGGTTAGGCACTCAAAAACAAAGGGACAGAGATAACTTTATATTAACATTTGAATATTGGATTTCAATTGTTCTTCTTTCTTTCATGTTTTTGCAGGCTGATTTGTGATTGGTCTTTCCTTCATGTAATAATTTAACCATATGCGCTCCTTTGTGTGTGTTAATTCTCATACACAGCCGACAGAAAACAAGATGCAGCAAAGCAATTCAGATAAAACAAAGCCAAAAACTAAGCTTACCTAAAACTTTAAACACTATTTTGGTAGCTTTATTTTATAGTACTGTTCTCAATTTATGTACTAGGTAATAACTATAACTATAGTAACTATGAGGTACTAACCCTAACCTAACCCAACCCTAATTTTAACCCATATTAAGTACAGTACATGTAGTTACCCAATATTAATTTCTTGGGTTAGTACACTACGTATACTGAAAGTACACATACTGTAAAATAAAGTGCAACCCTATTTTTGCTGCCTTGCAAGCACTGGCATAAGCACAATATTTCTCAATACTTACTCATCGTCTGGTGTGAGCTGCACAGGTTCATTGGTGAACTGTGTGTCAAAATTGTCTAAACCATAGTCGTCTGTGATCTGAGGTTTGAATGGTGGTGTCATCTGCTTTTGTTCCAGCTGGAAGAGAAATGTGAAACAATTATCAGTTGGTACACAGTCCATTCCAAAATCACAATATCAATACCCCTTATCAGGAGAAATTGCCTAATATTAATTAAGCTATACAAAGTAAGTGATTATAGCTCCTTTCCAAACTTTACTGAGCTGCCTTGCTGTCTACTGTCTTGCATAGGCAGATGTCTTATAAGGGTTCATTCACACAGAACATGTTTTTTAATTCATCTGCATTGCTTTTCAATGTAAACATGCTAGATAGACGTCTTTAACTGCTGCATGTCTTGCTGTTTTTTCAGCATCTCATGCATGAACGCTGCATTTTTTAGATGCCACATCAAGTTGAATCGAGTTGAAAAGAACTTCAATCTTTAGAAACCTACTTTCTGTTCAGTATGTTGAACTATCTGTTGGTCTAAATGCCCCCTGAGTTTGCATCTGAAATAAAACTTCATAAGTGACTGATTTGGAACTCTCTACATAGATAAACTCAACTCACAATTGATCCCACCAAAGATTGATGTTAGCATGTTGCTAAGCTAACAACGTGATACTCTAATATGCTTAAATATATACACAAATATTGGGTTAAATATCCATTTACAATTAGTTTTAACATTTAATCAATATTGTTTGAAATTGAAAGGAATGAACAATTTATTGTTGACATTTCTCTCGAATCATGTTGGATACATTTTGCCATTCTGTGATAGCCTTCTTCTCGAAGGATACATGTGAACTGCCTTTGACTGTAGCCAAAAGAAAGTATCTTAGAGGGCAGCATAATGTTGCCGCCAAGTTTTTGTAATGCCCCTATGATGCCTTAAAATGCTATCTAAGTAGGAATCTCACTAGGTGTTGGAACAGAGCAAAAACATTAATGGTTGCACTGTGACAACTGTGTAAAATCACAAAAACACAGGCAAAAAAAATGCAGGACAGAGAAGATTTTTAAATGATGTTCTCCCAAGGTAGGTAATGAATAATGTTCCATTAAAAATACTTTGAATAGTACCAAAAGAGGGTAAGGGACCCCTGTGTGAGGGACACTTAAGTCTGTGTGAGTTCTGAAGTGCCTCGGAGAGTTTTTCATAAAAGAAAATAAGACAAAACAAAGTGGCAAGGGGCAAGGAGAGAATTTTCATGAAACATATGAAAGAAAGGGACAGTGGTATTTACTGTGGGCTGAGGTGATGTTATGCACTCATCAGAATGGACAGATTCTGTGGTCGTCAACACTATGGGTCAGATAAGGTTTGTTTTCACATTGTGGACTCTCTTTGCCTCTAACGTTCTCTCTCTGTTTTGAGGACATGATCCTGCTGTGTTCCACTCCACTCGAACAGATGGCCCCTCTTCTCTACTTTCACAATATTCTCACTCTCTCTCTCTAATCAGATTGTTAATTCATGACTACCTTCATGTCTCTTTTGTTGGTTTGCCAGATAGAAAAAGCAACTAGATTGTTACATGATTTTCCAAGTACATCTGGCTGGTTTTCAAGGTTATAGGTTTGTGAGATGCTTCACATCTCAATTTCCTCTTTTTTTATTCCCCTTTCCCTCTCCTTTGCAAATCCTCATCTGCCATTCTTACATTTACGTCACTTGACTTTTCCCCAAGAGCAATACGCTTTGCCTTGCATACTTATGTATTGCAGTGTAATGGCAAAACAAAAGCGAAGAGAGACATAACAGAGAGTTTAAAGACGACACACAAGGGAAAAAGAAATGTTAATTGGTGCCCAGCCGCCGTGCAAGCATTTTTTTTTATTCCCGGGACCATTGACTCCAGAGAGTGAGGCGTGACCCAGTTGGATACAGCCATTTTGGCAGAACATGCTAACGCACGCCTCTGTAGCAGAAAACCAATTACACACGCATACCCATCCAGATGCACAGAGAGTTTTCACGTGGACATGTGGGAGGGGATTATTCCCACACATCCCTTTCTCTAGTTCTCACTTTCATGCCGCTCTCTCAGTCTCTCTGTCGGGGTCCGACATCAGCTCCTCTCCATGCAGAATGTGTGACGAAATGAATGTAAACCTACTGAAATGTTGAGATAATCTGCTGGGATCAAACAGCACTGATTGCAATGGGAAACAATGTAACTTAAGCAAGCTTAATATGGTTAGTGGGAGCTATTGTGAAGATGAAAACTAGTAAAAAAATATATTTTTGTTAAATTATAACTGGAGATTGCAAAAGAACAATAACTGCACTAAAACTATGAATGTACACTATAATACAAATTAAAACTAAAGAGAGTAGGGGTTGCACTACTGGATTATTTCTGCCACTTTTCTTCATGTTGGATCTGTGTTGACTTGTCATGGATCACACGAATTGGATAAATGCCCCTGAAATGCCAGAGTGAAGGTAGTTACAATTTACTACTCAATGTAGCAGCAATGGCACATTTATAGCACATGCCATTGTCCACAAGGACAGCAATATTTTGTGTAGTGAATTTGATAAACTTAAACTTTGAGTGTATACAGACTGGTATGCTTCATTAGGAAAATGGAATGATTTGTGGGGCTATGATATATAGAACGAAAAACTCATGTAATATAAATAATGAAATAATAAAATATAATATATTAATTTTCATCATTTTCAAAAAAACAACTATATAAAAAAATTTAAAGGATTTATCCACTATTTAAACTATCTTGATCTAAAATTAAATACAAAAATACAAAACAAAATAAAGACAACAAATGTAAAAATTCTAAAAATAAATAAACAAATAAAAGAAAAAAAACTTTTAAAAACTATAATAACCCTGCTCTTAAGACAGTGGGGTTATATTTCTGTATGTCTACCTATAGATCAAAATATTACATAGCTATCCTGCATAAATTATACATATAGAATATCGAAAACACATTGAATAGCTTTCCTATAATTTAATTGGTAGAGTATAGCACTAACTACGCCAAGGTCACTAGTTCGTTGCCTGATGAATACACATACTGATAAAATGTACAGCATGATTTGCACTATAAGTCGCTTTGGATGAAAGCATCTGCCAAAATGCATAAATCTATATAAATGTACTGTAAATAAACTATACATTTGGACATGTTATATTAGACTGCATAGACAACCATAAAGATTTTTTAGTCTTGTTTATTTTTGGGTAGACAATACAAATGTATACGTACAAATAATAAAATCTCAGAGGACACACACATAAACACAACAAGTCAATTAAGTCACAACTGCATCCTCAACATTCATCAACTCTCATCTTATAGAATTAGGAATTTAGAATTTCCTGTGTGAGTTATTTACACGTAAAGATATTAATCTAGCGACCATGAGGCATAAAGCATGTTGAAGTAGTCAATTTTAGTTAACCTGTGTCTTCAGTGCTTTGTATTATTCCCTACCATTTATACAGGACATAAGTTCAAAATTAAAAAATAAAATTAAAAAAAAGTAACATTTGAAACGGATATATTACTTGCTTTGATGAAGATACATGACGTAATGAAGCAAGAATGTACATCATAAGCCAGTGATTTCACGCCAAATCCAACTCAACAGCTCAAAATACAAATAATTTTTATAGGCTTACTGTAGTGAATCGGGGTAAGGTAAGTACATTGTTTTGAACACTGAATTGGACATGCCTTGTTGCCTTCCTACCTTTGTATACTGCCTGCTAAGGCAGCACACAGCCAAGGTCTCCAAGCAGAGCCAGTCAATTTAGCTAGGTATGCCAAAGGGCATAACTTCTCCCTGCTCAAGTGTCTATGAGCACATGGCCCAAACCTTTTGGTCCTCTGGACTAGCCTCAGATGTGGACTTCCTGTGCCACCATAACTGAGAGTGACGCAGAAAGACTGTGTTCTGTTGCGTCTCCCTCAGGGCCCACAATGCAGACGGTGTGAAGAGAGAGTGGAGAGAAGCTTTTACACCATCACAATGATTCTCCCACTCCCTCTCACTCAGTCTACCCCCCTGCTTCCTTATTCAGTCCTCTACCCTCGCTCACTCTCTCTCTCTCACTCTCTCTTACAATTTGTCTCTCACTGTCTCAATCCACCTCCCTCTTCTCATTCATCTCTCTCTGCTTTTCTCACTCTCTCCCACTTTGTCTCTCACCGTCTAAAATCATCTCCCTCTCCCCATTCAAGCCGTTCTCAGTCTCTCTCTCTTTCGCAATCTGCCTTACACCATCAAAGTCAACTTTGCTCAGGGTCCCTAAAGGAAACGTGAAGATTTTTTTCATTTTGCTAATCTCTTTTTTTCTGTTTCCTCTCTCTGTGTTGTCTTGCTCTGTGCCATAAAATTGTCACGATTAGTCACAACACTTTCCATAAACATTTAGCTTTGGCCTCAAAAAGTATTTGGACACTTTTTAAGTCACACTTATATTTATGAATGCCATTGCATGAATTTCCAGGCTGGTTTATGCTGGTTTGTTTCTGATCTAACTGATGGACCAGCAATGCTGGTCTTCTTAACCACAGTTATTTTTATATATATATATACTTTTTGATGCCAAGGACCTCCAAATATGATGATCCTCTATCTTGGAACCCCTTGTCTAAACCTCAAGGGCTATGTATGTTTATGTATAAACCCCTATTTATACTGTTTGAGAAAAATAGAATGTGTGATATTATAAAGATGACATTTATTTGCATTATTATAAAATTGTCTTTTATGTTATCACTGTAATTTCTTGAAATGTCAAATTATTTTCTTTGCAATTAAGTTCACAGGGTTACTTTTCTACCCTCTATTAGAGAAATGTTACAGTACATAAACCTGAAGAAAGACATTTTCTATTTAATCAAAGTTTCTTTTTGTAGTCTTTAAAAAGCTAAATGAAGCAATAGTGTAAAATTAGGTCAAATTATTATTTTGTACTTAATTATTATTATTTATTTTACTTTTTTTCCTGCTGACCCCTGAGCATCCCTAAAGAGGTTCCTGGACCCCAGTATGAAAATCCCAGGAGTAGATAACAACATATTAAACCATGTTGGGTTTATTTAAAAGACAAATCTGAAATGTAAATGTACTTTTCAAGCAAAATATTTAACAAAAAAAAAAGTTTGTTTGGTTTTAAGTGAAAAAAGAAACAATACATACACTACCGTTCAAAAGTTTAGGGTCACTTACTCATTCTTTTTTTTTTTTTTTTTCACATTTTACAATAATAGTAATGTCATCAAAACTATAGAATAATGGAAATGGAAATTTGGGAATTATGCTGTGAAAAAAATTAAATAAAATAGCTAAACACTATATTATATTTTAGCGTCTTCAAAGTGGCCACACTTTGCCTAGATTTTACAGAAATGTACTCTTGGCATTTACTCAACCAGCTTCTTGAGGTATCACCCTGGGATGCTTTTTAAACAGTATTGAAGGAGTTCCCATCTATATGTTGGGCACATAGTGGCTGCTTTTAATTATTCGGTCCAAGTCATCCATTTTTCCAAAAACATTTTTTTTTTTAAATAACATTTTATTTTTTGTAATTAAATTAATATGTTGGCACAATTATGTTTTTGTCTACAAAAAGAATTTCAAACATTTAAGCGTACGCCTTCAGATCAAAAGGTTTTTAAGATAATGAGAAACATTTCAGGCAAGTGACCCCAAACTTTTGAACGGTAGTGTATACTGTTTGAAATGAAGACAACATGTATTTAGTCAATGTCTGGTTGTGAAACATATGGTAGTTAATATGTTGAACTACACCTGTGGTTATTCTGCTAAGACACCTGTTTGAACTTAAGAAGAACTAATTTAATAATCCACAAAAAATTACCTTGGGAAAAGTTGGATAAAATTATAGCCAAAATGGTGCAGAACAGTGAAGTTAGTTCTGAGAAAAGGTCTTGGAGCATTTGCTTGCAGATGCAACTGTTATCTAATGCAAATAAGTTTTAAAAAAGTATCCAATCCATCCATATTTTTGGGCCACTGCATCTGTATTGGTATGTTCACAAAACTTCAACATCTGGTAAAGGTGAAAGACCAGAAGGAAACATTTAGGAAATGGCAATTATAGCTTTATCTGAAAAGGTCAAGCTGAAATAAATATCACACAGAAAAAAGAAAATGTATTAAAAAAGCACATCAGTGAAAGCATCCACTTGAAACCACTTTGTACAACCACAGTAATAGTTTAGACAAGCTATGTGCTCTCAGATGAACATCAAATCAATGTCTTAACTCATTCAGGAGCAATTAACAATAAGTGTAGCTCAAGCCTGTTCATTAGTGAAGCTCTGGTGTTAATCTATGTATAATACAGCAGCTAAGTGTGTATGTGTATGAATCTGTGTGTTCAAACTAAGCCTCTAAGCTAACAAAGAGGCAGAAAATTTCCAGCAATTGAAGCATACCATGTTAGTGACCGAACTCTAGAGCACGTAATTTCCGATCCACGTTGCCGACCTCCCGAGTGCACATCAGAAAATGCACAGTGGGCACAACCAGCCAACACATATTCAATTACAGCTAATAAAACAGAACAGGTCGCAGCTGACTGACTGGCTGAGAAATTCAGTTATGTGAAGATGTACAAATACATTGTCTCTGAGAGAAGTTTGAGATGGCATTGTGAGACAGAAAGAGATGGGGTGTTGCTCATATTCAGGCTATGCAGTTCTTACAACCAAGAATGAATCTGCATGCTTTTTGTCATGTTTTCGACGTTGATTCTGAGGAAAATATATGTAATTCAGCTAAATGGAATATTAAAACAACATATTTAAACAACATGTAATTGCATTCAAAAGACATTTTACTTTCTTAATGTGACATTCTTTTAATAACAAAGGATCTAAAAAAATAAATGATGGGACTTGTCTGTATTCACTGGAAATGGATTGAATCAGGAAGAGTGGTTCCCCGTCTGTTGCTCACTTCGACCTTGTGTCAAAGAAGCGACACTAGGGGTCTCTCTTGAGCACCGAATATGCCTCTGATCTATGAAAAAAGGCCAATGAGAAGTTGGCAGACTAGCACCTAGCACCCTTTCCCTCGGCTGAGGTAAAACTGTGCGCTTTCTCTCCCAGGTGATCACATTCATTCGGATCCCAGGATGACTCCTCCCTAGCCCTGTGGGTCCGCTATTCAGCAGTGGAATTCGCCAACCCTATCCACTGCGGGTACTCAAATCTACCCTGTACTGGAATAGGTGCTCCACAGGTCAGGACTCCTGCGTGGACTTCCTCTTGTGTGTATTTTCCGCGGTACGGTCCCCTTACGAGTGGACCTGTGTCTCCCTTAGGCAGTCACAACTGCCCTCCGGTCGCCATGTTGTATCAACTCTCCCCTCCTTGAGGCTGGATCTACCACTGCACCATTGTTTCCACATGTGACCTGAGTGGCCCATGTGATGCATTTGCCACTCTTACCTCCCCCTTCCTGGGCAGGTATTGTCTCCGCAGGGTCTTTTCCCCCTGAAAGAATAGGAAACTGGGTAAGACCCCCTTCCCTCGATGCGTGTAAGGGCCCCAGCCGTTTCTTGCTCTATGCGGAGAAACATAGAGAGAAAAGAGGCCCGGCTAGGCTCGGCTCGTTCCCGTGTTGGCAAGCGTCACCTTGTTCCCCTGTTTAGGGTAACTAGAAGGATTCCGACGACTTTTATGGGGCACTGGGGAAGGGTACGTGCAGATTGACACAGCTCGTAAAATATCTGCCCACTCCTGTGTCAGCAGTACACGTACACGGCTCAGCGCATGGCGTGATTTAAATTGGACCCCTAGTGTCGCTTCTTCGACACAACGTCAAAGTGAGCGACAGACAGGGAACATCTAGGTTACGGAAGTAACCTCCGTTCACTGATGGAGGGAACGTGACGTTGTGTCCTCCCGGCCACGTCGCTGAGCCGAGCCACTGTGGTGGCCGGACCATTTTCGGCTCCTCAGAAAAATCCAGAATGAACTCGACGTGTTTCCCCGCTTTTATACCCGTATGTCTGAGGGCAGGGTATGCAAATACTGTCTGCCAACTTCTCATTTGCCTTTTTTCATAGATCAGAGGCATATTTGGCGCTCAAGAGAGACTCCTAGTGTCGCTTCTTCGACACAACGTCTCGTTCCCTTCATCAGGGAACGGAGGTTACATCCGGAACCTAGACGTTTCTATACACTAAAAATATTTTAAGATATATGCATTTTAAGTCCATCAAATTGTATAATCTAATGTTAATTTTTTTTAATTATTATTTTTTTTTAATTACACCATTCAATTGGATGGTAATTTGTTTACGAAATTGAAATGTGTCAATCTTAAAAGTAAAGGCTGAAATAGTTTTTAGTGTATAAAAGGTCATTAGAGTGGAAGGGTAAAAAATAAATAAAGTTGATGACATTTTTTAATAACATGCACAAGAAGAACCAAACATGTATGGGACAGGGGATGAGTAGAATTTTGTGGATGAAACCTGCAGTGCTTCTTTTGAATTCTTGTGTATCTTCAGTATATTCCAAAATAAAAATCCCTTCCAGCACATTTAACATTACTCATTACCTAATGTTCATAATTCTCTCTTTTTCACTCACAGTCTATCTATCTATCTGTCTATCTCTGCCTCTCTGTTGTGAATCCAGAGTCTTCCTCCTATACATACTAACTCATCCATTACACACACACACACACACACACACATATGGTTTTCTGCAGCTCCTGAATATTGTATGTTCTCTCACTCACTTTAATATTTTAGCATTGTGTGCATCAGCGATACGAGGCCAATTAACAACCCCCCTTCAACCTTGTGGTGTTTCAGCAAAGGCTGAAACTTATTTGATATTCTCATTCATTTTTGCTGCTGGTAAGGAGAAAAACACCCATCTATCAACGTCCACACACTACATTCCCAGAGCCTGAAAGTGCTGTAACCCTTGTTTAAATAGAGATCATCAAGACAACCGTAGTCTTTGGTAGGCCTTTCTACTATTTTTCAGGGAAACGTCTAATAAAGATGGTTTGGGTCACTACTTTTATCATTATAAACCAGGTCAGGCAGGTGCTGCTTAACTGTGTTAACTGTATCATAACGATTAATCTTGGACCACCTCAATGGCAGCTTTTATTTTAAAGACAAATTAAAAAAGTCATCCTAATTTTCAGCAAATGTACACAGCAATAAAAGCAGTAACTAATGCCAGAGCCATATCTTAGTGATTAGTATGTGTACTTCAGACATGGGTTTGAATCTGGTCTGTAACGTGTCCTGATCTCATCCCTGCGTCCTCCCTCAACCCAAATAATTTCATGTCTGCATCCATCAATAAAAATTAGCAAAGCTCGCCATAATAACTAAAGCCAACAAGTGACAGATGCTTACCTGGTCCCAGTCTATGCTTCTGAAGAATGTGTGAGACTTGATGTCTGTGAATCCGGTCTGAACTTGGCAACCCAGTCTCTCTTTCGGGTCCTGAACAGAACACATGCCCCATTAATAACACATCCAACAAAAGCCAGAACTTCACAAATATTTATATAACTTCATTTCATGTATCCTCTGTGTTTCAGGAGAATTGGGTTTATCCAAACTGTATTAGAGGATTAAAGTAATTCACCCAGAAAATCTGAAAAATAGTCTTGTATTGGTCAAACCTGTATGATTTTCTTTTTCCTTGAAACACAAATACATTTTTGAAGAATATCCTTCCCATTCGTTCCCATATAACAGATAAAAATAAAAATAATAATCAAAAAAGATCAGTGAGTGAAGACTTAAATTTCAATCTGTTCCTCACACAAAGCATCATATGACTTCAGTAGACTTTTAATATAGCGCACAAGTCACTTTTTTAATAATACTCTTATGGTGCTTTTTTTGTAATTTTGGATCTTTTCAGCCCCAATTGGCCTGAAAAGTTATTTTACAGAAGAATAAAGAAATTTCATTTTTGGTTGAACTATTACTATAAATCTAGTTTTATAAGTAAAAATGGCTTTATTGCTTGGGCTTTCTTGAAATCTTCCCATAATACTGTTACTCTATCATTCATTATTGTTATCTTGCGCTCAAAGACGTTAGATGAGGATCCAGGAGTCTGTCAATGACTCACTGTGCTGATCTCCACTTGTTTAATCCAAATGAATCAGGCAGCAGCTAAGAGGGCTGATATAACTGATTACAGTTCATTTAGTTATTGGGTTTGAGGAACTCCAGCTCTTCGATAAACGCAATTTGTCTTTGACGATTAAAGGAAGACACTTCATTATTCAAAGATTTAATCAGTCCAAACACACACAGGCACATAAACCCCAGTGCATACACCCTTATGAGACCGGAGTTATATGGAGGGGACCCTTGATGATGACCCTCTTTATTTTAGTCCAGATATTTTAGGTCAAGTCTTGAACCCAACCCACTTGGAGATGAATCACAACATTACAACATGTGCTTCTATTCAACATTTGATTAAATACTGAGTGTTTGAAAAACAGATAAAAAGACAATGGTACCAAAAATCTGTTCGTTTGAGGGATTTGATTGAAATATTTAGACATTATTGCTAAAATGTTTTGATCAAATTTGGATGTTTGCAACATTGCTGTTGCACTCTATTGTCCATTTGTTGTCCTATCTAACTTTTATCTAATTTTATTAATGTGCAGCTATAAGTACACCTTATTCTCACCTTGTTCAAAAAACCTTTCAGTACACTTGCTGCCTTAACAGACAATGACCTGGGAATCCGTATCGGCTTCTCCAAAATGACTAAAAGAGAGAAAAGGATAGAAAGAAGATAAAAGAGTATGAGTCATCCTTGCAGAGTATGCTGGTCGTGTTGTGCAGAGATGTTAACACACACACACACACACACACACACACACACACACACACACACACACACACACAATAGAGCCGTCTGAATAAACCCTTTAATATTCAATCAAAGACTAAAAAGATTTCCCCTCCACCATGTTTATTTTTGTAAATTCATAAAATTTTGTTGCGCTGTTAAGTGGATTTAAAACATCCCATGAAACTGAAATGTGTGAAAATGTGTCTTTTTAATATGTCTCATATTTGCTTTTCAAATCCTTGCTTTTTTTCACTTGTGTGTCATAGGCATCCATCCAAAATAAAAGCCTGTTAAATTTCATCCCTCTCACTCTTTTCTCTCTGTGTCCTGAAAAAAAAGTGCAGATGAGCGTTTATCTTTCCCCTTTCTAAATGCCACAATCCATGTTTGTTTTCTTTTCCAAATGAAAAGCTAAAGGGATTTAGGATTCGCTGGGGCCATGCCCTGCTGCTGCAATGCGGTTTGGATGGCGTCCCAAAAGCGGCTAAATGTTGGCTCGATGGTGGCATCTGGGCATCTGCCCTGCTCCTGGGTGGGCGGCGGAGCACCGGCATGGGGGATAGTGTAGGGCCGGGACAGGCTGGATTGGGATGGCACTGCAGCATATGGACGGACTGAGATTGGGATGGAGGGAATAGAGTTCCGGTTCTGGAGACAGATCCAGGTTCATGTTGTGTGTGTCTGTCTGAAAACGAGTGATCCAGGATCATGCTGCCCTCTCGGTTGGAGGATGAGAGAACAGACAGAGAAGCAGATGACCACTCAGTGTCTGCTTTGGAGATGGCAAGGATGTGAGGAAAGGTGAATAAAGGAATGACACAAATGCTCCAACATACAAAGAATGTCTTACTAAAGTTAAACTAGATATGGATAACTGATATGTAATTTCATTTAAATAACATTCGCTGCTTCAGAATTCAGAGCACAATAAAATTGCACTTAGTAATTTTTTGTTTATTTTGGCAGTCGTCTTGGACACCTAACAGCGTAGATGCTGCATCATGCAAGATCCAGTTTTCAGTTACTAAGGCCATTGTAGAAATGTGCTTTTTTTGCACTGAGCCAATTGTATTCTATTCTGTGAGCGAACGTGTCTGATAATGGGGGTTCTGAAGCTAATATGATAGTATGTGGCTGGTCATGGTCCCCGTGAGGCGACTTGCTTCATGTAAAATAAGTCTTCACATGTAAGAATACATCATCTTAAACATGTTTTATTTAATTAATATTTCTATTAATTAGGCATAAAAAACATTAATAGGGAAAAACCTATAAGTGCAGTTTCCATGTTTAAACATCAACACTGCAACATAAACAACAACAGTGTTTCCTACACCCAATGTTAATCTAGTCAATGATGAAGATATATCATGTTGACAGAAAAAAACATTAACAATGCAATAACACTGTTTTTTTTTTTTTTAAAGAATGAAAAATCTAAATAGAATTGATTCAAAATATCCAATTACAGAATGTTGGGGATTTCCATGCTTGAGCTGTCTGAGCTAAAAGAGGTTGGTTTTGTTTAATCTTACTGTAACAATTATGGAAAGGAGGAATCTGGGGGCCGGCTTGACAAAACACTTTTCAGAGGTACACAAAAGGTTTGCTTTTCAGCAACACCACATTGATACGCAGATACACACAGACAGCTTTGTGCATCTCTAAATACTCCCTGGCCCTCACTGGAATGCAAGACTGGTGTGGCACACAGGTGGACCTCATTCGCCACTTATCTTCCCGGCCTTGCTCTGCCCAGCCGCCGCTTGGCCCCGCCCTGCTCGCCACACTTACATGTTAAGCATATTAATTTTTAATCTGTTTGATACTTTGTTTAATAATTGTTTATACAATCAAAATATTTCAATATTTGGTTAAAGTGTGGTCTTTTGGTTGATCCATGTTTTTATAATTTTGTAAAAAAAATTAAACAAAAATTTTGTCAACTGAAATTATGTGCCATTTTAGTCAAAGTAAAATGAACTAAAATTAATGAATATGAAATAATTAAATGTTGACTAAAATAAAAAATCTTTATCAACAGAAGAGAAAAATTGAATGTGATGAGATAAGGAGTCTCTCTTGAGCGCCAAATATGCCTCTGATCTATGAAAAAAGGCAAATGAGAAGTTGGCAGACAGTATTTGCATACCCTGCCCTCAGACATACTGGTATAAAAGCGGGGAAACACGTCGAGTTCATTCTGGATTTTTCTGAGGAGCCGAAAATGGTCCGGCCACCACAGTGGCTCGGCTCAGCGACGTGGCCGGGAGGACACAACGTCACGTTCCCTCCATCAGTGAACGGAGGTTATAAAAAAAAAAGACTGGACACTACAAAATAATAGAAGGTGAGTAATAAAAAGACAACACATCTTTCAGTTGTGCTGTCTGATTCAAGAACAAATGACTCTTATTGACTGGTTCTTTAATGACCAAAATGAGTTGTTGGTTGGAATCAGAGAAAACCCTTGCTGAATCCATCAGAGCAGTTGCAGAATTAACTAACTGACTGGATGTCTGCATGATGACAATATACATTCACAAAAGAGTTTTGTTGGAAGAAATGTTATTTATAAGTTAAGAATAATTATTGGTTGTTATTATTATTTCAATTTGACACAGGGATAAATATGCATAATTATTATTTTGGTTAGGCCTGCATCATCATAAAGATGGATGCTTAAATATAAGATCTGAATGTGTTGTTTTGGCTGAGAGGGTTCAGTGAACACACCCTGGAAGAGATATTCCTCTGTGTTCATATCTGGATTGTCAGTGATGATGTCGAAGGGAGATCGGCCTGCCATCATTTCGAACATAAGCACACCCAGGGCCCACCAGTCTACACTAAACCCTGAGAGAGAGAAATAAACAAGTAGAGAAAGAAAGAGGAAGGGCAAGGCAGAACAAGAGAGAAAAGTAGCAATTTATTAAACAATCCTTCTAAAATAATATAATACTAAACATTGGGGTCTGCATCGTTCAAGATCATATGGTATTGATAGTAAGGATGTGCATGGATTCAGGAAGTATAAGGACAGTTTGTTACACTTACCATAATCCTCTCCCCTCAGGATCTCAGGGGCGATGTAGTTGGGCGTCCCACAGAATGTGCTGGTGGTGTCACCTGGTCTGATTCCCTCCTGAAACAATGGAAAAGCCATAATGAGTGCCACTCTTTGTTCACATTCTTGCTGTAAAGAGGTAATTGTATTGTTAGTACTGTTAATAATGATCATTAGGCTCTACCTTGCACATGCCGTAGTCAGTAATTTTGATATGGCCATCCTGGTCCAACAGTACATTGTCCAGTTTTAAATCCCGGTAAATAATGCTCTTCTCATGCAGAAAATTAAGAGCTATGCAAATTTCAGCAGCATAAAATCTGCAAGAAACAGGAAAAAAGACATCATAACTAAGAATCATTATCATTGAACATACACATAACGAACAACAGACGATGCATTGTGAATGCCATTGTTTCCACATGTATATTTTCATGTTTTCATCCCTAAAACTCTTGTGTGGGAGGAAAAAAAAAACTGCTTGCGCTACTCATGAAGTATTTTGCAAAGAAACAGGCCACATTCCTTTTACTGGTTCAACAAGCCTAGAAAAACTTGTCATGCAATTAAATTAAATTGAAATGTTTCCTTTCACGTTTTGCATAAGAAAGAAAAAAATACCGGTTTAGAAGTGAATATGAGGGTGAGTAAATTATGAGAGAATTTTCATTTTCCACTCTCCCTATAAGAATCAATACGAAAGCACCACGGCAGACTCTCATACACTCATAATTTTTTTTTACACTCTTTTTTGTTTTGGTGATTAAGGAAAAAGTAGATAAACATCAACATAAGGTGTTCAAAGAAGGAAAAATGAGTGGTGACATTTCTGATCAGGATTCTCGACTGGCACTCTGCTGCGTTTGCTTCATGTAGGAGTGCAGCAAGGGCTTGTGGGACCTTTAGGAGCAACTCATGAATATTTAAGCCCATTAGCCACAATTAGCATGTTTATTTGCATATGCATGATGTGCAGGGTGCATATTGATAGGGCCAGTCGGGGGTGGGCTTGACTCACCTAATTAGCCCTTGTTTGATCTCAGTTTATCAGACGTGTGAAAGGGGGCATTACACCAGCTCTCTGATCAGTCGCTGTAACAGGATTCACCGGGGAGTCATCATCTAACAGACCATCCTGACTCTTTTAGAGAAATATAGACTAACAGCAGTGTATGCGAGCTGCATTCAAAACAAGGGCGTAAGTTGGTTTTAAACATTTTGACTACATAGTAAAATGTTATTTTACAGCTCATCAGTTAAAATATTCAATTTACAATATTCTTGTAGTGCTCTTTTATAAAATGTTAGATTTTAAAATGTGAATGTAATTTGATGTTATTAAATTATTTAAAATATAATAGCCAACATTTCAGGTTTGCCACCAGTGTCAGAAATTGAGTTTTACATTAAGGGGTAATGTCTGCCCCCTGGATGTTTGATTTTATGGGGATTTTTTTCCCCTTTATCGAGGCATCATTCTTTTGAGCCATGTAAAACATTAACTTGTCTGTTTATGTCAAATATATCAATTTAATAAAGTAATACAAATTCTTAAGACTGAGAATTTATTCCCTCCAACCCAAAGAATTAAATCAACAACAACTCAAATTCAACAATATTTTATGCCACTGATAGAATATTAAGAACTACTGTATATCAGATGATCCTAGATACAGATGTTAAATAAATAATAAAATGGAAGAATTAATTACAAGGGCAATTCATATTTTGAATTTCATGTCATTCATTTTATTTTAATTTATTTATTTATTTTTTGGTGGCATTTTTGCCACGCGACAGTATTTCGGACACTGATTGCCACATTTGTTTTGACCAATGAATTTCCATGACTTTTCTACAACCTTTCCTGTCATTTCTGATTATCATACAAAAAAGGATCATAAAACATTTTTATTCAGATCACTAATAAATGATTCGGAGTGATTTATGAATCAGTTTAACGATTCATTAAAAAAAAATGAAAAGAATGATTTGTTGACAAATCAGATAACACTATCACTTGTGAGCAAGTTTACCTCAACATTAGAGCAACACATAGACAATTACATATTTTTGAGCAGAACAAATATAGAAAAATGTTCATTCAATAAATAATTTCCATTACTTTTCCATGACTCATAAAATTTTTTCATTTCCATTTTTAGTTAAAAAATGTATTCTTTTCGAGGTTGTCCATGGTTCCATACGAACCCTGACATACTGACTAATTATAAAGGACTTTCTAAAGACCAATTAGAAAATGTATTCAGTCAACCAACCAAATTATACACACACAAATACATAAATATATATTAATATACTGGTGTGTGTAAAGACAGTCAGACAGACAGACAGACAGACAGACAGACAGAGAGGCAGGCTGGCAGACAGACAGAGAGGCAGGCTGGCAGACAGACAGACAGACAGACAGACAGACAGACAGACAGACAGATAGACAGATAGACAGATAGATAGATAGATAGATAGATAGATAGATAGATAGATAGATAGATAGACAGACAGACCGAGATAGAAGTTTCTATCCCTAAAAGACTCTTTGGAAGCAAGCAAAGATAGCAGGATCTAGTGTGTGCAGATTGATTTAAATAACTTAAAATCAAATAAATACAACATAACTAAAAGGACCAATCCATCCACATTAGAAATTCCACTTAAAATCTGTAAAATCTGTTATGTCACTGTACAGAAAAATCGCATACCTGGCATGTTCTTCTGGAAGCTTTCGCTGCCTCTGCATATGGAACATGAGATCTCCTCCATTCACATACTCGATCACAAGAAACAGCCTGAATGGAGAGAGAGCAAGAAACATTCATTAAGCACACTGTTCTCCAGAACAATGTTGGTTGTATTTTGTTTTACTGTTACAGAAATACATGCGAGATATTGATTATCTACATTTTTATTCCTATACTTAATTATTAAGTAATTAGTAGGTTGATTTCACCTAAAAGTGTAACAATATGGGACTGTGGTGCTTTCAAAATATTACTCTGTTTGTTTGAGCGACTAGTCTATCCAGACACTGCAAAATTGTCTTAACCAATAGTGTCTCGGGCGGGATTATCTGTTTGTCTGATCAATGGCGTGAGTTTGGGGCATGGCTATCTGTTCACATAAGTTTTCTAGAATCTGTGAACTCTGTTTTTGTGACACTAGTGGTGTAGGTATAACATTAAAATTAAATTCAAGGCAATTGCTTTCTTAAAAGGCGAAGATGTCACAATATTATTGTATTTTTAAAGAGATAGTTCGACTGGAAAAATCTAAATCCTCTCATCATTTACTCATGGGGTCCTATTTTAAGAGCGCTAGCACTAAGCGCAGCACTATACCATAATTCATAAGCACAACTTCAGTGGGCATGACTGTAAAGTTTTGATATTTTCGTGCAAGCATGCACTAAGTCTAGATGCAAGTGGGTTTGGCGAAATCCCGTGTGCAATGCACCAATGGGTTTGGTCAAGTGCACTTTAATTTGGAGGTTCTTCTCCGGTTATTGCAATGTCTGCATCCTATATAGTCCATTCTCTCAAGCACCAGCACTCAAACAGCACATTCGTATGAAGCTGGTAGTGTAAATGGACTGTCTGCAATAAATTATAAGAATAGAAATATGGACACACTCCTTTTATATGCTTAGAAAATGTTTTTTTGTCAGAATTAGAATGTATGCTCTGTTAAATTATAGGGAATGTAATTATTATTAATAATTTTAATCAACTGACACACAAATCATAGCTAGTACTAATAGTGACTGTATCAGCATGCACTTCACTTCTACCGGTCGTTTTTAATTCTAAATTAAAAATTTCATATTTATTGAACACAATTATTTTTGACCAAATATTATTCTAAATTCAAATTACACTTTGAATCAAAATAACAAAATGGCTGGAAAATCATCTAACAATTCCAAACAATTTATCCTCTCCAACTTCTTTCACCGGCACCTTTTGCAGTGTCTTAAAAATCACTCAATGACAACAGGTAGAAAAATACCAATACAAATTATATCATAAATACAATTGTATATAAACATAGTAATAATAGTTTTAAAATAAATCATGACCTCTAGAAAGCTTAACACAAATCTCAATCATTTTGTTTTAACAGATGGTTACCAGTCAGAGTACAGACACCCATTCTTAGGTCTTTTTTATAATTAATTTGTTGAAAATATTCTGTCTTTTTCTTTCATATGTTGGTTTTCTTCATTCTCTATGAAGAACAAAAATTGTCTGCAAGGTATTTTAAACATGTGCTCAAAAATTATGGGTGTTTCTTTATGTAGTCTTACATTTTATTATGAACAGCAAGTGTTGAGGATGAAGCATAAAATAATGCGAGATAGCGCACACCCTTCAAACTTTTATTATGAGTGGATGCCCCTTGGGCGGCGTTTAAGGACAATCAGGTGTTCCACAAACCGTTACAAATTAACTTTTGTGCCTGAAGCAATTTGAAACATTTTATTTTCCTAATTATTTATTTATTTATTCTTCCCTCTATATATTTGATATTTTTTGAGTATTTGTATGTATGTGTATTAAGTGTTGTCTATATATATATATATATATATATATATATATATATATATATATATATATATATATATATATAGACTATATATAAGCACCATGGCAGTCTGAACTAATTGCCCCATGGGGATTAATAAAGTTCTAAACTAAACTAAACTAAAACTCTGATCGTCAGGGACATCATTTGATGTCCCACAATATTTTCAGTTTGGACATGAACTTTATTAATCTCCAAACCGCAAATGCAGGAACTGAAATCATACGTTGAGCTGAAAACAGGTCTGCTTTTGAAACGTCTAAGCGCGATTACATATTTCTTAGGAAATTAGCACATGGTGTTTTGCGCCACTTCATTTACATACAATACACCCACAGTTTGCGTGCATACACCCACAGATAGCGCAAACACTCCCATACATGCCCACTTGCACTTTGCGCTTATACAAAAATTGCACTTAGAATTAGCGCTCTCGTGAAAATTGGATAAGATGTAGTGCACGGTTATTGTGCGTAGCACTGCGCTTTGCGCGCTCACAAAAATAGAGCCAATGATGTCATTCCAAACCCATATGTCTTTCTTTTATGGAACACAAAAGGAGATGCCTGAAAGCCTCAGTCACCATTCACTTTCACTGTATGGAAAAAAGATGCAATAAAAAAAAGTGAACGCTGACTGACACTAACATTCTGCCCAACATTTCCTTTTGCATTACACCGGAAAAAGTACGCCATTTGGGATTGGAACAACATTTTTGGGGTAAAATATCCTTTAAAGTGCAGTTTGCTGAATTAAATATGTTCTCTTCTCACCGGCTCTCCGTCTGAAAACAGGAGTGAAGTCCTACTAAGAACGGATTGGTTGATGCTTGTTCAAACACATGCTTCTCTGTTTGGACCCAGTCAATGTCCTAAAGCAGAAAGAGAGACAGAGAGACAGAGGTTTTTCTCCTCATGAAAAATTAAGTGCAAAGGAAAATGACAACAAGCTGTTTGACTGTTTTCTAGGAACTAGAGAAGAGGACATGATGTTTCACTGTCTCTACTAGGGGGACTAATACAGGACAATAAAAAACAAGCCTCAAAGATGTGTTTTCTGAGAAAAACCTGATCTATTGATCGTTTAACAGCGGAAAACACTTTGCACTATGCATGGTGCCACTTTGAGCATCAAATAAGCTCGGAATTAAAAAAAATAATTGAACAAGAAAAGCACCTTTCTCTTCCTCTTTTAAAGATATGTTTAATGCAGAAAGGAAAGACAACAGAGAAAAAGACATGTAAATAAAAACTTCACATTTCACAGGTCAATTATGGGCCAATACCAGTCAAACGTTTGGACACATGTCGGGATTGATTTGTGACCACATTTTTATTTTATTTTAGCTTCTTCAAAGTCACTTCTTCTAGCCACCATTTGCCTAGATTACAGCTCTGCACTCTCCACACCAACTTTATTATGTAGCCACCTGAGATGCTTTTAAAACATGAATTCCCATGTGAGAAGATTTTTGTTTTGAAAATAATTTGTACACTACAAAACGTAATTTGTCCAAAAATAATTTAAGCATTTAAGTCACGAGCCTTTAAAAATGTATATACGATCATGAGAAATATAAATTCACTCTGGTGCGTTCCAACCTTTGACTGGTAGTATATACAGTCTACAGTTTGTAATTCAAATGTACAGCTGACACTCATTTTCATCTGTTATCTGCAATTTGGAAGACTCTTACTTCATAAAGATATCCAGATGGGATGTTACAAAACATCTTTATTGAGAATTTCCTGTGTGTGATAACACTGGCTAAGTGATGTGTTGATAAAGTCAAGTGAGTCTGCAATGTCAGCTGCTGTCAACACTTGAACATTAGGCAACACTCAGCTCAAAGAACTCCACAGAACTTCTGTTACACAACAACTAAAGGTGAAAAATGACAATGAACTTCTGCTCAGAGACTAAGGGTGCAATTTCAACCATTTTGACCAACTATAGTTACAAAAACAAACACACACACACACACACACACACATATTGGTCTAACTATCAGTATGAGGACTTCCATAGACATAATGATTTTTATACTGTACAAACTATAGATTCTATCCCCTAAAACATTGTTTAATATGTTTTCTTAAGCTATTTAAATTATGGGGACACAAGAAATGTCCTCATAAACTACATTTATAGCATAATACCCTTGTAATTACTTAAAGCTATTTTAAGATTAAGTCTTATGGACTACATTAATCATGCTTTTCCTTTCCATTTTAGGAGCTTGATAGCCCCTGGTCACTAAGCACTCTTGTTGTAAGGAAAAAGCTGTGTGAAGTTCCACAGAAAAAATAACAGCATACGGGTGGAGCAAATATACGTTTTTACGTAAACTACACTTTAATTAGTGAGAATGGTTACTACAGAGCATAAATGCACACAGAGATACAGTACAGTACAATAAAATACTAACAAATGAGAGAGAGAACAAGTTCTTTGAAGCAACGCCTAATTTCTTGGAAGTCATTACCCTCTCTGTTTGTGCCTGTTCAGAGGTCAATTACATCTCTCTGTCATTCTGAAAGGACCTTTGCTCTGGGTGAACAGGGAGTTCGTGAACTTCATTTATGTGCATTAGCTGGCAGCCAAGCGTGGCTTTATGCTCCCGCGCGAGCCAAGTTTACATAAACACAAAAGCTTTGACTGTACAGAGTTTACATTGTGTTGAATAGCCGTACAGTTCAGTTTGTCTTTCTGTTCACACAGATCAGGTTTCATTTCAGAGAGAATAAGTGAGAGATAAAAACCAATTAGGAATGGCTAAAGTAATAGCTTGGTTTCTCTTTGATTTCAGAGTCAAACAATAATAGAGTAATGCGTCTCCTAATGTTGTATTAGTTCTTCCAGTTTAAACTCACAGTCTACACTTACTACAGTCAAAGCTCATTTTAGGAGAACTCAGCACCGGGAGCTTTGAAGCCTCAAATATGCAATAATAGCTCCGAAATATGAAATTACTTTTGAGAAAAACTAAAGTGTCTGTATTGTCCAAATCATTTTGAGGTCAATTTATTTCTATTAACTCTAGTTTTCAAAAAAATAAATAAATAAACAGTTGACTAATCTAAAAGCATAATTTTGTACTTTTCTTACTGGTATTAATTAAGTTACCATTACTCTCTAAACCCTTAAGTTGTCATTAATAAAAACAATCTATTTAAACACTAATTGAAATGTCATATTTTGGAATCATAACTTATTTAAGTTATATATAACAATCTTCCAACTTTGGCTTTGCGTACAACTAACTCAAAATGATCAAGTACAAAATTGCAGCTGTGTGGAATACCCATAAACCCTTGCGCTTGAATACATTATGTATGTTTAGTCAAAACAAGGGAACTTATGGACAAATATAATATAAAACTTTTTGTGCACTAAGAAGTACTGAGTATGTATATGTGCCATATGGCTAACCTAGAGTCCAGTCATAATTTCCCTTATACTGTCTAAAATGTGTTCTAACTCAATAACAATAAAAAAAAGTTACTTTACATCACTCTACTTCATACGGAAGTGTATTGCACTCACTTGAGAAAAAAAAATCTACTCTGTTTTTCTGAATTAACGACTTAATTATCTCAGAATTACGAGATAATTTTTCATGAAAAAAAAAGTTTTTGCTCTGTTTTTCTGAATTAACGACTTAATTATCTCAGAATTACGAGATAATTTTTCATTAAACAAAATATTTTGTTCTGTTTTTCTGAATTAATGAGATCCCTCAAAATCCTGCCAGGAGCTCTATTTTTATATTACGATATGGTATTACTTATATCCGTGAAGCATACCATATCGGTTCAACTGAACCTGGAGAAACACAGCAATGTCAAGCAGATCAGAATGTTCTTTTCGTCTGAACAGGCGCAAAGTCTTGAGGTGTCTGCGCAAAGTTGATGCACTAATAAAAATACCATTTATATTACTTAAAGACAGCAGTATCTCCCAATGTCTCAGACCCAAAGTAAAATAAAACCGGATTAAACTTGAAAGGCGGGACATGTTTACTTCCATGCAATTCAGCTAAAATAGAGCTCCATGGCAGGATTTTGAGGGATCTCGTTAATTCAGAAAAACAGAACAAAATATTTTTTTTAATGAAAAATTATCTCGTAATTCTGAGATAATTAAGTCGTTAATTCAGAAAAACAGAGCAAAAACTTTTTTTTCATGAAAAATTATCTCGTAATTCTGAGATAATTAAGTCGTTAATTCAGAAAAACAGAGCAAAAACTTTTTTCCATGAAAAATTATCTCGTAATTCTGAGATAATTAAGTTGTTAATTCAGAAAAACAGAGTAGATTTTTTTTTCTCAAGTGAATGCAATACGCTTCCGTAACTTCACAAACTACGGTCAACAAATTACATTTTACAGACACAAGTTGCACCTTAAAGATGGTTAATATATACCGATAATTCCTTGATTCATTTTTGATTATAGAATAAAAAAAGAACAGAATAATGTCTCTGAATGTTCTCTTAGGGTTTCCAGTATAAACTCACTCAAACTACACGTATTAAAATCAACACTTATTTTAGGAGAACTCTGCACTGGGAGCTATGAAGCCTCAAATATGTGGAAGACTCTTATGGTCCCCACTGTGGTGGTCTTGGCAGCTTCCCTCTAGGGGAATTACAGAGAAAGAAGAATCTCATCTTGTGATTTTAGGAAGCAGAGAGGCAGGCTGCAAGGCAGCTGGGGTCAGGAGTTTATCTCCGGCTGAATTTCATGAGACACAGAAAGCTGTGCCTTCGAACGTGAGTTATGATATAGGTATAGAAACAAAATCAGTTGGTATCAACAATAAATAGGTGATGTGGTGTAGTGGCTACATATCTGGGATGGTAACTGAAAGGTTGTAGCTTCAAACCCATGGGGCTTGTCCCTATAATAAGTGCAATGTAAGTTCTTTGGGCAAAAGTCTCATATAAACCACACTAACTAATAATTAATTGTCTGAATCTTTAAACTAAATAGCTTCTAGCTAAATGATCAGTCTGGCACTTTCCTAATATACAAAAAACAGCATTATCAGTGGTCTAAAACTAGAGCACAGTCACTTGCAAACAGTACCATAGTATTATCACTACTGTTTTTTGGAAATGTTACCGTGTTAAAACCATTTTATTCCGTGAACCTTGCAATACCATGTAAATACCATGGTATATGAATATGATATTCCACGGGACTGCAAACTTATACCGTCACTATACCCTGGGACTGCTACAGTAATGGTAAAGGTAGACTCAGCTGAACTAATCTAGGATAATTTACTCTAAACTCAAGGACAAGGACCATCTGAAAGTTTTGGCACTGGGTATACTGTATTTTCATTAATAGACATGAAACAGTGGTTTGACACTATAGTGGCATTAAAGGTTTAGAAGGTATCTTTCATTTAAATTAAACATGAGCTTGTGAAATCCCCTAAATATCTATTTCAAGCTAGTAATGAGCTAGCAAATGATTCATAATAAGCACAATCTTACAGCACCCTCTACTTGTCATATTTAAAATTACAGTTCAACATACAGAGAACATTTTAAGGGGTCAGTGTTTGGTTAGCTTTGGCTAGCCTCTGCTGGTAGATGCAGTAATTACCTCATTTGGTGGGATAAAAAATGCTTCTCCATTGACAGCTATTCAAAAGAAGCTTTGTATTCTGATTAAATAATTTTTTTGGAGGCAGTACATACTGTAAGTATTGTATTATATTTTAGTAGACGTTTTACCAGTGCCCGGATTTTGTATATAAGTTAATTTTCTCTCATCTTTTAAATTGACAAAAGAACAAAATGCAACACTGCATTGTGTGTAAAGCTAAACAGAAGTTTTCTAAATATTTTATTGATTTACCAGGACTCAGTAAATGTTAATGTTAAACCCATAAAGCACATCCATGAACTTAAAGCAGCCCTGTGCTTAAAGCGATCACTCACACAATAAGGAAATTCTGTCATACTTTATTCACCATCTTCTTGTTTCAAACCCATGTAACTTTATTCTTTGGAACACAAGATTCCCTTTCATTGCAGCCTTTACATTTTTTCATTCAATGAATGTGAATGGTGACTGAGGCTATCATTCTGCCTGAAATCTCCTTTTGTGTTCCACGAAAGAAAGTAAGCCATAGGAGTATGGAAGAATGAGTAAATTATGACAGAATTGTAATTTTTTGGTGAACTATCCCTTTAAGCATCATCACCGTGGCAACAGTCTGTTACCTCATCATCATGCACCAATTCTTTCTTCACCACCTTCATGGCGTAAATCTGTTCATTCTTCTTGAGTCGAACCAGCAGCACCTTAGCGTAACTGCCCCTCCCAATGACCCGGATCAGATCAAAGTCTCCCAGCCCAAGACCCTGAGAGATCTGAATCCCCTCGATACCGTCCACCACTGCCTTTAGATCCTACATGCACACAAACACACATTAAACAAAATTCACATTCTTCATATCAGTGTCTTCAGAATCAGTTGGAATTCCTATGAGTCTACACAGTCTATTTCAAGTCTTGTAAAGAGATTACAATACAGATAAAGTGTGGCTATCCCAAATGTGAAGAATGCTGCCATCATACGCATCACCTACTGTATGATGACAACCCACTGACAGAGCTGTTGAAAATGGATTTGAATTTTTTTCAAACTTATTTCAAATTCACAAAATTATTAAATTTTTATCAAGAAATAAGCATTGCAGTCATTAAATATTCCCTTTGTTATCTATAAAGCTCACATGAATTTGGTCTAGATCATTAGTCATGATGCCATGGTTCATTGAAAGTCTGTATGAAATCATTGTCAGGAATCTTTATATAAAAAAAAAAAAAAACACAGACTGTTTCTCATTGACAGACAAGAAACAGACAATTACTTCAGTTTCGGACACAACCTTTGTGGTTTTGGGAATCATGTGTCATACCTCTGCGTCATCTTCAGCTTTCTCCACTTTCCGGTTGTGCGTTAAAAAAGGTACTGGAACTGAGAGAGAGAGAGAGAGAGAGAGGGAGGGTATAATATGCAAGAACTCTTCAAAATGTTTTCACCTCTGACCCCAAACTATACTGTTTAAAAACATTTGTATTGCTTTTGCCACACTAAAAAATGGTCGTACCAATAAAGTACATTGACCTGAGACAGAAAGACTCCAGTGTCTGCATATTAAGTTGATATAAGAAAAGTTTAAAAATCAAAATGACACTCTGATCACCTCTAAGTTTATTATCAGTAGCATTTAGAGGTCTGATTCATTTTAGTGCATTGGTTTGTTCAGGGCAACTATTCAAAACACTTATTTAGCAATTTCAAAAATATATCAAAAGTGTTCCCAAAGTGCTCATGTGCCATTTTACGCATCATTTCTGTACTAAAATACATTTTAGTTAACATTGCCATTTATCAGCTTAATCCAGCTTATTTTCTATTAGGTCATATATATACTGACTGCTCAAATGTTTTTTTGTTTATGGTTCCAATGTGTCAACCATCTCACAACTGAATCATTAAAAAAAGAACCAGTTGAAAATAATTATTTGTTTTTGCATTCTGAACATCCCTCACCTAGAGAATTGTGAAATGTGTTATGAAATGCAGATCCCAACAGGGGGAGCCAGAGACTGGCCTGCCTCACAGGGAGAAGCACCAGTCTCTCTCAACTGGGTCAATGTGACATTACACACCTGACGTACTAATGTATCCACCCACAGTCAGCAGTGCCCTCTGACAGATAGAGGAGAGAATGACCCCAATACTCACACTAAAACAGCATTTACACGCACACAGTGGAGATGAAGACCTACTTGTGTCTGTTTCCTCAGGGTCCTCAGGGGGGAGCTCCACTTCCTCGCCACTTTTATCATCGTCTACCAACGGCTCCTGTGATGGCATGACTGGATCCTGCACAAGAGAGAGAGAGAGAGAGAGAGAGAGAGAGAGAGAGAGAGAGAGAGAGAGAGAGAGAGAGAGAGAGGAGATAAAAAGGTATCAAAAGTCTTGTTTTCCCTCGCTTCCTCTCGGTCCCCCAAATTCGACTTATTCCAACATCAAATCAAAATGAACCCCGCACCACGCACATTAAGAAAATAGTATTTGTATAAATAGTATAAATAGTTTTGATAATCTTTCATCAATAATATAACTTTCTCTGCCGCTAAACTGACCTAACCTTGATAATATAATACAACCAATAATATTATACAGTAGCTAATTTTTCAGAATTTAATCAAATGTCTCAATTGATAAACATTACATTACAGTTCACTACATTATTTCCCAAAGAATTTTCTGTTTTACTTAGAAATATCATGTCATATTAAGACAGTTAAATGCTTCGGAATGCTGTTTCTTTTATGTTGTCTTTAAATGTGTAGTTCACCCCAAAAGATAAAAAGCATAAAAGCAGCTAAAAATGTATCATACAACGCCAGTGGTTAAATCTATGTCTTCAGAAGAAATATGATAACGTGTGAGTAAGAAAAATCTATATCTTAAGTCCTTTTTTACTAGAAATGATCCTCTCTGTCCAGTAGGTGGCGATATGTGAATCGGCAAAAACAAAAAAAAGTTCTTACGAGAGAAGAGCGCTCAGGAGGTCTGTTTAAAAATGGAGATTTAGAGTAAAAAAATGGCTTAAATATTGAACTGTTTCTCACCCACACCTATCATGTTGCTTCTGGAGACATGGATTTAACCACTGGAGATGTACGGATTACTTTTATGCTGCCTTTATATGACTTGCATTGTTTGTACCTACAGACCTGAAATATTCTTCTAAAAATCTTAATTTGTGTTCAGCAGAAGAAAGAAAATCAAACACATCTGGGAAGGCATGAGAGTGAGAAAATGATGGCAGAATTTAAATGTTTGGTGAACTACCCCTTTAAATTCTTGAAACTCAAGCTGAATATTTAGAATGCTGAATATTTTACAAAGTAAAGTTTCAAACTTTCTTAACAAAAATATGCTAGAATAAAAAATGTACGTACTGTTTGAGCATTTAAAAAACATCTGACCAAAATGGCACAACAATAACTTACTGAGGATAACGTGTCCCTTTCTGAAGACATTTTTTTAAAGGCATGTGAGGTCTTGACCTCTGGAGAACATGGATTCAGTAACTTACTAAGTAGTCTCAGTCTAGACAAACAATTGAGATAATGAGTGAGAACTAGAGTGAAAGTCAGCAAGTGGAAGACAAAGTTTTAGGACGTCATCAAAACGAGAAGTCAGATAGTGTCAATAAAGCTCCTCAGCTTTGGGTTTTGTTTAAAGAAATCATGACAATGTAAATCTGATGACTGTTAATAAAACAACACTTTCTTCTTGAATTACTGACCTATGAAAAAGTAAAGGAATTTCATATTTCTACACAAATGATGGTGTTGTGGAGATGATTTATCTGACTGTTTTCAGTCTGTGATTCTCTTTGGCACAGAATCAGGTCAGTTCAAAACAGACAAGACCACAAGGTCAATTTCTGAAACACTATAACCGACTTCGGTTGGGGATGCACTTCCAATTTTAACAAAATGACAAATACCAGAGAAATTGTTAATACATTTATATTTTAAGCCTTTAAGTCTGGTGGTGACCGAATAAAAACTTTTTAACACACTGGTCCATAAACACACAAATGAAAGCTGTATAAAAGACTCACCATATGCCTTTGACAGGTCATTGGAACAAGCTTGTGACAGCGTTTATGGACCAGTAGCTTGCAGTTGATACACTTGTAGCCCTGACGCCCCAGTCCCCATATCCTCTCACTGCAGTGGCCACAGTATGCTTTCTGAGAGAGAGAGAGAGAGAGAGAGAGAGAGAGAGAGAGATGGACATGATTATTGGAGTCAAACTATCATTATTTATAGCCAATTTAGTGGATAAAAACACTGTAACGTGTAAGTAAATACATTTTATAACAAAAACAAAGGCCACATCCACACTAATGCGTTTCTGCGGTCTGCGGTACTAAAGAGCAATTTTGAAAGTCTCCATTTTTAGTGTAGGAATATAAAGCTAAATCTGTGTTTTCAAACAAAAACATATTAGTGTGGACTTGGCCAAATCAAAGAATAATTTAATAGGCAGATAGAGCACATCAGCCTAGTAATAAACTGAATTACATAAAAATTGTTAAGGAAATAAAAAAATAAAACATATGTACATTCAGTATTGTAGAAACCTTTTAGGCAGTTGTGAAAAATATTGTATAGTGAGGAACGTTTCAAAATGAATGCATCGAATAATTTTGATTTATCTTTTAATGAATGTCATACAAATTGCAGTAAACAAAAGCAAAAAAACAAAAACAATGTTTGGTGTGACCACCCTATGCCTTTAAAAAAGCACATATTCTCCTAGGTACACTTGCACACAGGTTTCAAGTTTATTGGCAAGTAGGCTGTTCCAAGCATCTTGGAGAACTTGCCACAGTTCGATGTAATTAGGGTGTCTCAGTTGCTTCTCTCTCTTCATCTAATCCCAGACCGACAGATCCGGGCTCTGTGGGGGCCATACCATCTGTTGAAGGACTCCTTGTTCTGCTTCTA
Organism: Moxostoma hubbsi; assembly: GCA_032164185.1. NCBI lineage: Eukaryota > Metazoa > Chordata > Actinopteri > Cypriniformes > Catostomidae > Moxostoma > Moxostoma hubbsi. Next base: position 8,280,086 of record JAVLUX010000117.1, read on the forward strand.
AGCTATTCTATTTGCAAAGGGAATGTTTGGAAATCTAAAATGGATACTTGTATTGACACACTGAAGCAGAAGATAGAAAATAACCATCTTAAGACAAACAGTGCTTATTTATTTATTTATTTTTACATCAACTGTGCCTAAGCCGTTTGAACAGTACTGAATGTACAGCATTACTGTATAAACCATTTTTGACAGCATACACGAGCAAGATAAGTATTGTGCAAGTAAATTAGAGTATAAAAATAAAAAAAATAACCTACATCAAGTCAACAGAACAACAAAAGGAAAATCAAATGTTACTGTAATTAGTAATCAAATATATAGCATTTCAGCATATATTTAGTAAGATTTAGCTGCAGGAATAGGAACACATCTGATTTGAGATCTATGAGTGTATCACTAAACTGCTCCATGTACATCTAACACTTGCTAAATGAGGTATGATAAGCACCTGTATATTTAAGGCTTAGTTACTGGACTTTTAGATTATCAACAGATTTTATTTACAATCCTGGCAAGGCAGATCTCTTTGCTGACAGTGCAACCAATGTTAAGGTTTCAAATGAACACACACACACACACACACACACACACACACACACACACACACACACACACACACACACCTGCTCAAACACTCTGACACCCACGCCCTCTGAGTATTATAAATAAATCACAAATCCTCAGCTCAGATTGTTGTATTCTGCTCCATATGTTTGCAGGTAAGCGAGATGCAAAGAGAATGAGAGAAAGAGAAAAAGTAGATTGTGAAAGACAAACACAGACGTATAAGCTCCAGAGGCTAACAAAAAGATTGAAAGTGTTGCAATGAAAATAATAAATAATACTGTCAAATCTGGGAAACCATTTGTAAGACATCAACAAGAATGATGCTACATATCTATGTTTGGAATAGTGTATAACAGTATATCTCGAGTATACTGTGTCTAGTATGCTAATTTTCTATATGCAAAAATACCCGGATGAGCTACTAGTTTTGCCAAAATGTTCAGTATATAACAGAGCATACCATAAGTAATACTGTATCGCACACTGCAATGCACTTGACTTGACCTTCCAGTTTGATGAATGAAGCAGAACTGAATACAGTCGTGATTAGCAATTCCTCTTTTGTGACTCATTATTTGACGAGACAAAAATTAATATATATTTAGGCAAAATTTTATTAAAAGTGCAAAATAACATTTTTATTTCTCAGATGCTAACGACACCACTCGCATGCAATGTGATGTGATAATGTTACAACAATGTAGCATACTACAAATGTTCATTGAGAAATAAATACTACTGTTTCACAAGCTATTATTATTAAACACTAGACAGTATACAGTATATATTTGATGCAGTATACATAATTTTGTAAATAGTAAGGTAAGAATTAAATTCCAAAGATAGCAATTACACACTGTATGCTAATGCAAAGCTAGCATCTTCTGTCCATCTGCCCACCAGGGGGCTCTCTCATAGCAGGACTTCTACATGTAGCGTGTTTATATTAAACCTGCTAATCTTTCTATAACGATCATGCACTTCCTCGCCCAGTGGCTCTGTCTGTTGGATAAAGGATGTACAGTAAAGGAAGCTGGACATGTTTTCTCTAGGCTCTGATTTCAAGCCCTGTGGTTGTGTCATGATCCGCATGCTACTGATGAGTTTTTAGACAGCTTTTCCTTAGAACTGTATATGAGAAGATATTAACCTGCTACAGTGATTTCTCTGTTATCTATGAAGCCTCCAGCCCTGATGAATGACCTACATTTTTCTCCTGCTTTCTGTCAGGTGCTCAATTTATGTAACTGAGGTTAAACACTCAGAAATAATGGTTTGAAAGTAGCACAAAGTATCTAAAGCTTGAAGCTGGCATCCTCATGTTGAGATCAAGTTGGAAATTACCATATTTACGAGATGTGCACACAAAAATGTCACAACAATGTCGTAATAAAAAGCGAGAATGTCTAAATTTTCCATGAGGCCTGAGTTTCCAAGTTGGGAATGTCAATTAAAGATTCATGGTGGAAGCTAATTGGTATTGGTCACACTTAAAGATGAAACATGTCATTTCTGTGCCACTAGCATCACCAAAGTGAATTCCAAAAATAAATATTTCTAAAGGTTTTCAAAAAGGTTTCCGGAACAAAACTCCATCCTACCATTGATTGAAAAAACTGTAAAGTCCTGCATCAAACTCACACCATCGATAAAGCACTGTTACACACTGCACGTCCTTTGCTCTTAATTTTTTTGTTGAACAAAAGCTAAAATGCCGACTGTGTTCTTTTGTGAAGTGAAAAAGAGAGAATTAAATATTTAAATATGCACAATGTGGCTATTTTATTCTGACGAAATTCACTTGAATGCACATCACATCGAAATTACAATTTCAAAACCCGTAAGTAGGAGCTTCACAGGAGGATTTGAAAGCAGCATTAGATCAATCGTCAGAATAAAATGATCAAACAAGAATGCCATGGAACCACCTAAAGCAATAAGCAATTATTCAGCTCAGTTCTTCATTTAACAGTGTTCAATCTTACATATAAACAGTCATCTCCTCTCTCTCTCTCTCTCTCTCTCTCTCTCTCTCTCTCTCTCTCTCTCTCTCTCTCTCTCTCTCTCTCTCTCTCTCTCCCATCTAAATTCCAGCACAGTTTCCACCCTGTGGACATTTCAATGAACTTTTCAGCAAATTGAGCCAGTGCTGCTAAGCAAACGCAACATCAGAGAAACTATTTGTTTCTGCACCCATTTAAAACACAATAACTCTGCACATATTGGGCTTTCATTAAGGATAGTGGATAAAACTTTAAACCCAACCGAATGTCCACAACACACGGCAAACATTTAGCACAGTTGAGTGATTGGGGCCTTGAGAGCTAAGCGTATTCCACATGTTTCCCAGATACATCATGTACATCATGGGAATGAACAGGAAGACCCTCTAATATCTAAAGTTAGAACTTATACTACTGGCCCTGCTATAAAAATACACCTACTGATATATATAAATAGGCCATTGTTGGTGTGTTTCTCCAGTAGATCCTGGTCTTGACCACATGAAAATGACTTAAAAAATTACTATTTGAATTTTTCTTGCTCTTTTTGAAATAAGTTTGGTGTACTATGTAGACATACTCCAAGGTTCATAACATAAAACCGTTTATGGAAACTAGCTAACAAAATGGGTCATTCCGAAATAATCGCTATATCAACAGTCACAACCATGTAACAACATTAACATATGACCACACTGATACTTATTTCATATGCAAAGTGGCTAGTAAATCAGAAGTCAGAAAAAGATCATTTACATAAAGAAGTTTTAAAGGTACAATTTCAAAACAGCATGTTTAATTCTTCTGGTCAGAGAGGAGGTGGAAAACAGTCATGAAAAACTTAATTACAAAAAAAACAAAATATTTATTGCAACCTGGCCTCATAGTGAAAACGTGAATCTATACATTTTTGCAAAACTCATTATATTGTGACAGTAACCCAGACTCAAAGATGGTGGTGAACTCAAATGCAGGTATTTATTGGAACAAACACAAACACAAACACAGACACAGACAGCAATTAGCAGGTGAGAGAATGAGCAGATCGATTCAGGAACAGAAAACTGTACTTGATGGTGGTTATTGTATTTGCAGGCTGAAGTATTACTTGGGCAGGTGAACCACACTAAGGGAAGGAGACGGAGAAGAGGAGACTTGGAATAAACTTCGGAAAATCGCTGGACAGGAATCATCAAGGTAGCATGCTGGAATGGCATCTGAAGTGTCAGGTAAGTAGAATGTAAGTGAGTCCGCATTAGGGTTGCAACAGTACGAGATTTTCACGGTATGATAACCGTCTCAGAAAATATCACGGTATCACAGTATACGGTATTACACAATTAATATTATCCGTTTCAATGACTCAAGCAAACACTTTATTATAATTGCAACTTGAAACCATTTTTTTTTATTGAAGTATGTGTAAAAAAGTCTACCTTTTGAAAATAAAATTAAATAGAATAAATAAGAAAGCTAACAGAATTAAAAAATAATCAAAACTATAACATGTTATAAAACCCCGGTTGCCCCGGCCTTTCTGTGTGGAGTTTGCATGTTCTCCCCGTGTCTGCGTGGGTTCTCTCCGGGTGCTCCGGCTTCCTCCCACCATCCAAAGACATGCAGGCTAGGTTAATTGGTGTCTCCAAAAATTGCCCTAGGTGTGGATGTGAGTATGAGTGTGTGTCTGTATATGTGTGGCCCTGCGATGGACTGGCGACCTGTCCAGGGTGTACCCCGCCTTTCGCCCAATGTTAGCTGGGATAGGCTCCAGCCCCCCGTGACCCTGTACAGGATAAGCGGTTGAAGATGAATGAATGAATGAATGAATAACATGTTATATATCTAAAGCATGTTAGTTTACATGTTAAATAAACTACTAAATGAAAAATAACATCAGCTGTGTGAGCTTTTAAAGTAATGTCCTATGATTATTAATAATTAACATACTGTAGGTGCACGACATCGCAGCCAGACTTCTCCTGTCCGTACCTTTAACTCAGTGGTTCTCAACTGGTTTTGCTTCGGGACAGATATTACATTGGATATCAAGTGGTGACCCACCATAATAAAAACATAACCTGTATATAATGTATCCTGGGTTGCATTTCCTTTTATGTTGCATAGTTTTGTTCATGGTTTTCAAGTACAAGGACATGCATCAAGTGACATTATTTAAGTTTTCTCTCCCACTTTTGAAATAATAATAATAACAAATTATAGTATTTATGAAAAAATAAGTACTAGCTGAAACACATCTTGAAACTTTAACTACAACTGTTGATATAAAATGAGGTCTAATAGATTCTACCTTTAGATTATTTCATATAACATTTTGTCAAAATATAACAGTTACTTTTTTACTCTTTTACTCATGTAAAATCGTAAAACATTTTTTAAAGGTGATGATGTATAATGAAAAATAAATTGGCGCACAGCACAGTGTTGCTCTTTTGGGTTGTGTGTTTGTGGTGGGAAGGTCAGGTGGATCCGTGACATACGTATATGTGTCCCCAGGTACAAATCGTTACGTTTCTAGATGAAATTAACACTATAGGTGCTTCAACAACTGTGTGTTTTATTCACATTCACACAAATCATAAGGTCAAAACCTTAATATACACTTTATTATTTATATACACTTATTAGACTTTATAAACATTTATTTTTCTCTCTCTTACACATACACTGCTATGATATGATATTGACTCACTTTTACTCTAATGTATCTAATGTAATTTATGCTTGTATTAAAGACCCACCTATTTATATGCACTTATTCTAATGTGATCAGCTTGGTAGAGCAATGAACATTGAACTTAGCACACTGTGGTTCAAGTCCGCTCAAGAATGCAAGCTGTCATAGAAGCAACATGAAAATACATGCTTGCTTAACAAAATGTGCTTTTCATTTCTACAAGCACATAATTAATCAGTCTCCATAAATAAAGCCACCCCCTGACAACAACAACATCCAAAAAAATCTCTTTACTTTTTTATATTTACACTTCTGTACTACTTTGGTTTACTGCTGACATATGGCACTGCTGTACAATGGTGGCTTTTGATAAATTGATTGTGGTTTTTTATCAGACAATTTATCTTGCATGATAAATTGCTTTTGCTAAACCTTTTAATGCAAATGTTAAGTGTATAAGTGGACTTCATAGGAAAAAAGAAAAATATTACATACAAAATATGCACTACAATATAGCCCCTTTGAATACGAAAATATCATTGGGTGGGATAGTGTAATGTCCCAAATAATTTCTAAGCTTTACCCATAAAATATGGGTGAAACCCCCTTTTCAATTAGGCTGTACACATTTAAATCATTTTTAAATCATTACAGCAGGAGGTGACTGAGGTAAAAGCAGAGACCGAATATGACCAGAGACATAAGTTTAAAAGTAATGCAAAACTTTCTGCACAGCAGGAGAGAATCTGTCTCCTTTTTTGCAACTCATGATTTTTTTATAAGGAGCAGCGCAGAGCAACACAAGAGGATCAAACGGTTATGTCAGACACTTTCACATGTGCATCCACCCACGCACGCACACAAAACACACTGTCCTATCCTCCTCTCTCTTTTTTATCGCCTGTCTCTATTTTTCTTTTACTTCTATTTCTCCACTCTATCTCACTGCCTCTTTCTCTTGTCTGTTTTGAATAAAGGGAATAAAACATAGAGCGATCTAATTCAAAGCCATCCATGTTTTTCAGCATTTCTTAAAGCATACTTATGGGGACATTTGGTCCCCAGAAAGTGATAAATACACGCTCACGCTCACGCACACGCACACGCACACGCACACGCACACACACACACACACACACACACACACACACACACACACACACACACTCTCTTTCTCTCTCCCTCTATTAAAACACATACCATCTAAAAAGCATAATGGCCATACTGTTGTGTTGTGTGGGACTTTCCATAGACATAATGGTTTTTAATACTGTACAAACTAGGTATTCTATCCGTTAACCCTACCCCTAAACCTAACCCTCACAGAAAACTTTCTGCATTTTTACATTTTCAAAAAAACATAATTTAGTATGATTTATAAGCTGTTTATTTTATGAGGACTGACACAGTGTCCCCACAACGTCAAAAATTTCGGGTTTTACTATCCTTATGGGGACATTTGGTCCCCACAAAGTTATAAATACACGCTCACGCTCTCTCTCTCTCTCTCACACACACACACACACACACTGCCGTAAGTGGGACACTGATAATAATTAGAAGGACCTGGGGCTCTTCAAAGTGATCGAAGTGTGGATTTCTATAGAATTGGAGTGCCAGTCCATATCAGAAAGCTTTGCCTACAGAACGACCAGCTCAAAAACTCCCACGTAGATGGCACAAGCACTGTGATCGCATAAAGTAAACACCAATCATGTTATTAGACTAAGATCTCTCAGATCTCAAAACAGCGGCAGTAGCAGTTTAATCTGCTCAGAGGAGTTGAGCACATTGAAATGAGTGCAAAGCTTGGTTCTGCATGAAAACAGAAAAAGAAAGAGAAAGAGAGAGAGATGCATCAGTTAGAATGGGTTGAAAATGATAGGCCTACACATTATAATACATCAAAAGTAACAGACAGTATTGTAACAGGTAAAGGTTGGGCAAGGAGGAGGCAGAAACTGGCTAAACATTCAATGTAAAGTTTAATGATAAAACTAAACATAAAACAAACATAAACAAACACAGACATACATGCAACGTGGCCGCGTGCATCTCTCTCTCGAGCTGGCACCTCCAGCTCGTCTTTATCCCCCTCCCGGCTGATTAGCCTGATTCAGGGCCGGCCGTGTGTCCTCGCGACCCTACCCCACCCTCCTGCTCTTCACAATTATATTCCGGATGGATCAAAAATATTACCATTAATACTGTACTCAGTGATTTTCTTTTGATAGGGCCTTTGTCTAGGAGCCCATTAACAACTTCTAATGAATCAGTAATCTTTCGCTTCGTATCATTTTCCAGAAAACTTTTAGGTATTTAAAGTTGACATGGAGCTACAGCCCTGATCTTCGGCAGTTATTAAATAATTGATCATCCGATACCAATGTTTGGCCGATACATTGGTGCATCTCCAATGGAAAGCTCAAAGTCACAGAGGAAACAAACTGTTAAGCAAACAAAAATCCTTTCTTTTGCTCACGTGTAATTGTTTAACAAGAAACAATTATAAAGAATAGGGAAAGATTACATAAACCAGGTGGTTAGGAGAAAGCTTGACAGAGCCAGGAAAGACACACTGTGTGATTTTGTTCTGTTTCCTCTGAGCTTGGCAAAGGCTCCACGCCACACTTAGAGAACCACAGTGCTGGATTTCACATATCGTTAGTAAGTTTAAAGGAAGATTTACCTGAGAAGACTCTGAGATGACATAACTGGATAAGATAGATTTCCATTTCCACTGTATTCAATAGTATTAATGTGATAGGGTTTTTGGGCAGGAGCCACACAAGCACACAGCTACCAAGCTAACTAAACGAGGACATTCTTTGGGCTTCTTTTGTTTTCACAGGTATAAAGGTAATAATAATTACTACAGAGTTCACTCTAATGCTCAGAACAATTAATTGTATTGAGCACTGAAAAATAAATCATACAAATTAGTTCAAATAAATTTACCTTGATGAGTATTTAGAACTTTCTCTTCCTTTTGAGTTCACCAAACTGACACCTTTTAAGTAACCTGAATTGTTTTATAGTTATTATTAAGTTATTATTATTATTACTATATTTAAGATTAGCTACACTGACCTAACCATGGTATTACACGTATGTATGTTCTGTTTGAATTACGTTTGAAATTAGGAAATAAACGGTATAATAATGGGCTCATATAAGTAAATATGCTCTTCAATTTTCAAAAGGGGGGAGAGAAAACTTGTCTTGAATGAACTTGTCTCCTTATATTTACAGGAACTAAAATTGACCAATTGAAGCTTCAGTTTGCTGTAAAAAAAATTGATGAGTATTTAGAACTTTCTCTTCCTTTTGAGTTCACCAAACTGACACCTTTTAAGTAACCTGAATTGTTTTATAGTTTTGAGCTTAAAGTTATTATTATTATTACTATATTTAAGATTAGCTACACTGACCTAACCATGGTATTACACGTATGTATGTTCTGTTTGAATTACGTTTGAAATTAGGAAATAAACGGTATAATAATGGGCTCATATAAGTAAATATGCTCTTCAATTTTCAAAAGGGGGGAGAGAAAACTTGTCTTGAATGAACTTGTCTCCTTATATTTACAGGAACTAAAATTGACCAATTGAAGCTTCAGTTTGCTGTAAAAAAATATATATAAAAGCTATTGGGCATTCCTCGTTCCTCTTTTTTTCAGGCTTTACTTAATCTATTTGTGTTGGGACAACATGTATATATATTTTTTTGGTTAACTAAAACTGGGCAGGGGATTTCTGATTCCCAGCATGCTTTGCACGGGACTCGACAGTGAGAATAAAGGTTAAAATGAAGTGATATATAATGTGTCTTTGTGCAAGATGTATGTAAAGGTGGGAACAATTGCTAGTGTTTAATGCTTTGTTGTGTTATTAAAAAGAGTTTATTTTGGAGATGTTGAAGTTTTGAGGGCTAACATTATGGTGAATAATGGATCTAGAGTTTAGGCTGAGGACAGGAACAAGTTAAGATTGTTAAATGTTGCTTTACTCATTAAACAGTTGCTATGCAAATCAAAGCCTAGTGTTTCCAATTAGCATTCATGCAGGTATGCACAATACAATAGAGGTAAAAGATACAAATTGTCCCTTGAAATAGGATACGCATTAAACTAGTAAAGAGAATGTCATTCTGAACTAGTTTGAATTGTATTTGATACTCATTCATTTCATCGCCACATACAAAGGGACATATCGTGGGAAACAAGATTTTCCTTGCTCTTTTGAAATAAGAGGTCAATGTATTATAAGTAGACATATTGTAACGCTCCTCAGTCCACCAAGATCATTTATGGAAACTAAATACATTTTTCTGTTATGCTGTCAGAACTATTAAAGCTATTAACATATGACTGCCCATATTTACTGTACATATGAACAACATTCTGAACTACAGCAATAAGTAATATCTTAAGAGAACATTTTTAAAATTTTAATCTTAAAGGTGGCAAAACAGTCTGTTTAATTACAAAGGGTCAGAGAGGGTGAAGATGGTTATGAAAAAACATTAATTACATTCTTGGTGCAAGAAACTTGACTAACATTATAAGTGAACTTAATCATATAGATAAAATGATATAACATTTTTGTGTGTTGTGGTTTCTGAAGGTGTAAAGAGCTCTGTTAAGTGTTTGTTATCTTTGGGCAATGGTGTTGAAAATGCAGGTCAGTCGGCTATGAAATGAGAGATCTGGACTTTTTATCGACCGTGTCCTCAGAAGAGCCAAGATGAGTGAAGTGCCTGGAAATGATCTCAGTGTATTAACACACACACACACACACACACACACACACACATACACACATACACACATACAGTCTCTCTCTCTCTCTCTCTCTCTCTCTCTCTATTAAAACACATACATCTAAAAAGCCTGGTCATATACAGTTTGTGCATTTCCAGATCCATCACTTAATGCAAGTAATCTGAAACGATCAATTTGTTACTGGTTACAAAAGGACACACTAATAGCAGAGTCTTCTTATAAACATCCAACTGTCAACTAATATCCACACAGAAATGAACACACACAAAAAATTTAAATGGTCAACATTTACCATACCTCATGTTATTCCAATTTGGCATTTCTTACATTCTTCCGAGTAACACAAGGAAACCATTCACTTCTATTGCATTATTTGTCCAGACAATACAAGTAATGGTGACTGGTGACTGAGGCTGTGTTTTGTGTTCCACAGAAGAAGAAAAAAGTAATATGGGTTTGGAACAACATAAAGCTCACCCTAAAATAATAAATTACAGAATTGCCATTTTTGGGTGAACTATCCCTTTAAAACTGAAGATACACTCCTATGCTTCTTACACTCCATCCCCCAAAACCACTGTCAACATAATAAATAATGACATTAATCATAAAACATTGCCATTCTGAGGCAATGGGTGTTTCTTAATTCTAAGAATGCAGAGAACGGACTTGTGTTCTTATGAAGACCAGTCTTGCCAAGCTACCTTGGAAGAATGAACTCGGAAAGACAGGAGGACGCAGAATGCGTCTATTGTGAGCTTTGAGGTGTGCTGTGATCTTCCTGTAGCGCACTAAACAGTCACAGAACATTTGAATCCAGTGAGAGAACTTCTGGCATTTTCACACCAGTGACAGCATTAATGTAATCACACCAGTGAGTTTTTGCAGGACAAGTGACATGTTAAAAGAATAAAGTCTGTAAACTCTTGTTTTCTCCATGTTTATTACTGTGTTATAATGCCCACAAAAACAACAAATGTTGACGGAGTATAACGACTCTCATGAGCAGTCAGACTTTCGCAAGTTTACACCGGGAAAATATTGAGGAAAAAATAAAACGATAAATGTCCTTTGTCTGACACCGTAGTACCGAGTTCTTGCCCACAAGTCACCATCCGATCCATCCTCGATTTCAAGGACACATCCGGGTATTTTCCCAGTGTTCTAGGTACTTGAATTCTTGAGGATTGGAATCGAACTTCGGCAGAGGATGATGATGTAGAACGAGTCCAAAGAGCTCAATTACAGTTTATTGTGTTTTAAGAGCTGTTTCTTATATCACAATGGCCAGAGCTGTTGTTTAATTACACTCTAAATCATCAACAGTCTGTCTGATACAACACAGATGCCACACCTGCAACCTCCATCACCGCAGCGACAGATGCCACTTTCACTTTTTATGACATCATTAATTAATCTCTGGGAAAATCTGCTCCGCTTTTTATTTTCAGTTACAAGATACGCAATCTCCAGAGTATTCTTCTTATCAAGGAGCCTAAAACAAAATGATCAAACACTAATAATCCCTTGTCTAGTTCCACAAGGTTATAGGAGAATAGCCTTATAGAAGTCCCAGGAGGCTTTAAAATGTGACTACGGTAGTGATGCATTCATTAAATTTAAAAACTAAATTTCTTCAAAATTGTCAGTGGTTTGCTTTAACTGCTAGTCAACTAATTGGAGGTCCTGTATAATTAGGCTGATTAAAGGGACATATTAGATGCATTTCTTAGGGGTTGTTCACATAGGATGCTTTCTTCAGTTCAAAAACCCCCCCAAAAACAAAAACATGATGCAACGCAATGGCCAAAGACTTTTATGTTGTTAAAATTTCAGAGAAGTTACTTCTTCTTCTTCATCCCCTTCAAACAATTGCCACAAAAATTAAAATTCATGTAATTTACTTGCAATTATGTTGGTCAGAATCAACAAGACTTTCTTCTGTGTAACACAAAAGCATATGCTAGCCTAGGTAGAATGTTGGGGACTGTCACCATTTACTTTTCATTGCATATTTTTCCCATACAATGAAAGCATATCATGACTGAGACTGAACATTCTGACTATTGTCTTCCAAGGGAGAAACCTTTCATACAGGTTTAGAACAACACAAGTGTGAGTAAATGACAACATTACTTTTATTTTTGTCATAATCTCTTTAAAGATAAAAAATATATTTATAAATGATGTCCTCAACAGAGCACAAAAGAAGTAAAAGAATAAAGTAAATGGATTGTTTGTCCAAAAGAGACAAGAGAGAGAAGAGAGGAAATAGAACCAGAGGTGCTGATGACAGAACAGGAGGGAAGGAACAAGTCACATCCTTAAAGAAGGGGGGGGGGGGGGGTGGCATAACCTTCATCATCACTTGTTTCTATGGCGAAGGAAAGAGAGTTGTAGAGAAAACTGCACAAGTGGTCCCACTTTATATTAGGTGTATTTAACCACTATGTACTAACATTAAAATACATACAACACAATTTAATTAAATTATTGTGTAACTACATGTTGTTCTGCAAAATTCTCATAAGATTCACAATTGCTGCCACTGAGGTTGGGGTACTTTACGGGTAGGTTTAGGAGTAGGGGTAGGGTTTAGATTAGGGTTAGGGTTTAGAGTAAGGATTGGGGTAGAGTTAGGTTTAGGATTAGGGTTAAGGTAAAGAGTTTAACTACAGATGTACTTAGAAACAATTACTTTAAATATAAGTACAATCCAACAACACGAATGTGCATAATAAGTACAGTGTATTAAATGCTTGACTGCATACGCATAGTTAAATACACATAATATAATGTGGGTCCAAGTTCAAATGAGATAATAAAAACTACTCATATACATTAAAATGGTTACTAAAACGTTTTGGTCACCATTCACTTGTCTAGGCCTACAGAGATGAGATATTAATTAAAAAATCTTTGTTTGTGTTCTGCAGAAGAACAAAGTCATACACATCTGGGATGGCATCAAGGTGAGTAAATGATGAGAGAACTAAAATTTCAGTGTGAACTATTCCATGAAATACTTCCTCTTATACCTTAACTCATATTTTCTTGTAAATAGCATTTAATCAAATCAAAACATGACAGGACATTTTTAAGGTGAACAGCAAACTCAACTCTTTGTTGAATTAATGAATAAAGACCTGAACATTTATATAGCGCTTTTCTGACACTACACTCAAAGTGCTTCATATAGTGAACAGGGGACTCTCCTCATTCACCACCACTGTACAGCATCCACCTGGATAATGCAACAGCAGCCATAGTGCACCAGAATGCTCACCTAACACCAGCTGTTTGCGGAGAGGAGAAAGTAGAGTGATAAAGCCAATTAATGGATGGGGAGTATTAGGAGGGAATGACTGATAAGGACCCCTACACTTTACGAGAAGTGCCCTGGGAATGACCAATAAGAGTCAGGATCTCAGATTAACGTCTCATCCAAAGGATGGAACATTATAGCCAACGAGACTGCTGATGTCATGATTTGTTAATGAAAAAGGAGTTACATTTTGGTATTTTCTCACCCAAAACTGACTGGATTGCTTCTGAAGACATGGATTAAACCACTAGGTCATATGTATTAGTTTTATGCTCCCTTTATGTTATTTTTGGAGCTTTTGGTCACCATTCACTTGCATTGTATGGACCTACAGTGCTACAGGTATATTCTTTTAAAAACCTGCGTTTGTGTTCTGCAGAGGAAAGAAAGTCATACACATGTGGGATGGCATGAAGGTGGGTAAATGATAAGAGAATTAAATATTTTGGGTGAACTATTCCTAAAAAATTTCCACTTTTCACTTAACTAGAGGGGTAAGATATCTTATCTTAACTAGAAGTAAGTAATTTGTGGGTTGACTTCCCAAAAAGTGTGATCAATCATGAAAACGATAATGGAGAGTGATCATGCATGATGTGACTTTTCACTTAATTTGAAATCCAGTGACAATTACCTGACAACTAAACACTAACGTGCCAAGGGAGCTTATTTTTAATTTTGAGATTGATTACGTTGTGATTTTGAGGGGTACATTGATTATCAGAGACTTCTCATGGCAAACAAACTGATATGACACTGCAATGCTATCGCAACAATAATCAAAACAAAGAGCGTGTAATTAACCGTGTTTTGAAAACCCTTCTCTATAAAACATTTGAAACACGCTTTATTATCATTTAAATGTAAGAGCTTTGACACATTAATGGATATTATTTAATAAAAGTTAATGATCGTCACTGACTAAACCTCCGCGCCCTACATGGCGTAACACACCTGCATCTTAACAAAATGAATGAAGATTTCCAATTGAGTTTCTAAGTTAGATGCATTTTGTTCAGTTGAAAGGTGGAAATTCAGACTCTCCGATTTGAATGGAATGCTTCATGAATCACTGCAACAACAACACAGAGCATCGCGGCTTTCCTCACAAGAGCAAACATTTGGACACACATACACACCAGGCGCTTGTGGCAGTGTACAGTAGGCGAGTGTTTCAAACAGCTAGACAGAGCGCAGTTAAATGGAACACAATGCAGCATCTTCAAAACTGAACTTTAATTTAACACACATATTAAAATGCAAAGGTTGTAGCATCTCCTGTTATTTGAAAATATACTGTTCAGACAGTCATTAAAAAAAACTGGTGTGCACTTTGGGGTTCACTGCAGATTTGGGCAGTGAATCTTCACATAATTTCAAAATATGATGCATTATATTTTGATTATGCAATCTTTTGAAAATTTGGTAACATACTATTTTATAACAGCCTATAATAAATAGACGATACACTGGAACAACAAGATGCAATGCAGCAGCCATGGACATTTGTCAGGCATGTTATTATATATATACAGTTATGAACATGTAATTGCCCCTTGAGTACTCGGCGACATACACCTTCAGGGTGGAAGGGGACAGTACTTGAGTAGACAAAATGACCAAAATGCCTATCCCTACTTAAAGCCTGGTGTTTCACATTCAGACACTCAAATGGATGTCTGGGTTTGGCAGAGATTTGTGGTGTCAGCAGTCTGGCATGAACATAAGAGTACTTATCTGGTCAGTTTCAAAACAGATTCAACATAAGATTATGATTTTATATGATTTTGAAGACATATTCCCAATTAGCTCAGTGATGATATCATGTAACATTCAACGAAATGTGGTCATACACCGATTACCTTGTTAAATCGGGAGAAATTAGATGAGTAATTTACGCACATTAACATGACACACACCTGCTGTGGTGACTGGCAAGTGTGAGCTTTTTCAGGGCATCGTGCCACAGCGATGTGCTCATCATGTCTCTCTTTCTAAGCCTTGTTCTCTCTAAGTTTTTTTTCTTGTTCTCTTTCTTATCCTCTGTCTTAGCTGAGGGGGATTGAAACGTATTCAAGAAAAAGGACATTTCAGCATTTGTAAAAATATCACAGTCAAATAGAAAAATGTCACTTTTCTCTCCCTGTCTTTGTTTCTCTCTCTTCCGTGTTGTTTTGGTAATCTCGATTATCTGGCTCATGTTTTTCTCAGTAGAAGAATGAAGACTTCTCCAGGAAGAGGTCTGCATTAACAAAATAATCCCTCCAGGGAGGAGATCTGATTAAAGGAAGGGCATCGCACTCAAGAGCATCCATCTCGTCCTCATTTTCCATCTCTCTCTCCCTCGCTCTGTCTTACCCTTCCATTTGTACATACTTTAATATAGCCGATACAATAATGTTTTTTATTCTAGTGCTAGATCAAGTCGGGCGAGAGAAAACAACAAGGATACCAAACCACTTTTCCCAGATACTTATTGTAACAGTCACAACTACAGCTACTTATTGTAGAAGTCACTATTACAGACAATTACTTGCTGTAATAGTCAAGCATAACGGCAACAGATATGCATCATAATAGTCACTGTTAAAGTAACATACTAGTAGCAATCACCACTACAGCTATACATACCAGAATAATCACTATTCCAGCTAGATACTTATTGGAACATTCATCATACAGCTTAATTTACTACTAATTGTAACAGTCACAGCAACAGCAACATATGCATATTGTAACAGTTAGTACTACAGCAACAGGTAGTAAACGCTACAGTCACTATAAGGCTACAGATTATGGATGCACCAATACCACCTTTTCTCTCCCAATTACTATTCTGATACCTGAACTCCTGGTATAGGCCATTACCGATCCCAATCCAGATCCGACACCAGTGTTGCTTCTTTATAAATCAGTTCATACCTGTACCTCACTGTGTGGAACAGATTGGGAGTACACTTACATGTGTAAAGGAACACAATCCTTTAAAATCCTCAATATACTTATCATAACAGACAGCATTACAGATAACTTTCTTTTCAATTTTCAAGTGAACAATATCCACAGCTTGTTTGTCATTTAAGCAGCTCAAATACAAACAGAACTCTAAAAATGTGAAAATCCATTCCCTTTCATGTGACATCATTTCCTGTAATGCTGAAATTTTTCCCTGTTAACGAGGCAATAATGTTACAAACACACAGACAGACAAACAAACAAACCAAATGTCAGTGCAAAGTGGGTCAAATATAATAACCGTCCAATCTGACATCATCATTCGACCAGGAGAAGACTGGAGGACTCACCCTGTTAAAGCGTTTGGCCTGGAAGAGGTGCCCGTTCACCCGGTACAGCTTCCTCCATCGTCTAGCTCCACGGCGGTAGATTGATTCTAGGAGAGAGAGAAAACGGTTGTATAGGAGCAGCATGGAGACTCAGGGAATTATAAATCAATCTCGCAACAGAACGAGAGATCAGGATTCAAAGAGGAGTGGTAGAAGGATGTAGATGGAATGAGGCGTAGCTGGTCTTGACCTCCCGTGAACGTGAATGGATTTCAACTGCTACTGGATAAAAACATGCCCCACTCAAATCCACAAAAGAAAGCTATCAATCCCCCCCTGTTCCCTCTCCCTCTCTATTTTGCTCTATCCATCTGACCCACCCTCTTCTTCTCTACTCACCCTGACATCACTGATCTCTGTCTTTCAAATCTTGTCTCTTGTCAATCTGTTATTCCCTGCAGCATCACTTTGGTCACATGTGGACTGTTTCATGGAAGTGTCAAGAATGTATATCAGGTCTTCATACAACAAGAATGAAACTTTGATCTTTCAGAGGGACTGTCTCTCTTGGGGTTTGTCATCATGCATTATGTCAGTGATCTGTCTCGTCACCATGACAACATGAACTACTGTATGACCTTTGAGAAGATTGGAGTGCATACACACCTGACTGTCCAAAACAGTGGATGCATCCCAATTCACAAACTATCTGCCATAAATAGTATGTACAGCAAGATTGGGATTATTGTCTAATCTCTCTCTTTCTCTCTGTGCTCTTATCGATTGTTCCAGTTGATCTGGCAGAACTTCATCATTTCTGAGACTAAAGGACAGTCTGTGATTTGTGTTCAAGCCCTGAAGATTTGCTGTGTCTGCTGCTCTTTCATGTCCTCAACTGCAGCTAGGTTACGTAAAACCGATAAATATGAACATGTTGGCAAAAATTTCAAGTGTCAGCCACTAATGAGCATCGAAGGTAATTCAAAAGCCAAGGATGCTTGTGTGTGAGTATGTGATATGTGTGTGTATTGGAGAGAGAGTGAGATCTAAGATAAATTCAACACTAAGAAAATCAGAGCCTGCATCGAACTTGCGTAAGCTAAATGTGACATAATATAGTAATAACTAAACATATCTCCAATAATATGAAATATAGTCAGTTTTGGAACATACAACACCCAAAATATCAGCGTGGATCAACACCCAACGTGTATACATGTATTACACACATTTAGGAATTCAAAGCACAGCATGGCTCACATCAAAACTTCACAACATGAAACATTTATTAACAGAACATGATAAAGCCGAAGCGTCAACAATCTTCCATATAATATCTCATCAATATGAGATGCCCCAGTGAAACATGTGGATATGAGTTGAATAAATCTGAACTTTATCTTCAAACCCCATGAGATCGTCTTTTGGGGAAAAACATTCATAATATAATAACTTTGTTAATATCTAACAGTCTCTTAGACTCCATTTACACCTGGTATTAATATTAAGCACTCTGGTGATTTGATCACATGTGGTTAGGTGAGACATATTGCTGTTTACACCTGGTCGGTTAAATGTGTCTCCTGTGACCATTTGTGATTGGATTTGGAGGGGAGGGTCTCTGTATCATTACGACATACATCAATCACTCTGCCAGTGTGTGTTACTGCATGATAATACAATGCAAAAAAGTCAGAAAAGACAAATAAAGCGTGAAAAAACGGCATGCTATTTCTCCCAGATGCAGCTGAAATGTAATCTAAGCACAAACACATCATTTTAAGCAGAATTGTCAGTTATTTTTGTGGATCACCTGTGTTAACCAGAGCTACAGATGTTCGTGCTCCTCATAAGTGTCCCTGCATGTTGATATCAGATACACTGAATAAGAACCATAAAGTTCTCATGCTTGTGTATATAGACGCTTTTTTCATTTTTACAATCGGATGGTTATTTCATTTTAAACCGTTCATAACCGGCAAAATTTAAACTCTTGTTGTAGCATAGCTACTGATTGACAGGTGAGAGGTGGTGCTTCGCTGCTGCCGGTGCGCATACAGGACGGATTAACGTTTACACCTCAAATGCAATGCAGTCATATGTGTTTTTGACCACATTCTTATGTGGTTTTTGTGATCCATTTTAGGCCCCATTTACATCTGTATTTAGAACTGACCATATGTAATGGGATCACCAAACACGCATCTTAATGCCAGGTGTAAATGGGGTCTCACTGTCTATTAATGTGTTAATTGCAGAGTTTAGAGAAAAACAAGTTATTTAATAGGATTAATAAATATATTTCCTAAGTATATTTCATAATTTATTTCTTATTTTTTAATTTTCCATAACCCTATCATGGCACCTTTTTTGTATAGGTCTATTCGACATAATCTTATGTTCCTAAAGTTTCTTTGAACAGTTTTCTATTCCCCTGTGAGTCTGACAAAAGTGAAGCATAAGGAGCCTTTAATCAATATATAGGGGCCAAAAAAGTATTTGGATTCATAACCCAGACTTGAAAATGTATGTTGTTGGATTACATAACAAAATACCCAACTAAGTGACATTTATTTAAAATAAATATTACACAAACACACTTTTTAAGCACAACGTTTCATAAAATGAAGCATGTTAGGATTCAAATTATATCATGACTATCATATAGTGGACCTCATCCACTAAAATGACATTGGAAACAGTTGTTGCAAAGATGGCTAAGAAAATTTGATTTATTTCTGAAAAAAAATAAATAATAATAATTGTTTAGCACCATTTGTTTACTAGCATCACTTTGTTTGATATTATGTTTCAAATGCAATGACATTCAGACATTTTTAAGAGTTACTGAAGTGTTTAAATTATTTTTGGAACTACTGTTTATGTTAGGTACAGATTTGCCCACACAAATCTTTGAAATGGGCCAGACGAGGACTAGTATATACACTGAAATACACCTATCTTCTTCCAACAAGCAAACCAATTCACAATGCTTCTCTGCTGCAACAACTCTGTGACAGACTTCAACAGAACTACTGTACAAACTATCTTCCCCCACACATCTTAATCAGACAGCCTCTGTGTTTTCTATCATCCAGGTTGGGGCTGGAAACACCACACCTGTCTCTTCACAGCAGTATTTGGTTTCTGAATGTCAAAGATTAAAGCGTAAACTAGATTTGCATTTCCAGAAGGAAATAGCAGTGCCTGCAATCCATTAAAAATAGTTACTGACATTTTTTAAGTAAGCTTAGGTTTTAGGCGTTGATTCTGTAAATAAAATTCTGCATCACAGTCACTTTACCATCATCACGATACTCAGCACACTTCTTGATTTCTGTCGCCTGTGTGAATCCACATTCAACGTGACACCATCTTAGATGTATAAAGGTTGAATAAATGCAAGAAAAAAGACCAGACTCATAAAAGAACAGAATTCAGTATGCTAACATTGCACTATAACTTTCTATCTTTGTAAGTCAATGAAATTATTCTAAAGTTTAGGCTGAAATGATCTACAAAACAAAGTTTGAATGGAATGGAGTCTACTCATTAAGCAGATTGGGCCTAATTAATTGCAGAAATGTAATACTAATGGTTAGGGGTTTAAAAAAATCCCTAGCCACAATGTTTGAGGAATATCAATATAGTGCTGCTTTGCAAGCATCATAAAGAAGTCTTGCATTTTTAGCTACTTATCCTGGAAAATGCCAATTGAATGATGTGAGCATTTCTTGTAATTCACTTTGGTCCTACAGTTTTTCTAAGAACAGGGGAGTAAATATAACAGTAGTCCACTGTAAGATGTTTTTCTATGGGTTAAGGGTGTAACCATGGTTTACTCACTAAAGTTCCTACAATACTCTCTTTGACTGTTGCAGTAGAAATTAAACTCAATACCAGCTGTCATAAATTCTGTAGCCAAAACAACTGTAAAACTGTAGTGATTTTGAGTCACAATGATTCAAACATAATTGACAGCATTGTAAAATCCAAGACAAGTTAACAGACCTCTCCATACAAACCAGCATCAAAGAAGGAACATCATGAGAACGGAAGCTCTACTTTTAAACCTAGGAGATAAATCCATTTTTAAACCAGAGCAGTTCTTCCAATGTTGAATCACAAGCATATATTTACCAGATTTCTCAGTAGAGTGTGATGGGGAAAAAAAAACATGAATGTTGTATAATTAATGCTTAGGCCTTTCTCTTATCTCATTTTGTTTAAAATGAGCATGATCTGTTCACGTCTTCTCAAATCGGAACGTGTTTGATGTTGCAAAGCATTCACTGGCCTCAAAAAGCATTAAACTATAAAAGAAAATCCATCATTAAACGAATGCTAGATGACTAGATTGTGTTAAAAAAAAAAAGTTTCAGTCATTTTAAAGGCTATATGATTATACAAGCTGGAGGGTTTTGTAAATAAGCAAACAAAACTACAAAAAGTATGAAATTATAAATAGGTCACCTCCGCAAACAGGACCTTTTATGATGGAATGACAAAAACAAATAGCTCTACTTCTAATTCAAATATTCCATTGCACATTATCTCTAAAATTGTAAAAAATGTATTTTGTAGTAATACAATTATAAATTGATTTTCTCACTTTCTGGAGAGCTGTTGTTTTGTTGGTCCTTATAAATCAGAATTGAACAGATGATGTCCCAACACACAATTACACAACAACACCTTTGCTTGAAATGTGTCTATGTGTGTGTGTGTGAGAGAGAGAGAAAGAGAGGGCTAATTAAAAAAACAGAGTTGGGTCTTTAGCGCATTCATCACAGAGATCTTTCTCTAATCTTATTAATTTCACCCCTACAGGGAGACCTGGAAAAATCGCACTGTGCTGTTGCCATAGTTACCACTGCACTTTTTTGGTCATTATATCCAACATTTGACCAAAGAGAGAGAGATCTCTCAGGCAGTAGGATGTAACATCACATCAGAGGCACATTTATTGGCTCTTCCTGGATTATTAAACTACTAACGGTGTGCAGAAAGTCTACTACCCTGCTGTTAAAGGAATAGTGAGCCCAAAAAGACAACGTCAACACCCTTATGTATTTTCAAACCTGTATGACTTTCTTTCTTCCATGAAATACAAAAAAAGTTATTTTTAAGATAAATGTTTATGACTCAAACAGTAATCTGATATCCATCCATGTATTTTTATGCACATTTTGGGATACTGAATAAAAACTGCTGTATGGAAACCACAAGATGCAGAAAAATCTCCAAAATGTGCATAACAAACGTACAACTTAAACAAATTATAGATGTGTTTCCATGAACTATGTCGCTCATCCTGAAAAACCAAAGCCTGCATAGAGGCTGCAGAGCAAATCATTTG
Source organism: Moxostoma hubbsi (assembly GCA_032164185.1). NCBI lineage: Eukaryota > Metazoa > Chordata > Actinopteri > Cypriniformes > Catostomidae > Moxostoma > Moxostoma hubbsi. Next base: position 8,302,108 of record JAVLUX010000117.1, read on the forward strand.
TTTACAAACATGAACTGTGCCAAAGAGCAGGTTTATTGACACTTTATTTACAAAATATCTTGTAGATCCACACGGTAAAGTCATAAGGATGGAGGATTGCACACACGTAGTGCTCCCAGAACTGTGTGACATGTTGCCGCTCCCAGACATGAGAACATTTCTTTACTGTGTTTTGTCTGTGTGCTCTACACCGCAAATATTTTATTAATAAATGAGTCTCAGTGGCTACAATTTCTGCGGAAGTGACGATTTTGTTCTGCTAAACACATGGGATGGAAACGTGGCTTTGTTCGCACATTGCTGTGGCTCAGGTGGTAGAGCGGGTTGGCCATTAATCACAGGGTTGGCGGTTCATTTCCTGACCCACATGACTCCACATGCCGAAGTGTCCTTGGGCAAGCCACTGAACCCCAAGTTGCTCCCAATGGCAGGCTAGCACCTTGCATTGGTGTGTGAGTGTGTGTAAACAGTGTAAAGCGCTTTGAAAACTGCTAAGGATAAAGCGCTATATAAGTGCAGACCATTTACCATTGTGTCTGCGATATTATGGTTTTTCACATGAATTAAATTCGCAACTTGGATGGAAACATAGCTAATAAAATCTTTTTGTACAATAACAGTGAATGGTGACTGATGTTAATATTCTGCATAGCATCTCATTTTGTGTTCAACAGAAGAAAGTCAAACAGGTTTGGAAAATCCCTTTAATTCAGTCTAAGGTGGTCTTCTAGCCTGAACAAGTTGGTTTGACTTGTCTGTTTTTATGGGTATAGAGGGGTTTTGGGCACTTTTGAACTTGTCAGTTGAGCTAAACCAGCAAAATACTAGCTTAGCCAGGCAGGGAGACCAGCTGGTTCAGCTTAAACCAGTAAACCACTTTAGATATGCTTATTTAGAAGTAGGCATGAGTAATCATGTTCAGTCATGCTGACTGGCTGAGTGCACAGATCTGGTAAAATCTCATTGCTTTGCTGCACCCTCAGGGACATCAGAGGGCAATTTGTCCATCCTAAATATAGCATAAAGGCATAAATGTGCCCAGGGTGTCCAACAAAAACAGCCAGCATTCTTACAATGTTTCTGTGAAGCAGTAGCACACTGCCAATTTCATATTGTTTCAAAGACTTGAACATGAAATCATCAAACTTTTTTTTTTCCTGATATGAGTCATCATCTAATATAAGTACAATTTTTGAAAAAGTACTATTCGTTTCTTCATGTGTACACTTTTTAATGGGGAAAAAAAATACCGAGTGTAGCTTTAATGAATGAATGGATGTGATCTGTGAAGAATCACTCCATGACAGAAAATTACGGTTTGTGCTCTTTGTGTTTATAACACCTGTCCTACTCATTATTAGAGAACATCTGATTCATAACAAAGCCACAGGATGCCGGTCATCTGTCTACCAACAACAACAATTACTAGGGCTTCCCCCCCGATAGTCACTAACCGTTAGTCGATGAGAAGAGTCTTGGTCGACCAAGTTTTGATTGGTCGGTTGGTTGAAAAAAAAAGAAAAAAAAACTCTGCAGGAAAACGACGAAGACCAGTATTGCTGCTGGTTGGACAGGGTTAGGGTTATGTCTACACAATTAAGCAAGACACATTGATTTCATACTTCGAACTTTATTTTTTATTTATTTTAACTAAAAGTTCAAATGAAACTGGAAAAAAATAAGTGCATTTAAAATGTGTGTTGTTCAACTTTTTGAAAGAAGTTTTACAACAGTTGACAACATCTCTCTACTTCAAAGTACCTACTTCATAAACCTACTTCATCTGTGCATTCTCTACCGGTAGGGTATTTCGTTTTCCGGGAAAATACATCATGTGTGTGAATAAATTTGTTTTGTTCCCTCCTTCACTATATATATATATATATATATATAAATTAAATTTACCGTCAGGCAAGTCTCCGTCTAAACATGCAGGTCGGAAAATTACTTACACAAATGAAGACATAAAAACAATTATAAATGTAAAAAATTATAATTATAATGATGATAATAATCACTCATATAAAAATCATGGTTCGAGGTGAACGCATTTTTGCATTATTTTATATAGTTTGTATTATTTTACAGGCTGCAGAGTTGCGTTCACAATGAACTGCTCTGTGGAAATAAAGTGAAATGAACTCAAAACACCTCCTGAGCTGAGATGTGTGAGGTCATTTGCAGCACTCATAGACGCGAGATCCTTAGATGCGTGTGTTCCATGAGACTGCATGCCTCTCTATCAGCAAGTCATGCGCATTGACAGCTATTCTGCCATCTGTTCTTAATAATATAATAAAGTGTGTTTCTTCAAGCGAGTGTCTGTGTGTCTACGGGCAAATTATTGTAATATTAATTTGATGATAATAATAATAATAATAGTCTAATAATAATAATATATTAGATTAATGGGAAAATGAGCCAAATATCGTCTTGACATGGTCAAAGGCATCAGCTATTGGCAATCACTATTGGCAACCATCATCGATCCCGGAGATCATCGTCTGTCGGCAAAACCCAAATGTAATTAAATGAATATCATAAACGTGCGACGACTAGACGACTAATGGCTTAAATGAACGAATACTAGTCGACTAGGAAAATCTTTGGTCGGGGGCAGCCCTACAAATTGCAGTGATGATAGACGTGTGTGTGCGTGTGTGTTATAAGGTGAATCAGGCATGAATTTTGCTCTGATTAACAAAGACAAGTGAACATGTTAAGTGCACTGTGTGTATTTAGTCATGATATTAAATTAAACTACAGACTTGACTTCGTAGTGTCATGTGAAGTAACTGTGCTGTGCTAATTCAAATGGAGCTGTGCAGAATGCCAGCGTAGACTCTATTCAAACCCTGCATATGTCCTCAGGTGGAGTGTCACGCTCCGTCCACTGAAGCAAGGGCAAATTTATAATGACGAGTGAAATCTCATGAGCGTGCACTGACTGGGCAGTTGGTGTCCCCAGATAAGTACAGTCATTCAACAGGAGAACAGGAGGGTAATGAAGGACAGCATGGATTTTGAATGAGAGTGCAGCTATGATTAGTCATTAACATTCTGCCAATTAATGTCAAAAGATCATGCTCATTGCACTTATTAAAACATCATATTGTCTGTACGGCGTGTGCTAATGCCTATGATAGATGCGTATCCACGGTAGCCTAAAATTTTTTTTACATGGAGCAGGTTGCCTCGTGTTGGTTGACATTTTACAATCCTATAACCAGCCAAATACTGCTTTCTTTATCTCTGTAAAATCACTATTATTGGACAATTTCACCCATGAGAAAATGGCTGACTGCAAATAGGTTATTTTTCCAGTATATTGGCACTGGTTGAAAACTTTTTCTTTTGTAAGATGCAGCATCCATGCCGCTAGGTGTCAGTATACAGTCCAAGAGCCATAGACCGATATGGCTGAAGCAGTATGAGTAGTATGGGTAGTAGTTGCCTTTGCCATTCCGAAATCAGCCATAGACAACTTTTTGCACCTTTAACACTAATGAAAGTAATGCATCAGAGAATGTTCCGACATTTGTCAATGCTTCACTCAATTAAATACTAGACAAATGCACCATTAATGGTAGTCTAGGTTAAAACAATTTTTATGTAGCTCCAGTAGGAATCCTGGCAGTGATCCAAAGTGCTGACCTTAAATTGAACAATAGGTTTGGAGACGGAAAGTCTACCACACTGGATATCACTGAAATATCTGCCACTGGCTATGAAACGAGAGTAAGAACAAGAGTTACAGGATAATCATCCATCAACAACAGAACCCAGAAAACCAACATTCTTATATACACGCAAAGTAGTGATGATTAAATTTCATTTGCAGATAAATAGAACATCTAAATTAATTGTTATTTAGTTAATAAATAACATAGTTAATCATAGTTACATAGTTAATCTGTTAATAGTTATTTGTTTTCTTTTATTTAGCTGATCTGAGCTGAATCCAAAATTATTTACAAGAAAGAGAGATCAGAAAGACAGTGAGAGAGAAAAGTTATCACGCGATTTCCATCGGTAATGGGGAAGCTACTTTAAAACTGTACGTTAGCTTGCCAAGCCAAAAGCTACTATTTATATAAAGTATATAAAGTACAGTCTAGCTACACTTTTGAAAAGGTACATTAAAAGTACATTGCAAAGCTAAGCTACTAGCAAAAAGCTAAGTACATTGAAGTTATTTACAAGGACAATTAAAATATATTGCTTCAAACATTATATTATATAATATAATAACAGGAGCAGTATTTTCTTTTTGAATTAATTATTGAAACAATATCTCATGAGCAAGAGTGCGATATGGTCCTACATCAGCACTGCTGTGATTCGGCTGCACGAGGCCGAGTGTCGTAGGTAATTACAGCAGTGCTGATTTAGGGCCATATAGCACGATTGTGAGTGTGATATTGCTTATATACAACAAGTAAAAGTAAATTAAAAAAAAAAAACAGGAAAACCGAGAATGGTCATAAAAACACATTTGTGCTTGGAACTACTTTCTTACGCGACGAATCAGAATCTGCCGTTGCTGGTTCAAAATAAATGATGCGTCCAAGACTTCGTTAGTAATTCAATAAGTTCACTTCAGAAATAGTATCAGGGCTGTTTCTAACAAGTTATCCAATAAACAAGGATAGACGGCTGGATGTGTGTGTGTGTGTGTGTGTGTATGTGTGTGTGTGTGTGTGTGAGAGAGAGAGAGAGAGAGAGAGAGAGAGAGAGATGCTGTCAGCTTTAACAGTGGAAAATAGATGTCCAAGAGGGGGTATTCCTCTCTATTTCGGGGTAACCGGTTCACAAGAGTCATTCACTATAGAAACAGCAATGTCTTCCGGCATTGTAAACAGTATCCAATGTGGAAACTCTGATAAAAATTAAGCACTTGAGTTCTGTAATAAATCAGTCTATTGTGTCTCTCAGCATGAGCCTTAATCCTGAAGTTGTCCGTTTAAAGAAGTTTAAAGCTATTTCCAAGCTTTGGCAATGTATTAGTAATACAAGCGATCATGAAGAGCTGTTCTATATAAACAATGACTAACGGGTTCACTTCACGTCACGAACTGGCTCATATTACACACAAAAAAAGATATTTTGCCGCCACCACCTGCTGCTAACATATGTAATTTCAAAAATAAAGACAGTAAAATTAACTCCTAACAGATACACTTTAGTTTAGAACAGTATGAATATGGAGTGATACACACAGTGAAGCGTCGGAGTGCTGATGCTGTCCCACCATCAGTGCTCATCCCGTCTCTCGTCCAATCAGATTCGAGGACTGGAACTAACTGTGGTATATTATTGATTATTATTAATCTTGATTTGGGTGACATCATAAAACAAACAAACATTTGTGTGTCATTGACAAATAACATTGTTTAAGTTGATAAAGAAAAAAAGGAAATCCTTTAAAAATCTAGTTTAAAATGAATAAAACACAAGTTTGACGAAATGAAATCTATGTGTCCATGTTGGTTTCATACATTTAAAAAAATATATTTTTAGCATCTACTAGAAAAAAAAATTATTCACTTATTTTAAAATGTCAAGTGGTGTGACCACCAAGAAAAAGGTATTAAAATAATTTCATTGAACTTTCAAAACCTGAATTTACACAATGTAATAATTGATTTCTTAAAAGTTTTTAAACATATAATTTAAGGTAAAAATATGTTTTTACAAATATTATGAAATTTTCAGTCCCGAATATCATTTTTTTTTCTTATAGCTACTCTATTTGACTGGTCAAAATGTGCTATTTCATAAAAATAGCAATAAAGGAACTTTTTATGAGACTTTTTTCTCTGGATGGTTCTACTCCCCAGAAAAAAAATGTCAAAAAGACTTTTGACTTTTTGAAAATTGAAAACATGCTCATCATAGTAGAGGTGTACTTAAGTAATAACTTTTTTAAGTTGTGAATTTTGGTATAACTTAATAGATCTGGACAAAACAAAATTGCATCACGTCATTCACCGATGTACACTAAATCAGAAAGAAAAAAAAAATACAATATAAGTGAGTCAAAACAGTGATGAAAAATAGCTTTTAACTTCATATTTCAGTAAGGACTTCTGTGTAGACACTCGAATTGGCACTAACTAAACCAATTCACTAAAACAGATTTTACATTTCCAAAGCTCCTGTACATACAGTATGAAAGAGAGTGAGGCTGCCTCTGCTCACTTGTCTTTAAAACTGCATGCGCATTACAACTTGACATAAAAAATTGCATTGGTGTAATATTTTGCTGCATCTTTTGCTGGAAAAAGTAGCTAATTACTTGAAAAGCAACACTGTTTTGAAAACAGCTGAACTACTGTCACGCAACTAATCATGTAGTTAAATTAGTAACACCGCTACTGCTGTTAATCTGAACACTGATTTCCATTTAGCGTCCTCTCTCCTCGCTATGATTAATCATGTTTATACCTCCTTCAGCAGTCTGAGAGCACACCAGTGTTGAATCAGCCCACATTCTTCCTCCACCTCCCCCAGTCAGAGGAACTATGACGAGGGAACACAGCGGCACCAGAGTTAATGCTGGACCTTGCGAGTCCTGGAACGATGCAGAGAAGCCCGCCATGGCACACCACGGTGACCCAAAAAAGCTCCAGCCAATGCAAAATGTCCTATGTGAGGTTCTCTGTCTGGTGAGCGTGTAAAGGCCAGGGGCTCAGAGAGCACGTCCAGTTAAAATGGGCTTAACTCACTTCCACACATTGTTGACTGGACTGGCAGGAAGATGATAAAGGGGGCTTTCCTCCGCTCTGAGGGTGTGTGAGATCAAAGAAGGCAGTGGGATTTCAGCTGAATGAAAGACTAGGACCGAAGCTCACGGTTGGAACATAGCAGGAGCCAAAAATTAATGTATAAGAGCCCTTATATTCGGCCACTAACTTGAACACTGAAACACTAACGCTTCTGTGCTTGGCTGCTTTAGACTGACTCTTCTTAGAGAATAGAGGCTTGAGAACAGGTTGTCTCCTTAAAAGCTACAAAATTTCATTTTTTAGCACTGAAAGTGTCTGCATGAACTTGCTATGACCTGATAAATCCAGAAACACATTTCAAATCCCTAAAGCTCTGTGATTAAATCATTGTACTGGTGGTTGCTTGTAAGCATTGCTGCTCTGTACCACTGTATCCAAGTACATGTCACTGGATATCGCTTGTCTACCACCAATGACTTCAGGTTGCTTTAATGCTATTGCTTTCACGCTATCAGTGAGAACACCCCTTTAAAAGATGGAAAGTTAATAACAAAATCTAGAAACAGTTACACCTACCATTTAGAGCTTCCTGAGAAGAAGATTGAGAGCAAAGATGACCTTTGCTTAACTTTTTGTGCCCTTAAGTAAAATAACCTGATTGGGCCTTATCATGGTAAAAGGATTTTCCTTGCTCTTTCAAAATAAACTAAAACTAATTTTATGTCAGGTTATTTATTTATAGCAGCACAATTCAGGCCAGTATCAGAAATTAAGTTTTACATTAAGGGGCAATTTTTGCCCCCTGGATTTGATTTTCAGCTGCATTTTTTTACATTTATGGAGAAACCATTTAAAACTTAAACTCATCTTGTCTGTTTATGTCAAAATATGTCAATTTAATCAATTCCTTAATACAATTTGACAAGATTGAGAATTTATTACCTCATCTCCAAAGAGTTAAATCAACCTCAACTCGTATTTTATGCCATAATTGATATAACTAGGACTATAATAGAATATTAAGAACTATATGAGATGTTACATATAAAAAACAAAACAAAAAAAACAACAACAGAAGAATCCATTATGTGTGCATTTTTTGCCCCCGCATTTGTAATTTCTGGGTCATTTTTATGGCATTTGTGCCCTGAGCCCCTCTTAATTTCGGACCCTGTTTCAGGCCAAAATTTTGTGAGCCTGTCACAATGTAATTGAGGTAAGGCAAAGAGGCTGTTTTTGAAGGTATCTGTAAGAAAGCATCCTATTCATTTCACATGTGAAGACGAGGTTTGACCATTTACATACAGAAGTTTTAAAGGTAAATAAGCAAAAACAGCATGGGTAGAAAATAGTAATTTAAAACTTTTAGTGCTTTGGGGAAACAAACTACAGAATTTCCTGAACAAATGTTTAAAATGGGGCAGATAAGGCAAAGTTGAAGGGGAGGCCAAATACTCCAACATTCTTCCAACAAACAAAACAATTCACACTGTTTCACTTCTGCAACAACCATGTGACAGTCTTCAGCAGAACTACTCGAAAGCTTCCCCCACACATCTCCCTCAGTAACTCAATAACATAATTCTTCAAGGATGGGGCACCTGTAAGCACTGCTATTCATTTTACATGCAAAAAGATGAGCTAATCATTGCAAAGGTCATTTAACTAGAGAAGTCTTAAAGGTTCAGTGGCAAAAACAGCATGTTCAATTCTAAGGGCCAGAAAGAGGGTGGAAAACTAAATAATGTCTGTTTTTGGGGCAAGAAACCTTCTACTAACCTTCCAATTGGGCCTCAAGGAAAAAAATACAATGCTATAAAAGTGTAGGCTATGAGTTCTTCAAAATCATGTTATAAAATTTAAGGAGCACAATAGCGATTGTGAAAATGACAATGAGCAGTTTAGCACCAGCACACTGCCCACCGGTATGGATATGGTCATTTCAGCAGCAGACATTAACACAATTTGTTATTTGACAAGAAGGAGCTTCATAAATCACTGCAAAGCAATCAGAATCACTGTGAATAGGCTTCTTTGAAGTTTTATTACTTCGTTTAAATGGAATTTAATTTATCAGCCGTGCCATAATCAAGGAGATTAGACAAAATTTGATTACTTTGGGAGTTAGCGAACGGCACGAGACTCCCCATTCATCCCAAACTAACATGCAAACACTTCAGACTCCTGTAGAACAGGGATGTGCACAGATATTTTGAGGGGCAGTGGCATCAAAATAGTTGGTTGACGGGGGAATGTACGATCTTCATCGAACTGGTTGGGTGCGGGTTCGCTATAAATATAATTTCTTTTGCTCTGTGTTATGTATTTATACACATTTGCAAGTCTAATACTCAATGTAATACATTGAGTATTATTAAAGTCGTTATAATTGATTATTAATTCCATAATCGATGCATCAAAATTTCAGCATAATAATTATGCATTTTTACACCCAACAAACTGTTATTAAGCTTAAAACAAGTTATTCTATTTTGGTGTGCAAGCTTTTATTTTGTGACATCTGAACACCCTGGAACACCTGTGGCTACGCCACTGCTGCGTCAGAGAGGCACCCCAGCAAAAGGCCAACCCCTCTGCATATGCCTGCTGTAAAACACTCCATGAAAGCAATTACACACTTTTTTATGTCTCCCACAATTGTCAAACTACACAGATCACAACACTCATTTTCTGTGATGTAACTCATCTGAACTGCTCTTGCGTGGGATGAGAGTGTATCTGTACATTTCATACAGAGTGTGTGGGTTTATCTGGACCTAAGTCAAATACACACACATAGACACATACGACTTGACAATCAGTGAGTCGAGCCTTAAAGAATATTGTGACAACCGCCACCTCCACAACATATTTACATAAACATAATACGGATGAGCTCAAATGACTCTGTGAGCAACCAACACAAACATTATAGAAAGAGCATAGAATAAAGACATAAAAGAGTGGAATGTGTCAAGAAAAAAGGACACACAAAGTCATAGGTACCATGCGAACGCGGATGAAGAAAGAAAAAAAAGGAAAATTCTGCACACAGTGACTTTTCTAAGAGATTTATACATCCAGAACATGGGGAAAAGAAAGGTTTGTGATTGTGTGTGTGTGTGTGTGTGTGTGTGTGTTAAAGGTGAATTGTGTAACTTCTGTGCCATTAGTATCATGTAATGTAGCCTAAATAATGATCACGTTTCTCTAGCAACACATGCAGCAAATCATGGTTCATGGTGTTACTAAATTTACTAAAACCACATCACATCAAAGAAAACTTCTCTTCAAGCCATTTAATGGGATATTTAAGTCTTGGGCTGATTGTAATGTGTTTTGAATCATACAGTGGTAACAGATTCCACAGACGAGAATGAATCACAGTTATTTAAGGTAAAAATGTGTCTGCAAACCTCCAGCTAATGCATATACTCATACTGTATACTGCATAACACATACACAAATACATTCACACAAAGACACACTGTCATCCCTCATATCACCTTTCATTCTTTTCTTTGTCTAAGATCATTTCTGATACATTATTAAATTTGGTAGAAGTTACGTAGATGTTTGTTTTGTGTCTTTGTATCAGATGGGCCACAGTAATAATGTCTAACCTGTCTTAAGCAATGATCTTCAAGAAGTTGTATGAGAGAACAGCAACAATGTGTCATAACTGGCCAGTTAATATTTCACCTTTTGAACAACTTTTGAAAATTTGTGTTGATAGAAATGCCTTAAAAAAAAATAAAGGAATAGTTCACCCAAAAAGGAAAATTCTGTCATCATACGTCCACTCGTGTTACTCTAAACTGTACTACTGAGCTAAGTCAGATGATTTTCAGTAAATAGTGAATTAAATTTGGGACTGTTCCTGAAGTGGTATGGACAAGTTTATGCTAATATTTTTTATTTATTTATTTTTCATTTTAGAGCTTGACAGTTCTCCTTTACTTTCATTATCTGTAAAAGAGTGACCAGGATATTCTTCAAAAATGTGTCTGTTGTTTTCCACAGACAACATGTTTGCATTGGAAGTTGTATTGTTGCTTCTGAATGTTCCAGCACCCTTACATCAGCCCCATTATGCCAAGTTACTCAGAAGAGGCATCTCCCAAGAAACACGTCTGCATCGGTTCAAGTGTGTTTACATTTTCATGTGGCGCAACCCGAAGCATGTTGCGTCAGCCATGTGGGAGACCTGGGTTTTCATCCCACATTGAAACCTGAAAGAAGTTGTGTTCTAATAATTAGTGACGAGCATGATTCAGAGGTTCCATTTCCCCTCTAAGAACACATTTTTACTCCACTGAAGGATACGTTTAGGGTCTGCAGGAATTTCACTCGGAAATTGGGGATCCCATGTGCCCTTACAATTAAAAACACTTTCCATTTTGACCACTGGAGGCAATGCTTCACAAAATCAGTGCCGAGTTTAGCTTAAAGGGTTAGATCACTCAAAACATTTAATTCCCTCATCATTTACTCACTCTCATGCCATCCCATGCCATCTTTCTTTCTTCAGCACAAGGTAATTTTCGTAAACTAAAACAACAATGAAAACTAACTGTAAAAAAAACATTTGTGTAAACTGAATAAAATAAATAAAGAACATAATTGGAAAAACTGAAAACTAAACTAAAATAAATTTTTATGGCTCTGAAACTAAAATAAACTAAAAATAATCTTGAAAAATATTAAGTTTTCGTTGCAATACGTTTTTAAAGCTTTAAACCCGCCATAACCATAACATGAAGATACCACTAGATGGCAGTAAAAGATGGTCTATCGACCTCTTTGCATTAGCAACAGAAGGGAACACACCCTGGGGTGCTGGTGCTAGGCATGCCGTGGAATCTCAGTTCTGTTCAATATTTATTTATTTTTTTGCTACATTCATAAAAGTACATTTATAAAGGACTAAAACTAAATTGGAGTGAAAATTAAAAAGGAAATAGAAATAAAAACTAAATGAAAAATGTAAAACTATTATAACCATGCTTCAGCAGGACACATCTGAAGAAAAAAGAAAAATATCTTACCTCAGTAGGTCCTTAAAACACAAGTGGATGGCGATCCGAATTTTGAAGCTCCAAAAATAACAGACGGTCAGCATAAATTTCATCCATATGACTCCAGTGGTTAAATTAGTCTTCTAAAGCGACATGATCGCATTTGGTGCAAAACAGATAAATATTTAAGTACTTTTTAACTATCAACCATCACTTCTGGTCAGCAGTAGTATGTGCGTGTGATGTAATCGAGTTGGCATGTTCACACAAGAACTGCGCTGTTTACAACTGAGTAGGAGGAACACTGTACCAAAACTGTTGGTTTTGGTTTAGATCTGTAGTTGTATCTGTTTGTTTAGTCACATTTGTGTGCTTATCCTGGATGTCTCAACCCAGAGAAAAACAATTGAGATTACAATTTGGAATGCCCAATTCCCACTACTTAGTAGGATTAGTATTTACTCACCTCAATCCGTGTGGCAGAGGACAAGTCTCAGTTGCCTCTGCTTCTGAGACAGTCAATCCACGCATCTTATCACATGGCTCGTTGTGCATGACACCGCGGAGACTCCCAGCATGTGGAGGCTCATGCTACCCTCTGCGATCCACGCACAACTTACCATGCTCCTCATTGAGAGCGAGAGCCACTAATCGCGATAACGAGGTGGTTACCCCATGTGACTCTACTCTCCCTAGCAACCGTGCAAATTTGTTTTCTTAGGAGACCTGGCTGGAGTCACTCAGCACACCCTGGATTCAAACTCGAGACTCCAGGGGTGGTAGTCAGCATCAATACTCCCTGAGCTACCCAGGCCCCTTGAGGTTTGCTATTTTGAATGATCCATGGTCAATATTTCTCATTTGTTGCGACAAAAAAACTTTCAGATTTAGCTACTCCCACACACTCGCTACAGTAGCCGGATCTTATTTTCTCTGCGTATGGATATGACGTCAACACCCACGGGTAAATGATGTGTGCAATTTCCCACTAAATCTGTCCCGACAGATTTTCTAAAGTATTTCTAATATATTATAATTATTATAGGTTTATCAAAATGTATTTGGGTAAAGACATGGTTTGGAAGATGGATTTTTGTTGCACTCTCTCATTAATAATATTTTGTTATTTGTTTAACAAAAAAAAAAGTTACATACACACTTTTTTTGTTTCAAATGTGTTCTGCTGAAGAGAGAAAGTCGAACACATCTGGGATGGCATGAGGGTGAGTAAATGATAAGAGAATTTACATTTTTTGTTAAACTATCCCTTTAAGAAAAATTAACCTAATATTTCCAAACTCACTATTACATCAGTCTGCCACAGAGGAAAGTAGTAATACAGGTTTGGAACATCATGGAGGGTGAGTAAATAAGGCCAAAATGATAATTTCTGCATGACGTGAGAAGCTGACATCAGCGTTGCAGCTTCGGTTTCAATCTCATCAGAGTTATTTGGGATGAAAGTAAAACTCCTCAGTGCAGAGCTTGCGGGCAACCCTTTGATGCCTGATACATCTTTTTTAGCTTCTTTCCTTCACTGCTCTGTCATTCTCTCCCTCTGATTCTCTTGCATATGAAATAAACACAAAGTTCTTCAATAATGAGCTTTTTGTCTCCTCAAGATGTTTTTAAAACTTGAAAAAACATCTCATTCATGTTTTGGAGCTTCAAAGCTTTCAAACGTCACTGTTTTCCCAAGTGAGTCCCTTCTTTGCCCTATGTTGTCGTCATTGATAAAAAGATGACCCTGAGTCCAGGTCAGTGCCTTCGGCCATATGGGAGTGTGTGGTTAAGTAGTGCCAGCACAGTATTACATAACAAAGATAAGTGTTGAGTTCACAGAATGAGGCAGTTTTAAGTAATTAGGAGTAAAATAACTTTCGCTCAAGACTTGTTTCTCAGGAGAACAGCGCTCCCATGAGACCGCAATACTGAGTGTACACATGTGTTAAAATCTTTAAAACAATAACTATTCACTCTGATATAAGTATAAAGCACATGCAGAAGTTATGAGTTCTTAATTATAGAGTCTTTGTGTGTTACCACATCCAGTGCAGGTGGAATTTGTTTCTGTGACTTTCACTGAATGTTACCACACCGCACCGGTACTACTGCAAAGATGGGTGTATAAAAGAGTGTAAATGGCCAGAATACAGACAAAAGGATGATTTTTTTCATTGGGCAGATGTATGAATGGCTTTTGGCTACAAATGGTACAGGTGAATGGCCACTTGAGGGTATTTTAGTAGATTTGACTCCTTTTGCACATTAATTAAACAAAACAAAAAGAAAAATCAAATGGCATGTTAATGGAAAAAGTCTTTGCGCAAACTATTGTACAGATAAATGTCTGTCTGGTAAATTTGCACCAGCTCACTAATAAATCTGCTTGCTTGTGTGTTCATGTTGACTGATCTTAACTGACTAAATTGGAATTAGCTGTCTGCCTCAAAGTAGGTGGAGTTCCAGGTCACACCTACCGATGACGTGGACCAATGGCAGTAAGAAGACGTTTCCCTGAAATTTCACCCTTGCAAGCTGTTATGAACCACCCAAACAAACTCAAAACACCTTCTTTTAGGATTTTGTTCTAAAATGACATCACACACTTTTGTTCTTCGATTTCATAAGTGAGCAGGGGCCTATATAATAGAAACTTAGGCCTGTGCTCATTTTACTTTGGCAAGTACAACATAGCAACCATCTAACAATGCCCTAGCAATGATCTAGAAAACCCAAGCAACCATATAGAAAAATTAAAAAGAAAAAACACTCTAACAACATAGCAACTGGCAACCACCCTCAACCATCATGCTTCTGCATGGGCAACCACCACTCCAACATGAAAAAGCCAACATACTGTTCTTCACTTTGAGATGATTAGGGTTTTTCCAAAATCTCTAAACACAAACCATACATTTTGACTGTAACTTCTCCAAGAGCTTTTAAGCTACATCCACCAAACTCAGCACAGTACTTCAGACTGTTCTGAAAACTACATCTTCATAGAACTCAGAATTCTGTGAGAGCTCCGACTTGACAGTTGTGACATCATGTAAAAAGTACCAATATGGCAGCAGCATCAAAAGTTAAGTAAGGGATAATGTACAGTCTGTTGGTTGTTGTCGCAAAGTAAACCCCACAGGTTGTTGAAGACCCCGTCATGAAATGGAGTTATCAGCCAGAAGGGGTTTATTACATGACATTACACCATTCTTAAAAACCTTTCTTGCTAAGAACACTGTGTTCCAGTTCCTTCAGAACTCAGTACATGCTTTCAGCATGCGCTAACATTCCATTTAGCATCATATTGCTTTGAAACAACAAAACAGTATACAGAGCCCTGAGGAACTATTATCGAGCAATGCAGCATCCAATGTCAAGAGCCGCATTGCCCACCATATGACAAGGGTTGCAGAAAGCATCACAGAGGGGCGATTTTGTGCACAAAAAACTTTGAAAACATGTATTTGGAAGAGAGAAAAAAAGGCCGTTTATGTTTAGGTCTAAGCGTTTTCTTGGTGAATTTAAATGAGTTCAATAACTAGGGTCTCTGATATTCGTAACGATAAGGTAATATTTAATTAAAAGTAATTATGAGACATTCAATGTCTCTTCACAAATTTGGACAATATTTCTTGTACTCTCAAAGACATCATTGGTGAAGCAAAAACGTGTGTGAAAAACACTTTGGTGTAAAGTCACTTCATAGACTTCAATATATCCTGCAGCGCTGACGTGAATCATGTGAAATACCCTTAACATGTACAAATATCACTTTTACACATTAATCATTGCTCTTCACAATCACAAAAATGACCGATTATGGTTTCGAAATGGCGAATTTCTCCAAAAGGTGAGTTTGGATCCCTGAAATAATTTTTTTTCATGAATTTATTTATTTTGTGGAACTTGATAATTTTCCACAGCACACCTGACAATATTTCACGGCACACTAGTGTGCCACAGCACAGTGGTTGGGAAACACTGCCGTAGAGTGATCTGACTTGCTAAAAAAGCAAACACAAACAAAGCCTTTAATCTGCTTAGAGTTGCACTCTCTCTCTCTCTCTCTCTCTCTCTCTCTCTCTCTCTCTCTCTCTTTCTCTCTCTCTCACTTGCATCGTTCTATACACTCTATCTCCTTTTGTCTGTCTGTCTGTCTGTCTGTCTATCTATCTATCATATCTCAAACCTTCAAAAGCCAACAAGTGTCTAGGTTTTTTTTTCATCACCACACAACCAGGGTTAGTGGAAATAATTTTTGCAACCTTAATGTGACAATGCCCCTGCAGCAAACTGAGGCACAATAATGAAAATGATGGCTCTAAATAACTGCACTTATTGAAGGGACTAAACCAGTGACTGTCCAATTACCAGCCCTTCAACCACTACACCACACCATTCTTAAAAACCTTTCTTGCTAAGAACACTGTGTTCCAGTTCCTTCAGAACTCAGTACATGCTTTCAGCATGCGCTAACATTCCACAACAAAACAGCGTACAGAGCCCTGAGGAACTATTATCGAGCAATGCACTAATAATAGACACCAAATCCATAAATAGACATTTTATTACAAAGGAAACGTTGAACTCACCATCTATATGGTGCAAATGTGGACACATTACGATGCTAGTAACCTCAGATCTAAACATCAATACAACTCTTAGATTACAAAGACATGAAAATCAAGGTAAACTCAATGTGTCAACTAACAACCCCTTATCAACTTTCAAAGAATAACAAAAAAAACAGAATGCTTGATAGATTAAATAAATTCAACCTGAATTTGAAATAAAATCAACCTGAGTGAAAGGCCTGATATAACGAAGACGTGATGTTACAATCATATTAAAGCACTGTCCCGTTAATGGTCTGTTTTGGCAGTGAGAGTGAACCATGAGCTAATTGAAAACTCTCTCAGCAAAGAGGACAAGTTACAAAAAAGAAAAAGAGAAGATTCAGTCAAGAGCAGAGTCAGAAATTATGCAGTTAAAACGTTATACCACTAGTGGAAAAATAAGGAACAAAATCCATCACTTAAAAAAAAAATCTATCAGCCAAATAAATATCCTCATTCTACTATTCTTAGACAAAAAAAACTTAAAAATCATAATCAGTATTTGTGTTTTGTTTTCCTTTCAATATTGTACAATTGTTTCTCTAAATTACTTTACATTCATACTTTAAAAACAATGAACAATTAATTGAATTGGTAAAAATAAAACTAAATTCAAGATTTATTCTCCTAAAACAAGTCTCATATTTAACGCAATTTGCCTCTCAAATAAATATATAATAATGATGTTTAGATATTTTAACAGGAAAACACAAAAATACAGATCTTTTTCCCATCCATGTCTCTCTTATTCTGTCAATCTCTCTCATCCTTCTATCTTTCTCTGTCTCTCTGTATAGCACACAACAGTACCTTTTACTCGCAGATAGAACAGCAGTGTTAGTAGCATCCCTATATGGGCTGGTGGTGCCTAGATCCACTTCACTGTCCTTCTTCCATCCTTGCTGCCATTCTACTGGAGCTCATCCCGTTTCAGTTCCCCAATGACTCGTTCCTACACTCCGTCAGTATCAAACCATCACACACCCCTCGGTCTGCCTCCATCTGCATGCAAACATGTTCGAAAAGCACAGCACCACTGAGCATGCTCTGTTTATCCTGAGTGGTTTTTAAAGGATTTTTTATTTTTTTTAGTTGTTCCAGTTGCGGTTTAAACGGTTCTATCTTTCTCTCTCTCCTTCTTCCAGTGTCCTCATGAGGACCCCTGCAGGTTGATGCCCTCACTTGTAGAGACTTGTAATAACATGCACCTACCACAAGAGGACAGAGCTCACGTTCGACTGCACTGGCCTGATTTTCTGGCTCTGTGGGGACTTGGTGCTATTATTAAACTCCATGCAGCAGCAAGAGTTAGGAAAGAAAGTCTTGCAGGTGAAGTCATATTTTAGAAGGAGAGATAGTTCTCTCCGCCCCTGACATGTAGCACAGGTGAATGTTTATTCTTTTGTTAGATTGGTAAAAGGCTGAATGCAATGAGGTTAAAATTTACCTAACCTTTTAATATGTAATATTTATAGAGACGTTTTATATAAAACAGAATTTTCTTGCTCTTTTAACATAAAATTTACAGGGCCTTAGACAAATTGGGTCACAGGCCGGGACATTGTTCCCGGATGCTCCCAGGGAAACAAAATAAAATGCTGTGAATGTGTAGTGTGTGGTCCCTTAAATGAGGATGAAAGCATGATACATTATGACTAAAACTGTATCAGATTAGGATGAAAGATCTTGATGATCTTCATTTTAACCCAACTGTATTTGTATTTTATTTTTTATTTATTGGTTTATTTGACAGGGACAATATAGAATAACATTGAAACAGTTTCTATATCTTCCAGCTAATAGATCATTTGCAGCACCTGTCCCTGGTTAGGCTGTTTTTTAACTTAAGAAATCAAACAAACAGCAAAAAATCATAAAATATGAAATACAATAATACAATATATAGTAGACAATATAAATACATTGTAAAATAACCAATTGTATGCACACTAAATAAAACCATCAATGTTCACAAATTTGGCTCTGTTAAAGCCAGTTTTACTGAATCTTTTCAATTCTGTTCATCTTTTAATTTCTATTGATAAATTATTCCATAACTTTTTTTTACTGAGAATGATGACTGTCCAAAGTCTGTTTTACATCTTGGTATGCTATAAATATGACTTATTTCACCCATAATAGTAATTCACCTTTCCTCTTGTTTTGTTAATAATTGAGAAATAATTCCAGGAGTCAAATTATTTACACATTTAAAAATTAATTGCAAAAATGAAAAACATATAAAAATTCTCAAAGCTAAGTAGACTGTCTTTTTTTATAATTATACAATGATGCCATTTAATTGACTTTGGATCCATTATTTTAAAAACTTGTTTATATAAAAACACTTGGTTTGATAACTGATTGAGGAGCCTGACTCCAAATGGTCACACAATACGATAAATGTGAAAAAATCATTGCATGCACATGTAACTTGGCTGCTTTAATAGGTATATAATGTTGTATCATGTGAAAACAGTTAAGATATGTTCTAATGGTTTTATGCAGTTTTCTTTATATGTTGATCAAACTTTAATTGAGAGTCCAAAATTACACCTAAAAATGTTAAAACATTAACTTTCTCTTTCCCAGTCTGTCGCTCACTTTGACGTTGTGTCGAAGAAGCGACACTAGGGGTCTCTCTTGAGCGCCTTTTGCATCTCTGATCTATGAGAAAAGGCCAATGAGAAATTGACAGACACACTATTTCGCCTCGCGTCTTTACGAAGGTCGCAGAGCCAGCCCTTGCCCTGCTTCGGGAAGCCGGCATCCGCATACTCAACTAACTCGACGATTGGCTCATCCTGGCCACTCCCGAGAGTTACTATGTGCCCACAGGGACCAGGTGCTCAGGCACCTCAGCCGTTTAGGGCTTCAGGTCAACTGGGAAAAAGAGCAAGCTCGCCCCGGTTCAGAGCATCTCTTTTCTCGGCATGGAGTTAGACTCAGTCTCAATGTCAGCGCGCCTCACCAATGAGCGTGCACAGTCAGTGCTGGAATGCCTCCCCCAGTGAGCCTTCTTGCACAGGTGCTGTGCAAGGTCAGGGAGGACGAGGAACAAGTCACTCTAGTGGCCCCCTATTGGCCCACTCGGACTCGGTTCTCGGATCTCGTACTCCTCGCAACAGCCCCTCCCTTGGCGAATTCCGCTGAGGAAGGACATTCTTTCTCATTGACGAGGCACACTCTGGCATCCGCACCCAGACCTCTGGAACCTCCACGTCTGGCCCCTGGATGGGATGCGGAAGATCTAGCTGATCTACCACCTGCCGTCGTAGACACGATCAACCAAGCCAGAGCCCCTTCTACCAGGCAACTTTACGCCCTGAAGTGGCGCTTGTTCACGAATTGGTGTTCTTCCCGGGCTGAAGACCCACAGAGGTGCGCAGTTAGGTCAGTGCTCTCATTCCTGCAGAAGAGGTTGGAGGGGAGGCTGTCCCCCTCCACCTTGAAGGTGTATGTAACCGCTATCGCAGCCCACCACGACACAGTAGACGGCAAGTCTTTGGGTAAGCACGACTTAATTATCAGGTTCCTTAGAGGCGCCCATCATTAATTGTAAATTATCAGCATTTAACCATGGTAAGGACATTTGATGCTGAATATACAGTACAGTACTTCAATGATTGTGTACAATTTTTTATAACTATTTCAAGTGTTGTCATCATATTCTCACAACATCTATCTACATCCATGATTTGTAATGCATTACTCCAATTAATATTTTTTATATCATTTTCAACCTTAGCTACTTTACTCTTTGGAATACCTGTAATTTCTAGTTCACTATTCTGATGAAAAGGATGCTGTAGACCCTTTTTTTTTGTTAATTTCCAGACAACCAAGATCATATTATGATTAGACAAAACTGTTAATAAACTACATACTTTCATGACCCTCTCAGGTTTATTAGTAAAAGTTAGATCAATAAGAGTTTCAGTGGTTCTAGTAATTCTTATAGGGCCTTTAATTGTATTTTTTGTACATTTTGGCTTACTACAATTGTCTGACCAATTTATATCATATTAAAATCACCGGGTAAAATAGCTTTACTTTGATGATTCAATGTTTTAAACAATACATTTAAAACATGATCAAATGTGGAATCATGTGAAGGTGGGTTATACATTTACACAACATTAAAATTCATTTTAGGGGATAACACAAAACTGAACGCCAGACATTCTAAACCAATATTATCCAGTTTAATTTCAGAGCATTTGAAGTTATCTCTTATATAGATAAAAACTCCCCCACCTCTCCTTGATACCATGTCCTTTCTTTAGTACATATAACCTGGAACATCAAGCACATGTGTTGGAACATTTATATTTAACCAAGTTTTTCTCAGTGCTAAAAAGTCCAGATTTGAGTCTGCAAGAAGATGTTCAACTTGATCTCCCTATGATAAGATAGTCAGAATATTCAAATATCCCCCCAAATTTCCTTTTGGTTTGACTCTTGAATCTTGAAACGGCCTTAGCATGGTTTACAGTTTGAAATATCTTTAACTCACTCTGTTTCTGTCGAACGTGACTAATGGGTCTGCCGCTCTCCGCATGAGAAACAGGATCACTGTGATGCCCCTATGTCTCAAACAAGGACATAATCTACGAGACCTCCAAGTGAAATCCAGCCCTTTATCCTTACTCATCGTCAGAACCAGATCCAAGCCCTGAAGTACTTTTAGTGTCTGCATTGATTATCCATCAATGGACCCGGTTTCAACTGTATATCACACTTAATAGAAGAAAAAAACAGTAAAACACAAGGAGCATGCCATTTCTTAGCTTTTCTTACGTCATGATGTTTGTTTTGACAGAAAGTAGTGTGAATAACAGAATATCCTGGACTGAAAAAGTTCAGTTTAAGTATATCAACCAGAGGGGTGAAAAAACCATAAATCCTAAATATCTGGCCTCCCCATCTCTCTCTGTTTCTTTCTCTCAGTAGCTCTCAACATCCTAGTCTCTCTTTCTTTCCACTGCAAAGACTTCCATTTCTCTCCTGGATTAGCTGATGTTGCAATACCTCGGAGGTTGTGAAAGCATTTCCCAAATACCACAACAATGAGAATCTCTCTCTCCTCAGGATTTTATCAGAACCCAGCCCTCCTAAGGAACCTCACCTTATCAGAGGACTTTCACCTCCTCTGCTGCTCTGGCTCAGAATTACAGCTGACTGAAGCTTTATCACATGTTCTGCGGACATTCCTTTGTCCACTTCCTACACCTCTCCTTTTGGTCATTCTGTTTATTGTTAGCTCAATAAAGTAATAATTGTATTAATTCTATACATTCTATGCAATATCTATAAAAAAAGACAGTCTGTCTTCAGTCTGAGTCAGGCATTTATTGTGTTTAAAAAGAGAAATGGAAAGAGTTTGACACAGATTTAAGAATTATGTCAAGAATTTCTGTGATGAGCAAGGACAAGGACTATGTCATGTGCTGCCAGTAGGGTTGTGCAGAATTGAATTGAAAATGGATTTTAAATTCCAGTACAATTATGTTTATTCTTGAGGTTACAAACAGGTATGTAGAATTTTAATTAAACATTTTATTTAAGCATTTATAATTAAAGCTAAAGGAAATTTAAAGAAATAAGATGTAATTTGATGTAATCTTTTAATATTACATTTAATTCTTCAGTATGAATTCTCCATAAACATGTCATACACACACTCACACAACACTAAATTATATGGGGAATTTCCAGACAGACAGATCTCAAAGTGAAATGGAAAACAGTAGTCTGATTTTTCTTTAACGAAAATCGGTCTGTGCTTACAGAAATTTGAAACACTGCCTCCAGTTGTTGTTAGGTGCATGGGCACGTAAAGGCTCCATTTTCCGGGTGTAATGTCCAAAGGGGGGTGCCAAAAGCAAGTTGTGAAATGAGTTGTTTTCAGCTGTGCAGGCAGTAATACAGTGAATATAATTGCAAGTTTTATAAATTGTACCCCCAACCCAAATCTCAAACCTAAACCTAACCATCAGTAGAGTAAAAATGTAATGCTAGAGGGAAAAATGCAACCTCCAAATCGCACTCATCACCGATTTGGCCAACCCGATTACTTCCTGGTATCAACGTGGGATCTGAACCCAGGTCTCCGATACTGCTGACGTGAAGCACATCCGATCGCACCACAGGGGAAGGTAAACACAAAGCAGCCATTGCAAAGTCAGCATAATGCAACTGATCCTAGGATACCCTAAGTATCAAAAACAACATGCCGATCATGTTGCTCCAGAAACATTAGACGTTAATAATAATCAATATTTGAAATGCCACATATAGAAATTTGTATTTAGCTTATTTCAATTTTAATTAATATATTAAATATATATTGAAAACATTTATTTTACATGTTATCTAAAAACAATCTGGTCTTGTTTTGGTAACATTAAAATCAGTTTGAATGGCTGTCTTGACAGTATTGAAAATGAGAAATATGTCTTATCATTTGAATTGTATTCTGCATAGTCTACATATCTATTAAATAGGCATAGTCCAAATGAATCAAGTAATCAGTTATGGTTTGTAGCTAAACTTTCGTGACTGTGTTGAATTTCTTTGAATTGCATTTCAGTGCATTCCTTTTCCTGTCATTCCAATACAAATTACAATTCAACATCCTGTTGGGTGTGGCCAATTCAATTCAAATTTCAACTTGTTAACTGAAAGGGAGCTAATTCTTAAATTCTGAGCTATACTCAACCCTGGCTCCCAGGCATTCATCCTGTCCTGATTTTAGTTCAGCCATTAGTTCAGCCTTAACAGCACTAATTCAAATTACAGATTATAAAATGACTGCAGCTAAACAATCATAATTGCTTGACTGGTCAACCCTACTCTTTTGTAGTCTATCAGCCATCAGTACATCCGCTCCATGTTTTCATCTCCTATTAAGAGGATGAGCAACAGGTGTATGAAGCAACTGCACAAGCGCTGCTTCAGCACATCAGACACACCAAACTAATATAGATGGTAGAGAAAATTTGGTAAATGTTGTACCAAAATTTTTACATTAAAATTATTCTATGAAAATAAATTACATTTAAATACAATTTAAAAATATTTTCAGAACGTGTATGAAAAAACCTTGTATGTGAATGAGTTGTACAAGAACCTAAAATCATCCAACTAAGTGTATAGTTTGGACATTTTTATTCTGTGTACAAAAGATAGAGGACAATATACTAATAGGATATATAAACCTATCTAAACAAGAACAACTGATGAGTGGTAAAAGGCAACTTCAATTCCATCGATTCCAAAACCAGGAATCGGATTCCGAGTCCACTCCCAAATTTCTGGAATCGAAATGCCCCAGCTGCAATCTGACTGAAAAATGACTGACTAGTCATGACTGACTAGTCATTTTTAGCAGGATTTAGAAAACTCTGATAATGTACAACTCTAACCCAAACTCAATATGAAGTCATTAGGCCTTAATTCACAGCAATTCTGTTTATGTGCCTGACAACATGGAATCAAACTCTCTGATCTGTCTAGTCTAGATTAGCAGTGTATTCAAAATGTGTGTGTGTGTGTGTGTGTGTGTGTGTGTGTGTGTGTGTGAGTGTGTGTTTATGATTGCATGTAAATAAAGGGATTAATGGATGGTCCTGAGACTTGTACAAAGACAGACAGTAGCTGTGCATTTGTACAACTCTAATGGTTTTCCATTATGACCCAATGATGCATAACCAAAACTAAATTGAATGCATGTGTGTGCACTGGGGTGTGTATAAGTCATTAAACAGATGTGTAGCAACCATCACTGTACTGTGGTTCAAACATACATTTGAGAAATTCATGCCATTTTCCCCATTGAGGACAAACAACAGACAACAACATGTGGCCTCATGAATAATTAATTATTCAGTGCATAAACTATAACAATTAGTACACATCACTTTAAAATTCTGGGTGAGTTAACAGAGCAGTAATTCAGACAATATCACTTCTGTAATGGTGCTTAATGGCTCAGCAGGAAATAAATTCCAGTATTCAACAGGATGGAAACCAATTATCTACAATAAAACAAACAAACAATGGCATAATCTAAATGCCACTTAAAGTACAAACTTAACGATCAACTCTGTCATCAATAAAGAAAAAAAGACTGATACATTTTAAAATAAAAATATTTTTTCCAAATTTTAAAATGGATGATGTCATCGTCTTCCATGTCATCACTCACTGATACAATCCCTGTCTCAGTCTGACCACACATTGAATCCTAATACCACAATCATTCTGAGTAGCCTGTCAGATGTATTTATCAAACACATGAGTCTCCATAATCGAATCATGATGCTTGACAAATGTTTCATGCATGGTGAAAATGAAGCGGATTGGACAGACTGGCAGCCGATGAAAATGTGAAGCAAAATGCCAAGTATGCTTTAACTGACAGAATGACATCACTTACAAGAACGAAACAGACCTTCCATGAAATAAAAATTGCAATTTTGTGGATTTTAGGCCATGTGTTTGGCTATATGACAGTGTACAAAAAAAAGTTGACAAAATGTGTTTTTCCATTAAGGTTTTCAAATTAAAATGTTTAAATATAATTAAACATTTTCTAATATTGTCGAATTTAGGATAAAAAAAAATGCACATTTGAATGCTTTGAATGTTTGCCAATTAATGATGACGAATTAAACCCCGTTTACACCTTGTATTAAAATGTATCTAGGATGACCTGATCACATGTGGTCAGGTAAGACACATCGCTGTTTACACCTGGTCACTTAAATGCATCTCCTGTGACCACTTGTGATCGGATTAGGAGGGGAGGGTTTCATGAAAACATACATCAATCACTCTGCCAGTGTGTTACTAAATGAAAATAAACTGCAACAAATTTAGAAAAGACAAATAAAGCGTGGAAAAACGGCAGGCTATTTCTCCCAGATGCATCTGAAATTTAATCTAAGCACAAACACATCATTTCGAGCAGAATTGTCCGTTATTTTTGTGGATCACCTGTGTTAACTAGAGCATCCCTGTGTTGATATCAGATACACTGATGAAGAACCGTGAAGTTCTCATGCTTGTATATAGCTTTTTCATTTTTACGATTGGATGGATTTTTAGAGTTAAACTGATTGTAACTATTGATTGGCAGGTGAGGGGTGGTGCTTCGCTGCTGCCAGGATGCATACAGGATGGATTCAAATTTAAACATCAAATGTGATGCAGTCATAGGCATTTCTGACCACATTCTTATGCAATCACAAAATGTTTTAGACCCATTTAGACCAGTATTTAGCACTGACAACGTGTGATGGGATCAACAAAAATGTATAAACGTGGTCTTATAGGTAGTTCAGATAGATCACATTCTTGGGCTAGAACAGACACATTGCAACTGGAAAAACAGAACGCGGGTGTGTCGAGAGGCATTTTAAAGGCTTAATTTCCTTAAATTGACACAGCATCTAAAAATAAAATCACTCCTGCATGAGCTAAAAAAAAAAAAAAAAGTGTGACATGGCGCAACAGACAAAGACGTCTGTCAAACGTAAGCTTTCATTAAAAAAGATGGGCATATTCATAGTGAAACACTGTGGTACCACGGTATTACGTAGCTCAAGTCTATGGTAGCACTATTACATCGTTATGGGCTACTGTGCAACACAAAGTTATAACCATATATTGAACACTTTATTTTTTCGTTTTACTATTTTACTTAAGATTTGAGAAGATGAACCATGGCTAGATGGCTAAATGGCATAATTTTAAGCACTTTTGTCAACAGACAGATATGTTCTTTGCAATAATCAAGTGAGTACTGAGGTTTGTTACCACTACTGTAATGTAAAAACGCACTTGCGTACACATACTTGCTTTAAGTATGCTTGAATTAAGACTTACATACTTACTCTTTCGGGAAATCTAACCAAAATTACTGAAGACTTATCTTGCACTTATCTTGCACAGGGGACGTATTCAAATGTTTTGTCCACTAAAATGTTCACTAGCCTAAGAGAGTCCACTTCCCCTAATACCACCAACCATCGACCAGCAATATCAGCAAGACATTGTTCATGGTATTGATGCAAATTTAAGTCTATTGGCTGTTTAAAAAATGGGACAAGCCCTTCAGTATGTGCAGCCTTAACTCCTTATTTCAAAAGGACATCTGTCAACACAGGTAAGAAAATGGTTCTTGTTAAATAATTTCACAGGGTATTTAATAGCAAGAAACAAAATATCTTTGTTGCTTTGTTACTTTCCATGTAATTAAATTGTGAAGTCAAGAAGGCCTGTATATTTACAGATGCATCATTTACCCAAAACATACACACATAAGCTTACGGAAATATTCTCCTTTTTTAACTTGGGCACTCTTCCAAATTAAACAGTGTTTTGAAGACGGGATAGAGGACATTACTTTAAAAGCTTTTGTGAGGATATCCATTCTCAGACAACTGGGCAATTATCCTAATAACGTTAGACCATAATATTTTCACAATACATCTATTTAACATAACTGAGGCCATTTAAGTTAATGTGAGTCAAGGTCTGTCCAGAAATGTGTACCAGATGGCAACACCTTTAGCATGATTCAACTACTGAGCAAGAGGAAGAAAAGGTCAGAGGTCTATGTCATACATGTGTTAAGGGGGGGCAGAGACATAAAATGTCTTTAAAAAACATGAGATCTGAGACTATTTGACTTCTTAAAAAGACTAAACCCAGTGAAATGATACACCTGAACTCATTCTTCAGGCACATCTGCCATTGGTATGGGTCTTAAGATTAGGTCTTACTCTAGATCTGAACCTCAATGTTTCTACCTTTGATCTGGGTCTTAGAGAATCTGGTAATGGTCTCGTTCTTAGAGGGACAGGCATTAGTCTGGAAGAACCAGTCTTATGGGGTCTGGTATTGGTCTGGGTCTTAGGGAGTCTATTACCCATCTTTGTCTGGATCTGGTTTGCATGTGGATTTCGGAGGTTCTGGTATTAGTCTGCATCGGGATCTTAGAGGGTTTGATTTTGGTCTGGGACAGGAATTCATGTAATGCTCTGTGTCTGGATCTGGTCTGCATCTGTGTCTTAGGGTGTCTGTTATTGAGTCATAGTGATCTAAAATTGGTTTGGGTTTTAGGGGGTCTGGTATTTGTCTGCATCTGGGTTACAGGTGGTTCGATATTGGTCTGGGTCTTAAATCGTTTGATATTGGTCTGAGCCTAGGTCTTTCAGGGTCTAGTATTGATCTGGGACAGGGTTTTAAGAGGTCTGCTCTGGGTCTTTGGGGGTCTATAATTGTTCTGGGTCTGGGTCTTGGGAATCTGTTACTGATTTGGGTCTGGGTCTAATAAGGTCTAGTATTTGTCTGGGCCTGGATCTTACAAAGTCTGGTATTCTTCTGAGTCTGGTTTTAATAGTTATCTTCTGGGTCTGTGTGGTCTGGTGTTGGTCTGGGAATTAGGGTGTCTGGTATTGCTCTGTTTTTTTGTCTTTGTCTGGTCTTGACCTGTGCATGAATGATCTTCACTTATAAAATTAATACGTGTTACATATAACACATGTTGAGTCCTTCAGATAAAATATTTTACATTTGTTCCGTTTCAGTTGTCACATTATCAGATTCTTCTCTAGTCTCTCATATGCAGAAGGTCACACAAACACATTAACTAAGTACAGATCAGCTGTGCCATCTGTGGATCAATGGTTACATAAGTGAGCTCTGAGTATCACAGAAAAGAGGAGGAATGGAATGTGCAATGATGTCACGGAACATGGAAGATTTAAAATGACTTGAATTATGACATCATTATACAGGGAGAACATAAGATAAAACTGTACATTTGAGCTTTTATCTGAGTTTAGCTCTGGCAGAGAGAGAAATACAGGGCTTATGACACTTTTGAGGAGATTGTTTTAATGAGAGGGGACTGGTTTTTAGAGGAAATGTGCCAAAATAACTTGTGTAAGTGCTTTAAAATAAAAGGAGAATTAACTATGAGGCAACTCCAACATGATACTGTGGCAAAACAAAATACAGAGAAATACATTATGGAAGATTATGAACAAACTTCTCTCTAACTTCTATTTCACAGCACTGAGTTATGAAAGCTGATGTCAGCCATTCAGGAGCAGTAATCCTGCAGAGATTACGGAGTGCAGTGGAATCTTTAAATATCACACTGCGGACATTAATCCATGAGTTAAACCCTTTTATATTATAATAATAATTAATGAAAGTTTAGCTAATGTGACCTTTAAAAGGCATTATGTAATTACAGATATGATTATTGATCCATTTTTTTCATAGCTCTATTCTTAAACACCCGGTCAAGTCTGATATTTAAACAAACAGTAAGCCTATCCTAGGTATGTGATTTAATTTATGGTAAAAACTGTATATGTAATCTGACTACATATAGAGCAACATGCTCTATGTAGTATATCTCCATTGTCATGAGAATATACAATAACTTCTATCACAATTGTGGATTTCATCATGTGATAAACTGGACCAAATCATTTCATGTGTGGGAAAAGGGCTTTTTTGTCAATTCATTCAGTTTTCTATGTGTTGAAAAACATACCTCTCTATTCTTTTCTATTCTAGTCATTCCTCTCTGTAGGAGTCCCTGTATCCTCATGATTTTGAGTGAGAAAAATATTAAGTTTGATTGTAACGGGTTCACAAGATGGGAAAGGAGGAGGCGGGAACAGGCTGAGCAGTCAAACAAAACATAAAGAGTGCTTTGCAGTAAAACACAGCTCATGTGTCTGTCTGTCTCTCTCTCTCTCTCTCTCTAACTGGTGTCTCTGGCTCCCCTTTATCCCTCTCTCACTGATTGGCCAACTCAGCGCCAGGCGAGACCCTGACAGCCCGGCCATGCCCTCCTCCTCGTCACACTCCTCCATTGCCAGATTCAGGCCGGGGAACCTTCCGGACTGGTAGCATCTCTGGAGGGGAGACGCTACCCTTCTGGCCATACCACCACACCACCTCCTGAATCTGGGAGACACGAGGATAGGAAGAGGGGAGAGAGAAGCAAGAGAGAAGCAAGCAGGAGAGACAGAGAGAGAAGAAAGAGAAAAAACTGGCTTGCCGTTCTCTGAATACACTGTCGACTGGTCCTCAGCCAGCTGTGCAGAAGTCCTCCCCAACGCTGGCCAATGGCACGGGTCCTCGCCTCCTGGTGGATGGTAGCGGGCTCCTCCACATCCCGGAAGATGCCAGGGGCTCCTCCGCCACTTGGTGGATGGCAGCGGATCCTCCACCCCCTGGTGGACTGCAGCGGCTCCTTTGTCTCCTGGTGGATGGCAGCGGGCTTCTGCGCCTTCTGCCGAACCGCTCCAGTACCACCAGACAAATACCTCCTCGGCGTCGCAACCCTCCATCAGCGGTTAGGGCTCTCCAACAGCACACCCCTCCTCCCTCCCGGGTTTCGGCACCAATGTAACGGGTTCAAAGATGGGCAAGGAGGAGGTGGGAACCGGCTGAGCAATCAACGCAAACTTTTAATTATACAAATGAACTTAAGCAAAACATGAAGAGTGCTTTGCAGCAAAACCCCCAGACATGCACACACACAGCTTGTGCATCTCTCTCTCTCTCTCTAACTAATATCTCCGGCTCAACTCAGCGCCAGGCACGCACCCTCAAAACACGGCCACGCCCTCCTCCTCGTCACAGTGATATATTATGAAGATGACATGTTATCTTCACGTTATTGGACTTCTTAAGTAAAGTATTCATTTCTAAAGCAAAAGCAAGTTATTAATATTTTATTTAAAAAACATACTTTTCTAACCACTAGTGTACTGTTATAGTTATAGTGTACTGTACATACAGTATATTAACCTAAAAAGAAACTTTTTCAATTCAAAATTACTTATATAGCTCTTTTCAAAATAAATAGCTTTCCAAAGAGGTTTTACTATTTTACCAGATAATCTAGCAGCCCCTTGCAGCCTCTGGGGGTCTCTGGATCCCAATCGAAAAACACCTTGATTATTAGACTGCTTAAAACTTACTCATTAGGACCAGTTGTGGTTACTGATAGGCCTATACAGAGGACAAATTTGAATGCCTCTAATTCACCATCACATTCATGACATCCCAAGCATCATGTCAAAGACAAACTACCCAGACGTCCCTTCACTCATCCCAGATGTCAGAGATGTTCATGACAGCTGGCTACTTCATGCATGGTGGCAGGCATGCAGCTCAGTTTGAAAACAGCCAATCAAAGCCTTAGATGCAATCGCATGAAAATATACACACAAACACCCATCCTCCATTTTCTCTACTTTCCCCCCAGAGTACACAGAGCTTCTTATTTCTCTCTCTTAAGCCCCTCGGGATCAGCTCATAAACACAGAGCTTTGTCTGAAAATCCTTCCAGCCCAGGATGAAAACGAAAATCCTCTGTGTGTGTTTGTGTGTGCATTTTGCTGTAGAACATCTCTTAAGGACATTGTGTAGTCAAGGTCAGTGTGAGTATACAGGGATGTTGGACTAATAGATTCATTTAGCAAACTATTCCCATGACAGCCACGTCAATATCAAGGCAAAACCGAATCAATGGCAAATCATGAGAAGTTCACTAGTTTCACCCCGGAGAAAATCATCACTGCAGTGAAAGGCAGTGATTATTACTGTTTGACTGAACTTGGCAATGTTTTGTTCGTGTACTGTATATGAAGGGACATACAAGGAAATACATGGCAGAGCTATAGGTCAATACTTCCTGTATCTTGAGTGCAGCTCTGAATAAGGACTCACAGACTGTCACACTAGGATTTGTGTTCCATTCGCTTTCATTAACTTACATGCAAACAAGGGAGAGGGAGGGAGTATGGAATAATCAGTGTAGAATTTTAAAGATATCAGACCTCCGAATTCATATATGACATCTGACCAATAGATCTTAACAGATATAAACATCATAGATCTAAACATCGTAGATCATGTTAAGGGAAAAAAAACAAGTGACCAATGTAAATTTCAGACAGATGGGTCCAGTTGTGCTTTTAGAAATCACATTTTTCACACCTTCAAAAGCACATCTTGAGCATTCCAATCATCAAAAGCGCTCAATCAGGGATTTCTCTAGAGTGTAGGTGTTTTAACACTGCATGGATTACAGGAAACTGGACTAGATTGTATATTTATTGTACATTTTGAATGTATTACTATTTCTTAGTTGTTGTTTTTTTACATATATAACTTATTGTTTTTTTCAAAGCAGAAGCCTTGGAGCATTACATCATTTCCTGTTGTGCATATGCATTGATTTTGTTAATTTTGTATGTAATTCAAATGTGACCACTCCTCTAGTGCTAAACCACTCTTCCTGTCGGAAGAAAAGTTCCTAAAAGTTCCTAGAGATATCCAGGTTGTAATGCTGGGTTAAAATAGGTTTTGATAAGTGACCTGATGGGAAACTAATATCTGAGCTTAATCGCTGACCCTGATGACCTCATCAGCACCACGTAAACACTCGGGAATGACAGATGCAATACATCAGCTGTCAGCAACAACATTCATGTGGCACGCAATACATGCTGTGATCGTCAGAGATGCCCAACCTACGCTGCTAATACAGAAACACATTTATAGAATGAGACCACACAGCTCTTTATAAAGTGTGGGCTTCTTAATGTATTCACCTGTCTCATATAATCTTTATAATGTTTAAACGAGCACTAGCAGGTTCCTAGTTTGTCAGCATTGTGCACATAATCCATATTATCCATGTTCGCATGACAAAACATACATTTCTATCTACTTAGTTTGTTTATTTATTAGAGGGCTGTTTACACTGATTATGCTTTTGCACCCATCTGCACTGTTTTTCAAATGTTTTTAATTATAAACATGCACTAGTCTGATGTCTATGACAGCTGTGCAGCGTCTTCCTTTTTTTAGCATCTAGTGCAGGAGCAAAACATTTTTTTAGATGCCATCTCAGATTAAAATAATTACAATTTTTAAAAACATGCCTTGAGACACATGCGTTCTGTTCTGTTGTGTTCTTTTCATTACATCCAAGTTTTTATTTTTCATTTTTTTGCAAGAATGCGCTTGGTCTGGACAGCCACTTAATCTGTAGTAGTTCCTTTTTTAATTCGCTAATGATTGTTAATAATTTTGAAATGTTAAATGTGTTTGCTGATTAGTAGGGAAAAAAACATAACTAAAACATCTTTATAATCCTAATAGTTAAATTCTATAACTAATACAAATAATGCAACCAATAGATTTGTATTTGTGTAAAAGCTAGAGAATTGTAATAAAATCCAATAAACTCCATAAAAAAGGTCAAAAGTTGGAATCAAATGGGCAAATATGGGATTAAATAATAATGCTTTCTCCAAAAAGGAGGTCAGTAGGACTTTCTAGACAGACAAGTGTTAAATAATAAATGAATGAATAAATAAATGCTAAATCCACTAAGAGCCACTTTCACATCAGGTTGAGCAGGCTCCATCAGAAAGCTTATTGGCTAAGAGATGCCACAGAGAGAAACACCATTGGCTGTAGGGCTATGCAGTGTGTTGCCTTGGGTTGGAGGAAAGAGCTTATTTACTATACTGAACAAATCATAAATTGACACTCAGTGGATGGAAATAAAGTGCATAACCACATTAATGAAAGCCACAGTGAGATATTTTCTTGGAATTAGATTACATATCCAATACATTGTGTCAAACGACAAAAACGACAAACATCTAAAAAGAGATATAGTGATTAATTACCTTTGTATAGATGAGCAGCTCACCATCATTTTTCAATATCATAACTTCTAAAGTCTGGAATTTTATGTGTAGAATATATTAGCAGGCAGTGGCTAGGAAGTTTCTCTTCCGAATGCATTGCACTGACGGTTCCTGGAGAATTTAGACTGGGTGTGATGCTGAAGGGAGTGCAGCTGATGACAACATGGACCAAAAATCCCTGAGTCATCATAATCATGGCATTCACTAATTACAGCGAGATGCGCATCACTACAGACATTGAATAATCATGCTTATGTCAGCTAATCTGTGGCATATTCATTATCTGATGAGGGAATTGCTTTCAAGAAAACATCCCATTTTTTTCTCCCTTAAACATAAAGGTTTCCACACAGAATTTTTTTTATACATGACATTGAATATGTCTCATTCATTTGGCTTCTTAGTTCCCTATATTGTAAAACATTACATTGAAAACATGAATTCAGGCACTAGCAAATGCCTTGATCCACTAATGCTTGGGACACTGATGACTCAATTTCCTGAGCCACAATTACGGTGTGTGATGGCCAGGCCGTGAGGGTGCATGGCCGGCGCTGAGTCAACTAATCAGAGGGAGAGAGATATAAAGGGGAGCCGGAGATGCCAGTTCGGGAGAGATACGCACGTAGCCACGCTGTCTGTGTTTTGTGCTAGGTTAAAGATAATTCATGTCATTAAAAGTTTAGTTGACTGCTCAGCCGGTTTCCGCCTACCCCTTGCCCATCCTTTACCCGTTACCAGAGGTCATATGTCACATTAAAACGAACATCACTCTATAATATAAAACTGTTCAAACACAAAAAGCCCTAATGAAACATTTTAAATTAATATATTATATATATCAAACTACTTACTGTCAAGGGCATAGCCACAAAATTACTTTTGGGTGGACCTAAATAAAAATGGATAGGCCAAGTTTTCACTCAAATTTTTTTTTTTTTTTTCAAATTTAAATTAACAACAGAGAAGTTCCGCATTCAAACAGTTCTTACACACTTTCAGAAATCAGAATTTATGCAATTTATTTGACTATTTTACAAATTAATATTTGAAGCCAAAAAATTATCTCTAATATTCTGGGTAGGCCTGGGTCTAATTTGGGTGGGTTTACACCACTGTTTACTGTACAAGGATTAAGACACACTCTGAGACTTCCCAATACTTTCCTTTAATAAACAATCTAACCCAAATGTTTGATATAGACCAATCACAATTCACAATTCAAATACTGTAACAACCTAATTTAATGAGAGATAATAAAACTTCTCAATTTATTTTCTTACATTAATTAAAACCAAAAATACCTTGCAAGCACTGTAATTATTAAAATGAATAACTAATACATGGAAACAAGCCTAATTCTGCATGAGCTTTGGGTTGAGATGAGCCACAGGCAGTTAACTGAACATGAGTGAAGATGAGTGTTAATGTACCTCAAAGCTGAGCACCAATGCAAGTGTGAAGTGGGTGGAAGTGAAGTCACCTCTTTCTCTGGTGGGTGGAGGAGATAGAAGTGGCAACAACACTTAATGATCTATATTGTCAAGAGACATCTACAATATCCAACATCCAGTTCCAAAAATTCTGAAAAATGGGTTCTATCCCCACCATCCCCATACACCTCTACCCTCTGAAAAAATCTAACACATTACGAACCTCCCAATGATTGCGTTTTGAGCCACACATAAGTGGATCACAAATGTTTGGGTAACATTTTATTTGAATTCCAAAGGAACATTTTTCAAGCTATTTTAGTCCACTTCCTCCAACATAATAAGCCATAGTGTTCCTAAAACTAACCTCAAAGTTATCCAATATTTATTTAGGACATTTTATATCATAATCACAGCTCTCTGCATTTGCTTAGCCAACACTAGTGTGTGCTGGGAGAATTGTGTCATCCTTTTATCAATAAGGCCTGGTACTAAGGGTGACCCCTTCAGACGTATTCCCTTAAAATGATGTATGTCCTTGAGAGTAAATGCGGTTTGGTAAATAATGTTTTGGTAAACAAATGATGATGACTCACCCAAACATCTAAGCAGATAAAAAGCACTAAGATAATACAGCTGTGTTATTGACAAAAGATTTATTTTTCATTTCTCTTTAATGCACACACATACACACGGATGCACACATTTCTGCATTAGACTCTGACTCAAGCCACTTATAAAGAATTGCATTTGGGTGATGTACAAATGAAGAAGTATTTCTCTGAAAGTTTAGCGCAAAAAAATGACGAGACAGGATGTATCCTAAAACATATGCCAGGTCTATTTTAACTCTTTATACAGGTAAAATGTAAATGGTAAAACAAAAAAACAGCTACAACTTGTCGTAGCTTGTTTAAGGTTGGTCTATGATGGTGGGGGTGGGGGGCAAAGTGTACAAAACCAGCCTGACCAGTATTGGAGACCAGCTATAGAAATCCAGTTTAGGCTGGTTTTAGCAGCTTTTTTCAGTATGGATTGCTTCTGGTAAAACATAAGTGTAGCACTTTACACAAAACATATTAAATGAATAGCATTTGAACGGCATAGTTTGGGCCCTGTTAATTATTTGTATTAATAATTTAAATATTAACAAAATTTATATTTAAAATTAATATTAGTATTGTACCAAGTTTTAAGGTTACCTGTGTAATTTACAGTTCCATGTTGGTTAGGATGCTTCCTTAAAGTAATATTTCAGGTTCAATAAAAAGTTAAGCTCAACCGACACTTGTGTACCACATCAGCCTCGCATTCCTGTGAGGGGCGGCGGGAGTACTTAAGGAAAAGAGACAGCGACAGATGGGAGAGAGAGACGTGTGAAGCTGTCTGTGTGTATCTGCGTGTCAGTGTGGTGTTGCTGAAAAGAAAACCTTTTGTGTACTGCTGAAATCAGGCTGTAACAAGGTAAAAGGGAAAGGAGGCGAGAACCTGACGAAGCATCAAAATAATGTTTAGTGATAAATTAAAACACAAAAGACAAAATATAAACACATGCAGGGAAACTGCCTGTAGTTCTCTCTCTCCTGAACTGCCGCCTCCGGTCGCCTTTATCCCTCTCGGCCTTGATCAGCCTGATTGTGCAGTGGCCTTATTGTGTGCGACTGAAAAGTGCAACAATAAATGTCTACGTGTTTTGTCAAGCCAGCCCCAGCTTCCTCCTTTCCATAACTGTTACAGCCACCTTCAGCTAGTTTAGCAATACATAAATACTACATTATGTTGCTTTATATTGCAGGCTGGCAATATGTGCCAGCATATTATTATCATCATGTATTATTATTTTCATAAACACATTGGTTTTAATACAAATAGTTTTACAGTTTATCACATTTTGCCATTGTTTCATTACACACTGTTGCACAGGCAGAATGAATGAAAGGTCAGGCACTGATCGCCTTCTGAATTAAATAAAGAAAGAAAAGCATCATTAGATGTTTTACTGATTATTATTATGAGGTTTACATGGAGACAGTAAAAACTGCATCGTCACACACTCAGTAAAGTAAGAAGCAGATATGTTATCTCTTCAATACAACACACACCAACAATTGAATGATCTACTTACTCATTTACTTTGAATGCTGACGTTAGAAAATTATCAGATATTGGCATATTATTCTGCAGTACATCCTGTATATTATGGCCTTCAAGAAGCTGCAGCCTGTTTAGGCAGTAGGCAGTGAGGCAGCAAGTGTTTGGAACAGAGCAACACCTGGTGTCTCTCAAAAAAACAAGGGAGGGAGGGGAACAACAGAAAAAGAAGGGTAAGCGCAGAATGTGAGAAAAGTGAGGGTTGTAGAGCCTTAAGAGTAAAACAGAATGCCACTTTTGTACCCACAGTAAGACAATTTTCCCACTGTCCTTATCACATTTCTTCATATTAGCTTCTCTCAAAACTGTGTTTGTATTGTTATCAAGCTCCATAAAAGCACGTTAATCAAACCTAGATCGGCTTAATTAAAAACTGGTATAGACTGTCCCAGAAAAAAGTTTTGATGTCAATGTCAATCAGTCACGAGACACGCGAGAACCGCTGACGTCGAATCTGGCATGACGCATCTTGAGGAATCTGGTTTGAATGTGGACAAGAGTGAATGAGATTTGAAAGCTACAGTTATGGGGACAAATTTTACTTCCATTTCTGACTTTTCCTCACACAAAGATATTCTATGGTTTTAGAGGACTTGGAATATGGTACACGACTTATTTGGGCCACTTTTATCAGGTTATCTGAGCCTGACAGCCCCAGTTCACATTCACTTTTGTTGAATGGAAAAGAGCAGCCTGTATATTCTGTTAAACATCTTCTTTTGTGTTCTATGGAGGAAACAAGTTAACTGGTTTGGAACAAAACGAGGGTGAATAAGTGATGAAATCATTTTAATTTTTGAGCTAACAATTCCTTTAAGCATTATTCTGTTTTACACGATGTACAACCATTCTACAAAATTTAACAGATCATAGTACATTCTGATCACCACAATGCTGGAATGCACATAAACACTAAGGTTGCACAGAAACTGCATGCTAATGAGGGTGCTACTTCAGAACAGAATAATTAAGCTTATTAGAGTAATTAATTGGCTACAGCATCCTCTCAGATGGTATAATAAGATAGGTATGGGGAGATAAATAACAGCATCAAACCAGCTTAATGCTCATCAAACTCTTCAGGTGGTTCTGTGGTCACAGTTAAAATCTGTGGAGCTTTCAAGGACTGCAATTTTGAATGTTTACAGAACAGAAAGTCACATTCATCAGGAGAATTTGTGAATAATATCTGACTGTTTATTCTGCTACAAAACCAATCAGATCTAATCATTTAGGAGTGATTTCATCTGCCAGCTGGATGCATCTTCTAATCAGCAAGATACAATTTTACCACAAAAACACAAACATTTCTGTTTCTTTAGAAGTGGATCTTCTCTTTTCTCATAACCAATTTCAGATTGTTTCATCGTCCTATCATTACAAATATATTATTGACCCTCTCTTACAACAGGTGAATAATAGGTGAATGTTTAACCTCAATAGATAATCAAGTTATTGATTTACTGCCTGAAAAAGGCACATAATGTCTGGCATCTGGCACCATGCAAACATGGGGGTTTATTGTGGATGATGACATTGCCAGAGAGCTTTCTAATACAAAATAAATTGAACAAGGAAAATTACTGAAGCCTCTGGCTGAAACGCATCCAAATTTAGCTATTTAATAAAAAAAGAGAAAACATGGGCCCAAAATGTAGTTTATGATGCCTTCAAATTAAGTATGTTAACACAGTTGCATCATCTCAACTGTTAGTTGTTAGTTGAAAATGTTAGCATTCACTTACAGATGATTTAAAAAATTTTACATTTTATTTTCACAACCTTGTGGCACAGGTCGTCAAATGTTTCACAAAACAATAATATATTATACTATATACTATATTAATATTACATAAAAAAAAATTAAACCAGTCTACGCTGGTTTGCTGGTCTTAGCTGGCCAGTCAGCTGCTCTCCTAGCCTGACCAGATGACAAGTTGGCCTAGAGGAATAAAGTCCTTGGCTTCTCTGATAGTAGATAAAAAGGTCTGGGCATGCCATTATGTGGATAGAACACTTAGCACTGGAAACCACTTAAGACTTCGGCAAACATTGTTCTGGACCACAAAAGAGGGAGAGAGATAGAGAGAAGAGAGACAGAAGGACATGAGGATACAGGGGAAAAGGATGGGGGTACTGAGAGAATGAATGCATGTCTGCATGTCTGCATGTCTATGTTAAGTTGGATGTCTGAGCAGCTAGGCCCAGTGCTTGGGGCACTGCTAGTGCCTGATCTACATTTCAGTCTTCCATTGTGCGAGTCCAGTCACATGACAGAGAGAAAGGGGGGAATTGGAGCTCTTAGTAAACTCAGATAATGCCATTTATCATCATGGTCAAAGATTTAATGTGTAGATCTGGGTTTTTGTTGTTGTTGTTGTTGTTTATCTGGATTATAGTGATCTTTAAAGTACTCATCCTCAAAGTAGCAGAAAAAAATACATCTTAACATGTTTACACCATAAACATAGACCAAATTGTGTTTAAAGTGACTATTGCTTGAGAGCTACTGGCAATGTTCAAACAGATGAATTAATATAGCACGTCTGATCCTATGTTAGTGATACCAACTACAAGATTTCCGTTGTGTGACAGCTATTTTCCAAAACATTTTATAAAACTGTTTTCTTGTCATCTTGTCTTGTTTTTTTAATGACGATCTACTTTACCAACAAGTATAGATACTTTTTGTCATACTGCATCAGACACACAGCTTTACAACAGAGAGAGCTGAAGTATCAAATATGCTCACTTAGTGGCCGTTCACATCAAAAGCATCCTTACGCTTAAAAAAGCTTTAACAGCATTACAAACGCAGGTGTTTCGAGAAGCCTTTTTAACAGCTAAAGCCATTTTCAACTACACAACTTTTAAAAACTGTGCCACTCTTGTGCAAGTTTACAAAAAACACTGCGAGAAGGGTCAAAAAACATCTGTCTACTGCAAGTTTACATATGAAAGCAATTGAAAACAGTGGCCCCTTAAAATGTCTTCTTTCTCTGAAGTAAGAATAAATAATATTTGTGAATTGGTTCACTAAGATGATTCGTTTTCAATGAACCAAAACAAATTTTTACTAATAAATTGTCCAGAGTGGCATGATTCTATTTGGTATTTAAATATTTTATTAAATGCTGCTGTGGTGTAGTTAATAGCTTTTTGTATTTGTCATTTGATTACATTTTAACAACTTTAAAGGAGTAGTTCACCCTTTTTGGTCTCAGTCATCTTTCACTTCCATTGCATCTGTTTCCCATATGAAAGTGGACAGACAGCAAATTCGCATTACACTTTTTACAGTGTAAGAAATGACTAATCATTGAACAATGAAAATCAAATGTAAGCTTTTAGCGTGGATGGTTCAGCATGGATGGTTTCTCTCTGCGGAGGGCATCTGACGTAATCTAACCAGGCTGGTGGAGGAGTGGAAAGGAGGAGGAGAGAACAGCAGCAGCACAGATGATGAACGGAAAAGAGTGACCGGCGTGGGAGAGAGAGAAAACAGAGGAGGAAGAGAAGAGCAAAGAACAGAAAGATCACGAGATGAGCTGAGTAGAGCAGAGGACAGGACGAGGAGGAGGAGGGGGAGGGGGTGGCTGTCAAATGCAGTGGATAAAGCTGAGTTGGTCAGATGTCCAGAGAGGACTGATGGATAGACAAAATGAGGGAGAGAGAGAAAGAACAGGAAAGAGTAGGACAGAAGTCAGAAGTCAGTTAATGAGCAAAAAAAAAAAGCGAGGATGAGCAAATAATTGTCACTTCATTACAATCTCATTTTAGAACCATCTGTCTTCCTGAGATGATCCACCATATCTTTTACATCATAATAACCATTACCATGACAATAAACCTTACCCGGCAACAGCCAACATAACAAGCTTGCACCTTTTTACACCTAATCCTTAAAATAGCCACAAAACACAAGAGCAACAGAGCAGACTGAACAGAAAAGAACTCCACTGTTGGAGGGGAAATGTTAAACTGAAGAAAACTGCAGAATTTATCATTGATTTGAATCAGTGCTGGTGATAAATCAGTCAGATGTCTTCAAACATCACGTGTAATCAGAAACCAGACATTTGGATTTATTCTTCCATTGCTTGTTTTATGAGGATACATACAGTACAAAAATAAACTTAAGCCACACTTAAAATGTCTGAATGTCTTTGCATCAGATACAAAATATTAAACCAAGTGGTGTCTGCAAACAAACAATGTTAGAAAAACTATTTGAGCCATTTTTGCAATAATTTTTTTGCCCGAAGCTCCCATTAATTTCTGACCCTGGTATAAAGTCAGTTCTCTTCAAGAACACACACGTGTTCTAGCAGAGTATCCACATGTGTAGTTCATCACATTAACTATGTACATGTTTAACTACATTTTAAAGTAATAGTTTACCCAAAAATGAAAATTCTCTCATCATATACTCATCCTCATGCCATACCTGATGAGTTTACTTTCTTCTGCAGAACACAAACAAACATTTTTATAAGAATATCTCAGTTGGTCCATACAATGCAATTGAATGGTTGCCTGAACTTTGAAGCTCCAAAAAGCACACAAAGGCAGCATAAAAGTATTCCATACGACTCTAGTGGTTACATCCATGTCTTCAGAAGTGATATGATAGGTGTGGGTGAGAAACAGATCAATATTTAAATCCTTTTTCACAAAAATCTCCACATTTGGCCACCCTCAGCCATTAGTTGATGATATGCACAAAGAATGTGAATTGCCAAAAAACAAAAGAAGAAAGTGGAAGTGAATGTGAAAGTGGATGGACCAACAGATTGGAGATATTCTTCTAAAAATCTTTGTTTGTGTTCAGCAGAAGAAAGTCATACACATCAGCGATGGCCTATATACTTATATATATATATATATATATATATAGAGAGAGAGAGAGAGAGAGAGAGAGAGAGAGAGAGATGAATCTCAAGAATATATCACTAAATGTCCATCAATACTAAAAATTAAAAAAAGAAATGAAAAAAAAAAAACATGTTAGATACACAACAATTAGATTGCATAGCAGTTTTAGACAAATAAATGAACAGTTTCATATTTTAAATGTTTGTCCTCTGCAAAAATTGTATTATCTCTTCTAAGAACTGAACCACAGTACAGGGACACTATCACCAATCAAACTGTCAACAAAGTAATAAATTACCAATACTCATTCATAACCCTTCATAGATTGTTAGAAGATATTTACATCACACATTATGGGTTGTCCTGGGCACCCGCTAGTGTGCTGCAGTGGCCATATTTAGATTTATTACCAATCAATACTGGAACAGGTGGATCATATGACATTCAAACACAGACACTGCAGTTAAAAAGAATTCAACACAAAATTGTCTAGTTCTGCTGCACCGGTATGGTTCTGTTCTGGATACTTTATTGGCCTATCTGAAACGCCAAGGTCAAAACAGCCGGGCACTGAATGCACAGTGAATACACATCAGACAAGCCAAACAGAGATCAATGAGGCAGAGATCCCAAAAGGACCCACCATGCATCTGACAGAATGGTCAACCTAGTCTCAGACTCAGACCGCATGCCCACAGACAGCCTACAGTACATTCACTGACAGTCTGTTGCATATCGCACACAAAACTAGAAAGCACTTTCTTGATCCGACAAGCTCTAAACTGATTGGCTGACTTTACACAACTTCCAGCAGTAAGGGCACAGAGGGTTTTTTTATCAGTCTGACTGGAAACAAAAAGCACTTTTCTGCCATCTGGCCAAATGTTTCTGAGCATGGTATAGAACGGTTCCAGTAAGGTAGGGCACACTTCCGGAACGAAAAACTTTTAGCCCTTTGGTGGAAAAACGCTGTGGTTAAAAGATTGAGCACTTTTGAGAATGAAATAATCGCTGGATTTGCCAAAGTTCGCTATTTAGTGCTATCAAATCTTCAAAAGTGTTTTGTTAAAGGCTTAGTAGCAAGTAAACTACATTAGATATCCACAAGCATAACTCTACGTTCCACTGTGTTTTCTGAGTTATGTATATTAAATAATCAGTACTTATTACAATCGGAAAGGCAAATTCTGGTATAATTTATTTCAGATACAGTAAATCAGACCCTAAATGGAAAGTGAATACAAAACTAAACCAACACTGTTGTTGGTTATACTTGGCTAAAATAAGCTGAAATGTGGCCCATACCTTTTTGCTGTTTTATTTTAAGGGACAACCCAGTCAGAACGAGCTGGCAGGTACATTTGATAGAAAACAGACTAAGAAGAAGAGAGGCATTTCCAACAATTGTCAGACGACAACAGTATCAGGGCTTTTGTGTTCCAGGAGGGAAGAGTACAATTCTCCTTTGTTAATTTCCAATAACGTCAGTAACAAACTAATCTGTGAGAGCATTGAATGTGAATCCTTGTGTCTGATGCAGAGCCTCGTGTCTGGGCGCCTAGCGGCCAAGAGGTGGTGTTATAACTGACATCTCGCTAATTATGTCAGTCAGACTTAAATAATGCATGAGCATCTATTTTAACCACCCTGCTCAGAAAACTAAAAAGAGAAAGGCAGGCCAAA
This sequence comes from Moxostoma hubbsi, assembly GCA_032164185.1. NCBI lineage: Eukaryota > Metazoa > Chordata > Actinopteri > Cypriniformes > Catostomidae > Moxostoma > Moxostoma hubbsi. Next base: position 8,345,384 of record JAVLUX010000117.1, read on the forward strand.
ATCGTTCATTACATAACTACAATACCCCCATTCTCAGTCAACAGTCCAAACTGCACATTGTCTTTCATTAAAATGACCTCAAACCAGTGGCGATTTTTCAGGGCCAGCAAAGCCTTCTCTGCTGGCGTAACATGCCTAATAAATAAATATTTTTTCATCCTTTCATTCTCATTGTGCTTTTTGCTTGTGTATTTTCAATCACTTTCCACTTTCCTAATTCATCTTAAAACAAATAGCAAAAATAAAAAATGTATCCAATCAGAATTTATTCCTTGATGCTTACAAGCAAAGTTTAACAATTGTTTCACAAATCGCATACCCGAAGCCATGCTCCTTGTTTCTAAAATGTCAATTGGTATTATTAGTTGACTGCTATATAATGTATGATACGGTGTCTTATTCATGGTGAAACTTTGATTGTTTTCTTGATGGCATGAATCGCACTGAAGGCCTAGACTTAAAATACACAGGCCGCCACTGCAGCAAACACAGTGCAGAACTCCAATAGTAATAGACCGATATATCGGCCAGGCCAATTAAAGGGATAGTTCACCCAAACATTCATTCACCATTCATTTTCATTGTATATTTTCTCCATACAATGTGAGTGAATAGTTACCGTGGCTAACATTCTGCCAAACATCTGTGTTCTACGAAAGAAATTTATACTGGGTTGGAACAACATGAGGGTGATTTTCATTTATGGGTGAACTGTCCCTTTAAGTGGCCAAAACTGGGACATTTTAAGATGACTGGCATCAGCCGATTATAATGTCTACTTGGCCTTTTTACAGAACTGTTACTTCCAAGTCTCGGTTTGATGACAATTGGCCATGCCAATGGATAATAAAGTATTTGTATTACATTTTTTTGTTATTTTTATAAATATTGCAAAAAGTATATTATATATTATATATATTTCAGAAATTTTGTGTACATCCAAAAAAATTTAATTCTGTCATAATTTACTCACCCTCATTATGTTCCAAACCTATATGACTTTCTTCCTTCCATGGAACCCGAAAAGATAGAATGTTCCTCAGTCACCATTAACTCGCATTGTATTGAAAAGAGCAGCGTGAGCATTCTTCAAAATTCCTCTGCTTGTGGTCAGTGTAAAAAAGAAAGACATATGGGTTTGGAACAACATGAGGGTGAGTAAAGGACAACAGAATTTAACTAACCCTTCAAATTGTATCATGTACCAGCATAATACCAGCCATCAAACACGCTGCTATCTAGATATTTGTATCGGCATTGGCAATAATTAAAAAAAAAAAAACACATCGTTTGAGCACTATCTCTAGATTCTGTCTATTTAAGTCACTAAATCTGAAAAGAAAATACCTTAAAATATCACACAATCACCTGAAGCGAGACCTTGAGATGATACAATACCATTCACATACCGTTTGACTTCTGCGGATGCATTTGGTCTCCAGCACAGAGACAGAGAGAGCAGAGCCAGGGAGTGTGTAGATGGTCTTCTGTCTTTGTGTTCAATGTGAAAGCTTACTGAAAAGGATGTTAGCTGCTCTCTCTTGAACTCTGACTAAAGCTTGTTAGGTAGGCGATCACACACACACACACACACACACACACGCACACATCTAAACACTGCCGCACTTGCGAACAGGTTCCGACCCTGGTAGGAAAACCCGAGTATGGCAAGCAAGATGGGCCATCAAATCACTGCAGGTGATACAAAATGAAAGGATGGAAACAAGAGATCAAAAAGAAGACAACAGCATCAGAGGTACAATGCATCTAGTTTGTTATAATCACAATACTAATACATACACACACACACACAGGGATGCATGCAAGTACACATACACACATTCTTGCATGCAAGCATACACAAGGGCTGGACACACCGCGGATACAGCATACGCTAGCTCAATGTCAATCCCATCTCTGCACAAATACAGCATCAGCACGAGACGAAATGGACAAACGAATGATATCTGAATGTAGCACTCACCGGTATCTTCTTTTTCTGCTCGTTTCAGCACATTTCCCCTGGCAGCCTCCACGACACACACCGGCTACATCCCCTCCTCCCTCGCGCTCTCTTCTGCTCACTCAATCTCTCCTCTTCCTTGTGATTTATTTAATTATTTCTCCCCCACCCTCCTTATTCCTCCCTGCGTGCAGTCGTTACAGCTGGCTGTCCTTGTATTGGCTGCTTCCTGGATGGTATCAGGGATGGGGCGGCACGGCTGGAAGTCTTAATTTAGATGGGCTGCACGGACAAAAGAAGGGGGATCCTGCAACATGGACTGATATTTTGCTTTGGTGCCTGGTTCTGCTCTGCACTCTTTGCCTCTCCTCCCTATTATCTCTCTCCCTCTAAATCTCTCTCTCTATCTCTCTCTCTCTCTCTCTCTCTCTCTCTCTCTCTCATATCTCTTGGTCTGGGTGTAGCTGTGTCCCTATAGTGCCAACAGCTAACAGCTGAGGGGCTTTGTGGAAAACCTGGAGTGTAATTGGTGACTGGAATGGCTTCTGGGTTTCGGGAGCATCAGGGCAGATGGTGAAAGAGCTCAGTGTCTGGTGACTAGGGAGAGAGGGGGTGGGGGGGGGGGGGGGGGGGGTAGCACTAGCTCGTGCTAGTGGTGCTTTCTAAAGCAATTTAAAAAAAAAAAAACTGCACTTAATTCTGTATTTGATTGTGATATGGAAATGAATGATTCCACATTATGGCCGGTTCTAAGGGGGGACTAGAAGCATTGTGGACGGCAAAACAACAGAGTAAGCAACCACCCAGAATACCAGTGGAACTGTATTTAAATGCACTAGAAATAACTCAGAACACCTTAGCTACCATAGCAACACCCTGGCAACCACACACAACACCCTAGCATCATGATAGTGAATTAACTTTTGAAATGTTTGCAATCTGGAATTGATTTCAAGGGCATTTATTTTCATAAGAATATATCTTTCTATCCATATACTGTAAAGCAGAGCAAGTTGCCCATTTATGTCTAAGACTTCAATAAATTGAATAAATTCCCAATGTGCACAACTATGACTGTTAATTATAAAATCAAATTAACATCAAATACAAAGTAGATGTAAAAAATATACAATAGAATAGGATGTTATGGAATATATCCAGTGCTACATGTTAAAAATGTAAACAAACCATTAAAACACAGGAATTCACTATGATGGCATTTAATATATATGGGGCATCTTTGTCACTTTCATTGACATTTCTAGCTTGAGCCCTAGTTCATTTCTGACCCCTGCCTTACACAGAAAAACAACAACTTGTAATATCTTGAACAAGATATTAATCTTCACTTTAATGTCAGCATTAAGTTATGTAAAGTATGTGTGACTTTGGGTCAGTTTGGGTTTTTGACAGGACTGTGGCATTATCGTCCCTTGTGTGTCTTGTGTTTCGTTGCCTTTGTGTGAGCGGCGGTTTAAGTTGTGTCACCTGCAGTGCGCTCTACAGTCCGGTTTTGGTCTGTGTCAGGATTCGGACACTTGTGCTCCATGTCTGTCTGTTATTGATGTGGGTACATTGTGCTTATGTCATCTTGGCAGCATGCACTCTCGTCTGGCTCTCGCGAACACAGGTGCACATCGCGTTGTGTGCCCGGGTCGCGAGCTGTCTTCATGTTGTCAGACATTTTCTTCATGTTGTTGCCAGCGCTCCCAGCCACAGAGGCCATTCCCCAGTCGCTGCCAGCACTCCTGGAAAAAGAGGTCACTCCCCAGTTGCTGCCAGCGCTCCCACCCACGGAGGCCATTGCATTTGCCTCACGATGTACACTCAGGTTTTTTTTTAGTTGAGAATGCTTGGCATCGCGTTGGCATTGCTACATATTCTCTCGTCTTGTTTGCAGGTTGGCATTGGCATATATTGCCTTATTGTCTTGGCGATGTGCGGTCATGCCATTCGGGTGTTTTTTTTGTCTTGTGAGAGCACGTGGCTTTGTTTTGTTTCTGTTTTGCCACTTGTATCTCTGTCTTACGTCATACCCTGCCTCCTTGTTGGCGCATTATTAGTTTATAAGTCACACCTGCCCTGTCTTGTTAACCTGTTGAATTCTCCCCTTATTTTAGTCTCCTCGTGTTTACTGTTCAGTGCCAGTTCTTCTTGTTTCCAATCTTGTGTGTCTTGTGTTATCCAGTCGGTCTTGTGTAGTCGGTTGGTCCTGGTTCTCCATTTCTCTCTGCCCCAGCCCTGGATTGATCGTTTTCCTCTACTGGGTTGTTTATGTTTGTTTGGTTTAGTTTAACCCCTTTATTTTGTATTTAATACATTCCCTTTTATTTCTTCAACTCTGCGTTCCAAAAATGCACAACAGATATTCTACAGAAATGTCCCTGCCACATGCACGGGAACTAATCTATACTGGACCCACCCATTTAATAATCTAAATGACTTAACTATAAAAAGGGCTCTTTGTTTGGATGTGTACGTGATTCTTATGCATCACATTATCAGTGGAATACTGCATTGTTAGCAGATTTCATAACAGAAAATCTGCACCTAATCCTCAGTATGGGCGCCTTAAATAGAAATACTTGTTTCCATAAAGGTTCAGACCTGATCAAGATCAATTTAGTGGAATAGGTAAAAAAAGAATACAAACACATTATCAACAACAATAATGCAGTGAGGTGAAAACATAAAGCATGTAGTACTGTTTCCACATATTCATCGTTGTTTGTCCTGAAGCAACATTTTTATCAACTATCCAAATTTTAAGGTTAGTTATGGAGTTGGTCCTGGATCAAAATTTTTTCCAACTAAACCAATTTTAAGGTTAGGCATAGAGTTAATGTTAGGGGGATTGCACACCATTTTTTCAACCTATCATTTCACTAAAATTTTGGGGATAGTTTATAGTTAGGGGTAGGAATAGAACTATGTTTCTCTGACAGGAATAATATTCCTGGGTCAAAATTGTTTTTAATATTGATCTATGTCCTAAAGGCTGTTCAGACCGAATGCATTCTTGTCATAAAAAAGGCTAGACGAAGCTTAGCGTATTTAGAATGCAGGTGTCTCGAGACTTTTTAAACCCGATGTTCTTTTTAACCAGACACAGAGTCAAAAAAACGTAGCACTCCTACGTGAGACTTTGAAATATATAGCTATACGCAACACAATGGTCAAGAATGTCTGTCTAGTTTACAAAGCAAAAACCTGAAAGCAGCAGAGATGGCGGCCAAAACTCGTTTTGTACGAACAGCCCTCTCACACACAAAAATTGCTGTGACAATTCTATAACATGGGTGCCTGAGCTAACAGATCTTGTGCTGGTAATAAGACAACATGCAGTCTTCTTGATATGGGAAAACATGTTGTTTTGGCTACTGTCTCATTGGATTGATCATTGGATGACTGGCTAACCTTCACATACTGGCATATTTCACTGTTCATCATCTATCAAGTTATGGAATGGACATTATTATGTAAGTGTGGGCAGTTATACAGTATGTTATTGTGTTCATGGATGGCTAAACCAATTTTAACACCCATTTTTGCAGCTTAGTTTTCACAAGTAGTTTGGGTGTTCAGGACAGGGAGCTTTGTGCTGTGAACATTGAATGTTTGAAATCATGAAATATGTCTACATACGGTAGTACATACTGCAAAACTTTGATTTCAAAGAGTAAGGAAAATCCTGTTTCATTCTAAGGGTCAGAGAAAAGATGGACATTTTTATATAATTACATGTATAATAACTGATAATCTTAATCATGTCCTTTTACAGATGGAAGAAAAAATGTGGCAGTAAGTTTTAGATTTAATTTATTAATGCAACAAGTGAATCTGCCAATGTGTTTTGTGATTGAAATAATCTAGTTATTGATTTTAAACTAACAGGGAGTTTTTACACCACTCATGGAATCAAAGAGAGTGAAAACCATGACAAAACTTTAAGATCAGTGATTACATTGACAGGAACTCCTCATACACACCACTGCAGATTAATGCAGGAGGTAGAGAGAGTTAGTGCTGTTATCTGAAGATATATCTTCCTCATTTAACGGGAGCCTGCTGGTACGTGAAAGCTGTGCTGTGTGTGTAAACCTTACTCCCCTGGCCTCAACAGGCACACTAGCGACTGACACAAGAGATTGCCTTTAGCCTCATTAGTGCGTTCGCCTCCCATGCTGGAGACTACGGTTAGAATCCTGTTCAGAGCAGGTTGAGCAGGACCAGTTACACTCGCACTGACTCTCAATGGTATGAAATAAATAAATAATTGTAAATGGTCTGCACATATATAGCACCTTTTTAACCTTAACGGTATTCAAAGCGCTTTACATTGTGACTCATTCGCACACACATTCATACACCAATGGTGGAAGAGCTGCCATGCAAGGTGCTAGCCTGCCATTGGGAGCAACTTGGGGTTCAGTGTCTTGCCCAAGGACACTTCGGCATGTGGAGTCGTGTGGGCCGGGATTCAAACCACCAACCCTGCAATTAGTGGCCGACCTGCTCTACCAACTGAGCCACAGCCGCCCACATTTCCCAAATACTTCCAACATGTCGAACGCTACAGCACTGGAATAGTATAACCAAAAAATGTAATCCTGTATTAATTTTCCATATCTCATGTCATTAGAAATGTGTTTGACTTTCTTATTTATGTAGAACACCAAAACAAGCAGATATTTTCCAGAACGTCCAAACTGCTATTTTTCATACATTCAAAAGAAGACGTAACCAAGGGCCAGGGTATGAAATTTCACCTGCCACCCACCAAATGCAGTTATTTAATGCACAGATGTGGCTAATTTTGCTCATCTACCCACCACAGTGGCGGGCGACCTGTAAGACTTCTCAGATTGACAAATGACAAGAAATGCCTTTAGACACAAAGAAGCATTTGAAGAAGCACACTTGATTATATTTTGAAGAACAGACAAAAGAAAAGCAATTGATGTGCATGTCTATTTGCCTTGTGTTCAGAGGTTTATAGTGTCGTTTTGAGAATGCTGCTTAAGGTCACAGACCATCTCAGGATGCAATGACTGGTACTTTATGTAAGATTTTATATTCTAAAATGAAATTGTTACAATTATTTTAGAATATGGGGCAAGTTTAATGTGCACAAGCGTTCAGCTGCATTCTGTTCCTTAAAAAAGCTATCATATGACTTTAGAGAAATGGTTTAGGGGCAATGGTTTAAATTCCCAATGGGTCTTAACATAACAACACCCTGGCAGTGTATGATATTAACTTTTTTGTCCATCAGTTACAGTGGCGGGTGAATGCCCAATTTTCCCAGCCACTCTGATTTTATATATATATATATATATATATATATATATATATATATATATTTATATAGTCATAAGATAGCTTTGTTTAACTTGCCATCTCACAACGGAGCAAGTATGAATTTGATTTGAGAGCTATAGTGAAGGGCAAGTTTTTCAGTGAATAATGACTTATATTTGGTCTGTTTCACACACACAGCTATTGTATAGCATAAGAAGACTTGTTTTTTATCCCCTTTCTCCCATTTTGGAATGCCCAATTCCCACTGTTTAGTTGGTCCTCATGGTGGCGCGGTTACTCACCTCAATCCAGGTGGCGGAGGACAAGACTCAGTTTCCTCCGCTTCATTAGAAGACTTTTACAATTTAGTGCACAGGTCGTATGGACAACTTTAAAAGGACATTTATGGAGCTTTTTTCCTTTTTTGAGCTTGACAGCACCTGGTCACTTTCTAAGTTTGTATGAAAAAAGAACAACCAGGACAATCTGGAAAAAAAATATTTTGTGTACCATGGCAGGAAGTAAGACATACAGGTTTCAACCATGAGGGTGAGGAAATAACGAGAATGTGAACTATTCCTTTAAGCGTCATAAACGTCCAGTCACACCTGCCCACATAAATCAGTACATTCACGAGACTAAGTGAGCAAGCTAACATGGCTGCACAGAATAGAATTCTGTGAAAATGTTTTAACAAAAATGCACCCATGATCACTGAAGCAGACTGTACCTGAATAAAAGGTTATAATTCCTTGTTCTACATGGCTGTAAGCAGAGCAGCTCTAGGTTACTGAGCTTTCATGCACAACATGAAAAACTGATCTTGCATATCAATGAGGCCAGAGCAATTTCACACAACAGTAAGGTGCTGAACCTGAGGTCTTTACACTGTCAAATCACACAGTCACTTTGATTACCTGTTCAGCAAGGGTGCATCACACATGCTACCATGCACAACGAATCCAACAGTGGCCAGTAAACAGCCTGTCACAAGTCAATGCGTACCTACAGTATGACAGTCAGAGGAGGTCAACCATGAGCAATTATTCTTAAAACATAGGACAAAGCCATGTCCCACAATTTTAGTTCTAGTTAGTTTTGAAAATAGCAATATTTCCAGATGTTGGACACTTTCAAGATGAATACAAAATAATTAATTGAGAGTATATATTAAAGAGATAGTTCACCCAAATTTTTATTCTCTAATTATTTACTCACCCTCATGATATCCCAGGTGTGTATGACTTTCTTAAGGACCTGTTGAGCTAAGATATTAAAAAAAAATTATAATTCAGTTTTGTTGTGGTGAAGAAGGAAAGTCATGCACACCTGAGATATCATTAGGGTGAGTAAATGATGAGATAATTTTCATTTTTGGGTGAACTACCCATTTATCTTCACTTCAGTAACCTGTTTTGTCCCAGCTCAATAATCAGTAATAGTATCATCACTTACACAAGCACAGAAAAGCAGGGTTATTCACATTTATTTATTCATAATGCAAACGCACAAACACACACACACACACACACACATAAATAAGTACACACGTCATATGAGCATTCCACATACACACAAGGGTGCCATTAATAAAGTTTATCACACCACAACTATGACAGAACAGCACACAGTTCTCTCTCTCTCTCTCTCTCTCTCTCTCTTTCTCTATCTCTCTCTCTCACACACACACACACACACACACACACACACACACACACACATACATACACAAATAGTGCAGACAGCATATATTGTGCCTGTGCCATAGGCAGGGATGGTTGTGAATTCTTAACATTTCTAGAAAGGGAGGCCAGGCTATAAGCAAGGTGCTGACTCAGCAGGTTAACTCTGCCTGGCCTTCGGGCAGTAAAACTGCCCATCAACAGTGGATTATTGTGTAGTTACCAGAGTGGTATACAGTCCCACCGAGAGACATTGTATTTTCTACTACAAAATTGCACATTAAAAGCACTAAAAACAACCCTTTTACAAGATCTTAAAAGAGAGAACCATAAATAAGCAAAGGGTTGGACCCTTGTTCAGTGAGCTGTGAAGTTCAAAAGTGAAGGAAAAGCACAAATTGAAACCATTTCCTGGGCTAGACTGGTGAAGTAAATTATGACTACAAAATAAAAATAACAATCTAGTTATTTTTGCATGCTGTTTGGTGGTTAGCGTTTTTATATTTTCTCACTGTAGCTAAAAGAATTACATCTTTAAACTAAATCAGCATTAGAGCACATGAAGAGAGCTGAAAATGACAGCCAGCCAGATCCAGCTCCGTTCCTGCTTGGTGTCGGACTCCACTGCTACGTGTAGCTGAATGATGACGACAAACTACAGCCATTACTAGCCAGACATCACTTCAGACTTTTATGATGGACTTTAGAGGATGAACTGATGCCAACTCCAACTGTAAGACATCGGATATTTCATTTGCCACTGCCTAAACCTTGGATTTAGGATGGACCCCAACAAACCTCACCAAAATGTCCTCATTGATCTCTGCCTGCATCACCTTTGTCTACTGATGACTACATACTTGAAATGGAATACATAGACTCTCAAGTAACTGCCAACAAAAGCCTTCATCAGCCAACTAACAAAAGACAATGCATCTATGTGAACTTCTGCAGATAATCCAGGGTGGACTTCAAAGACATTAGTCATTAATCTTACAGTTCATAAAACATCTTTGTTTAAAAACTGGCCCTTAAAACTTACATAATTTACACATTTTAAACCACTGCACACAAATAACTAATATTGGCATTATATTCATGCTGTTTATCCAGAAGGGAACTGGCCCCTTCAGTGAGTCTGGTTTCTCAGAAGGTTATTTTTCTCCATTAACCAACATCTTATAGATTTTTGTGTTCCTTGCCACAGTCACCTTCAGCTTTCTCACAGTGGTTCTAAGTACAATTATTATTTAATCATTTAATTTTTATACACAATTTACAATCATATTTAATCAAACTACACAATGATATTACAGCTTAATTTTCTGCTAAAGCCACTTTGAAACGATGTGTGTTGTGAAAAGCACTATACAAATACAAATGACTTGACTTGACAGGACTTTAATGTAGAAACAGTAGAAACACTCACTGTCCTCTCCTGGGCATGGCATACCAGGCTTTTCAGGAATGCTCGGGAATACTGTGAGAGAGAGAAATGAGTGTGACTCAGACAAGTGGTTTAATCTGTTTACAGTCTGGGGTGCATGGGGACAGCAAATACATTTCTAAAGAAATTTAGTTTTTTAAGTGCTTTAGCCACTCAATGTACACATGATATTTTGAGTGGTCTGGTGATGTTCAGCTGGGTAATACAAATGTGGTGAGATTTACATTCAGTTTAATGTCTTTATAAATAGCAGGGTAAAAATGTATTCACCCAACTACCCGGGATAAGTGAAAACTGAATAAGTGTCTGTAAACAAAGAGAAAAGAGATTAATTTCAGTTTTGAATGAAATACCATGCAGGAAGAGTCCGGATCGCCTGTTCCGGCTGTAGATCCGGAATGCTTCCTCCAGCTCCATCTGAGAAGAGATAGTACACGGATCCCCTTAAAAGAAAATAAGAATGACAATGAAAATGTTAATAATTACTCTAAACATTAGGGGAAACTGGCTGCATTCAGATTACAAAGAGGAAGTCATTTGTCATAATGTAACCTACATAAAAGGGATCTTTTGACTTAAAGTTGACTGTTTAGGTTTTATCTGTAAAAAGCAGGCTGATCTCTGACTTGCACTCAACAACATTAATTATATCCGCTTTAATCAACATCCTAAAATGACAGACAAAGTTCAAAAGTACCTTCATCATCAATCCATTTGAGTGTTATTGGAAGCTCTCTGCAGACACTGCACATCTCTCTCACCTCCTTACACACCTCTGTGTACGTCATTGCCGAGTCCAGGTCAGAGATCAGCATGTCCCTATAAAAATACAAGTAGACTTAATACAGAAAGCTTACTCATACAGATCTGAGAAGGTGTTTTAATGAGATTTATTTGGTTAAAAATGATACACATATTTACAATACAAAAAAATACTGGATTTGAAAATTAGTTGACACATAACAGTTGACACCACTTCAGAAAGAACCAGTCATAACAGATGCTACATAACTAACAACTTATTTAATGTCTGTCCTATAGTATACCAATAAATATTTTTACATTTATTTCAAATTGAAAAGTACTTTGGTACCGAGTTGTGAAACAAATTACAAAGATGTAATGATAGCAGTCTGTCTGCAGAACCGGCAGTACTGATAGTGTTCCTGTGAAGTTCATACTTGCAAAGTCGGAAATCGTAAGTACGATGTGATGTGAGTTTGTGTTTTTAGTCTGAAAAATGTTTTCACTTATTAGTTGAAGGCAAAAAGCTTTTTTAGCACAAATGCGGAAAAATTTAAAGCAAAGCTACGCATTATGTGTGTATTTAATGCTTATCTATCTATTTTATCAAACTGTTGCGGATACATATAATGATGGGAAATGTAGTTTTGTTGCAAACGCTTAAGAAAATTAACTTATTTTCATCATTATTTTCAAGTTTTAGCATTATTCTTTATTAAAAGTACAAAAAATGCATACAAACTAAACAGCACAATCAAAATTTTCTCAAGTAAATCATTATTATTACCAAGTGACATGCTTCCGCCATGATTCTTAAATCGACATGCCCTTAACTCAGAAAGTTAGGCTCAAAGAAAATCCTGTTTATCATTTGTAATTCCGACTTTGTGGTGGCGTTCCTGTGCACTCATCTCGTAAATACGATCATTACGACATGACGTGAACGCACCCATTTTAGTACCCATGTGTTGTCTGACTGACAGAAGGCTACTTTTTACAGTATGCATGCACATGCTAGTGTTCTTGATAATGCAAACATGTGTCTGGCAAACTTTTGGTTAGTTTTTGGTTCCTAGAATGTTCCCAGAATTCACTTTTTTTTTTTTTTTTTTTTTACTGAAATTTTACTGTTAATTTTATTTTATGGGAAAAAAATAGTTACCTTTAGGTTAGGAGAACGTTCCCCTAGCATTCTCTTAACTTCTACAATATTCCGATATCCTTTCTGCAACCCTGCTGTACGTACTGTAACCAATCTACAATCCATGTGTTGCTCTGATCCATTGTTTAATTAATAATTAAAATAAGTTAAACACACATCACAATAGGAAGAATTATAATAAATGTAAGATTTGCTGGTACAGATTTGCTGGTTTTTTAATCTATCATTGTACCACAATTTAAACTGAAAACTGAGCCTTGATTATATTTCCTAAAACATGGAACACCAAACAGATATTGAAATTATATATTTTTAAAAAGACAATGATTTAATCTATGGGCGATTCACTGAAGTTGTTGGTGGGGTAGAAACACCGAAAGATTATTGTAGGTTTGGGCTTCTTAAATTCCCATCAGGATCGATGGATCAGGATAAACTCAAGATTTGACATGATTTATGATATTTTGTGGATTGCCGTCGTTGTTATTGCATCTGCTTTATTTAGACCTATTCACCCCACAGGTCAAGGAATTGCACAAACAGCTGTTTTCAATTTCCAAAGTGCAATCACTGTGACGGATATGAGGCCAAATAGGATCTAATTATGATCTTAAATTAACAAGACCCATAAGACAAAGGGAAGAACAGGACCCGGCTCTACCACCACAGTGCATTTGTGAAAGGATATGTAAATGATTTAATAATTTAGTCATTTAATAATGTAATAATTTAGTAATTTAATAATGTAATACTTATAAAATTATGCCTGTGCATTTATTTTGACTGTTATTAGATTTGAATTTTTATGAACATTGATGAACCCATGTGTGTGAGTTATAAAATAGGCGCATAATATTGTTTCATACTGATCACAGGCCCCTGAATCGAATAAAAATCACATCGCTGCAGACTTTGAGATACTGACAAACATTGGATCGCTGGCTAAGAAAATCGATATAAGTTCGTATTGTGATAAAAATGGTGATTTACACCTCTAATCCTCTTTCTAAAGTGAGAAGGTTTACCAAAAATGTAGACAAAGGTACAATAAGACGTACAGTAACAATCAATTTATTTAAAAATACACATTTATCTGCAACAGCCTTAATAATCTCTTTTTTTAGATACGCTCTGTAGCTTTAAATTGCAACACTGGATTGAAACTGTCCATCCACAGCCAAACAAGCCACACAAGATACTTTTTCCTCCCCAATACCAGAGTCAGTTCTTCCCTAGTACACAGCTGTATGGTGTGATCCCTGGCCCACTTTTACACTAACTACAGGAAACAGAGCTGCCTCAGGGAGAGCCATGTATAAGAAAACATGATTTGATGCTGTGCTCAATATCAGTACAGATAGAGAGAGATGATTCATGGTAAAAAAGTGCAATCATCACTTTTTTATGTGTGTGTCTATGTGTGTGTGGGGGGGGGGGGGGGGGGGTCTTGGGTGGTTTTTTCGGAAATTTGTTTAGTTTATAAACTGGTAATTACAAGGGTATTATGCTATAAATGTGGTTTATATATTATATGTAGTATTTGATCACAGGCACATTAGTAAACTGATCAACAAGGTTTGTTTAATTAATGTTAATCTTAGCATACTTCCACAATCCATCTTTAAAGAGATCAAACTAAGTAAGTTATGCACCAAAAGATCTGTAATCCTCATATAAATAACATTGCATGTTGCAACTTATGATAGAATTTAATGTCCTGATTAAATTCCCTTGACAACAACAACAAAAAGCACCATTGTATTGCAATTGTTTTTTTGGATATGAATCATAGTAATATCATGGTACCTTGGAATACCATGTAAACACAATGGTATAAGAATATGGTAATCATCTAAAACAAAATACATCATGGTACTATACTACTTTTTATAATAATATATATTAATAACATATGTTATCATATTTTAAGATATTTTAATATTAAATAATTAAAAATATTTTTTCAAATATATACATTTTTCAAAATGTCCCCACAGTACTTTTGTGGACCCCCAAGGGTCCGCGGCCCACCTGGATGAAAACCCTGACAGACAGGTGAAGGAAAATGTGACGTATGACAGATCAGATCTACAGTCTGTGTGTCTGTTTTCCACTGAGAAAATCTCTGTTGCAGCTTGCCCCTCAGCAGGGACACCCTCATCATGGGTCCATCATCTGCCATCCTGCCCTTATGGTTCCAATTACCCCCACCACCCTCAACGCTCACATGGCTGGCACTGAAGCTGGGGGAGAAAGGATCACCTACCACACGACTCTAGAGCCTGATAAATATAAATGTAAGACTCCTTAGAGCACCTGGTGTTTAGAGTCAGCTTAACTGAAGAGGGAGTCACAACGATTCAATTCCAGAGCAAGTCATGTGAAACATTTCTGATTCCTGAGGATGCCAACAGTAAAATAAAGCAATTTCATTTCAGAGGTGTTTATTTCTCACTCCATATTAAAGCAGAGAGTGCTGGGTCTGAAATAAATGAGACAGACAGAAAAGTGCCTGGGTAAAAATACTGACTACCACTCCTGGAGTCGTGAGTTTGAATCCAGGGTGTGCTGAGTAACTCCAGCCAGGTCTCCTAAGCAACCAAATTGGCCCGGTTGCTAGGGAGGGTAGAGTAACAGGGGGTAACCTCATCGTGGTCGATAATGTGGTTCTCGCTCTCACTAGGGTGTGTGGTGAGTTGTGCTTGGATGCCATGGAGAATAGCGTGAAGCCTCCACATGCACCATGTCTCCGCGGTAACGCACTCAACAAGCCACGTGATAAGATGTGTGGATTGACGTCTCAGATGCGGAGGCAACTGAGATTCATCCTCTGTCACCCTGATTGAGGCAAGTAACTACGCCACCACAAGGACTTTGAGTGTATTGGGAATTGGGCATTCCAAATTGTGGAGAAAATGGGAAAAAAATTCAATTTTTTTTTTTTTGTTTAATTATTTTATTAATAACTGATTCCAAATTGTGCATTTCTACAATAGCATCATTAACCTTTTTTTTTTTTTTTTTTTTAGATGTTTCTGATTCCACGCCTGCAGGTGTCAGCATGACTGCAAGACGACTGCCATGTCAGCCAGCCTACCACACATAAGTGCACATTTAAATCTTTGGTTAGCACCTAAACGTTATTGTGGCCCACAACAGTAAGCCAGAGTAGTAAATTATTCATATTTCTTTATCAAATCAGACAGAGAATTTGGCTCCATTACAAGTTCTAGGCTAGCACAGTTTTATCAGACTCTGCCAGTCAAGGGCTCCTGAATGTTCCGTGTATGAGGTATTCCATGATTAAATTTAGATTCCAGAAGCCTGCTGGACCCTAGAACTCTCTATTTTAGAACAGAACTTGGTTCCATGGTTAATAAACACTCCTTGTGTAGGTGTCCACTTGTGTGCAGTTTGGGTAACAGTTTCATGTGCAGACTGTATCATCAAACACACGTCCTCTTTGAGCTGCTAGACAGATCCATAAAACTGACCCAAAATGGTGCAACAAGCCCCTGAGGAATCCCACACAAAAGATGGAGTTCAGTTCAGTTTAAGCCACAGCTCTATTCAGACTAAGAAAATGAAATCCTGTTGACTTCTAGTTTAAAAGCAAACACAAAAAAAAACACAAAAAAAAAACAGAGGTCACAGAATCGATATACTACTCTACTGTATATGACTGCTATACTACAATCTATATTTTAAAACCATTTTTGCATTGCATTGCGATTAATGGTCTGATTTGAATTGCAGTCTAAAGTAATTTGTTCCATTTATGCATTCGCCTACTTTATAAGTTTAAACCATGAATATAAAAAAATGCCCTATTTATGGAGAATAGTTGTGTCATCAGACTCAGTGTATGGCATAAATTCAAATTCAAACAGACTGGATTTGCATGAAGAGGAAATGCTCAGCTGGATAGCATTAAGTCTGTGTAATGTTGTCACTGCCATAAAGTTAGCACTGAAAATGTAGAATATGAAACGAATATGAGCTTTTTTATAGAATTAAAGGTCTATTCACATTCATTCCACATTTTTGGTTCCTACTATCAACAAACAAACAATGTTCTTGGTAATACATTAAATCAGTTTTGAACACATTGAAATCCTTCACTTATGTTTTAACTTCTGGTTGGCATTTATGACCGGTGAGCATTATCTAGAGCCGAAGTGCATATCTGTGTGGTTGCTAGCTATTAAAATTGGACTAAAGTCCAGAAATAGAAATGGAAACAAGAAATACTTGCCAAGTTAAATTATCTCTTGACTCGGGCAGGCTGCCGATATTTCAGCAAATATGACAGTAACACCTATTGTATTTGCACACTTTTTCTATCATTGCTCATGGTTAAGGATTTAGTGTTTTGCCAAGAGATAGAACTAAAGATCTATTTACCCATGACTAACTATGTAGAAGGCTATTAAAAAGCACTATTATGCTATTATCAACAATTAGATCTTATGACATCCTACATACATAATGTAACAAAAATAAAAACATTTTATATATATATAACCTTGAGAAACTTTTTATCCACTGAAAATTAAGTGTTTTGTCATTCTGCTAACTCCATTGTAATTGTAGAGAACTCTCTATTTGCATTCTTACTACCAAGCATTCTATTTGCATTCTTACAAGCAATGCTGGGAACATAAAAGATAATTTGGCCTTCCATACTAGCATGCCTTCAACCACAACTCTCTTTCCAAAGCCCACACCTCAAAAGACACCTGCATAAATGATAGCCTTGCAGAGAGCATTTCTGATTGACTACATTTTCTGATTGGCTAAAAAAAAGGGTGGACTGCTCCCCTGATACTTTTTTTCCTGTTTACACAGGCAAGGGCTGTCACAGAGGCAGGTGTCATACCTCAAGTCAGGAAATAGGGCTATTTTATGTGCAGTATTCTGTGTTATTCCCTAGCATAACAAAACATTTTATGAAAATGTAAAATGTTGTTTATTCGAAATGTACAGTGCTGCTAAATGTGACACTGCGGGTGACTCACAAGGCCATCAATGTTTAGTATCAAGCAATTCCCCCTCTGAGAATAGCTATTTTAAACAGTAAAATAGCTTGATTGCCCATCACCGAAACATCTTGGACTGAAACCTATAGGCCTGGGCTCAAATCAAAACATTGCCTGGAATCTCCATGAAAAAAGAGCTATTATTGAGGCTTATGACTCGTTGCTAAGCAACTGCCTGGTTCAGGTTGTCAGCCAGTTACCAAGATTTCTTTCCTGCCTGGTGCAAACATCCTCGAAAATATTTTTAGTAGTGGGAATCACCAAGGCTTTCAAAAATGCTCAGAATTCAGCTGACCCAAATTCTGAGAGCTGTTTTACAAGCTCACGCTCATGTGAGAGTGAATTCATACTTCCATAGACAATGAGGAACTAGATATTCGCACTTCACTTCCTATAACGCAATATCAGGTATTGTGTTCTTGAATCAAAGGCCTTTCTCCATCCAGTGAACATGCAAGACATAATGTTGCATATACATCTATGTAAAGTAGTCTAAAAAGTATTTATGTCCTACATTATCTCATCCTTGTTATCTATGGAATGCTTGAACATTTTACAACACTTTAAAAAACCAGCCCAGAGATTAGTATTTATAAAATGTTAAGTAAATAATATTTGTTCTTTATTTTTTTAAAAACCCTCCAACTGAAAGTTTAACATTTATGGATTCAATACAAGTGAAGCTTAATCAACAGCATTAGTGGCATAATTTGAATATTACCACACTCGTCCTTCATTTAATATAAAATATAAATATCTATACAGTATAGTACAGTACTATATATATATATATATATATATATAAAAGGCACTTACAATAGAAGTGAAAGAGGCATTTTTAAATGCACACTGTT
This sequence comes from Moxostoma hubbsi, assembly GCA_032164185.1. Classification (NCBI taxonomy): domain Eukaryota; kingdom Metazoa; phylum Chordata; class Actinopteri; order Cypriniformes; family Catostomidae; genus Moxostoma; species Moxostoma hubbsi. Next base: position 8,363,576 of record JAVLUX010000117.1, read on the forward strand.
TCAAATGTACACTTAACCATGCTTTGAAATAAATGGCATCTACGCTAATTTTATTCCATTTCATTCCCTGTCTAAACCTCAGGATTATAGGGTCCTGCCTGATGTCTGATTCCCCACTGTGTAGCTGAGTGATGATGACTAACTGCAGCATGTATCAGCCAGACTTCACTTCAGTCTACTAAAACAGACTACACAGTGGATGGATTGATGCAAACTCAAAGACATGGGATTCTTCAGGAGCCACTGTCTGAAGCATAGGTTCAGGATGGAGTTCAATAAAATTACCTGCCATAAGTTTCCAGCTAGACTGCGAAGCTCCTCACTGAATGATACCTCTATTAACTTGGACAACACTCTCTTAAACTAAATAGAAAATGAATTAACCACTAATAAAAGCCTTCATCGGCCAAAATCAAAGGAAAATGAATCTACGTGTATTTCCTCAGTTAATTAGGGATGACTTCAAGGACTTAAACACTGAAACTTACAGTTCATTCAAAATCATTTTGTTTAATCACTGACACACAACACTTATTTGACAAATTTTAACCACTAATAGTTCTAAATATAATTAATTAATATTGGCATTATATTAATTTTTCATTTTCTGTTATAACATAATTTAATGTACAGCTGCTTGGAAACAACACCTGTTGTGAAAAGCGCTATACAAATCATTTTGATTTGACTTGTATAGACACAAGACGTAAACATTGTTTGTGTTAACATGATTGTTGTGTGATATAATTGTTAACTAAGGCCTTATCTGTGTACAGTTACATTCAATATTACAACTTCATTGCCATGACAACTTAATGCCGGTAAACCCTCAAAAGTTTTTTCTTTAGGTTTTAAAATAAAATCATGTTGAACCAATATTTTACCACACTCAAATCATGTTAACATGTATAATGTTTACATCTTGTGGCAACTTTTGAAATTGAAGTGTGTATTATGGACTGGCCCCATTCAATTTCCATTGTAAGTGCCACCATATTTGCTTTTTTTTTTTTAATAATCAAGGGAAGAGTTTAAATTATTTTCTGTGGTACTGTGATCATCATCATTCTACAAATGCTGTCAAATTATTTTAACTTGTATTAAACCCAGGACATTCTATTAACAAAGTGTCAGTCACAACATTCAAAATGTTTCAGACTAAAAATTAGTCCAACATAGCGGATTTTTGCATGTTTTCCCCACATAAAACTACTACAACAAATGTCACATAAAAGGCAAAAGATTGGACTTCTCTTTCTATTCTGAAATCTTTTCTCATAACCAACTAAATAAATAAATAAATGCAAAAAAAATCAGTTACAGCTTGGAGTTTTACCTATTCCTCTACTTTATTAACAATTGTCCACAAGGGTTAAAATCGCTATTATGAATTATGTCGTCTTGGCAGCATGCACTCGCGTCAATAGTTTGTCTGGCTCTCGCGAACAAAGGTGTGCCTCGCGTTGCGTGCCCAGGTTGTGAGCTGTCTTTATGTTGTGCTGAGGTTTGGTTATCTCGTCTAAGGTATCGGGTGTGTGGCTGAACTCTCGCACAGGTGTCCTCTTGTTTTTGTCACCTGCTGCGTGCATAGCATGGCATTTGCTTCGTGATGTACGCTCAGTTTTCATTTAGTGTGAGAATGCATGGCATCGATTTGTTTGGTGTTGCTACGCATTCTCTTGTCTTTTTTGTCGGTTGGCATGGGCATATATTGCCTTATTGTCTTGTGGATATGCGTTCATGCCATTCGGGTGTTTTGTTGTCTTGTGAGAGCACGTGGCTTTGTTTTGTTTCTGTATTGCCGCATGTCTCTCTGTCTTGCTTCATGCCCCCCTACTTGTTTGCTCATTATTCGTTTATTAGTCACCTGCCCTGTTTTGTTAACCTGTCAATTTCTCTCCCTATTTTATTCTCCACGTGTTTGCTGTCCAGTGCCAGTTCATCTTGTTTCCAGTCATGTTTTCCAGTCGGTCCTGTGTGTTTGTTTGTCTACTCCAGTCAGTCTGTCAGTCGGTCTAGTTTCTTGTCCTGTTCATTCCTAGCTGATCCGGTCAGTCCTGTTCCCCACTGCCTTTTGCCCCAGCCCTTGATTACCTTTTTCCCCTATGGCTAGTTTCCTTGTGGGAGTTTTGGTTTGTTTTTGCCCTTTTTGTGTTAATAAATCCTTTGTTTTTTAAACTCTGCACTTGGATCCTGAAATGTATAACCATGGTGTAGCAATGGTATCAAATGCTACTTTGATATCTACTTTGACATGGTACTTAATGACAACCATATTCATGTACCATGGAATTCACATTGTATTCAAGGTCTACTTAATTGACTGTTTTACATAGTTTAGATTTTTTTAGATAATGCTTTTTCTTCTCCTTTTTCCTCGCCAATTTGGAATGCCCAGTGTGCTCTAAATCCATGGTGGCCAAGGGTGGACTGGGAAGAGAAAACGTCATGGCACGATTTTACATAGAAACTGGCCCAAAAGTTGCTTCGCTGTGCCGTTTTGTGGCCCACTCTGCATAACACGGCGGCTCATTTAAGCTTATCATGGCCCATTCGGCCGGCCCGGTTCTCCCAATGGCCAGTCCGCTCCTGATCAGCCCCAAAACGCATCAGCCCTCCGGGAAAATGTCAAATTACCAATCCAGCCCTGGTGGTGGCGTAGAGACTCGTCTCAATCCAGGTGGCGGAGGATGAATCTCAGTTGCATCCATGTCCTGTCAATCCACTCATCTTATCACATGGCTTGTTGAGCACGTTACCGCTCTCTTCTCAGTGGCATCCCCACAACTCACCACACCACCACCGAGAGCAAACCACATTATAGAGACCACATGTGACTCTACCCTCCCTAGCAACCGGGCCAATTTGGTTGCTTAGGAGACCTGTCTGAAGTCACTCAGCATGCTCTGGATTCGAACTCGTGAATACAGGGGTGGTAGTCGGCGTCTTTACTTGCTGAGCTACTTTAATGCTTCTTAAAGAAGTATGCAAGAAAAATTATATTGCCATATTTGAAAGTTTTACACTGGTGTGTTAAACAAGTGGCAGTGAGATAAGACCACAAGCTGCAACATTCCACATTGAAGAATTACTTGTAGCAACTTTTATTATTTGCTAATTTCTTATTATTGCCAACTCAGTGGGAGGCCAGGATGATTTATGGAATCATATATTATGAATTGCACTACTGTAATCTGCATCACGTGATAGCTGACTTTCCTTAAAATATATGTGCCTTATCAAATCAATAAAGTTCATACAATTAAAAACGTATCACAACATTTAGAGGTCTAATATGTTGCTAAGTATGGGAATTAAGTTCGTTTGTAAACATGCTATTCTTTAAACTAAGCTAAGCAAATGCGAGCGGGGCATACTTCGACATTTCATGGCACATAATGGCAAAGTAGTCCAATTTAAAAACAAAAAAACAAAAAAAAGGAATAAAAAAAACCTCCTTTACCTGTGCAAGTTTATGACACTTACCCTGCGTAATGCGCCTTTATTTTCACATATTCCGAGGGTAAATCCATCATCGAGCCGTTACTTACAGGCATTATAAAAAGTCAACAAACTCTCTCACGACAGAAAAAAACACAGACTTTGTTCAGTAAAATCAGTATCAGATGCAAAGTGGCATAATTCCTAATGAACTGTGTGATATTGTCTTTAATGTCCTCAATGTCACGTCGCTGTCAAGGTTCGCCTTTTGTCCACTGAAATCATCCATATCCCGAGCGCGTTGATCATTCCGTTTCTTTCCGGTTCGGTGAATTTGAGAGTGATTTTGCTATGGTTACTCTTGGTGGCGGAGAGTGAGGAGCAATGGTGAAGTACGGATACTTCCAGGTCTGGATCGGCCTCGGAATCCACCTGTTGTTCACTTGCGCTTCCGCGGGACGGCTTCTGTGGGACATTCAGCACGTGACGCTTCGAAGCGTACGTGTTGCGCTGTCGCGAGGAATTTTTCCAACCTACTCTTGAACATCCAAACGGAACAGCAGTGTCAAGTCAGCGTGTCTCGCGCGTAGATTGTGCTGTTCGATCCAGTATGACGTCAGCTAGGAATGTGCACATTCCATGACCGCATTATTTGCATGATAACGGTCTTCACTGTAGAGTATGTCTCTCTCTCTCTCTCTCTCTCTCTCTCTCTCTCTCTCTCTCTGAGGCGGAATGCTTATCCAATTAAATCAAAGTAGGCCGGTGACAGAGAAGTTTATGCTGAGAATAATGTTCGTTAAAGATGCGAAATGTAGCCTATACTCCTGAACTCCTGCAGTTGTCAGACTTTAAGTTTAGAGTCAGACATAATAACTAATTTGGCTGTAAATTAGTTATTAATTAGTTTGAATTAACCTGTGTGACCAAAGTGGTCGAAATCGAATTATTATTAACCATTAGTTCATGATTGTGTGATTTGGATAGAGACTTACAAATAATAAAGCACGAAATAAGCAAATAAATGAATAATTTATTTGAAACTTTTCAAATCTGATTTACAGATCAAAATAGAGAGAGGATAAAATATAGGCCTTTACTCAAGGACTACACTTTAAAAACTCGTTTTCCGAAATAGTAGTAGCCTATATGAATAAGCTGGAATATTTGATTTTACATTAAGAAAGAACGTCGTTCAATAACACATTTATGCAAAACCACAAATGTGTTTTATCAGTCCAAACTGTAGTTTGACTCCCACCCTGAGGATAAAAAGTGTAACAACAACTTTTACTACAGGAGTGTGTGTGTGTGTGTGTGTGTGTGTGTGTGTGTGTGTGTATTGCAATTGGTTAGGTTACTTTATGTGATAGGACCATGGATCCGTTTTGAGAGTGTGTGAGTATAGAGAGACACTTTAGGAATTCAGCCAGGCAGGTTTCTGCATTCTTCTCTCATTTGCTTTTGTTTAATATTCTGTTTTAGCCTTTTGCAACATTCCTCTTGAAGTCAAAAGTGCAAAACATTATTATATATATTATATAGACCCTTTTGTATGTCGTCTAATCAATACAGATAAAAAAAATAGAAACAATCATGATTTTAAAGCGAAATAAATTAATGCATGCATTATACAGGACAGGGAGCGCTCCTTGTAATGCTATTTTTTATCCACTTGGTGTCACCAAAAGCTACACAAATTCTAAGAGGTGAACGGTTTTAAATTGAAATTAAACGTAACCACATGACCATTTAAATGTTATGGTTCTAAATTCCTAACGCTCCAACTGGTGACAGATAACATCTCACATGGTACAGATTACTTTGATGACATTATGTTATTGCCAGTAGAACGATGATCATGAAAATATATGTTATAATACATAAATATTAATAGAAAATATAATGAACATGGAAATAAAAATATAAAGATATATGATTTGACGAAACAAACATGCCGGGCTGCTAAGAAAGACTAAAAGTAATATTTATACGCAAAAAAAAAAAATAGTTAATAAGAAACTTGTTATACTCCCACTAACAGAAGACTTGTCGCCATTGTCTTTGTCTCCTATAGTTCTTTTAAGTTAAAAAATTAAACGCAAATGCCCTGAGGCAAAAAAAAGCGTGGTCGAATGTTTTGTTCGACTCTCTTGCGCAACAGTTGTCTGTGACGTAATAGAGCAGCCAGTGAACACTGGACATCCACATTCACCTCATCTACAACATGACGTTGTTTGTTGAAATAACGCACGCGCGAAGATCACAAACTCTTGACACCTTACCTCATACAGGTTTACGCCTTATAAATGAATTAGTATTTATTTTATATCGCTCTATGAACAACACTCAAATCACTCCATTGCAACGTTAGCATAATAGTCGTCCCACAGGTCGATTCAGTATCTAAATTGTTGTGCGGAATTCGTTTTTGTTTAGTATTATTATGTTTATTAAACGTGTGATATGAAAGCGAATGTGATTTTTATAAATTATATATCTACGAAGAGGGACTTTGTTGATGGTTAGTAGTGCTAGTAGTTAGTCAACTTGCTCAGTACACTGAAGTGCTATGCATCAATTTGCCTCGTCCACACACCAGCATCTGTTCAGACAGAGTACCGTTAAACTTTATTTAGTATTTTAATTAGTTAATAAATGGTCTTAAAACCCTGGCACGTGCTGTTCATGGGAAATATACAATGTCGATGATTCTCCTGGGCTTAGTAATACTTGGTTAGTAAACTTTTAATTAGTTTTCTTGTATAATTAGTAAAAGTTCTATTAAATTTAGCTTTGAATCACAATCTCATGCTATTAATACATTTTAATAAACAATTATTAGAAGAGATTATGACCTAAGCATTGTCAACAGTTGCAACTGCCATTCTATAAACTTGGGTGTTTGATCCAAACACTACAATCATACAGGTATTTTTATTTATTTTTTAAACAATGTCTATATTAATATTATAACATTCCTTAAACTCTTGTTTTTTAACAGGATGCAGTGTTGCTGTTAAAAATTTTCATGCCTTTGGTGAATTATTGACATGCTGATTTTGACTTCTGACCCACTGATCATTAAGCTTCAAATATGAATAACATGGTTTTTCCTACCGACTTTTAAATTTGTTTGGATATGAGTTATTTTTCATCATCTAAGGAACTAGAACCTGTATACAGTTTTCATTTCATCAGGCTTTTAATGGTTTGATTTTTTTTATAACTGAAGGCAAACAAGCCCAGTTTATTTCCCAGTTTCAAACATCATTCATACATTCAGAACATACTGTATATTACACTGACAGGATGAAAATTGTCCACAATTTGATATACACTAATGAGCCAAAACATTATGAACACTCACAGGTGAAGTGAATAATGTTGATCATCTCCTAACATGGCCACATGTCAAGGTGTGGATAGATTAGATGGTAAGCGAACTTTGAGCGCCTGAGTGAATTTGACATGGGCCAAATAGTTATGGCCAGACGACCTGATCAGAGCATCTCTGAAACGGCAAGGATTGTGGAGGGCTCCTTGTCAGCAGTGGTGAGTTCCTACCGACAGTGGTCTGAGGAGGGACAAACCGGCCACAGGGTGTTGGGCCCCAAGGTTCATCGATGTGCAAGGGCAACAAAGGCTGTCCCATCTGGACGGAACTGACAGAAGATCTACTGTGGCACAAGTTACATAAAAGTTTAATGATGGTTACGGGAGTACCAACACACCTGCTGCATATGGGGCTGCGTAGACCAGTCAGAGTTTCCATGATGACCCCTATCCACCACCAGAAGTGCCTACAATGGGCACGCTAGTGTAGGAGCAGGACCTTGGAGCAGTGGAAGATGGTTGCCTGGTCCAATGAGTCCCATTTTCTTTTACATCATGTGGACGGCCGTGTACCTGTGCACTGTTTACCTGGGGAAGTGATGACACTAGAATGCACTGTGGGAAGACAACAAGCTGGTGGAAAGAGTGTGATGCTCTGGGCAATGTTCTGCTGGGAAACCCTTGGTCTGGCCATTCACGTGGACGTCAATTTGGCACGTACCACCTACCTGAACATCATTGCGCTTTATGGTAATGGTATTCACTGAAGGCAGTGGCCTCTTTCAGCAAGATAATGTGACCTGCCACACTGCACACATTGTTCGGGAATGGTTTGAGGAACATGATGAAGAGTTCACGGTGTTACCCTGGCCCTTCAAATTTCCCTGATCTCAGTCAGATTGAGCGTCTGTGGAATGTGCTTGACAAACAAGTCTGATCCACGCAGACCGGTCAGAGTGTCCATGCTGACCCCTGTCCACCGCAATGGGCATGTGAGTGTCAGAACTGGACCATGTGGACAGCCGGGTGCATGTGCGATGTTTACCTGGGGAAGAGATTGCAGCAGGATGCACCATGGGAAGACAGCAGGCCCATGGAGGCAGTGTGATAATCTGGGCAATGTTTTGCTTGGAAACCCTAGGTCCTGGCATTCATGTGGATTTTACTTTGACACATACCACTTACCTATAGATTGTTGCCGACCACGTACACCCCTTCATGGCAGCGGTATTCCCTGATGGCAGTGGCCTCTTTCAGCAGGATAATGCACCCTGCCACACTGCAAAAATTGTTCAGGAATGGTTTCAGGAACATGACAAAGAGTTCAAGGTGTTGACCTGGCCTCCAAATTCCCCAGATCTCAATCCGAATGAGTATCTATGGGATGTGCTGGACCAACAAGTCAGATCCATGGAGGACCCACCTCGCAACTTAAAGATCTGGTGCTAACATCTTGGTGCCAGATACCAGAGCACATCTTCAGAGGTCTTGCGGAGTCCATGTCTCGACGGGTCAAAGCTATTTTGGTGGCACGAGGGGGACCCACATGATATTAGGCAGGTGGTTTTAATGTTGTGGCTGATCGGTGTGTGTATATAACAACTAAGACATAAACTGAACAAGTTTCACAGACATGTGACTAATAGAAATTGAATAATGTGTCCCTGAACAAAGGCAGGGTCAAAATCAAAAGTCATTTTTTAAGAACTGCAGTTCATCTCCTCCTCATTGACTGCACCAGATTTGCCAGTTCTTGCTGTGAGATGTTACCCCACTCTTCCACCAAGGCACTCGAGTTCCCAGGCATTTCTCACCCTCCGATCCAACAGGTCCCAAACGTGCTCAATGGGATTGAGATCAGGCTCTTCGCTGGCCATGGCAGAACACTGACATTCCTGTCTAGCAGGAAATTACACGCAGAACGAGCAGTATGGCTGGTGGCATCATCATGCTGGAGGGTCATGTCAGGATTAGCCTACAGGTAGAGTACCACATGAGGGAGGAGGATGTCTTCCTTGTAAGGCACAGTGCTGAGATTACCTGCAATGACAAGGTGCATGCTCATTAATTGTTCATGGTTCATTGAACAAGCATGGAAAACATTGTTTAAACCCTTTACAATAACATGGCAGCCCCCAATAAGGGGAACCTTTCTATGTATTATAAAACTGCATTTATAAGGTTACTGATATGACTGGAGTCTCATGTATATCATCATGATTCATTTAAAATGTTTTAGACAGACAGTAGGATAGAGCAGAGTGAATCACTTAAGTGAGTGGTCCTGTGAAGGTTCGCGCCACACCCTTACAAAACTAGGCTTCAGTTGCACCGGGCAAATGTGTTTTTCATATTGACCACATATAAAGCACTGGACTTGATGATTCAATTTTCAGTGGGGAAAAACACTAAATTAGATTTTTGCACTCTGACTGACACTTTATAATTCTAAATGTTTGAAAAGATGAACCGATCACCAGACTTGGGAATGACAGACTGGGGGAGCATTGCTCAGGGAGAGTGTAAGTGCACCTCGGGCGCCAGTGGGGCACTGTCTGCCAGCAGGGTTGGGATCTGGATGATGCCACTGTGGTTTGTAGAAAGCTTGACTGCGGATTTGTTTTGGACATTCCAAGTGGTGCGCATTTTGGATGGGTCAGCAGAGAGGTGTTGTGGAGGAATGTAAAATGCTCGGGTGATGAGTTTGCCCTGGACCTGTGAACGCACCCTCAATGATGGGGTGTGTGCATGCAATGATGATGCTGGAGTGGTAAAATAATTAATTGATAATTATAGTCTTTAGTAACATATTGTCACTTTATTTTTCTATTGTGTGCTTTAAAATAAGGCAAACCCTATGAACCTTGTATTTAATAAATTAAAATGAGAATGATTTCTTGATTCAATATTTTTGTGTACTGTATGTTTATCCCCTATACGATGTGTAAAACCAATAATTCTTTTAAGATGTAATGTCACCCATGAATAGGCAAGCAATGTTTTAAAAGAGAGAGAGAGAGAGAGAGAGAGAGAGAGAGAGATTTTAATAGAATAGGAAAGTTGTTCCTTAGAAAAGTGAAATGTGTGCTTAGAGAAAAAAAGCTAGGTGGCAGAACTGTCTATTATAAAATTAAATGGTAGTGTTTATTTTAGCATTCTACTACTACATTAATTACATACAGTACGTTTGGATTGTGTGAAATGGTACATTTTCCACTAGTTCATCTACCTGAACATATTTTATAGCACTGGTTTACTCTCATCTCCAGGCAGGTAAGTATATTTGTAATTCAGCAGGTTTTTTTAAAAAAAAAAAAAAAACATTTAAAAATGAGGGTCTGACCCAGGCCAGCTAGATCATCACTCACAAGTTTCTTTCATTCCAGCCTCCTGCCTGACAAAGCAAGGTCATCCATAATCACTGTGTTGCCTTGGGTGGCTGATTACAGGAGCAGCCAGCAGAGCTGAATCAAAGGCCAGCCTCATTTACAGCCTCCTGTGTCCGTAAAGCCCACCGATTTCCCTAGACTACCTGAGGGACAGTCGTTGTTGCGCCAAGTATATTCGCCGGTCACTGTGAATAAGCAGAACTCACCGTGTGATATCCCGTCAGACCAGAGCAGCTCCCTTAAGGCCGAGCAAACCTGAATGTCACACAATTAACATCCCACATTGGCCCCAACCTCCAGCATTAAAGGTAAAATGAACATTGTTGCAGGCAGCAAGTATCACACGTCTCACGCTCTCACACATCCTTTATAAAGGGAATTGAAGAAAGAGCTGAGCAGAATTCGCTCAGCCTAAAGGTCATGTTGTCATGATTAGAGTTGGCCTGTTTTGGTCAAATGTTGTGAGGAGAGCAGGAAAGACCCCTGGGATTAATGTGAGTTTCTGATTGAAAATGTGTGCTTTATACTAGAATGCGAAGATGATGCGAAATGTGTTTGTTTGTAAAATAAATCATATCTTGGCTGTTTGGTGTTTGGGAGATTAAAATAAATTATTGATGTTACATTGGCTGAGTTGGTTCATGATAGTGTTTTGGTTCTAGGTATCATCCCTTAACAGAGGGAAAGAGCAGGCCTTCTGGGATCTTTTAAACACTTGCTTGGTTCACCCAAAAATGAAAATGTCTCATCACTAAAACACACTTATGCCATCCCAGATGTGTATAACTTTCTCTCTTCTACAGTACTCAAATGAAGATTCTTAGAATAATATCTTAGATCTTTAGGTCCATACAATGCAAGTGAATGGTGGCCAGAAATTTGAATCTCCAAAAATCACATAATGGCACCAAAAAGTAATCCATAAGTCTCCAGTGGTAAAATCCATGTCTTCTGAAGTGATATGATAGGTGTGGGTGAGAAACAGATCAATATTTAAGTCCTTTTTGACTATAATTCTTCACCTTTGATCAGCCCAGACCAGTAGGTGACAATTAATGCGAATCGCCAAAAAACTAAAGAAGAATGTGGAAATGAAAGTGGATATTTATATTAAAAAAGGACTGGAATATTTATCTGTTTTTCACCGACACCTAGCATTTTGCTTCAGAAGATATGGATTGAGTCTTTTCGTTTACTTTTATGCTGACACTTTATTTTTGGAGACTCAAAGTTCTGGCCAACATTCACTTGTACTGACCTACAGAGCTGAGATATTTAAAAAAAAAAAAAAAAGAAAAAATCTTCAGTGTTGTTCTTCAGAAGTAAGGAAGACATACACATCTGGGATGGCATGAGGGTGAGTAAATGATAAAGATAATTTTCATTTTGGGGTGGACTATCCCTTTAAGAACCACAGAGCTTAAAAAGCCTCCTATGGCATCATAGGAATTAAAAAAAGGGGCACTTATGGCCTAATATTTGGAATTTGGAATTTAAAGTTATTTTATGGAATTATAGGAACATTAAAAGGTTATTGTATGACATTTTAGGATTTAGGATTTACTTTTTTAAAACATAAAAATGTTCTCTTATGGATTAATAGAAACCCAAAAGGGATACTTTATGGCATGATATGAATTTAAAAAGGCTGTCCTATTGCATCATAGGAACTTTAAAATGTTTTCATATTTTAACAGGGAAGAGGCCTCTAAGAGTAGAAATGCTGTATCTGGCATATTTACACAAATCTGACATTGTTAAAGAGTATCAGTTTAGCACAGCAGGTCACCACAGTGTCAAACCACTTACTATTACAAGGCTAAAATAATTTCTGGCTTTAATATTTCATTAAAAATCAGTGTAATAAATTTTTAGATCAAAGCAATAACGAACGGTTTAATGGTCCTAATACGTACTCTACTCCAGGTTTGAATTTCAGTTCAAAGGAGCACTTCAGTTTTTGCATGTGAAATATTCATCAAAGAATATATATATATATATGTGTGCGTGTGTGTGTGTGTGTGTGTGTGTGTGTGTGTTCCTCATCTCTAGATTATTCATTTAGATCAACATTAATGGCGTGCATTAATTAAAAACATGGATAAATTAGCATTGTTGAAAGCAACTTTGTTGATTAGACTCTCTGACTGGAGGCCTATTAGGTAAAGGTTGTTTTGGCTCATGAAGCTGACCTGTGATTGGCTGGATGGTCACTCAATCAGCCCAAAGTAACAAAACGTAAACGTACGTGGCTGCTACACCCTTGGATAGGTCTATACTGTACATGTTAATGACCAATATGCTGAAGATGATCATTTGATATTTCTGTGTTTAGCTGACAGCTCAAGAGTCATGTGTGAAATCAAAAGAGTGATAAATCAAAGCACTTGGGTTCAGATATATATGACTTTCTGCAGAAAATAAAATAATAAAATGGTCAAGAGGTTTACTGTCAGGATGATATTCCATTACAACTCTGTGTCTGAACAATTCCACCCACTTGCCAAAACCCACTCTACAAAGCCCAAGGACATGTACTCAAGGATATTTATATAAGTGAGCTGTCCAGTGTTGTGAGGAAACTCCACCATTGTTTCAGGTACTTCAAAGGAGCAGAGAAACTGGTGAAATCCCAGATTTAATTAATTATTGAACATTGAGCACGAGCAGGAAACACTGAATGTTATACAGCCGCTTCAAACATTTAACAACAAAAACTTTGCTCCTAAGATGATCAAGTGAAAGAAATTCTGGTTAAAAAACAGCAGAAGCTGGATAAGAAATTTGCACTTTCAGTATACACAGATAATAAGCCAGCATCTAGGGCTGCCTCAGCAATTTAACATAGTGCATTTTTGACTGGGAAAACTGGGCTACAATATATCAAACTCACAAAATGTCACCTCACAAAACATCATAATCCACCTGTTATTTATGGTTTCATCAGGATTCGTGCACACACACTCTCTCTCTCTCTCTCTCTCTCTCTCTCTCTCTCTCTCTCTCTCTCTCAAAACTAAAGAAATAACAACAGAAAATTATATTCCAATTTCTGTGTACTCAATAAATGGGGTTGTATGAACACTTGCAAACCTCTAATGCTGATTTAAAATCATTTTCACATTTCATACTCTAATAAATATTTTACATATTACATATTACTAAAGATTAACCAGTTTTAGACATAGACTTGTATTATAAGATTGACAACACAGCTCTAAGTTCTATCTGACAGTAGACCGTATCAGTTATAAAAGTCCATCATGACAAATGACAAAATACCTCCATTATTTAGGTAATATAAAAGTACATTTTCAGTCTATTACCTGAATTGAGACTATGATATCCCATATATAAATCTGAATGGATCTTCATTCCATATCATTGAGGCCATTGACATTAAATTCCTGGATTAAGAGGGATGGCCAGGTGCCTTTAGAACGAGAGGTTGGTTATGTGAGCTGACTCCAGCATAGGTAGCACAGCACATGGTTATCCCCAACTGCAACTCACATATTCTCTCCAGCTTTCACTTTCAAAATTTCTAACTGCCCTGAAAACTTTGATTCTGTGACAATGAAACATGTGAATATGATTTATGATCTATGGATGTATTGCTGTGTTTTTCAGCATGTTTGATGCTTTTTACAAATATTTTTTACCTATAGCTCTGTCTGTGTACACATGATGATTTATATGCCTGTATTAAAGATAGCCCTAATTACATACTTTTTGCATGATTGTTTATCATCACTGTCAATGAATTCTGGCTTATATGTTCTTGTCTGTATGCAAAAATAAATTAATGAAGAAAAAAAAAAGTAAATGAGCACATGGAGCACCTGAATGAAATCTTTTAATTTCCTTCATTGAGTGTAGCTGCAAATTAGAAAAGGGTAAAGGCATCAGATGATTGATTCACTGTTTGTTGTTAACAGAATTAGATTTTGCATGCCCTCCTTTTGAGGCTGGGATTTATTCTGATCTGTGAATTAGACTGTGGTGACTTGAAGATTTGTGTTATGTGTGGCGTAACATTTAAGCTTAGTTTAATTTTCTAGACTTTCCCCTCTGATGAGGTCACAACTGTTGCTTTTCCAGTGGACAGACAGATAGATTTTCAGAGTGATTGCAATGTCGAGTCAATCAAATTGTCCGTCTTTCTGCATATATCTTTCTCTCATATTTCTTTCTCTTCTCTCACCACATTTAAAATGCAGCACTGGGTGTCTCGGGAATTTCTTTATTTAATCATAAGAAAACCTAAAAGGCCTTTATTGAAAACGTGAGAACTATGAAAACAGTAGATATAGAGATTGCAAAAGACTTTATCATTATCATCTATCTATCCATCCATCCAAACCTTGATGCTTTGGGCTACACCACCCAAGAAACGTTCGACAATGTTTCCACCAATATCTGTGCACAAACTATTTTAAGAACCTGAAGCAGGTGGAGCCAAGCATGACCCAAAAAGTGTTTGGCCTTTTGCATGGCACCTTGAACAGATGAGCTGTCTCTTTGTGAGGTAGCGGTGATCGGACAGAGAAGCAAGGGACACACTTTGTGAATGTTAATGTATTCATAGCAGGTGCCTCAAAAAGGCACTCACCCGAAGTCTCACAACTAGATCAACCCTAAGACTGTTTATCTAAGTGTACCTCAGAATAAACATAGCCAGTGTACCATGAAATGGAGCAGGTGTTTGTCCTGCCTAAAAAAATTTATCAAATGGTGTGAAGCCAAGCGTGAACTGTTTTTGATTTATGCAAAACATGTGTTGGGGAGCCCAAAGCTTCTGAAAAAAAATGTGTTGCTCAAATTTCATTCAGGCTCTCAGTTCAAATTAGGCACACAAATTGAATACAAGAGATATTTAGATATTCCAGATGGCTTTTTACAAAATTACTTTGTGAGAAAAATAGAAAACTGAAATTAGAGCAGCTATTTATCTGACTTATGCACCAACTGGTAGTGCATCTTCTGTTGTTCAAAAAGGCTTATAGCTTTAGAATAAAGGGATAGTTCACCCAAAAATGAAAATTCTGTCTCACTCTGTTCTGTTCTCACCCTCATGATGTTCCAGACCCTTTGACTTACTTTCTTTCGTGGAACAGAAAAGGAGATGCTAGGCAGTATATTAAGAAATAATTGTTTCAGTCACTATTCACTTTCATTGTCTCCTTTTCCATACAATGAAATTGGAAGGTGACTGAGGTTGTCATTTTGCCTAACATTTCCTTTTCACAAGTTCGCTGGTACATATAGTCCTGGAGCATATTAAGGTAAACGTTTTTGGCGTACTGTCATAGCTGAAGGGTTTGAACCAGGACTGGGCTTGAGCTCTGAGATTCATTTTTGGGTGAAATAGATTAGTAGTAATGCCAGAGTGCGGGCAGTTAAAGGAAGGTTTTTGTTTTTGAGTGTATATTGTTAGAGTCTGATTGCTTTATCTATTTCAATATTAAAAGCTGATAGAAATTTTTAATAACAAAACTATCAAAAAGATCTAACTAGTAAAGAGGTTTTGGCATCATGCACCAAAATAACCAAATCTTGCATTTGTATGGGTTTCTGTCTTGCAGTATTACTTTGTTAGGACAGTTAGTGTCACAGCAGGTTAAGTAAGACCCAAACAGCGGAACAGTTTAACAGTATATTAAACACAAACAGTGAAGAAACAGGTAATCACACAAAAAACAGTTAGGAGAACAGAGCAGAGCAGCAGAAGTTGAAAACTGGGACTGAGGGGAATCCTACTTCAGGTGGAGATTGGCAATAAAGGAGGAAGAAGGATAATGGCTGATGGAGAGAGTTAAGCAGATGGGTGGATGATGTATTCTGAACATAGCAATTAAGAGCAGGTAAGGGACAGCAGCTGGTTGAATGACAGAAATCTGGGAACCGGTGAGCACTGGGAATAAAGAGGAGAAATTATGTGGGAGAGACACTGAAAAAACAAAATTAAAAGATAGAAAAAAAACAAACAGACTGACAGAGGCTGACTGCATGGAGAATGCACAATGCATTCTGGCACAAGACAGCAAACATGAGGGCATTATATAGGAGAGGAGAAATAGGGCATGAGCCCACCAACCCTGCAGAGAATCCCTGCAGCACTGACGAACACACAAGGAAAACATAACACGTCACAAACAGAACTGACACACTGCCAGATCACCCAGAAATCCCGATATTACCTCCCGCCTCAGGAGCGCCTCCTGGTGCTCCCTGATGGGCTGACCTGTGATGATGGTGGAAATCGCAGGTGAGGGATGGATCCAGGATGACCCAAGCTGGGACCTAATATCTTTGCTCAGGACCATATCTCTCCCAATCAATCAGGTACTAGAAGCTCCAATCCCTCTGCTTGCCATCCTGCAACCCATCAGACCGAATAGGCAGGCACTCTATCAGCCAATAGTGGAGGGGAAGCAGGGAGCTTGGAGGGATTGAGGGAAGAACGGACATAGGGTTTGACACAGGAAACATGGAAGACCAGATGGAATCTACCCAAGGAAAGAATGGAGTTTCAGCCGCACTACCACCAGACTCTAAACCTTGGATATGATAAAGGGGCCAACAAACTTAGGAAATAGTTTGCGGGTTGAGGTCTGGAGCGGTAGGTTATTGGTGGACAGCCGGACCTTCTGGCCAACGATGTGAACCGGTGGGGCTGAGCAGTGCAAATCAACGCAGGCCTTGGTGCAGTCCCTGGCCTGGAGTAGAGCCCTTCGAGCATGAGCCCAGGGCTGATGAAAGAATTTGACAAACGCCAAGGCAGAGGAAACAGCAGCCTCCGGCACCTGGGAAGAAAACAAAGGAGGCTGGTAACGAAGACAAGAATGGAAGAGAGACATACCTGTAGATTGACACCAGAAGTGAATTGTGAGCATACTCAATCCATGAGAGAAGGCTACTCCAGGAGGCAGGATTCTGGGAGGCGAGGCAACGAAGCATTTGTTCTAGATCTTGATTGGCCCGCCGGTCTGGCCATTAGTCTAAGGAAGGAATCCACAAGAGAGACTAAAGGAGGCCCCTAACAGCCGCCAAAACTCTCTCCAGAAATGGGAATCTGCGGGCTCCTGTCGAAAACCACATCCACTGAGAGGCCATGGATGTGGAAGACATGGTCCACGATGGTGATGAGGAAGGGTGGATGAGCCCCTCTGCCAGAGAATCCTTGATGTTCTTATCCATGTCGTCTCGCTCAGACAGTGAAAAGAGTTGACCTCAAGGCGAAGAAGTTCCTGGCAGCAGATCCACTGCACAGTCGTACGGATGATGTGGAGGGAGAAATGAGGTCCGGGACTTGCTGAACACCCCTGCTAGGTCGTGTTAATCTGTCAAAACCCCAGTGAGACCCGCCAGTTCGTCATGAAAAACAGAAGAAAACAGGACAGGAGAGGTTATTGCTCCAAGACAATGCCCAAGGCAAAGGGAACTCCACAAAGAGATGAAGCCCTTAACCCAACAAATGTGAGGACAATCTCCTTCTAATGATTACCAGAAATGAGAAGACTCACCAGGACAGTAACATGAGAAATCTTCTCCAGCGGTCTTCCCCTTAGGTCACTGGCAGTCTGAGTATTCCAGAGGGACTGGATAGGAAGTCCCCACTGAACAGCCAGAGCAGAATTTATAAATTCTGCCCCAGAGTCAATGAAAACCAAACCCTGATGACAGGTCTTATTCCAATGGAGCATGGCAGGGAGGAGAGTATGACAAGCAAATGAACAAACATAGCGCTAACCAATATGACCGTGTATGGGTTAGTGGCGGCTTTAACCGGGCATGCATTGGAATAATGTTCTGGTTTACTGCAGGTGTATGTTTGGTGTATGTTTGAGTGGAGGGGGGGGGGGGGGGAAATTAACAAATAACTGAAATGTCAACAGAACGCAATAAGAAGTGTGTTGAAGGACAGTTTTATCTTCATACACCTAAAGCATATGCTTTCATTCTGAAACCACTTTGAAATTTTTTCAGCAGGATACTTTTTTTATTTGCATTTATATTGACAAATTGTTTTCTTAGTTGTGACGGTGTAAATAAAGCTTAAAATACTCAGACTCGACCCCTTTTGGACTCTGAATTGACTTGACTCTGTCTCGGCTAAGGTGGACTCGAACCCAACACTAATTTACAGGCACAAATTGTGCCAAGAAAACATTCCCCACACCATTACATCACTGCCACCAGTCTGGATTGTTGACACAAGGCAGGATGGGTCCATGGATTTATGCTGTTGGTGCCAAATTCTGACCCTGCCATCTGTGTGCCTCAGCATAAATACAAATTTATCAGACCAGAATATGTTTTTCCAGTCTTCAGCTGTCCAGTTGTGCTGAGCCTGTCCCCACCGCAGCCTCAGCTTTCTGTTCTTGGCTGACAGAAGTGGAACCTGACGTGGTCTTCTGCTGCAGTAGCCCATCTGCCTCAAGGTTTGATGTGTTGTGCATTATTACCACAATTGAACAGAGGGGTTATCTGAGTTACCGTAGCCTATCTGTCAGCTCGAACCAGTATGGCCATTCTCCGTTGACCTCTCGCGTCAACAAGGCTTTTTCATCTGCAGAACTGCCGCTCACTGAATATATATATATATTTTTTGGCACCATTCTGAGTAAACTGAGACTGTTGTGCACGAAAATCCCAGGATATCAGCAGTATTATATTTATTCAAAACCCGATGAGATTTCACAATTCTCCAAATTAGCAGAGTGTATCAATGAAATAAAAGATTGGATGTCCAGAAATTTCCTCAATTCTGACAAAAGAGAGGTACTAATTATTGGACAAAAAAATCTCTAAAAAAAAGCAGCTAAAATATTAGTTGTCTCTCGATGGATGTACTGTTACATCATCTTCAACAGCGAAGAACTTTGGTGTTCTTTTTGATACCAATCTGTCCTTTGAAAATCAAATTACCAATGTCTGTAGAACAGCATTCTTCCACCTAAGAAATATTGCTAAATTACAGCACATGCTCTCTGTTGCTGATGCCGAAAAACTAATTAATGCGTTCATCACCTCAAGACTAGATTGTAATGCATTACTGGGAGGATGTCCAGCAAGTTAAATGAATACATTTAAATTGGTTCAAAATGCAGCAGCCAGAGTGCTAACGAGAACGAAGAAATATGATCATATTAGCCCCATTTTATCATTGTTACATTGGCTACCTTTTAAATTTCGTATTAATTAAAAAAATTATGTTTACTACATACAAAGCTTTGAATAGTCTCTGCAGTATTCAAGTGACCTTCTACCACGCTATATTCCATCACGTTCACTACGATCGCAAAAATCGGGCCCATTAATAGTTCCTAGAATAATCAAAATCCACAAAAGGAGGTAGATCCTTTTCATATGGAATATGAAACTATGGAATAGTCTCCCTAACACTGTTCGAGATGCAGACACACTCTCTCAGCTTAAGTCTAGAGTCTAGACAGAATAAGACTCATCTATTTAGCCAGGCATACACCTAATGTATTCTCCAACCAACAATTAGGCTGCTTTAGTTTAGTGGATTGAGTATGCTCACAAGTTTTAACCAGAAACATTGATCATGATCTATAAATCTGCAATAAATTGAAATGCTTTGTGTTGGACTCCACTGCCACATGTCCCTGTGTGATGATGACTAAATGCAGCCGGTGCCAGACAAACATCACTTCAGTCTATTATGATGGACTTTACGATGGTGAGAAGAGTGGCGAAGTCCACAAGGTGTGTATATTGATACATACAGTGCATAATGTCCACAAGAACTGGACCTGCCATATCTGACCACATATTTCCACATTTCCAAATAGAAAACGTCTCGGTTATTGACTTAACCTCCGTTCCCTGATGGAGGGAAGGAGATGTCTGTAGTGATAGTGTAGTTGTGGATGTAAGTACAGAAACTAACCTCTAGGTGTCAGTAGCATTACACTTACAAGCAGAGAGAAGCGGACCAAGAAGTATTGAAGTGGATGTGTTGTTGCTGTTGCTGCTCACGATCTGAAAAGATAATAAAAGATAAGTTCCGTTCTACAAATGTTTCTTTACTGAAATACGAAACATTACAATGTCAATGAGTTGACACTAGGGTCGCTCCTGCGGAGCCCAGACATCTCTGATCTTGAGAAAAGGCCAATGAGAATTGGCGTGTGGAATTGGCATGCCACTCCCCCGGACATACGTGTATAAAAGGAGTGACACTGCACATCCACATCAGGTATCGCCCTGAGAAGCTGAACCAAAGACCCCGTGCTTTCAGTGGTTGGTTCAGTGTTGTGGCCGGAGACGTTCCCCGTCTGTCACTCACTCAACGTTGTGTCGATGGGTTGACACTAGGGGTCCCCATGGAAAATGCCACAAGAGCTGAACCGAGTTACGCAGACTGGCGGTGCAAGACGGGCAGACCTCTGTGTGCCTCGTAGCCAGCGCAGCAAGCCGTCGCATAACTACCCCCAACACACTGGCAGGCATGAAGCGGTCCCCTGCACCTAGGGGAACGGCTAACTGCTCAGAAGTATAAGGACTGGCTGGCCCAGCCGGGGCCTTCTCTCTATTGCTCTCCCCTGTAAAAGTAACGGAAATGTTCGGCTGGGGTCCAGATATATGGTCCAAGCTGTGGGGTGTCCTTTTAGAAATTCACACAACATCCTGTTCGTTTGCACAGCTTTTGGTTTATTCATTTTTCAGTTTTATTTTTTTTTTTGAAAGGAATAAGAAAGGTGATACGTTACAATTGTATTATGTAAAGTGTGATTATAATCAATTAATTCTTAATTTATGTTTTTCTATACAAGTTTGGGATCACCAGTAAATTTAGTGGTCCTAGTAACAAAAATTGTGAGAGCATGTTTCCAAGGAAACTGTCTAACAATGCAACCGGCCCTTGCAAAAATAAAAAAAAAGTACCATGGTACAGTAATAAATCTCATTAAGACCTGGTATTATGATGCGTTTTTGGTGATCCTGCCACAAGTTGTCAGCCCTAAATACAGGTCTAAATGGGGTCTAAAATGTCTAAAATATGTTCAGATGATAAAACCATGGTACTTTAATGTAATGAAAAATACTAACAAAGATGTCTTTCATACTAAGGTATGTCCAAACAAACCATGGTACTTTTTATGCTAGTGGAAAGTACGGCTTAAATTACCTCATTATAAATTGAAAATGTCAACACAAAACACTGCTGATCTTTAAATGTAATGCAATGCAACTGACATGTAACTATTTAGTCATAATACTGCCAAATGCTTAACTACTTTCCCCAAATCATTAAACCCACAATGGAAAGTTGGTTAAAAAAAAAAAAAATCTAAATTAAAGTACTTCTGTTTAATTCTATATACTTCAACAGTTATTGTTTTGATGCCAACCGTTGTGGTTTCCACAAAGTCATGTTGCACAAAATAATAACACAGACTATCTCCTTATTGTGTGATACTATCTCAAGTAGCACAAAGGAATTTCAAATCATAGCCACTCTGGCTTCAGCTGATTTCCTTCACTCTAATGTGTTCACTGAAGTGTTTTTCCTGTGCCTGACTGCGAGGCTTCTATTTTTTCCCCACCGTTATTCGACTTATCCCGCCTTATGCGGCCGGATTGGCTAGTAGGAAGTTTTGAAATACAGCGATTGGATAGTCAAGGCGTCGTTCACATATTCGACCGCCTCTGTGCGTTGTTTCTCACACTGCTGATGGCGCTGTAAACACTGTGGCGCTCCGCTGCATGGCCCAGCAGCAAGTCACAGGTTCGCGTTATATACTGTATGTGGACGAGCCAGAGAGACACTACTCACGTTTACAGCTTCATATGCAATCACACAAACAAAAGACACGCGAGGACCGCTCGTCGGGGGAGCAATGGCAAGGAATAGTGCGATTCCATCTTCATACTATGGTAAGCAGTTTGTGAATCTCATTGCGTTAAATTAAGTTGTTGCAGTAAGACAATTGACAAATGGAAATTACATAGTGTTGTTTGCTTTATTTTAAAACGATCCCTTACTGTAAATAAATGTTGGCTGTTTTCTCACGAATTTATTATTATTTCTTAAACATATCAGCTGTATGGTAGAACAATAGCTCCACTGATGTGTTTTCATCCAATCTCTATTTGTTACTTTCTTAACTAAAACTAGGTTAATTGAAAGGACAGTATAGTGTGATTTTCAAATTCGAGAATGCAATTGTTTTTTTGTTTTTTTTTTTACATGTCATATAAGTAAACTGGTAGATATCAATAAGAGAAAGAATGCCATACATGTTTTTTAATAAAAAACCTTACACAGAAATGGTGTTTGCGCAGGCTTTTCCATCTGGAAGGGATTTTGTGTTGTGTTAAATCCTCATAGAACTGTACTGTTACTGTATAAAGCAACCTACTTGGAGAACTGGACATCATTTAGAATAATGGTTTACCCCAGCTACTTCAGTGTTTTAACAAAGCTCTTCAGTAAGATATTAGTAAGTCTTGAATAGAACATTTTTGAACATCGACAATATAGCCAGTCTGGAGTAGAACAATGACAACATTTTAGAACATTGTAATTAGTCTGGAATAGAATGTTGGGAAAATTTAAAAACACTGAGAATAAAATCAGTCTGGAAAAGATTGTTTAGAATATGACAGAACATTGAGAAAGTAGTCAGTCTGGAATAAAACTTTGAGAACAATTTAGAATATTAAGAAAACTGTCAGTCTGGAATATAATCTTGAGAACATTTTAGAACATTGAGTATATAATCAGTCTGCAATGGAATCTTGAGAACATTTTAGAACATTGAGTATATAATCAGTCTGCAATGGAATCTTGAGAACATTTTAGAACATTGAGTATATAATCAGTCTGCAATGGAATCTTGAGAACATTTTAGAACACTGAAAATGTAATCAGTCTGGAACAATCTTGAGAACATCTTAGAACACCTAGAACAAATGTCAGTCTAGAATAGAATTTTGAGAAATTTAGAACATTTATAATGCAATCAGTCTGGAATAGAATGTTGAGAACATTTTAGAACATTGAGATTAAAATCAGTCTGTGATAGAATCTTGTGAACATTTTAGATAATTGAGAAAATAGTCAGTCTGGAACAGAATGTTGAGAATTTTTTTGAAAATTGAGTTCTAAATGAACCCCTGTGGTTCTCAAAGGCCACCTAGCCATTTAACACTACTGCACTAAATACTTTGAGACAGTCTGCCTAATTATGACACATATAATCACGGCAAAAGGATACATCTGGTATGCCTACGCACCCAAAACCATTCACTTTTGAAAATAGACTCGGAGTTATTATCATCTTCTATTCTGTATCTGAAACTCTTTTTGCAACCTTGATGGTTCACCATGGCAGAGCTATTCGAGTGTCAAAGAACAAAGTTTTCTTTGTCACGTAAATAGTGCAGGGAGCAGCTGTTTCTCTGTTTCGCTCGGGCAAGGTCATGCTCTTTGGCCTTTGCCTTTTGTATTGTTAGGTTCCCACGAGCTACCTGTCAATCGCAACTATTGTCAGATAGAGCTGAAGGAAGCATATAGTACACTGTAAAAAAAATAATCAGTAAAATTTATAAAATAATCATTTTATTATGGTAAGAATAACTGTGAAAAATACAGTAATAACGTTTCATGCTTTGCGGGATGTAATTTTGGTTCTTATATTTTACGATGTATTACCGTTTATTTTATTAAATGATAAACTTATTACATTAACCTCCTGAAACTTCTTTTCACTTTATAATGTATTGTTAATCACCGTATTAATTACAGAAGGGCACATGATGACATGACGTTTGTCAATAATGGCCCTTCCAGGAGCAGTAACCAGTGCTCAGTGTCACTCAGACAAACACAAAACACCATCAGGGTAACACATGTGAAATTAAAATAATGTAATAAACATGAACTAAACTACATCAAATATAACACAGACCACCCCAAAGTACATAACAGATATTAAAAATATGAAGAAACATAACTATTCCCAAAAATACAATTAAATGTAATGGGTCACCCAGGGAATTCTGGGAGTGCCTGATTATTGTTTTTTACTGTAATTTTAACAATAATTTACCATTAAATTACATGTATTTTCTTTTTAAATATATTTTAACTTTTTACCGTATATTTCAAGGTAACTACTCGTTAACCAATTAAAAGGTTTTTTTACTGTAGCATTTTTACAGTCTTTTACCATTAAAATTATAGACTTTTTCTGTGTAGTTTCAATGTAGTTTGTGTATTTTTGGCTGGTGCTTAAGATTGTTTCTCAGTGTGTCAATCTGGCATTTGCTTCCAAGCCAAATTTAAGAGATTTTGGTGTATTTATATATGTGTATGGTAGGTAAGTACAAGGGCGGCACCAGCTAGTTTTGATTGCTGGTGCTGAAGAGGTGCTAAATCATTGACAGGGAGCTTTGATCACTTAAATATGTGCAAAACCCAGCATGGCCAAGCGTTTTTATTAATATTAGTTTGCACATGGTGACATCTGAAGTGAAATTGCTACGCTGCAGCTTCAATAAAATAGGCAACACACTTTCAGGAGTGTTTTCAGCTTTTTACAGTACTGTCTGAAGCACAGGTTCGGCAAAACATTGTACCCTTATTGGGGATCTGGGGACATGCTCCCCAGGAGAAACTTTTTGCAAAAACGACACTAAAGCATTTCATTCTGTTGACTTTAGGGGCAGCATTTGTACCTTCTCACAGGTATATATCTTGCGAACTATTAATGTAACGACAGGCTACAAAGCTTCGCTAAAAGACTTATTCATACAGCACATCCAGTACTGGTTAATTTCTCAAAATCAGCTACCTTTCACAACAAAAAAAATAGCCTACTGTGGCAGGACCATGGTATTGCAGTGTATTGATTTGCACCATGGCATTTACATAGTACTCCAATGTACATGTAAAAGAACATGCAATGACGCTTTTTGCAATTATACGCCAGTGAACCACCATATGAAAGCGGAAGTCCCACCCCCTCCAGTAAGACCCCCAAGAAAAAGTTGGTTAGACCTTTTTCACCAACTGTGATGATGCATTTCTGCCTTTTTTAGTAGCGTAAATCTATAGCAAACTTTTTTATATAAGCAATTTTTTAAATATTGAGTGTAAATTTATGACATCATGCTTTGTATTATATTACCCTGGAATTAGTTACCACAGCTGCGAGGGGGTTTCTTATACAGCTGCTGAGAGAATGACAGCATTTTCTCTCATCTGACAGTCGAAATCCCAATCACATCTGTTTTCCTCTTCTGAAAAGTCAGTGAAACGTAATAGAGGATTTTTTTAGTTTGCTATTGGAACAAATGGTTAAGTAAAAATAATATTTCCCGTGGTCTCCCATTCACTCTTTCACAGTTTACCCTGCAATATTTACTTCTGCGCTCCAAAACCTGGATGGTGAAAAGGTCTATTGTGGCCGAATTCCAAACTGCGTTTTGCGCCCTTGAAGGGCACTGTGGGAAGGGGACACCACACAAAAGGGTGTTCCAAACAAAAAAAGGCTACTTAAGCCCTCCAATGAGGGTCCTTCCACAATGCAGTTAGCAAAGGGTACATGCGAAAGTCACTTTGAGGAAGTAATTTGACCATTTATGGTCTTGTGACCTGGGGTGGCATGTCCTTGGGATATATTTTAAAGTAAGGTTGTCGATCAGAACACACAACATGTTCAAACGCTTGGGCGAGCGCTATAGCCCTTTTATAACAGATACTTCTCCTCTGCAATTTACATTCATTAAGATACATTATAAGATAGTAGTCAGCCATAAGCAGAGAGATACTCCAAAAACAGGGTCAGTTTTTTTCGTGTAGGCTAGTCTAAACCCTGTGATTTATTATTATTTATTTATTTATTTATTTATTAAGACCTCATGCACCAAATGACTACTATCTTATAATGTATCTTAATTCATGTGAGTGGTGGTGGCGTAGTGGGCCAAGCGCATAACTTGTAATCAGAAGGTCGCTGGTTCGATCCCCAAAGCCACCACCATTGTGTCCTTGAGCAAGGCACTTAACTCCAGGTTGCTCTGGGGGTTTGTCCCTGTAATAAGGGTTCTGTAAGTCACTTTGGATTAAAGCGTCTGCCAAATGCGGAAATGTAAATAACATTCATCGGGAAACATTCATTCATGTATGTATTTTATGTACATTTAAGTACAGATATATTACTATTATTACTATTCTTAAAACAGCAACAATAAGAAATTTTAAATAAGACACAAAAGGCAATGTTTGAAAAAAATGTATTTGATATTTAATTTATTTTATTTATTTACAACAACAAATTAACAGTAAAGAGATTCCTGTTGTTAGTACAGCTGCGCTGCATTCTTATGGTAACGTTTCAGGAGAAGATAAAGTGGAAGTGAAGTATGTCTTTCATTACTCCCTTCATCAAGGGTGTTCCAAACGGCCATACATGAGATGTGAGTGCCCTGCTCCCTTCAGAGTTTCCACATCAAGGGGTCAGCCATTCTGAGGGAGTAGGGCATAGGGATGCTCACTTTTTGGAATTCGCCCTGTGTGACAGTAAAAACACAACTGGTCATGTGACTGATTGTGTAGGAGGCTGTGGACAAGCTAAATGAGGGCAGAGCTTGCGCTGACCTATGTTTGGATCAGGGCTTCTTAACTGCAGTCCAGAGAGAGAGATAGAGAGGAGAAAGAGAGATTATGAACGCTGCAAATATTTTAGACCCTGGCCTCATTTTCAGTATCTGCTATGCTAACCTTTATAAAAACAATGCTGCAATATTATTCTCCTTTCTATTAGATGTTTTCTCATAGCCAAAAAAGGTTTTGAAATGCTGACAAGTTCAGTAAGTGTTCCTTCACCTGGAAAATTCAAATTCTGTCTTCATTTACTAACCCTCAAACCTAACCAGCCTGATCTTATGAAATTTACATGAACATGACAACATTTTTGCAATTCAAAATTCACATGCGTATAACAAGTTTGGCTGCATGTTTCCAGTGAAATGTCCAACTGGGGGCACCAAAAGCGAGTAAAATGGTGTTGTAATCAGACGAGGTTAAGGTGAATTTTAGATCGATGTTTTTAAAACATAACTCCCTAACATAAAACTTTTTCCTGAACCTTACCAATAGTGTTTTAAAATATAAATGAGACGTTTAAAAAAGACATTCACTAAACCTGACCATTACTGTTTTAAAATATGAGATGTTAAAAAAGACATCTTTACCTTTTCAATGCTTAAACCTAACCATTAGTTTTTTTAAAATTCAGAAGCAAAATGCTAAATCACAATTTCTGAACCAACCGCATCATTTCATGCCACTTCTGACTTTGTAATATCACGTGTCAGTGTAAGTTCATGGCTGGACTTGAATCAGGTGAGCTACCGCACAAGCTAACCATGTTGGAATAAGTGTATATATGTATGTGTATCTGTAATACAAGCATTAAAATATACCCTTTTTCAAAAGATGCATTAGAGTAAAAGTGTCAATATCATAAAATAGCAGGTTCTGAGGAACAGAGAGAAAAATAAGTATTTATAAAGGCATAATCAGCCATTAAATTCATGATTTGAGTGAAAGTGTATAACACACAGTTGTTGTAGCACCTTTATTGTTCATTTCACCTGGAAACTGCAGGGAATTGTATCTGGAGACACGTATAAAAGTTTAGCAAAAATGTAGATAGAGTCACATTTTCACTTTGAGACCAGGTGGCTTTTTTCTTCAAGATAAGTTATTTTGCACAATCACCAAGCAGCTCGTTTTCTTACAGTGAAAGCATACAGTGATGATGGACTGTCATACTCCAAAAAGGATAAAAGAGCATCATAGAAGTATTGTTTTGTGTGTTTGTTTTGTGTGTTATGTTTTAAATTCTGTTAAGGCATGCAACAGCTTAATTGACTGAAAATCTTTGAAAATGAATTATGCCGGGTTTGACATCAGTGATGCCGAACATCAATGGTTCGCTTGTGTAATTTTTTTGCATTCAACCAAAATTGGTACTAATCTAACTAGTCTTTAAGGATCCAGTAAATGTGTTCAAATGCTCCATAAAGAGCTTAAAAATCATGAGAATATATTTAACACCGTATTTGCCTTTCTTTTGATTTATGATGTTATGTTATGTTATATTCTTTTTGTTGTCTTGTGGAAAATATGTTTGATCTTTAATTATTACCAATCATAATGAAATCTTAATGCGTATAGAAAGAGAGAGACTGTTTTATTTTGGTTGGTTGGTCAACTTTATTATCCACGTTGTGTAAAATTGTCTTAGACTTCACCATACAATACATCACAAACAATATATAAATATACATTAAAAAGGCAAACAAGACAAGACAGAAGTCACCAATTTTAACAGCATTGGGCACAAAAGATAACTGATAAACTTTCTTCAGTGCACATGGTTGCCTGTAACGTCTCCTTGATGGCAACAGGTGAAACTCACCATGAAAAGGGTGAGACACATCGCCTACTATCACTAAAGCCTTTTGCTTGACTTTACATGTATATAGATCATTCAAATGTCTCATGTTTTTCCCACATGAAGTCCAGTGTATTCTTGATATTGCTTGTAAAGCTGAACATGACATCATCATGTTATGAATAGTATGACATGCATTAATATGGCCCCATTTAAACCATGATCATCGGGGTCTGGCGTGATTATAGACAGTGCCTCTGTTGGCTGATTTGGTAGCCTAAATGATGGTGACAGTGATTTATCGAATGGCTTTGGCCGGCTCAATAACAGGGACAAGAATTTCGGTTGTAGCCTCATTGAGAGACCAGTTTTGCTTTTACCATTAGTTTAGACAAATGGCGAACAATAGGAGGCTTAAATCTAGGCAGGCATAAGTAAACGCTGACCAAAAACATGTGGTTTGAACATTTAAAGACATTGGAACAAAGGTGGTACACTGCAAAAAATCATTAAAAAAAACAAAAAAATCATTAAAAAAAAACAAGAAAAAAAAAAAAAATCTGCCAATGGGGTAAGCAAAATACACTTGTTTTCCCTTTGAATTAAGTTTATTTTTCTTACCCCATTGGCAGATATTTTTTCTTGTTTTAAGTATAAAGTTCACTTAATTTAATTAGATTGCTCTCAAAACAAGACTTAAAATCTAATGCCAGTTTGCTTGTCAAGTAAATAAATCACATTTTAAGAATGTTTAGATATTTTTACTGGAAAACAAGACAAAAATTCTTGTCTTGAAATTCATTTTTTGCAGTGTACAAAGAAGCTCTCGTCTTAGTCTTGGAGTTTAAAATAAGCTCTCTACTGTGTGCGTGGGATGTTAATAATGACGGATTAAACACAAACACTATGCTGAGGGATAAATAATGCCTCATAATGGTGTCATCTCCTTTCCCAGTGCCCATTGTAAATGACACAAAAAGTTAACCGATTAACTGTGGACATAATCATTGGTCTTGTGTAAGATTAATTTCACACAGCAACATGGTGGTTGGTTGAAAGGGAGAAAATCACATTTTAGACAGATTCCCGGGGTCATTTTCACACTCACATTGGCAATGTATGTGCCGTCTGCATGTTGCTCAAGGCTGTGGCTGATGTCTTTGTGAAAAGAACAAGCAATTTTCTTTTTTCTCAAACAGAGAAATATCATGCTTTTTTAAGCAACTCATGTGCTTGTGTTTTGTGATTGATTTAAATGAGATCCCTCTATTAGAGCCACAGACACTCTGAATAAAGAACACAGGGTCCTGAATTAAAAAGGCTGAACACAGTTTTATGGAAGGTAACAGCAAGGTCACGTTAGGTCATAGTGAAGTTTAAATTGGATAATGATTTCATTTTAAAATAGCACCACCACAAACTGGATCTTGCTCACTAACTCTGTGTACGGATGTAGCCTATTTGTGTGTAAAACCTGTATACATAAACATATATTTATATATACACACACACACACACACACACACACACACACACACACACACACACACACACACACATGTAAATATACATATATTTATATTTAAAAATTTACACTGACAGCCAAAATTTTGGAATAATGTACAGATTCTGCTGTTTCGGAAGGAAATTGGTACTTTAATTCACCAAAGTGGCATTTAGCTGATCAAAAAGTATAGTCAGGACATTACTGATGTAAAAAACATAAATAAAAAGCCACTTTTGCAACAGAAAAACAAAATGAAAAGGTTAGAGTGGGAAAAGAAACAGACATTGGACAACAGATAATTGGAAAAGAGTGTTATGGATCTTAACCCCATTGAGCTTTTTGTGGGATCAGCTAGACTGTAAGGTGTGTGAGAAGTACCCAACAAGACAGCCATGTCTATGGCAAGTGCTACAGGAAGCGTGGGGTGAAATGTCAGATGGTGAGTATCTGGACAAACTGACAGCTAGAATAGATCTGCAAAGCAGTCATTGCTGGATGTGGAGGATTTTTTTGATGAGAACTCTTTGAAGTAGTTTAAGTGAATTTTTTTCTCAAATTGTAATATTAATTTTTCACGTTATCAATGTCCTGACTATACATTGTGATCACTTGAATGCCACTTTTTTGAATAAAAGTAAAAATTTCTTTCCGTAAGTGTAAAACCTTTACATTATTCCAATCTTTGGCCGCCTCTGTGTGTGTGTGTGTGTGTGTGTGTGTGTGTGTGTGTGTGCGTGCATATGCGCGTTATACATTTTTGTAAGAAAAATATCCATACTTATAACTTTCTAAACTATATTCACTGGCTTCCTCTATCCTCTCCGCTTCCGCATTCTTCACTTCTCACCGGAGCTTACGCTACGCCAACAACATATGCCGGAACTCAACTCGTGAAAACTTGACACATGTGAAAGTGTGGACGGCCATTACCGGAAGCCAGTGATTATAGTTTATAAAGTTATAAATATGGATATTTTTCTTACAAAAACGCCATTTGACTGAACACTTTCATGTTTCTGATTTTCAACCAGATTCAGTATGTCAGTGACTTGTGTTTGTGACTTCATCTCATGTTAATCAAATAAATTTAGACAAGCTATAGACCCATAAGTAAACTTATTTTGCTTCACAAGCTAAATTTTACACTGGAGCATCACATGGTGACTCAAACAACCTCATAGAATGAACGTTACAAATAACTACATTTTTGCAAACATTTTTGAGTTTTCAGAGTTCTAAGTTTCGTGCTACAACAACTGCGATTCATTTACTTTCACCCAAATCACAAGTACAATGGCTGATTTTCACTTCATAAAAACTTATTTTTCACTCTTACTCATACACTGCTATGTTATGATAATGAATCTCTCTAAAACATAATTTGAAAAACAATAAACCAGACATTTACCAGTGCCCCTCTAACACGGGTTAGATTAAAGTTTTATAAGGTTCTATTTACCAAGAAAGGCTCAGTCCTACAACAGAGTTGCCTAATTCAGAGCAGAGAAACTCTGGAACTCATTTTTGATTTATTAAAAAAAATGGCTTTTTATAAACTTGCTGCCTCTTTTTCTATTATGTACAATTGGATGGTCTTTAAATGGCAGCTTGCATTGTGACTGAGACTGACCGAAGACGATGAAGTACAAACAAGTCTCTCTGTATCCACTGGACTACATTGGATGTCTTTTACTGGCTAACATTTACATTTGTAAACAGAGTGTGAAGTTTGCATATAAATCAGACTGCTAAACTAAATCACGCAATTAAGACTTTGGCATTGAAGAAGGTGCCTTTGTTTGGAGACCCCAATAAATGACCAATGACGCTCAGATTAGTGTCACTGAGCAGGCAATTTGTGTCTGTCTCTGGTAAATTAGTTACACGGGATGGATTGACACAGCTGTTCCTTGGCCATGATTCAGCTGATGCAATTAAGCCACACAAATTGACGAACCACTCAGTCTGTTAAATATCGGACAGATTATGAATAGGACAGAGAAGTGAAGATAAACTGTCTGAGGCTGGTGTGGCAAAATATGTTTTATCAGGGGACAAGTGCGGGATGTAAACATGAGTCTTGACCACCCAGTCAAACATTTTGGAAACATGGTATTAAATATATATATATATATATATATATATATATATATATATATATATATATATATATATATATATATATATAAATAACGCTTTATCACTCTAACATTGCCAAATATCAGATTGACCTTTGGTTGGTTTCAAAATTTTGTTTGTACATTTCTTTAATAAAGCGTTAACTTCTATATCACTTTCCACCACATGGAGCACAAGGAATAATTTGTATGAATTTTTTTGTTGGTATTGCGCAAGAGATGAATAACACTTTACACGTTAAAGACATAAAATAAATGTGAGGAACATCTATTTTGTTAATTAGAGATTTATATTTTGCATGATTCTCACAAGTCATTTCTTTCTCCCGCTCCCACGCACACATCATCCTGTGGCGCACTCTGTTGGGTCCCATTGATTCCACGGCCAATATAAGCTAGTACCGTACGTGATCATGATTTAAAGCAGTATACATTGTTTTGCGGGACGTGTGCTTCTGTTTCCCCTGTTGTTAATTTGGTGTCGATGAGAGATGCTGTCTGTCTCCTCGTGTCTTACATCTCATATATATATATATATATATATATATTTACAGTGCTTTGATAGTTTGTTGTTTATTGTTTGTCATTGCACTTTAATCTACTCTGTTTGTCAAGAAAATAACATTTGGTGCTTACATGGCATTACTTTCAATCCATCAATCCATCAATCCATCCAGATTCCTGAATTCCCTAAATGACTTTACACTTATAGTTTCGCTGGTAAAGATCAATACCCTTTACTACCCTACAAAGGCCATACTCATTAACTAACATTGAAACCGATAAAAATGGCTTGAATTATTGTGATGTGGTTTTGTAGTTACTTCATTTTCACACAATATACTCTGAATTTCAGCAAACACGACAAACCCATCTGTCACTGGACAGGTCATAAGAGACCTGTTTAACTCTATTTTGCCTTTGCAGGATCATTGCTTATTACATTTCTGTCAAACAGAAAGAATCGTCATAATTTAATATGATATAATTACTTCTTTAAGCAGTTCCCATCTTAGTCAAATGTTAGGTTATTAATCTTTATCTCTCCATTTAATATATTTCCTTTCACTCCATCCTCATTTTCCTCCTTGATATTATTTCTCTCCACTCTATACTTGCATTTGTGGGGACTCTGATTTGTCTTTGTAATTTGCTTTAAGGCTGTTATTCTAATTACTCTGAAAGTGTAAAGTTGTCAGGGCCCACTTCAATCTTATGATTATATACAATATTTATCAGTTTATTTCAATAAATTTTTTAATATGGGGAATACGTGTAAAATATAGTTATACACACTATCTACACCATGTCATGCCAATTAAAGACATTCAATTAGAAGTCTGAGTAACATGTTTGCTAACAAGCACTAAGCATTTTATATATAGACATCGATCTAGATTCACTAATTGTACATTTGCGTAATTCTATAAAATGCTTGGCCGCTAAAAGTTTTCCCCCTCCCTCTCCCACATTCTCTCTCGCCCTTCCTTCCTCTTATCCCCCCCCCCCTTTTTTTTATCTGTCCTCATCTGTGTTCTCGGTCCATCACATTCTTGGCTTCCTTTTTTTATTGTTGCTATATTTCTTTTGATCGTCGTCCTTATAATTGTAACTATGGTTTAGATAACATAAGTAGTGGCCATTCCTTAAATTCACATCTTAAACAGCTCACGATGAACAACATTCCCTTTGAACAAGGTCAGTCATGATAGACATCAGAGCAGAGCTGATAACTGCTTCTTGGAGCTCATCCAACATCTTGTTTGTAAAGCACTTATATATTTTCTTCTCGTTTGCCAAGGTCAAGAGGTCTACAATGTTTTTCCAATTTTTTACAATGTTAGAAATGTTAGTTATTATGTCGATGTAAAATGTGTATTCTATGGTGTCTCCGAGCTGTTATTTTGCTAATAAATTGGCTTAGCCACCCTTTTTCTATTGGATATACATTAATGACATCTCCCCCTTGCCACATCCTAAACCAATATGAAGCTCATTTGAAATGGTACAGTCTACAAAGAGGCCCCGCCCACTCTTTGGTGAAACAAATGACTGCAAACTTGGATAGGATGCTAAACCATGTCCTCATTATAAGACACTTTGCTGACTGTATCTGTTGTCAGGGTTGTCTGGAAATTTTCCTAATTAACAAAATAAAACACCAGTAGGTCTCAGAAATCTTTTACTATAAGAAGGAAGTTTAATCATCTGGGAAAGAGGTCTGCTAAACGAAAAAAGTCTTTTAAACAAACAAAATTTCTCACATGTTATTTGTACCATGCAAGCAAGGTTCAGTTTGTCTCTTCTACCATATGTTCACATTTAAGTTAAGATCTCTGGCTCTATGCTTCAATGTAAAAGTCATGATTATTTATGGATATGTAGTTGATTCCCTACATCCTACATTTATTCTACTCTCCCTTCTAATTCTACACAATCTGCTTTTCATTCTCTTACAAATTATTCATTTGTCATCCATCCGCTTTCCAGTTGGCTGGTAACTTTATTTGGAACAGCAACATAATAGATGGTTTAACTAAAATGTAATAATCTAAATCTTGCTTATGTTAACGGTATATAATGATGTATAATGATTATCTACAGTATAATAATACAAATCAATGACATAGCTACAAACTGTCTTCCAAGAAAACATCTGTCAGAGCGGTCTTCTAACATTTATAAGTTTATGAAGGTTTTTGTTTTTCTAAGTTTCAAGTTTCCACATGTATTAGGAATAATCCACACATTAAGCCACCAAAAAGAAGAAATGAGAAACGTGTCATCTCAAGGGCAGTGTCACATAGAGATGGAGATTAGCTTGAATAGCACGTGACGACTCAATGATCTGTGTCACAAATATGCGAAGAATAGCAGCTACATAATTCCATTGACAAGAACAGTTTCACAGCTAGTTAGAATTTTTGGCAGCACTTTATTTCACATTAATGTTCTACATTTATGTACTGTATAATTACAACAACTACAGTAATTACTTGGTACTAAACCTAACCCCAACCCTAACCTTAACCCATATTAAGTACATGTAGTTACCTAAAGTTACTCAGTACAATACACTAAGTATACTGAAAGTACACATAATGTAAAATATAGTGCAACTGATTTTGTAATGGCCAGTATTTTATGTATTTGTTTATTTATCTCAAATCTGCTGGCATTGTTATGCTAAAAATACATTTTGGACCCTGTGGAGACAAAGTAGCACAATATATTCTAAAATGCCATTTTTTCCCCAACATACAGTATCAGCCATGACATGATACACATCTAAAGCACTAATCAAATCTTATCTAAGCTGCATTATAACATATCATCACTGCCAGATCCCTCAAACCAGAAAAGAAACTCTGACCACCTAGGTGTGCATCATATGTGACGGCTGTCGTTAGCCCAGCTTGATCAATTACTGGCGCGCATCCCAGTGGATCTGCTTCTTAGCTCGGTGTGTTCAAAGCAAGTCTTAGATAGTCTGTCTGATTGAAGTCAGGGATGTCTCTAATGAGCGTCATACCAAAGAATCAGGATGTGGATCCCATGAGACCAGATTTGATGGTATATTTAAAAGATTGTTTGCATTTGTAGGTGTTGAAGATGTACAAAAAGCACTTTTGAAGTGTGTGTGTGTGTGTGTGTGTGTGTGTGTGTGTGTGTGTGCGTGTGTGCGCGCACACACATGCAGGCTTTGAGCAGGTGGCTGCCATGCTGTTGGCGCGACAGTGGATGTTACCAATCTGAGCTTCGAGACCCAAGTGCTGTTTCCTTTGTGAGACAGGAATGAGAGAGAAATGACAGGGAGTGAAAGAATATAAGGTGATCAGAAAGAAAGGAGAAGAATAAGAGAATGACATTCCATGGGAGAGTAAGAAAGAGAAGGAATGAGTGAGGAAAGAGAGTGGAGAGTGAGCTCGAGTCAGATGGAAGCAACGAAGACGCCCACCAGCCCGATTCCACCTCCCCTTGCAAACACAGCTTTGTGTTTAATGATTAACGGATCAGAGAAACGGGAGAAGATAGCGTTTCAGCCCTTATAGGAACATATAAATATTACACGGTTTTCTTTCAGATAACAGTGAAACATGACTGCACTGAAAGGAGGATACTACAAGGCAGAATTAGGTAGGAACTTGTGGCAAATACTTGGATATTTCTGATGTGTTTTAGACTGCAGGTAAGTTTGCTTGTTTGCCTAGGCTTTGTTATGGAACACATGAACAGAGAAAGGCATTGTGGGGCTTCACAAACCTTGGCTGATTGATCGGGTTCTTTGTTTTCATATGCACGGTAGTGATAAAATGAACATTGTTAGTTGTAGCTCAGTACGGTCTTGTTCTGTCATCAATTCGGTGTTTGTTTGCTCTTTTGTCTGGTTTCTACAAATGTCTCCAACTTCCTTATGAGAATAGGAAACATTTTGTTTGGGCACTTGAAGGCGTAATTCATTTGTAAATGATTGTGACATTGTGTTTTTGTTGCAGGGGAGCCACACAAATTTGACCCCACGTTCCGAGGACCTGTTCACACTAGGTACAGTACCCCTTGTTTTTATGAACCTCAGAGACCCAAGCATTGATACTGATTACCTATTTTCCTCCTTGAAAGTGTTTACAAAAAAAAAAAAAAAAAAAAAAGCTTGCATTTTAAGCATATTTTGTTTTGGGGTGAATTTTGTGTGATTTAGAAAACTGCAACATTCAGTTTGCACATTTGTTCCTGCCAAAACTGAGTGTCAGCTACTGTTATGCATTTCTTACCCATTTTTAATTAAAAAAAGGGAATATTGGGGGTTAAATACAAGTTAAGCTCAATCGACAGTTTGTGGAAAATTACTTTGACTTGTACATCCTTTTCTAAAAATAAATAAATAAAGGAAGCAAGAATCGAGGTTACAGCAAGGCACTTACAATGGAAGAGAATGGGGCCATGTCTTTGAAGGATTTAAAGGCAAAAATGTGATGTTAATAATTTTTAAAAGCATTTAGAATGAATTCCTCTGTTAAAACTAGTGTATTATTTGTCCTTTAAAGTTGTTTAAATAATTGTTTACCAGGTTTACAGGGTTTATGGTGTCATGTCGTCAGGGTTGGGGAATAACGGAATACATGTAACAGGATTAAGTATTTAAAATACAAAATATAAGTAACTGTATTCCACTACAGTTACAATTTAAATCATTGGTAATTAGAATACAGTTACATTCTAAACGTATTTTGATTACTGAAGAGATTACTTTGCATTCTTTAGTCCTTTCAGATGGAAAAATTAATGATGCGATTCAAAGTGCATTTGAACAGCGGTGAAACACTTTCTTATGATGTGTTACATTCATACGAGTAGACAGAGAAGAAAGTTTGAAGTAAGTCTGATCATACCCCTCCCAATCAATGAGGTACTCGAGACGACCCCTACGGCGTCGGGAGTCCAGGACGTCTCGGATTGCATAGGACGGTTTGTCTTCCAGGAGTAGTGGCTGAGGTGGAGCATCAGCAGGATCCAATTCTGAGGAGTGAGGGACGGGTGGTAAGGTTTCAGAAGAGAAACGTGGAAAGCAGGATGGATGCAAAATTCAGGAGGAAGCTGGAGTTGGAAAGTGACAGGGTTAATTTGTCTGGAAATAGTGAAGGGACCAATGTAACGGGGACTTAGCTTTTTGCACGGGAGGCATAGTCTGACGTCCCTCGTGGAGAGCCACACCTTCTGCCCTGGAAGGTAAGTCGGACTGGGCGATCTCCGGGTATCAGCAAGACTTTTCTGGCAGCGCACAGCCCGTAGCAGGTGGTGGTGAGCCAAGTCACTCTCAACCAACCAACCAACCAACCAACCAACCAACCAACCAACCAACCAACCAACCAACCAACCAACCAACCAACCAACCAACCAACCAACCAACCAACCAACCAACCAACCAACCAACCAACCAACCAACCAACCAACCAACCAACGGTCAACAGCTGGCAACTCAGATGGTTCTCCTGACCATGGGACGAGCCATGACCAGACGAAGAGTATAAGGAGGATTGGGCTTTTATGTTGTGGAGCTGATTGATGCAGTTACGAGGGACAGGTGCAGATGATCAGTACTCAGGGGAGAGGGATTGTAGAGTATTATTGCTGGGAGTGTCCAGTAGATCTGTGACAATTGTTTTCCTGTAAAAATATCAAAAAATCCTTAAATCAAGATCAATTTGATTAATCTTGTTATAGAAACAACACTGCACAAGATATTTTGGTTTTTCAGAAAATGTTTTTTTAACATGTGTATTTTGTCTTAATGTACTAGCAGATTTTTTTATAGTCAAAACAAGTGAAAAAAATCTACCAGTACTGAAGAAGTAATCCAAACTGAGTTTGAGTAATCTAACAGAATACGTTACAAATGATATTTTACAGCATGTATTCTGTAATCTGGAGTGGAATACATTTCAAACGTAACCCTCCCAACCCTGCAAGTCGTCATGCCGTCATGGCAACTAATATAACAACTTATATAAAAGGTTATTAAGTTATTTTTTTCACAGATTTTTTTTCCCTCACCCAGATGGTTGCTTTTTTTAAAGAAATTAACAATCAAAATACATTTTTGTGGTAATCAACATTATGACACAAATTCATTTGATTGACTTTAACTTGTATTAAACCCAGAATATTCCTTTAAAAAAAGTTGGATTTTGCTTCAGTGGGTCTTTGACAATTACGTAGTTGAATTCTGTTTGGTGCCGCTAGTGCTGCGGAAATTACTCTTGAATTTTCTGTTCGATTTATCAGTATGAATTGAGGCCAGATGCTCATTGTACGGTTTTAATTGTCCTTTACAATTTTTGTTTGTCAGACTCTATGATATGTTTCCAGTGAGATCTTGGGTAAAAGCCATTGCACACTTTGCTACATTATGTTAGACTGTACGATACACATTATAGCCAAAACTTTGTTCCATATTGTCCTAACTGACATGGTGTTTTATCTCTTCTGGCCATTGTAGGAGCAGTCACACTGCATGACTGTGATGAAAAATATATTACACTACTGCAAGTGCAATTAATTGGTCATCAGTCATCATTAATTGGTCATCAGTATTTGTCATAACAAGACTGGACTACTGTAACGCTCTCTTTGCAGGCCTTCCTGCATATGCTATTAGACCTCTGCAAATGATCCAGAATGCAGCAGCACGTCTGGTCTTTAATGAACCAAAGAGAGCACATGTTACACCACTCTTTGTCTCTCTCCACTGGCTGCCGGTTCATGCACGTATTAAATTCAAGGCTCTGATGCTGGCATACAGAACAGTCACTGGGTCTGCTCCAGCATACCTAAAAACATTTATGCAGAGCTACGTTCCCACCAGAAGCCTGCGGTCGGCTAAGGAACGTCGCCTTGTCGTACCAAAACAAAGAGGCACCAAAACACTTTTCCGGACTTTCAGTTTTATCATACCACGTTGGTGGAATGACCTCCCCAACTCAATCCGTGAAGCTGACTCAAAAAACGGCTAAAAACACATCTTTTCCAAGAGTATTTAACCAGTCACTAAAAAAAACAAAAAATAAATTAACAATTCTTGTTGCACTTAAATCAGTTTTGTATACTATTCTGATGATAGTGAAACTTTGTAGTATGGCGTTTTTCGTACCACTGTCTCCTTATGTTTTTCCTCTTTTGTAAGTTGCTTTGGATAAAAGCGTCTGCCAAATGAATAAATGTAAATGTAAATGTAATCAGTGAAAGTGTCGCACTAAGCCAATTTTGCCCTATGAAGAGAAATCTTTCTTGACTACCGAAATTTGTCTCAGATGGAAGAATCGTGTCTAAAATTGAACAGTGTGAACCCGGCCAGGTCAAAAACACGGACCGTTGTCCTTTTTCCATCCCTGATTTGAACGTGTCCATTATTGATAAAAAATATTGACTTTATTTATGGATCTGCCACTGCGCTGGCCTCTTACTTGCTCTAATCCAGAGTTGCTGGTGGATCAATTATTAATTTGGCAGTGATAGCGGACAGCACAGCTCTCACCCCGTGAGAACACATCAATGGCTTCCTCACGCATCTCTGCTTGCTTTGCCTTATTAATATACACCCTTAAAAAGATTCCACAGATTGTGTGGTACAGTAATTCTTCTTTTAATGGACAATAAGATGTAGGTTTAAATTTATTCTGTGCTTAGTAGTAACTGATCCATACAAATATGTACTGTATTAATCAGGGACAAGTTGACTGACGTAAATTGCTTAAAGGAATACTGTATGTGCTGAACAGTGCTGTGTTTGCTGTGATCAGTTACAGTACAAGATCTGCACTAATGAGGAGGCTAAAAGCTACAGTCCCTAATGTCAGTCGCTAGTGTGCCTCTTGAGGCCTGGAGAGTGAGGTTTACACACTGCACAGCTACCTACCAGCTGGCTACCATTACATAGATGCGCTTGTACATTGGGGAAATCCCAGAGTTTTATGTAAGCTAGGTGGAGCTTCACAAATTAACTAAATTTAGGGGACCCGGGTAGCTCAGTGGTAAAAGATGCTGGCTACCACCCCTGGAGTTCGCTGGTTTGAATCCCAGGGCATGCTGAGTGACTCCAGCTGTGTCTCTTAGGCAACCAAATTGGCCTGGTTACTAGGGAGGGTAGAGTCACACAGGGTAACCTCCTCGTGATCGCTGTAAGGTGGTTCGCTCTCGTGGGGCACGTGGTGAGTTGGGTGCCCAGCAAACTACACGAGAAGATGTGCGAATAGACGATCTCATATGCGGAGGCAGCTGGGATCCGTCCTCTGCCACCAAGACTGTACAGGACTTAGTGTGTACATTGGGAATTGGACATTCTAAAAATTGGGAGAAAAAAAAAAACATTAACATAATTTTAAACCCCCAAATCTGTTCCTTTTAAT
Source organism: Moxostoma hubbsi (assembly GCA_032164185.1). NCBI lineage: Eukaryota > Metazoa > Chordata > Actinopteri > Cypriniformes > Catostomidae > Moxostoma > Moxostoma hubbsi. Next base: position 8,404,733 of record JAVLUX010000117.1, read on the forward strand.
ATAGAAACACTGTATAAATAGTTTGAGAAATAAATGATAATGTTTAGGGGTAGCTCAAGTACCTCAAATATTAAGAACTACAAACTTCAAATTCAAAGAATTACGAGTATATCGTAATTTATTTTATACAACACGGTATTTATTTTTTAACACATTGATAGTGAAATCTTTGTTCTATTTCTGACAGAGTTCATAGTCTCAGTCTCTCACTGTCCAGCAAACTGTAAATGTATTGTTTTCATGGCAGCCTGGATAGAGCCTATTTCCTTCCATCAGGGTAAATTCTGTGATGGTCTTCGACAGCTTGCAACAGGAATTGCAGCTGTGTTTCATCAGGGGTTAAAAACCCACTGTATTCCTGAATGAGTCCACATTCAGCGTGGTCATTGACAACTTTTAGCTGTTTTTGCAGCCTGCTTTGTCTTTTCTGTCCTCCCACAAGTCTGGATCAACTGCGAGAAATACATCTTGAAGTCCCATCATTCAGAACAGTGTCATTGACATTGCTGTGATGAAATCTTCCAAGTTCTTGTCCTTGAATGAAACAAGAGCAACAGTGATTCACTTGGAATTATCCTGATCTTTCTCCTTCATTCTGCATGGCACTCACCATCAGTCTGTTGGTTGACAAACTGACCTGACTGATAAAGGAAGCCAAGCTAACAAGTTCCTATGACAAGTACCACAAGTGATTGGAAAACTTGCATGCTGTTGACTTTAAGATGGCTGAATGGATTGATGAGGATTCAAGTAGTGACTTCAGCAGCAGGTCAGTGTACAAGATTGAGGTGCAGAGATCCAAGCTTTCAGATGAACACACACACATCACGTAATCCTCTTACTTCTGCAGGAGTCAGTTTAAATTTAGCCTTGAACATCCAGATCTTGAAACTGTTTATGACTTTAGACATCCATTGGGCATGGTGCATTGCTCCAGGTGACATGACCTGCACTCCTTTGGCAGGAGCAGCACCAAGAAACACAATCACAAGTTCCAAGAATTCTTTATAATCATCTCTCGGCTGACTCTGTTCAAGATGCTTGTTGGCATAATCGATGATGCCTTGCTTTATGTCTTCCACTAGCCTTGCCACGTCATCAGATGCAATCTCTGGTTCATACTTGGCCTTGTCTATGAATCCCCACTATTTCTGGAAGTGTTTGAAGATTGAAACCTCGGGAGAAGATGTGGCTCCCATACACACTTGGAACACTGCACCAATTATCAGTTCCATATTGTGATGCCTGCAAACCTGTGACAAGAGCTCCTTCTCAAGCTTCTGCTCTAGGAGTACACAGGCACTAGTGATCCGACCAGTGTTTGAGCTAAGTAATTAAACACATACTTGGCTGCAACTGTGTTGATTAGTTAGCATAATCAGTCCAAACAAGTCTAAACATGTCTGGAAAATGAATTCATGGAAATCTTACATCATCAGCGAAACCATGGAATCTGGATATGGACCACAATGGATATGGATGGTCAGATATGAACCACAATGATTGAATGTTGTGTGTATGATGATTGGAGAAATTGTCAGTTTACTTATTATGTAAAATTGGGTTCTTAATTTATTAAGATAATTAATCTATTATCAGTAGTATGTGACAGGGAGGCCGCAGCTTTGGAGTATCAGAAACTTCACCATCATTGAGCTACCCCTAAATAGCTACCCCAATTGTTCAATTGTGCTGATATTTTGCCTGCATTTTTATTTCATATATAGGAACAAAATGAGAAGGTAAGAAGATCATATTTCAAAAGTTAAAATATAAGCTCCACCCTAATGTAAGAGGTAAATTCCACTACTGCTTCGCAATTCAGCTGCAGGTCGTGATAAAAAGTTAAGGAAACAAACACAGCAACACCTCTGGAATATCTGGAAATAAAGCAAATCAACAGAAAATAAAATAGTGAAGTCTTCCTGGTATGCCATGTGTGCTATTTACACAAGCGTCGCAGGGAAATTACGCTGCTTAAAATCTTTTAAACCTAATGTTTTAAATCTTTGTGTTTTATTTAAATGCTAAAAAAATATAACCAGAATTTTTTTTACAGTGAAAGTTACATTAATAACAAACAAAACATCACTGTGTGTACTTCTTCTATTTCAACTACTTAATTAGAATAAAAGACAACCAGTTACTAACAAAAATAAAACATTAAGTTAGAGGATTAAAATGTGTTTTTAGAAGTTAAATGTAATAATTATATAATTATAATGGAGAGCAATGATTTGATAGCACCACAGTGTTTACAGTGTTTGGTGAAATCAACCCATAAATTACTTACTTATTACTTTTATAATTACTGCATATTACACTTGGATAGCAGAAAGTATTTTCAACATTGAACAAATTACACAAATTACACAAATTCAAGAAAGTAAATCGGGTGAATTTGGATTTCATACAGACTTTAAATCTTTGCCAGTGCAGGCATGTGCATGTGTGGGTGTTGGTGATACCATTCAAAGACAATTTAGTATACAAATAAGAACATGCCGCTCCCTGATGGAGTGCCTCTCAAATCACCTGCCTCCATTTTCAGCTCAGCTGTATCCCTTGGGATGAAATTGGGAAATATTAAAGTTTAAAGAGCCAGAGGAGTTGAGAATTTAATTCTTGAACTAACTTTGGTAAATTTTAGAAACCGCTCTGTGAAGTGCAGGCTTAGAGGACTAAATGTGATTTTGAAAGAGAACCACAAGGAAATTGATTGCCAGCTCAAGCAGGAAGAAAGCTGTTATCTGCAGAAAAAAAGCAGGAGAAATGGAAAGCAAGAGAGTGCTCAGATACAGAAGATAAAAAATAGAGCAGATGATAGGCCCCAGAGGTTGTTTGTGACAGGGGCTGTACTTATTTAGAAAGGAATTTTCTGTTTTGGTCCTCTAACTGACCCTGAAGATGAAGTTAAATACTTCCAGCACTTTCTGCAGGTATCCCAATTTGCATATGTTTCCCAATTTGTACACTATGCAAGAAAGTATTTACTCCATTGTTCAGGGAAAGACCATATTGTTTGTATTGAGTGTGCACAGATCTGTAAATATTACACTGGAGAACACATACCGGCTACTAGGTACCTCTGGTTTAGCCTTTTCAATTTAAAAGGATTTAGGATAGAGTCATTCTTGCCACATATTCTATTTGGGTTGACCAGTTGTGGCCTCAACACTTTAAGTTTGGACACACATTCTCATTCTTTATTATTACTATTTTTCAAATTTTAGAATAGTAGTAAAGTTATTACAATTTTGCAAGTTTGAATCCAGGGTGTGCTCAGTGGCTCTAGCCAGGTCTCCCAAGCAACCAAATTGGCCCGGTTGTTAGGGAGGGTAGAGTCACATGGGGTAACCTCCTCGTGGTCACGATTAGTGGTTCTCGCTCTCAATGGTGTGCTTGGTAAGTTGTGCGTGGATCGTTGAGGGTAGCATGAGCCTCCACATGTGGAGTCTTCACGGTGTCATGCACAGCAAGCCGCGTGATAATATGCGCGGATTGATTGTCTCAGAAGCGGAGGCAACTGAAACTTGTCCTCTGCCACCCGGATTGAGGTGAGTAACCGCGCCACCACGAGGACCTTCTAAGTAGTGGGAATTGGGCATTCCAAATTGAGAGAAAAAAAAATGTTACAAAAAAATTAAAAATATGGAAAAAACAAAACAAATAACAGTACGAAATTGATATACAGTAGTGACCAAATATTGTTAAATAAATAGAAATAATCTTATATTTTAACTTTTTAGCCAGTCTTTGTCTATTGCTCTGCACATGTTGTGCATTCTCACAAATTATCTAAAATGATCTAATTTACTCACCCTCATGCCATCTCACAAACACAAATGAAGGTTTTTAGAAGAATATCTCAATTCTGTAGGTCTATACAATGCAAGCGAATGGTGACCAGACCTTTAAAGTCCCAAAAAGCACACAAAGGCAGCATAAAAGTAATCCATATAATTTCAGTGGTTAAATCCATATCTTCTGAAGTAATATGATGGTGTGGGTGAGAAACACATCAATATTTAAGTCCGTTTTTTACTATAAATCACCAGTTTGACTTTCACATTATTCTTCTTTTGTTTTTGGAAAGTCATATACATTTTTCATGTATATCACCATCTACTGGGCCGGGAGGAGAATATATAGTAAATAAGGACATAAAAATGTATGTGTTTCTCATCCACATCTCCTTTTTGGAGCTTCAATGTTCTGGCCACCATTTTCTTGCATTGAATGGACCAACGGATCTGAGATATTCTTTAAAAAAATCTTTATGTTCAGCAAAAGACAGTCATACACATCTGGGATGGCATGAGGGTGAGTGAATGAATTTTTATTTTTGGATGAACTATCCCTTTCATTCATGCCCAAACTTTTGACTGGTAGTGTATGTGCATTTAGATACCTATAATCAAATTTTCCTCTTTTATTTTATTTTTATTTATTGCTTTATACATTGTATAAGTGAATAATGTTATTTTTTCATTGATTGAGGGTTCTTGTTGACTATAAAAGTTCCAAAACATTTGACTAATCAAAAGTATACGATTCACTTTTTCAAATATGTGCTATAATGAATGTAAATACACTGTGATTATTTATTCAACACTCTCATTCCCTCTCTTTCTCACTTTCCCACTGCAGGGGCTGCACAGACGTGCTTTGCTGTGTGACCTTTGTCATCGTCATCCTCGGTTACATCGCTCTGGGAACAGTGGGTGAGTTACGCTTATTAACGTGTGTTTCGGCAGGGAAGCTTGCGTAATGTAGCTTATGAATCCAGTGCTATTAAACAGCCAAATAGAAGCAGTGGGGAAGTGTCAGTCATAAACAGCAGCCAAATGCACAGTCATTATTTTCACTTATACTTCCCCCATATGTGGCTGTTTTTATGAGGACAGTCATTTAGGTCATTCTCAAAAAAGTGGGAATACTCACTCACACTAACCCATTCATTCACTCTGACATTTGAATGGTTACATAATTAACGGTTTTAAATGTGGAGCCTGTGGTTTAGACAGGCGAAGGCTCTTCTCTGGGAGATCCACAGCTTGCTGTGTGTAGGATCTGTCTAATTTGGTAACACACCATCTGTGATTGTTATAAATACGTAGGAAGCATTGACTGCTGACTGTTTCCGATCAGCAGTGGGTTTGTGGAAGGTGTGGATCTCTGTTTCTCGCTCTGAGTTCTTTCTTTTTTTTCTGATCTCATTCAGCTCTAATCTGATGTCTTATTGGTTTAATCCTGACTTGGCTAAATTAATAACTGGCTTCTGTGTTTTCTTTGAAGTCCACTGAGAACTCATCCGTGACCAGTTTAGGGTTAAGGTGACATTCCGTGACCCCAAAAGCACAGATATTCACTTTCACATGCAGATGTGACAGTTCCTGGGTTTCCATCCACATATTTGTATGCTCATTTTGGGATATCGCATATATATATATCGCATATATATATCGCATATAAATAAAATCTCCAAAATGCACATCAAAAATGTACATGCTCACTTGAGGTGGTACATTTTTTATTCGTTAAGAAGAAACAGGTATAAACTTCGAATGAAACACAATTTCAGAATTATTATTAAGAATACAAGATGTACATAAAAAAGCAATGTGACTGAATTATAGTTAGTCTAGTTCATAACTGGACTAACCAGCAGACCAAAAATTGCATCTGAAATGTTGCTTTGGTCATCCTGAAATAACTGTCCTGAAAATCCAAAGCCTGCAAAAAGTTTGCAGAGAAAATAAGTTGAATACAAACTTGAATGGTACCAAAGAGCAGGTTTATTGACACTTTTGAAAAATATATTCCACATGGTGAAGTCATAAAGACGGAAGAATGCACGCTTGTAGTGCTTCCAGAACTGTGTGACATGCTGCCAATCCCAAACATGAGACGATTTTTTTAAAGTGTTTTGCTTGCGTGTTCTTCCCATGAGTATTTTATTAATAAAAGAGTCACCGTGGCTACAATTTCTCCTGAAGTGACGATTTTGTTCTTTTGAACACATGTGATTGAAACACGGCTTTATTCACACATAAACCACGATATTACGGTTTTACGCATAGATTAAACTCACAACTTGGATTAAAACACAGCTAATGTAACTTAGAGAAATTTGATAGTTGGTCACAATTGTTCTCAATAATAATAACAATTATAATTGTATATAATAATAACAACAATAATAACGCTGTTTAGCACCAAGCTAAAAACTGTTTAAAATGTCTGTTTTTCGTAGTGCAATTTTTGGTGAACTTCTTTTTGATGGAATATGTTTTTTGTTGTTTATGTTTTAAGCTTGGATGCATGGTGATCCCCGGAAAGTGGTCTACCCAACAGACAGTTATGGGGAGTTCTGTGGACAGAAGGGCTCTTCTAATGCGTGAGTATAAGCGAGACAAATGTTGGTGTTATGTAGCCTTTATACTTTAATGATTTAATACATTTTATATAATATATTGTAAATTGTATCAAATATATAGTATATATGTTATGAATAACTTTTATATATATAATTAATAACAATTATATATATTATGAATAACTATTATGAAATTAATATTTTGGTGTACTGCTTTTGTTTCTCTCCACAGAAATAAAGCCATATTATTTTACTTCAATATTTTACAATGTGCCAATCCTACAGTCCTCATTAACCTTCAGTGCCCTACAACTCAGGTGTGTCTGCAAACATTCTCTGGTTTGGCTTTATGGTGTTTCACTTTATTTTTCACTGGCTTTGTTTTTTTTTTTTTGTATAGCTTATTGATTCTCTTCCTGTGTTCTGATTTCCAGCTTTGTGTATCTAAGTGCCCGGACAGATTTGCCACATACATAGACATGCAATACAACTACAGACGCAATAGGAGCTACTGGGAATACTACAGGCAATTCTGCCGGCCAGGCTTTAATAATCCTGATAAGGTACTATGTAGACACTATCTGTAAGAACCAGAACTTCACATACATTATATTAATGTTTGCTTAATCTGAAGCGACTTCCAGTGCATTCAAAAAATGCATTTATTCCATTTGTGTGTTCCCTGGGAATCAAACCAATTACTTGCTTGCTTTTGTTTAAAGCTTAAATGTTCTTGAAAGTTTCATTTCATTCAAGTTACACTTGTATTGATCCGAGTTAGCCTGATGCTTATCAAGCAGATACGTCACGTGTTCTGTGTGGCGTCTTTCTCATGGTAGGTCATTAGCAGGTGCCTACGTTTAATCGTGTGTCAGTGTGTGAATGTACCAATGCAAACCGGCAAAGGTCTCATTCTGCTGAATCACTGGATTTTCACACATCTATGTGCCAGTAAATGCCACATTTATAACCACACATTGCGATGCTCTGTGAGCCTGGGCTAACAAACTGGAGAGTTACTGTAGAATATACAGGATGTCGTAGGATGCAGTGGAGAGTCTTCTATAATTTCATCGTCCCCTTTTTCTCTTTTCTTTGGCAGCCGGTTGCTCAGGTGCTAAGGGATGAAGACTGTCCCTCCATGATTGTGCCAAGCAGACCATGTGAGTTTTTTTTATTATTTTATTTTATATGAACACTTTAAGACAATGCATAAACAAAATAATGCTGTTTGATCTGGATTACAAATCAGGGTCAAAAACTTTTTTAAAGGAACAATATTAATACTTTTACTTTTTTTTTTTTTTTTTTTTGTACCTTTAGAAGGTATAATTTTTCTAACCTAGAAAAACATGTTAGAAAAATAGTGTTTTCTCGTGATCATGAATTAATTTTCTCGTGATCTCGACAAAACAAAAAGTTGTTTTTGCCTTTAATTTTCTCAAAAAAACTATACAGTTTTAATTGACCTATAGAATTTACAATTAAAAGTTTATCACAAGATGGACAATGAGAGATCCTTAACAGAAAAGTTAAATTTATTATATGTAATATGTAAATGTATAGTTATGTTAATTCATTACACTTTGGTTATAAAATATTCACCTGCCCTATCCAAGAGTTTTCTAAACCAGTCACTTTTCACATAGGGTTAATCAAACATATTAATAAACACCAGCACGTCATAAACACTTTCTAAAAGCTTTTTCATCAATATAGTAAGACTCGCTTTCTTCTGCACTCAGGGGTCAAGAAGCATGTCTTTCTGTGCTTTCCGCAATTTACTGTTATTACTGCAATATGTGCACACTCGGATCTAAATCGTGGCTAGCTTGATTGGAGTCATGCAGCCATCCCGGTCCCTCAAGTTGGCTGGCAATGAAATTGACCAAACCTTCAGGGTCACTGTATTGTCTACAACAAAATTGTAGACATGATAGTCTTCTTCTAAGGTGTCTGATCTGGAAGTTGTCAATGACTGAGAGACATACAGCTATTTCAGCTTGAGTGAGTCCTTGATCAAAGTAATGACGTATTTGGTCATCCATTATGCAACAGTGCGTTTAGCTGTTGCCTCCAGATAGCCTTATTGAAAACAACTTTTTGATATGTCGAGATCACGAGAAAACAACCTTTGTTATGTCGATATCACAAGAAAACTAGACAGAAAAATAATAACGCAAGGCCTCTTTGAGCTTCCATATATATATATATATATATATATATATTTTTTTTTTTTTGCCCCTACTTTTTTAAATATTTGAGGCATTCATCACTTTTCAGGCATTTTTGTCCTAAGCCATGGTTAAGCTATGAGTGTTGATATGTACGTAATTGCAAGTTTTGGTGCTAAATTTCAGTGTGTTAAGTTTAAATTAATATCAGCAGTCAAATGAACAAATACTTTTCCAAATTGACACAATTCCAAAATGATGGTAGATAATAAAATCAAAATAAGAAAATAAAATGTGAGTGTTTACATATTTGGCAGACGCTTTTATCCAAAGCGACTTACAGAGCACGTATTACAGGGACAATCCCCCCAGAGCAACCTGGAGTTAAGTGCCTTGTTCAAGGACACAATGGTGGTGGCTGCGGGGATCGAACCAGCAACCTTCTAATTAACAGTTACGTGCTTTAGCCCACTGTGACACCACCACTATTTAAAGAGTTTGAGAAGTGAAGTAATGCCAGAACAAAGAAAACCCAACATTTATGCCAGAATGTGTCTACTGGTAACAGATGATACATGAGCTAAAATTGTATTGATTCTGCTGAATAAGTGTTATAAACAGATAATTGTGCAGCCGGGACTCATGAGTCTCTTCCTCCAATCAGAGGTTCAGACCATTGGATCTGTTTGGACCCATCATATCTGCCTAGATGTAAAACTTGTGAGGAATAGAAGAGATTATAGAGAGAAAATGCCACAAATCAAAACTCTCCCATGGCTGAGAAAGTCAGTGTCCTTATTGTGTCTATAAAGGAGGAACAGAATAAAACCAAACCCTTAGATAGCTGCTGCTTATCTTCTCTGAGGAACTCAGGCCTTGGAGAGTGTGAAAACACAAGAGCAAAAAGACACAAAACTGTCCAAACTTCTTAAATGTAAAATGCAAAATACTGCAAATACATCAGAATTAAAGTTGTAAATTTAAAGGATTGATTTGAATTTTGCTCTGTTCTTTGCTGCCAAGTTGTCTTGAAAAAGTCTTTCCATGTTTATGGTCAGTTCTCCAGAGGTGCTTTCCCGATTTCATCACCAGAAATGGGACGTTAACAGTTGCCAACAAAACAAGCTTTAAAGATGGACTCGGTAAAACCAGGAGTGTCATCGATCTGAGAGACGCCACAGAGTGAGTCACATATTATTAGATTTTCTTGTTATAGTTTCAACTAAAATTCAGTGTCACCTCACCCATGTAAATCTACAGATTAAAAGTTGGTACTGTCTCAAAAAGCAACAGCAGCAGGCCACCATTACATTGATCTTTTGCAGCGCTGTCAGTCATCCTACAGAAATTGTCTGTGTAGCATGCAGCAGAGGAGTTAACAGTCATGAAATATGTGCTTAGTTTAGTTACGCTGAGCGGGTTCCTCCAATGTCAAACTATAGCATTGTCTCTATTGAGTCTGAGAAGATTATTTATTCCTCACCCAAATTAAAAGCAACTTTTTGATGTAATATAATTTTATATAATCAGCCAGAACATCCAACTAGCCATAATGGTTATTTAATTTTAATGTTCTTTGGTTGGTTTCCTTTTTATGTGTTTTATTAATGTGATTGAAGCTGAATATTTTAGTATAATATTGCAGCTTGATATTAATCTCTGCTGCTGCCTAGGTAGATATAGAATGTGAACAATGCATACATTTATCTCCAACATTTCTTCTTAAATATACTGTCTTTCCAGGCAAGAGAGGACAGTTTTATCTGGTTATGACATTTCACCTTACAAAGGTCAGAGAGTGTCTGGCCTTTTAAGGCATGTGAATAAGTCAAGGTATGCATGCTTGCATGAGTTTCGGCTGCCATAACAGCACTGATGTAAATGCTTGGGGTGAGAGGTAGGGCTCTCAATTCGATTCAACATCGATTCATAAGGGTTTATTTCAGTTATAATGTCCCTTTTGCTTCCATAAAAAAGAAATGATCTCCCAGCTAATGCTGCTAATAACACTTATTAAGCATTTAGGCACTGAAGACACAAGTTTGTTAAGTTTAAAAGTGGAATTTTCACCAATTCGTCCATTATACATGTCTTCATCTGCACAATTGTACGGGGTCTTCATTGCTGTATTGTATACTTCATAATGCACCACACATTCTCAATTGGAGATAGCCAGGACTGCAGGCAGGCCAATCCAGCACCCGCACTCTTTGCTTATTTGGCCATTATGTGGTTTGAAGTTGTCATGCTGAAAATTCTGTGACGTCCCTGGAAAAGATGGTGCTGGATGGCAAAAATATTTGTACATATCTGTCTGTATAGCTGTTCTGTGTGAATAGTCCTTAAGAGCTTAAACGTATGGGCTGAATCCAAACTGTTTCAATTTCTGTTATTCTCAGAAATAGGGTAATTTACCCTCAGAAATATGAACGCTTTTTATGCTATTTTCTGCAAATGATTTTTGAAAAAACTTGACTCTTTATCTGATTGCAGAAAGTCAAGGTCTTTACCTCCTGTTGTGTCTTTGGAAACATGCTCAATGCTACTTTTTTGTAGCAAAGTTACAGCTTTGCAGCAAAACAACACTGACACTTGAACTTGTCCTTGGTTTATCTACAAACTAACCATTCTCACCCCACATTCTGCACCTGTATAAACTCAAATTTCTCTGCCTCATCTGAAGGTCAATAATAAAGTCAGGCTGCCTACTTGGATATCACTCTAGCTAAGAGAGCTTTTTGATAGATATAATGGCAAACATGAGGGAGGAAGATGTTAGTGTCACAACAAGGTCGTTTTGCATGGCAGCAAGATTAATCATGTTTTTCTGCAATGGTAAAAAAAATGTCTGAGTGCAGGAGATAAAAATGCTCATAACACCATGATAAAATCAGATGCTGGAACACATTGCTTCTCTGCTGTAGAGGTGCAGCATGCTTCATGAGATCAAGCCTCTGTTACCCTTTACAAAACTACCTCACTTCTAACTTTAGAACATATACATCTAACTAGTTCATACAGTAAATTTTAAAAACAAATAAATCAAATATTTTCAGCACTAAACACTTCTCTCATCATAGACATTCGAGTAAATGGCATATTAATTTGATATGAATGAAATACAGTCTGTTTGAAATGTACTTTTGTGTATGTGTGGGTGTTCACCATTCAGTCAATGAAACATTGAAAATACAGTTGAAATCAGAAGTTTACATACACTTAGGTTGAAGTCATTAAAACATTTTTTTTAATCACCCCACAGATATAATATTAGCAACTATAGTTTTGGCAAGTCATTTAGGACATCTACTTTGTGCATGACACAAGTAATTTTTCAAACAATTGTTTACAGACTGATTGTTTCACTTGTAATTGACTATCACAAATCCAGTGGGTCAGAAGTTTACATACACTAAGATAACAGTACCTTTAAGCAGCTTGGAAAATTCCAGAAAATTATGTCAAGCCTTTAGATAATTAGCCAAATAGCTTCTGATAGGAGGTGTACTGAATTGGAGGTGTACCTGTGGATGTATTTTAAGGACTACCATCAAACTCAGTGCCTCTTTGCTTGATATCATGGGAAAATCTAAATAAATCAGCCAAGTCCTCAGAAAAATGTAATCATGAACCTCCACAAGTCTGGTTCATCCTTGGGAACAATTTCCATACGCCTGAAAGTACCACATTCATCTGTAAAAACAATAGTACACAAGTATAAACACCATGGGACCACACAGCCATCATACCACTCAGGAAGGAGACACATTCTGTCTCCTAGAGATTAACATATTTTGGTACGGAAAGTGCAAATCAATCCCAGAACAACCGCAAAGGACCTTATGAAAATGCTGGAGGAAACAGGTATACATGGATCTATATCCACAGTTAAACGAGTCCTATATCAACATAACCTGAAAGTGTGCTCAAAAAGGAAGAAGCCACTGCTCCAAAACTACCATAAAATCCAGACTATGTTTGCAAGTGCACATGGGGACAAAGATCTTACTTTTTGGAGGAAAAAATTATGAGGCTTGCAAGCTGAAGAACACCATCCCAACTGTGAAGCATGGGGGTGGCAGCATCATGTTGTGGGGGGCTTTGCTGCAGGAGGGACTGGTGCACATCACAAAGTAGATGGCATCATGAGGAAGGTAAATTATCTGGATATATTGAAGCAACATCTCAAGACATCAGCCAGGAAGTTAAAGCTCGGTCGCAAAAAATGGACAATGGGTCTTCCAAATGGACAATGACCCCAAGCATCCCTTCAAAGTTGAGGCAAAATGGCTTAAGGACAACAAAGTCAAGATATTTGAGTGGCCATCACAAAGCCCTGACCTCAATCCAATACAAAATTTGTGGGCAGAACTGTAAAAGTGTGTGCAAACAAGGAGGCCTACAAACCTGACTCAGTTACACCAGTTCTGTCTGGAGGAATGGGCCAAAATTCCAGCAACTTATTGTGAGGAGCTTGTGGAAAGCTACCCAAAATATTTGACCCATGTTAAACAATTTAAAGGCAATGCTACTAAATAATAAAAAATCTACCACCCCTGGAGTTCGCTAGTTCGAATCCCAGGGCGTGTTGAGTGACTCCACCCGGGGGTCTCCTAAGCAACCAAATTGGCCCGTTTGTTAGGGAGGGTAGAGTCACATGGTTTAACCTCCTCATGATCATTATAATATGATTTGCTCTCGGTGGGGCACGTGGTGAGTTGTGCGTGGATGCTGCAGTGTATGGCGTGAAGCCTCCACATGTGCTATATCACCGAGGTAACCACTCAACAAGCCACGTGATAAGATGCACAGGTTGACGGTCTCAGACGAGGAGGCAGCTGAGATTTGTCCTCTGCCACCCGGATTGAGGCGAGTCACTACGTCACCTCGAGGACTTGGAGCACATTGGGAATTGGGCATTCCAAATTGGGAGAAAATACAAAAAAGAAAAATAATAATAAAATAATTTTGTAAGCTTTTGACCCACTGGGAATGTGATGAAAGAAATAAAAGCTGAAGTAAATAATTCTCTCTACTATTATTCAGACATTTCAATTCTTAAAATAAAGTAATGATCTTAACTGACCTAAGACAGGGAATGTTTTCTACAATTAAATGTCAGGAATTGTGAAAAACTGAGTTTAAATGTATTTGGCTAAGGTATATTCTGACTTCAACTGTATGTCTTTAAAAAATTCATGTGGATTAAAAACTCCAGAAAGCGTGGGTTGTGAAAATTAGAATGAGAATTGGAGTTTTGTATCTTTTAATCTGTCTGTTAGTTTTTTATCTTACAAATGCTTTTTATTTTATCTATATGATAATGTACTCCTCATAAAAATTGTCAAAATAAACTTTTAACAGACATAAACCCTCAAATACAAGCATTTATTTGCATCTTTTCACTTTTGGAAAAACAGACCAGAAATGTTTATGACGTCATCTTAAACTCGGGGGTGTACAAGCTTTTGACTAATCCAATGCTTTGTACTGTGAGAATATTCCTCCCCCTAAAACAGCCTGCCTTTGACTAGCAATAGCAAACAGCAAATCATAGTTCACAGCCATAATGTAAACTATTAGCTATTTTTTTTATTTATTATTATCTATATGTATAGGAAATGTGCTCATTGAGCCATTTCATATGGACTTTAAGACAGTATTGTACTTCTATCTCTCACAGACTCAATTTTATTTGTCAAATGTAATATGGCATCTACTTTTACAAATGTTTATAGTCCTCCACTGTGCATGAAAACAACCTTTCGTGGCTTTTTCATGAATAGAGGACAAAGTTGATGTCTTCTTATTGAAACATCCACCTGACCACTGTAGATCCAGAATAACCATCCATAGAATGTGTCATTACCTCTTAGTTTGAAACAGAGCTATGAGAAATGATTCCAGCCACTGTAGCTGGTACAAAAACCTCCTCATACACTGCTCAGTACAGTTAATAGCACATTTCTTGCCAAAATGATAGTGTCAGTGTTCAAGATGCACTGTTTGTATTATTTTTGATTGTTGCTTGTTCACAATTTTGTTCACAGTGGCATCACTAGCCTGTTGGATGCCAAGGAGGTGGGCATCAAAATCTTTGAGGATTATGCCAGCTCATGGTTTTGGATCCTGATGTATGTATAACCTAAATTTTTGACCGTTTAAACAAGTAGGCACACAGCTGATGTACCACAGCTGATGGGTTTACACACCTGCCTTGAAAAATATTTTTTTACTTTAATGTTTTGTGTTGTTTTGCACATTTTGTTCTTTGAATATTACAATGTTATCAGTTGTGTATTGGTACATTTTCAATGTGTGACATTTTATTTGATAGTGAACAGCACTAGGTTTATGATATCCCAACCACCGCTGTACACATTTCAGAATACTACTCTGTTCTCCAGAGTTCTAAGGATGATCTTGGTTATCAAATTGTACTTGGCATAGCTGATATGTGGTTATTTGGATGTTTTCAGTGGTCTGGTGATAAGCATGATGGTCAGTCTGCTCTTTATTCTGCTGCTGAGGTTCACTGCTGGTGTTCTCTTCTGGATGGTCATTTTTGGTGTCATCATAGCGGTGGGCTATGGTTAGTGATGACTACAGAACACTGTAGACCAAACTTGAACTTGGCTATAAATATTTCAATAGTAATTACCTTAACCTTATGTGAAGCTTTACATGACACCATAACCTTAACTGACCTTAAAGGGATAGTTCAACAAAGATAAATATTCTGTCATAGTTTACGTACCCTCATTTTGTTTCAAGCCCACATGACATTCTTTTTATGCTCAACAACACTAAAACAATGCAAGTTCTCACATGAACTGGACTATTAATGAGCTTCTTTCATGCACTCATGAACATAAAACAGGCGGCAAGATTTTAACTGAAAAGTGACTTATATGGACTACTTTTATACATTTTTGTATAAACTACAAAATACATTTTTAAGCTTTAAAGTGAGGCCCACTGTATCCTGTGTCTAGTGTTCATACACTGTGTCCTGTCTGTCCCTGTCCTTTACAGGAATTTATCACTGTTATTGGGAATACAGTTCACTCAAGGGGAAGACAGACTCTGATATCACCATTTCAGACATTGGATTTCAGACTGACTTCCGTGTTTACCTTCAACTGAGTCAAACCTGGCTGATATTCAGTAAGATTTCATTTATTTCTCTTAATATATGAGCTCTCATGAATGCACTGTTGTTCTGGTTAAAATTCGCAATGCAGCAGCACTGTCAGGCGATGAATGTTATGGAAATGGTTATGAGAATGTTTGATGGAAATGACTGACAGATTGATATTTTCCACAGTGATATTCTTGTCTATGATTGAGGCTGCCATCATCTTAGTGCTGATATTTCTGCGAAACAGAGTTTGTATTGCCATCGCACTACTAAAGGAGGGGAGCAAGTGAGTATTCTTTCTATCCTTCCTTCCTTCCTTCCTTCTATCCATCCTTCCTTCCTTCCCTTCTTCCTCACTCATTACTTCCTTCCTTTCTTCCTTCATCCAGTCCTTTCCTTTCTTCCTTCCTTTTTTCCTTCCTCCACCCTTTCTTTCTTCCTTGCTTCTTTGCGTCCTTCCTTCCTTTTTCCTTCCATTTTTCCTCCCATCCTCATTGCCTCCTTTCCTTCCTTTCTTCCTTCATTCCTTCCTTCCTACCATCCTCATTTCCTCCCTTTTCTCCTTCCTAACTCAAAATGTAAATCTGCAAATACTATATATTTTTGATCTCTTTCTTTGTGCAGGGCAGTTGGCTGCATCATGTCGACACTTTTCTATCCCATCATTACCTTCCTTCTGCTGGCTTTGTGCATAGCGTACTGGGCCGTAACAGCTGTGTATCCAAATCGTTTATCTTCAATTCTTGATTAAGTTTAACCTGTTTTTTTAAATGTGCTGTTGCATATTTATTTTGGTTATTTGAGTGTGCATCATTAAAGGTGAAACGTGTTATTTTTAGTTTAATGTGCAGAGTCCATTATAAGTAAGCCGTTTGTAGTTTGATTTTTATAGCATCATCAAACCATTGCTCTGTTTATATGAGTGGTTCGACATGTCAACTTCTGGCCCGATCAGTGGCGGAGGTTTGGTGCAGGATTATCTATTTTTCAAACATTAGAAGACAGGGAGAGTATTTGGGAAAAAAAAAATAAAAATAAAAAATTACAGACCTACTATGACTTCAGCTGTTGAGTCTTTAACCACAACTTCGATCAGATTCCTAGCATCATCTGGTGAGCCAGTGTACAAAGTCATGTCAACACTGCCTGACTGCAAGTATACAAACCTCACTTGTGACCCAGAGGTAAATACTAACTCTGTTTTGAGCCACCACTAATGAACAAATGGTTTTCAGTTCAAGTTCAAGCATTAGGTCCATTCATATTGATTTTTAATCTGTTGATTCTGAGAGCACGTGGGTCACTTTTGTGAATCTTTGTGTTTATTGATTGTGTTTCAGAACTTCAGCCAAACAAACGTGACTAAACTATGTCCAGGCTCACAGTGCACATTTGCTTTTTATGGTGGAGAGAGTGTGTACCACAGTTACATCTTTGTTCTTCAGCTCTGCAATCTTCTTGTCTTCCTCTGGTTGGTGAATTTCACCATAGCCCTGGGCCAGTGCACCCTAGCAGGGGCTTTTGCCTCTTACTACTGGGCCTTAAGGAAACCTGCTGACATTCCACCTTACCCCTTAGCTTCATCTTTTGGAAGGGCTTTAAGGTATGTTGCCATTGCTGGTTTAGAAGTACAGAGGTGAATGTCTGTCTGTATTTTTAAGTAATCTGTTTTGAAATTTTTAAAAGCTCTGTTTGAGAACTTTACAGAAATGTTTCAAGATCAATACAAGTTAAAGGAATATTCAAGGTTTAATACAAGTTTAAATACATTTGACAACCTTTGTGGCATAATATTGATTACCACAAAAAGTTATTTAGTCTCATCCCTCATTTTCTTTAAAAAAGCAAAAATTCCACTGCTGGAGTTGTGAGTTCGAATCCAGGGTGTGCTGAGTGACTCCAGTCAGGTCTCCTAAGCAACCAAATTGGCCCAGTTGCTAGGCAGCATAGAGTCACGTGGGGTAACCTCCTCGTGGTCGCAATTAGTGGTTCTCATTCTCATTGGGGCATGTGGTAAGTTGTGTGTGGATCATGGAGAGTAGCATGAGCCTCCCATATTGTGAGTCTCCGCTGTGTCATGTACAGTGAGCCACATGATACGCTGCATGGATTGACTGTCTGAGAAGCGGAGGCAATCCACCACCCGGATTGATGTGAGTAACCACAGCACTATGAAGATCTACTAAGTAGTGGGAATTGGGCATTCCAAATTGGGAGAAAAGGGGGATGAAAAAAGCAAAAATTTGGGCTACAGTGAGGCACTTACAATGGAACTGAATGGGAGCCAATTTTTTATGTTAAAACACTCTTTTGTTCAAAAGTATAGCTACAAAACTTAAACTATATGCATGTTAACATGATTTATGTGTGATAAACTCACCTTTCCTGTGTAAAGTTATAGCCAATTTCACAACTTTGTTGCCATGACAATGACTATAAAAATGTACATTTAAACAACATTACAGCACATGAGTTTAATAGAAGAAATAATCTAAGTACTTTTATAAAATTATAAGCTTCAAATTTTAAAAAATGGCCACATTCACTTCCGTTGTAAGTGCATTACTGTAATCTCAATTCTTGAGTCGAATTGATTTGTGTGGTTATCAACATTATGCCACAAATGCTGTCAGTTGAGCTTAACTTGTATTGAACACAGAATATTCCTTTAAGCTCAATCAACATCATTTGTGGCATAATATAAAAATACACTTTGACTCAACTAACTTATTTAAAAAAAATCAAATGCTAAAGAACTTTTCAAATTAGGCACTTACAATGAAAGTGAATGAGGCCAGTCCAAAAAAATAAAAATACACACTTTGTTTCCAAAGTGTAGCCACAAGGTGTAAACATTATATGTTACTATAATTTTAGTTTGATTAAAATCTCTGTTCTACATGATTTAAGTATGGTAAAATCACTTCCAAGAATTTGCGTCGTCATTACGACAAAGTTGTAATACTGTATATAATTTGAAATACTGTATGTACAGTTAGTAAGCAATGTTATTTAATATTTATGTCTTGTGACTGTACTTTTAAAACAGTATACATTGTAGCGTTTATAGACTGGCCACATTGTTAGTGCCTTAATGTAACTGGGATATTTGCTTTTGTTTTGTTTTGTTTAATTAATACAAATAAAAATATCTCAATACTTTTTTGTGAGGATCAACATTTTGACATAAATGCTGTCAATTGATCTTAACTTGTATTGATCCTAGAATGTTCCTTTGATTAAATCAATGGAAATTTTATTGAATGGAAAATTTCATATTGCAGGTATCACACTGGCTCGCTTGCATTTGGAGCTTTGATTCTGTCCATCGTACAATTCATACGGATTGTTCTGGAGTATCTCGACCACAAACTGAAAGGTAAAAACAAATAAAAGAAAAAAGTTTGAAAAATTAACCTTGAGTGCATTGGCTTCATAATTTCACATATAATTGAAGTATATTCTATATTGTGTGTGTGTATTCTATATTGTGTGTATTGTTTACTGTACATTGTATATTAGTATTGTGTTGTGTAAGTATATGTACATTTGTTATGTAAATTGTGTTGTGTAAATATGTTGTTTATTGTAAATTGGTACATGTCTCGCCACTGTCATGACTGCTATGTTGCTCGGAACTGCACACAAGACTTTCACCTATTGTTGCACTTGTGTACATAGTAGTGTGACAATAAAGTGATTTGATTTTATTTGATTTGAAGTAGTATTACCAAAAGAACAATCTATGTTTTCTAATTTATTGGTTATCTTCCAGATAAACCCACATAATACTTCCATTTCGGCGAGATAAGTTTAAGCAGAATGGACAGTGTATAATGATATAGTTGTTTCTTCCATCTTTCTCACAGGCGCTCACAATGCTTTTTCACGCTTCCTGTTGTGCTGCCTCAAATGCTGCTTCTGGTGCCTTGAGCACTTCATCAAGTTCATGAACAGAAATGCTTACATTATGGTGAGTCAAAACCAACCCACTTTTTCTAGGAACAGGGATTACATAACTTTACTCTTGGTGTTTTATTAATATTGTTAGGGTTTTTGAAGTTCAGCATGCCTTTTAAATGTTTAAATATAAAAGGTATTGTGACACAGGTAGACGTATGATGTAGTAGGCTATATTGATGTCACTTGTTTCTTTTGATTTATGCCCTCAGATTGCAATATACGGCAAGAATTTCTGTGCCTCAGCATGGGACGCTTTCTTCCTTTTAATGAGAAATGTTATGAGGTAAGACTGAGCACAGCTCAAACATTTATAAACCCGGTCTTGTTGTCAATGCTAAAAACTGCAAGGAGTCTGTCACCCACATACACATACACAAACACACAAATTTTTTCTTTTTCTTCTGTCACAATGACATTGCCAGAAGGTTTTTCTGGGTACTGTTGCTATCATATATGCAATATCATCAGTGGTTTATTAATATTAAATTCCTCTAAATGCAGCCTCCATACCATAAAACACGTACATTTTGTTGTCTAATGTTTTTCTTTTGTGTCTTTTGAGCTTGATTTCAACAATTGTCCATTAATTTAATAGAAGTCATGCATGAAAAAACACAACTCTTATTATCAACAATTTAAATGCAAATTCTTGGATTATTTCTTGTAGTAAAGTACCTAATTTAAGTTATAAGACTAAACATTACAATTTAAAGCATATATTTTTTTATCCATTTTGTTTTTTCACTAGGGTTACTGTTCTGGACAAGGTGACAGACTTCCTTCTGTTCTTAGGCAAACTGCTGATCTCAGGAATTGTGGGTGAGTATCATACAGACTTGTTATATTCAGAATTTTTGAAAAGGAACAGTATATGAACAGATTAGCATCCTTAGCTCTTTTTGTTTGCGGATGATGTGTATGTGTTCTCGCAGGTGTCCTTGCTTTCTTTTTCTTCACCTGCCAAATTCCAGGTATCCAGGAAGAGGTGCCATCATTAAATTACTTTTGGGTCCCTTTACTGGTGAGTGTAAGCATCACAACTTGCATTTGTTGTAGAAAATATGCTTTTATGTGTTGTGACATTTATTCCTTAGATTTAAATGGATTTATCACAACCTGGAAACGTAAGGAATTTTTACATTTGTGATTTCCAGGCCTGTAAAATTCAGGTTCCGGTTTCAATACAAGTTAAGCTCAATCGACAGCATTTTTGGCAAAATGTTGATTACCACAAAAATGAATTTCGACTTGTTTCTCCTTTTCTTTAAAAAAGCAAAAATCCAGGTTACTTTTTCAAAATTTAAGCCACAATACATAAACTATATACATGTAATAGGGCTGCAATGGTGCACAACATTTACAGTTCGGTACATATCTTGGTTTTGGGGTCACAGTTCAGTACGGTTTCGGTACAGCATGGAAAACAAAGAATCTGTCTTTAAATTAAAGTGAAATCAGAGTGGCTGATGGGCAACAATTCTTATTGTGAAGGCTCATTTATACATGACTGCACTTTTTCTTCAATGAAATTACAATACAAAACTTAAGAGCCTCTTATATGCACATTGTATAAAAACATAAATAATAATAAAAGTAAAGAATATGTGCAATTATAATAAGAGTAACAAAATTAAGTAATTAGCAGCGCAGATTTCCACTTGTTCTTATCACTCAATTTCCAACTGTTGTTTTCAGCAAAATCAGAATATCCACATTATCAGAGGAGAGGGCGGAACTGTTAGCATTGACAATGTCCCCTGCTGGACAATTACAGCATGTGCTTCTTTATAAAGAGTGGACACTACAGAATTGCTGAAATGCTTTCTTGTAGGAACATTATAATTGGGCTCAAGCACATTAAGCAGATACTAATTCCGGTGTTCTCGAAGACAGAGTATGCTCGCATGTCTGCAACAATAAATACTCCTATGCCATTCGTTATCGCTTTAGCTCTGTCTGAGCTTGCAGCGAGAGGCTGCTTGAATGCCATGGCAAGACTAACTTGCACAGGCTGTTTATGCTTTGTTCCCGTAGACACTGTATCTCAATCATCAAACGTCCCATGTCGTGAATCAGTATATTGTGAACATGAATTCGGGCACTGGCGAGGGTGTTCATCCATTGAACATTGGTACTATTATGACTCAGTCACCTGTGACATGTTACATTTCTGAGTTTAAACCCTCCAAAAATTGGCCACGTTCACTTTCATTCTCCCCATTCGCTTCCATTGTAAGTGCCTCACTATAAACTTGATTTTTGTTTTGTTTTTGTTTTTCAACTGAAAAGCCAAACTTGATATATTCTAATTTAATTTCTCCCTTTTTTCATACACAGACTGTGATATTTGGATCATATATGATTGCACATGGATTCTTTAATGTGTATGCCATGTGTGTTGATACATTGTTCCTCTGCTTCTGTAAGTATTCCTTTCTACATACACAATATCTAGTCATGTATGTTTAATTAAAAATAACCAAACTGCATTGATGTATTAATCTTAAATATGCCATGGCTTTTTATTATTTTTTAAATACCCACTGGTCTTCCTTAACATCCTTCCTCTCTTTTTTTCTATCATGTTTATTATGGCTTTGTTCTCTATGTTCTCTAATAATCAAACTGACTTGATCTGTATGTACTGTATTTAGATCAATAACTTTGATTTCTTTGACATCACCTCAAACTTTCAAATTACAGACTAACTCTCCCTTTTTCTTCTTTTGCTTTTTACACTGCGGCTCTCCTCCATCACTCTTCCATTCTTCTTCACGTCTGATTTTATATATTTATTTCAGGTGAAGATCTTGAAAGGAATGATGGCAGTCCATCCAATCCTTATTACATGCCTCTAGGCTTGCATAGGATACTTAAAAAAAATTACAATACAAGCAAAAAGTATGCTGTGTCCTGAACTTTCCATCTCAGTGGGACTTAAAGAACAGCACTAGTAATGTAGCACACTGCATCTATCCCGCAGCTGAGCATGGCCTTCTGGGATATGGAATCAGGAGCCATTAACAACCCTTGCATCGCCTTTAAACTTTCTGCTGATACTATCTGGCTCTTGACATTTTGCTTAACTGTTTTTCTTTTTCTTTCTTTTTCTTTATGCTAGAATTACAGTATGTCAATAATTGCCTTACCCACTTACCTAAAGAAATTAAAGGGATAGTACACCCAAAAATGATTTCATTATTTACTGAATAATGGTGATAGTGGCTGTCATTCTGCCTTACACCGCTTTTTTGTGTTCTACGGAAGACAGTCAAATGTGTTTGAAACAACACAAGGTGGAAATTATGACTGAACTGTTATTTTTTGGGTGAGCTATTCCTTTCAGGTTTGATAAAGCTGTGTTAGCCAGTTATTAAACAAGTCAGGGTGAAAGGTTTTATTCTAGATATTTACTCTAATAAAGTAACAAACTATCTTGCGGTATCTGTTAGTTTCCTCCTACTCTTTGTATAGAAAACTTGATTTCATGCCATTTCTGTTTTAAAAGCAATGTAACTATAAGTACATTGATGTGCACATGGATTGACTGATTTTAGTCTGTGAGTCAAAGGCATTTTATATTAGCTTTGTCATATCCTAATGGCTAATGCCCATTGTATGGAGAGAATCAGAATAGTTACAGTGTATATTCTCTCATAATAATGTTTTGAAGAAATATAAGAATTTTCAGGTGTTCTAATTGCAGTGTTCAGTAAATGTGCCTAGTTTTAAAAGGATAAGTGCTATACTCCTTTGTGTTTTTGTTTTCTCGCTTGTTTTTTGCAAACAAGCTATTCTTTTTTTCAAATTTATATAAGGAAAATATAAGCCATTTTTTGTAATTTTGTAATGTTCTGACCAGTTTTCTTCCTGTGTCAAAGCTGTGATGCTCAGTAAAATTAAATGTATTTTAATGAGGGAAAGTTTTGTAAAAACACACACACAAAAAAAAATTGTTTAAAAGTGTTTATTGCTTTAGAATAAAGCTGATCTAAATGTTACAAATGGTTATAAATTATTTTGTATTATTCATGGTACATTATGTTATCAGAATTGTTATATATAAATATACATTTAATCAGAAATATATATTGTATTGAAATAATAAATACAGTGGCATCAAAAAGTATTTGGACATTTTATCACACTTCATATGTATGAATATTGCTGCATAACTTAATGTCAAACCAAGTGGCATTTATATGAAACTAAAATAGCACAAGCACACTTTCAAGCAAAACATTTCTTAAAGGGATAGTTCATCCAAAAATGAAAATTCTCTCATCATTTACTCACCCTCAGGCCTTCTCAGATGTGAATTACTTTCTTTATTCTGCACATTATTATATATATATATATATATATATATATATATATATATATACAGGTGCTGGTCATATAATTAGAATATCATCAAAAAGTTGATTTATTTCAGTAATTCCATTCAAAAAGTGAATCTTGTATAATGTATACATTCATTCCACACAGACTGATATATTTCAAGTGTTCATTCCTTTTAATTTTGATGATTATAACTGACAACTAATGAAAATCCCAAATTCAGTATCTCAGAAAATTAGAATATTACTTGAGACCAATTCAAAAAAAGGATTTTTAGAAATGTTGGCCAACTGAAAAGTATGAACATGAAAAGTATGAGCATGTACAGCACTCAATACATAGTTGGGGCTCCTTTTGCCTGAATTACTACAGCAATGCGGCGTGGCATGGAGTCGATCGGTCTGTGGCACTGCTCAGGTGTTATGAGAGCCCAGGTTGCTCTGATAGAGGCCTTCAGCTCTTCTACATTATTGGGTATGGCGTATCGCATCTTCCTCTTCACAATACCCCATAGATTTTCTATAGGGTTAAGGTCAGGCGAGTTTGCTGGCCAATTAAGAACAGGGATACCATGGTCCTTAAACCAGGTACTGGTAGCTTTGGCACTGTGTACAGGTGCCAAGTCCTGTTGGAAAATGAAATCTGCATCTCCATAAAATTGGTCAGCAGCAGGAAGCATGAAGTGCTCTAAAATTTCCTGGTAGATGGCTGCGTTGACCTTGGACCTCAGAAAACACAGTGGACCAACACCAGCAGATGACATGGCACCCCAAACCATCACTGACTGTGGAAACTTTACACTGGACTTCAAGCAACGTGGATTCTGTGCCTCTCTTCTCTTCCTCCAGACTCTGGGACCTTGATTTCCAAAGGAAATGCAAAATTTACTTTCATCAGAGAACATAACTTTGGACCACTCAGCAGCAGTCCAGTCCTTTTTGTCTTTAGCCCAGGTGAGACGCTTCTGACGCTGTGTCTTGTTCAAGAGTGGCTTGACACAAGGAATGCGACAGCTGAAACCCATGTCTTGCATACGTCTGTGCGTGGTGGTTCTTGAAGCACTGACTCCAGCTGCAGTCCACTTTTTGTGAGTCTCCCCCACATTTTTGAATGGGTTTTGTTTCACAATCCTCTCCAGGGTGCGGTTATCCCTATTGCTTGTACACTTTTTTTCTACCACATCTTTTTCTTCCCAACGCCTCTCTATTAATGTGCTTGGACACAGAGCTCTGTGAACAGTCAGCCTCTTTAGCAATGACCTTTTGTGTCTTGCCCTCCTTTTGCAAGATGTCAATGGTCGTCTTTTGGACAGCTGTCAAGTCAGCGGTCTTCCCCATGATTGTGTAGCCTACAGAACTAGACTGAGAGACCATTTAAAGGCCTTTGCAGGTGTTTGAGTTAATTAGCTGATTAGAGTGTGGCACCAGGTGTCTTCAATATTGAAACTTTTCACAATATTCTAATTTTCTGAGATACTGATTTTGGGGTTTTCATTTGTTGTCAGTTCTAATCATCAAAATTAAAAGGAATGAACACTTGAAATATATCAGTGTGTGGAATGAATGTATACATTATACAAGTTTCACTTTTTGAATGGAATTACTGAAATAAATCAACTTTTTGATGATATTCTAATTATATGACCAGCACCTGTGTATATATATATATATATATATATATATATATATATATATATATATATATATATATATATATATATATATATATATATATAAGGTTTTATAAGAATATCTCAGCTCTGTTGGTCCATTCAATGTAAGTGAATGGTGACTAGAACTTTGAAGCTCCAAAAGGAACATAAAGGCAGCATAAAATTAATCCATACAACTCCAGTGGTTAGAGCCATGTCTTTTGAAGTGATGTGAGTGAGAAACAATATGTAAGTCCTTTTTACTATGCGTTGTCCTCTGTGCCAAGTAGGTGGCGATGTGAAAAGAATGTGAATTGCCAAATACAAAATAAGAATGTGAAAGTGGAGATTTATTGTAAAAAAAAAAAAAAAAAAAAAAGGAATTGAATATTGACCTGTTTCTCACCCACACCTATCATATCGCTTCAGAAGACATGGGTTTAACCTCTTGAATCGTTTTGATTACTTTTATGCTACTGTTATGTGCTTTTTAGAGCTTCAAAGCTCTGGAAACCATTCGCTTGCCTTGAATGGACCTACAGAGCTGAGATGTTCTGCTATAAATCTTCTTCTGTTCTGCTGAAGAAAAAAAGTCATACACACCTGGGATGGAATGAGGGTGAGTAAATGATGAGAGAATCGTCTTTTTTGAGTGAACTATCCCTTTAAAAGAAATTTGCTGGGAGTTCAAATAATAAATATATAGATTTTCCTGCTCAAAATTAAGACAAAGTATTTAGACACTTTCGGGATGTCAAATGTTTGTAGAACATGTCCAAAGATAATGTGATGAATTATGTCTGCTTATGCATCTTTGTGCACTTGAGGGGTATTGACTTTTTATAGTTTGTTAAAAGTTATTGAAAAGAAAAGTGAAGTTGGTTCTCAAAAAAGGTCAGCCATCATTTGTTTGCAGATGTCTCTTGATATTTATCTTGTGATTATTATCTTCGCAATGGACATTGATGTGGCTTGAGTGTCCAAATATATGTATATATTGGAGGCCAATGTATATGAAAACCTTTGTTAATAGTATAAGTGACTTAGCTAGTTAATCAGATGCATGGCAACTTTCTCCACTGAAGTTGTTTCCCAGCTGTGCTTCTGATTGGTACAAAACTCTCATTAATGATTGATCTACTGTAATGTTGCTTGTGTTCCTGTCCTCAGTGATGGATCTGGAGAAGAATGACGGCTCAGCATCCCGCCCCTATTACATGGGCAGCAGTTTGCGTGCCATCCTAAACAGAAGACAGTAGAAACAATGGCAAAAAATATATAGAGCGAAATGTTTTGATAGTTAACATCTATGACTTTTAAAGGCTGGTTACTGTAAGTATTTTAGCATTTATATTTACTGTAGATCTCGTCAGATGCTCAGTGGTAGAAAAATAAGAGGGTTTGATCTGATGCCCCTTTTATATGTTCAAAATAAAACATTCAATATTGTTAAAAGAAAGCTTAGCAATCTGAGTAGGGGTGAAGACAAGTGCGCACTTTGTCATCACTTCTATAGAGCTGATGGCTAATGGCGACCTGGGTTCAAATCTGGCATATGTCTCAATTGCTTTACTGCACTCTAAATAAAGGTTAGATTTAGAGAGCGTTACATTAGGCGAGAAGGCTGTTAACTTTCTGAATTCCTGTGAGCCTTTCAGGGCACTGGGCAAAGTCACAGGCAACTTAAATTTAAGCTTTTATCATGATGTAAAGTAGGGTGAATACTGATAAAGAGGGACACTTAAGCTTAATGATATCTCTTTATGTGTATATTGTTCCATTGCTACAAAATCAACATTAAGTTCATCATAAACTAGTGTGGGATGTCATTCCCAATGACAAATGATCAGAAAGTGTACCACTTTACCTGAATTCAACCATAGTCACCCTGCTGGGGCCATATTGCAAGGTATTTCAGATGCTTTTCAAATATGATGGGGACATTTGACTCCATTTTGCTTTCACATTGCTGTTCATGGATGTGTAAGGGAGAGAGAGAAATGGAAACCAACCTGTGTGCATGGAACTATCTCAATTTGCATCCTGCTTTTATGTGTTTTAGTCATTTTATTACAGTTTCCTGTCTTTCATATGAGCATCCCATGCTGTACTCACCCATTTGGGGTGAAACTGCCACTTCTCTCATATTGAGAAAATTACAGATGACACTAATTCAGTATTCACTAAATGGGTTTTAAACTTTTTTAAGTTGCTGTTCTAGCCCTTTGCTGAAGTGCCTTTTTCCAACATGCAGTTATCAGCTCTCTTAACCTTAACCACATGTTGATACAAACCCTTTTCTGCTGTGCAGAGCTTATAATTCTATTTATTCCTTCCTTATTTCTTTTGTTAACCACCAGAATGAGTGCTCTCTAACAGTAGTGTGATTTCATTGTGTTTATTCACACTTTATTTAAGCCAAATATAGACTGAATATTTGCTATTATTTTCAAACCATTATTCAGTGTTAATAACACTTGATATGTGTCATAGAGGATTGGTAGTGAGTTTTGGAAGACTGATTTCTGCTTAAAATGTAATGAGATGATGTAATTGCCAACAATTTATTCATTCAATGTTTTAATCAGTACGTAATATTTGCATGAAGGACCATTTCAATTTGTCATTTGAAAAGGATGTTGCTTTAAGTATTTGAATCAAGTTGTATTCTTTACTGAATTTGAGCAGTAATACAGTGTGTGAATGTGATGAAATGTTATGCAGCTGTCCTTATAACATTATTCAACCAATGTATTTTGAATTCTTTTGGTTCGCCCTAGTTGAGTTGACCTGCAGGGCTTCCTTTGTCAACCCACTGTGATTAGTTTCTTCATCTTATTGTCAAGAAACATTTTAATTCTCTTCATATTTGACAATGTGGTTAGCATGCTTTTGTTATTTTTCTGAACCTAAATCATGCCATTTTGTGACGCATAATAACATTTTGTGATGTAATCTGAGTGCATGCAAGGATAAAGTTAATAAAGTATTTCTGATAGACACCTGAACATAGTGCAAGTTATTCACATTTATTTAGACCACACGGGGTAAAAACGCAAAAATAATTTAAAACTTTCTGAACATAAAACAATTTAAAACTGTTCCATTTGACAATGTCAAGACACTTATTAGCACACTGTACAAACAAATATGAAATGGCTATGCATCCTTGGTGACTGCAGCAAAACTTGCATTAATTTTCATCTATCATTTAAACCAATTTTTTAGGGCATACAGAAAACATAATGACCAATTTAACTTCACAACAACTCTACAAATTTGATATTGATGTGTCTATGAATTGCTGTTACCTCCAGCATTGATTATAGTTCAGTATCCGAGGTAGTGAGGACATTACAATTTGGCTACATTAATTGAGACACCATTTACAACTGAATTGTACTGTAAGCATTTTGGAAGAATAAACAGTATTAATAGGAGAGAGCAGCAATCAAGGGCGATTTAGCTGCTGCTGATTGGTAGATTCCTTGTTAGGTGCGAGAGAAAGGGCTGATAGAGCAGAGATGATGATGATGTGTGCGCTGGATACAAAAAAGAAACAAAGCCATTAACAAATGCATAAATACACAAACACATTTGGACAAATTCATCTCATCTTTACACTATAGATACTTTTTCCCAAATGCAATATTCATTGATATCTCTCAATGTGGCCAAGATGAACATTTGAACAGTTCAAAATTGAAATGACTTAATGCATAATTTATGCATGGACTGCGGGCATAATTGTGTTCATTTTTAAAAAATATTTACATAATTAATCACTCTCATTTAATGTGTTAAAGCCTTAGTTATAGTATTATTATTGAACAGCTTTTCAAAAGTTGGTCAATTGCATTGTACAAGAGTCCACTCACTGTGCCAGCCAATCAACTTAACTTGTGTACGAGTGGATTTGCTTACTGTCAGTGCAGCAGTGAGTTGTGTAATGCAGCTCATTTAGCATGGGCTGGGAGAGATGGACCGGCTGGAGTGCAGACAAATCACTGGCTGGTACTGCTGAAAGAGGTGGAGAAATGTGCTTCTTATGGCGGGCCCGACAGTTTTGAAACCAGACCTGATCAGGAAAGATAGGAATATATTGATAAGGGGAAATTCATATGAATGTCTAATAGTAAAGAATGAGAAGGCAAATTTCCTAAGACTTGTAAGGGTTGTACAGAGTCCACTTACAGAAACCAATAAATATATAATGCTTTTTATGGCCAAAACATACTCTAATCTAGTACACGCATCTTAAACATATGCTCGATTTCACGTGTCAATGCATTCTGAAATGTGTCTAAAGGCCCTGACACAATGTAACTATGCATTCTCAACATTGCTACAAGGGGCACTATTGAGGGATTAGTGTGAACTGTCCACTTGTACGTTGAGTTTTCTCTTTCAATTCAACTACTGTCATGGCAAAGCAAATGTTTGAAGAGAAATTGCTTAAAACGTAAGTTAAGTTCAATATATGTATAGCAACGTACCTGGATAAAAACACATCCAGTTTAATGGCACAGGCATTTGAAGGTATCTCTATCGCCCCCTTGAGTACTGAGATTTGTTCCCGCAACAGTAATGCAAAAACACATGTTAAGCTTGTTCAACTGGACCGCGGGTTGGCAATATGGTGCCAAAGGACTTGCATCTGCGTTCATGTACTTGCTTAGATTAAGTTTCAGCCTTATGCAGGGGCAGAATGGGAAAAGAAATCAGCTCGGGATTTTACATAGAAACTGGCCCTAAACTTATTGCCGCTGCCCCCTTCGGCATATCGTGGCACCATTTTGTGGCCCTTTCTGCATAACGCGGGGGCCCATTTTAGCTTATCAAGGCCCATTCGGCCCTGTTTCGCCGGCGGCCCACCGGGAAAAGTCCTGGTTCTCCCGATGACCACTCCACCCCTGGCTTTATGGGTGTTAACAGTCTATCCTCCCCACTGTTAATACAATGTTATAACCACTTTATTACATTATTATTCAACATTTAGAACATACTGTTCATTTGAAATGCCTTGATGGATATCTAGGACATATTTTAAAGATTTTTTTCAGAAACCTTTTGGAACAGAAATCATGAATACCAAAAAAAAATGGAGTCAGACAACAATGCATTTCAAGCTATAATGGTTTTATATCATAACATTGTGAGATAGCAACATAAAAGGCATTATATGTTTGCATAAACACCTTTATGGCCTCTATAATGGATGTAAGACTTCTAACTCAATTTAGACTATTTAGGATGTAAATATGTCTCTAACCTGAATGACACGTCGACTAAGCCCGGTCTGTTCAGCCAGTCTCTGCAGTGTCTGTGCGTCCGGGTTATTATCTTGGGCAAACAGAGCCTGCATGACCTGTATGTCAAATAAATCACAATGTGATGTCACCAGGAGCAATGACTGCAAGCCACAAATATTTGATTGTTCTCTAATTAAAGTTTTGCTTGATCACTTTTTCAAAATTAGTGTTGTATCAAACCCCAAGCATTCTTGTTTGATAACACCTACTACAGTCAAAAACTGTCAAAATAAAACCTGATATATTACATTGAGTGTGTGGAACAAAATGAGTATGTGCAACAAAAAAAAAAAAGTTAGCATGTATTGAGTAACTGAGACTGTATGTTTTACCTGTAGCTGGTCTGAAGTGAAACTGGTGCGTGCTCTTTTAGATGGTTTTTGGTATATCTCACACCCTGTCTGTGCACCATCAGAACAGACAGTTTTCCCTTGAATAATAAAAGGTAGGCACATTTATTAAGGAAGGAATACTGCGGCACTATATTAGACAAACAAATTTCCTAATAATTGAAGTAAATAAGGTCTCAAGTTTTAAAAGGGTATACTGTCTGTAGAACAAAAGAAGAAGCCTATATCCAAACCAAACATCTGCATCTATTTCCTTAAATCTGTCCTTGATTGAAGCTGCTCTGAAATCAGTTTTAAATCAAAATACATAATGTTTTACATTTACACATCTTAATAGTTATATGTTTCTTTTCTACTCAAACTATGCAAATCATGCCCAATTCATCTTGAAATAAGACAAGAAATTATGCTTATCCTCTCCTTAAAAATACATTCAAATCTGTATATCTTTATACGCATGCACTTTTATGCAGTCTGGGCTCACCTTTTTCAACGGCCCCTTTGAGTTTGTCCAGCATGCTGTCATAATGCACACTACACAACACCTTTTGCCCAACCAAAGCAAACTCGTCGCCTGTGGATAGCTGCCTCTTGCAAGAGAAGCAAGAGAAGCATGCCAAGTGGTAAACATTTCCTTTCGCCCTGCGCACCCAGTCTGTAGAGTGAACGGTTTCTCCACAGCAAGAGCACCATGTCTGATACCTCCTTTCAAACAGTCATAATTGCATTTGGATTATGCTAAATACAAATGGCAACAAAAGTTACAACCTTTTTTCCTTTGACAGCAGAAGTAGCTTACCTGAAGTAATCTACTTTGCAGAAGACCTCTTTCCCTCTGATGTAGCAACTCGTGTGTCCACTCAGGGTTGTTTGGCACACACTGCATGAAAGGCATCTTGGATGCCAGCATAAGTCATTTACCTACATTCAACAAATACACCAAAGTGTTCAGGTGTGAGAGTGATCAAAAACTTTTAATTGCTTGATTAAACATTAAAGTCCACCGGTTTCCACCTGGGAAAGTTAGACATCTTACATTAGACTCAGCAGGCAACTGATGGTATTGATTATTCATGTTATTCAATTCACATTCACGAATCGTTAATTTGAAACTATCCATTTTAATATGTAAGATATTGAGATAATACTTATTCAAAATAAACACTTCAGAAAAGGGTGCGTCATTTCAAACACATTCAGCATTTCATGACATCTCAAGTATTCTATAATGAAATGAATCTCCATTGTGATTGGATCAGTCAATATGAGCCCACTTTGAACATTTTTGAACAAATCTGTTCGCCCCACTTAATAAAAACAATGTGTTTTATGGGGCTTCAACCGGGGATTTTTACCCTAAATACTATCCTTCACCTATTTTGTCTCAAAACAAATGATAATTTCAGGGATTCTCAATATACATACATTTTCAACATTTTAAAAATTATTAAATATTAGATCAAATTGCCTCACAATAAGCAGTGCATAGTGACAAAAGGTGTTAAGGAAAGTTTTTGTTGCTCTTTAGTGTTTTGGGAGAAAATAAATTCAGTATTTTCGCTTTAGCACAATTGTAACGTTTTCTCTTACATTTTTATTAATATTGGGAACATGGTGACGTTCTAAATAATTTTGTTTGGAAAAACGAACAACACTGGTGAAATCTAGATATCCAAATAGTAAACAAAATACTGATTAAAAAAAAAAGAAAAAAAAAAAAGTAAGAAAGCAACATTTTAATACCGGCTAATTAAAACGAATCGTTTCGAACGATTCGCTCAAATGAATCGGACTTCCTAAACGCTATTGATTGTACAACATTTAAAATTGTCAATGTATTGTAAAAATATTCAAAACAAAATATCGTCCTCACCTTGAGGAGATACCTGTCTAGGATGTCCTCTCTGCATCTTGCGCAAACTGCTTTACCTTGGAATGCATCAGATGCCATCGCTTGGTGTAAACCAGACGGAGAAGCCAGATCAGACCGGCCACTCACAGCTTCTGATGAACTCTGTAGAAAAAATATAGGCTATATGTATATTTGTTTAGTCTAACATTCAGTCTAATAATAGGTTAGCTTAATAATAAGACATTAACGAGTATGTTTCAATAAGAATCTAATTTATTGTTGGCTGGTGAGATTATAGTCACACAAAAAATGTTTACCATGTCCCATGCAAACACCTGCCGGCAAAAACCTCAAACTCAGTGCGATCCTTATGTTGTAGTGAAAGTGCTACGGGTTTCCAAACCTTTAAATACGCTCTCCATCCCATAAGCATCATGCACATTTCGCTTCACCATGACAACCTTAACAATTACCAAAACTACATTTACTACATTTAAACAAAAGAATTTGAGTCATTATGAAAAACACGTCCGATTCTTGGAGTAGTCCTAATGGTTATCCATGTAGTATATTATGTACTTGAAATGCGCATTAGGGATTTGGAAACTGTTCACACAATAATGCCTTCACCCCAAACGTATCAATTACGTATGCCAGTCAAAATATCTGAGGAGTCAGAGGAAGAAGAGAATTGATTTATTTAATAACAGCAATTCAAATCCCACGTTTAGCACAAACGCCTAACCAGAGCGAGCCAAAGGTGAAGAGGTCTCATTAAACTCTTGACACTTAATTGCCGCGATTTCATGGCGGGTCCTTTTCTTCTTTTGGTTATTTAGGGGGAGGTTTGAAAACACAGATTCGGTCTAAATGCACTAAAACCATCACTTCGAAGGGTGAAAAAAATAATAATTGATCATTAGGAGAAAGGGCGTTTCTTTTACTTTTAGTTGTTCATTGTAGTTATTTTTAAGTAAAACAATAGACAAAGCAATTTCCGCAAATTAAAACGAGCGACATTTCAGTTTAAACCCTGTCTTTATGCATCAGCTGACAGATAGCCTCTGCCTCAAAGCCTAAACAATTAATTTAGGATCTGCATTAAAATTGTAGTTAAATGTTTTAGACTCAAAATACGCTATTAGCCTATTTAATTTATAATGCTACAAAAATAAATGATAGCCTAAATTAATATTAATAATTGCCATTAGGGCCTATTATTATTATTATCAAGCCTACTGTTTTAAGCTCTTTTGATAAAAAAAAAGAATTCAAGAAACCCAAGAGAGCTAGTAATAGTGTAGATAGGGACAGGAATGGATTACCGACTGGGCCAATGGGACCAGTGCCCAGGGGCCCTTGACTACCAGGGTCAGTATCAGCCATTGTAGCAAAGTACATTCAAAATGTTTTCTGAAACATAAAAATCTAGTTAAAGTCAATGCATGTTTTCCAATTTTCCACAACATAGTGATCAAAAAATCAATATTTACCTATATATATTTTTTTACGAAACATTTTTTTTAATGAACAGGGTGTGTGCAAAACCTACTAGAATCGCTAACATTTTGGAATTCAGTTTTAATTTATTGTAATAAGGCAACAATTATATATTATTGTCCAGTTTGTCATTATAATTTGATACAATATTATTATTATTATTATTATTATTATTATTACTTGGAGGATTTGCTGTATACAATAGTAATATAAACTCAACAAAAAACAAAACAAAAAAAATGTCCTCACTCTCAACTGCTTTCATTTTCAGCAAAAAAAAAAAGTTTTTTGTATGAACATAAAAAGATTAAACAATTAAGACAGTAGCAGTCAGTATCTGGTGTGGCCACCAGCTGCATTAAGTACTGCAGTGCATCTCCTCCTCATGGACTGCACCAGATTTGCCAGTTTTTGCTGTGAGATATTACCCCACTTTTCCACCAAGGCACTTGCAAGTTCCCGGACATTTCTGGGAGGAATGGCCCTAGCCCTCATCCTCCGATCCAACAGGTCCCAGACGTGCTCAATGGGATTGAGATCCGAGCTCTTCGCTGGCCATAGAAGAATACTGACATTCCTGTCTTGCAGGAAATCACGCACAGAATGAGCAGAATGGCTGGTGGCATTGTCATGCTGGAGGGTCATATCAGGATGAGCCTGCAGGTAGAGTACCACATGAGGGAGGAGGATGTCTTCCTTGTAATGCACAGTGTTGAGATTGCCTTTAATGACAACAAGCTCAGTCCGATGATGCTGTGACACACCACCCCAGACCATGACGGACCCTCCACCTCCAAATCGATCCCACTCCAGAGTACAGGTCTTGGTGTAACATGTTAAACGCAAGTCCGACCATCATCCCTGGTGAGACAAAACCGTGACTCATCAGTGAAGAGCACATTTTGCCAGTCCTGTCTGGTCCAGCGGATGTGCCCATAGGCGACGTTGTTGCCGGTGATGTCTGGTAAGGACTTTCCTTACAGCAGGCCCACAAGCCCTCAGTCCAGCCTCTCTCAGCCTATTTGCAGACAGTCTGAGCACTGATGAAGGGATTGTGTATTCCTGGTGTAACTCGGGCAGTTGTTGTTGTCATCCTGTACCTGTCCAACAGATGTGATTTTCGGATGTACCAATCCTGTGCAGGTGTTGTTACTCATGGTCTGCCATTGCGAGGATGATCAACTGTCCATCATGTCTCCCTGTAGTTGTTTTAGGCGTCTCACAGTATGGACATTGCAATTTATTGCCCTGGCCACATCTGCAGTCCTCATGCCTCTATGCAGCATGCCTAAGGCACGTTTAGGCAGATGAGCCCCTGGGCATCTTTCTTTTGGTGTTTTTCAGAGTCAGTAGGTCAGAGGTCTCTTTAGTGTCCAAAGTTTTTATAACTGTGACCTTAATTGCCTACCGTCTGTAAACTGTTAGTGTCGACCGTTCCGCAGGTGCATGTTCATTAATTGTTAATGGTTCATTGAATACGCATGGAAAACCTTGTTTAAACCCTTTACAATAAAGATCTGTAAAGTTATTTGGATTTGTACAAAATTATCTTTAAAATACAGTGTCCTGAAAAAGGGACATTTCTTTTTTGCTGAGATTATTTCTGTTTAATTTAATTTACTTTCACCAGGAGCTTATATTCTTACACTGCAGTCAATGTGCTCCGAGATCGAACTGTCCGGGAGCTCAAAGTGACAGGATGAGGCATTCATCCAGGATGACATTTGGAGTTGAAGTTGAAGGGTAAGTGATTGCTTCAGGAGTCAGGATTGCATGCAGGAGAGCACGATTCGCTCTCTTTGTCCAATCAGAGAGCTGTATAATAATGCCTTAATCAGGGAGCGATTGCCTTCTCTACAATCACAGCTTAAACGCCCAATTACACTGATTGCGCTGTCTGTCACCCCCCACACACCCAAACACCACGACAATCTCACTGATGCCACGCGCGTGCGCTCGTGTGGTTCGGATGGCATTGAATGATCCAATGGCAGTCGTACTCCATTTGGCACCTTAAGCGAGACCCCTCCTGGTTTATTTTATATTGTATAGTGTATATTATTATTATTATTTTATCAATTACTTGGTACCTTATTTTTCTATTTTTATTGTGATTTGTAAATGTTATATTATTTTTTGTTCTTATTTTTATTTGTTTTATGTATTAATGCTTAGACAATACTGTCTGTTAACACAATCATGTCAATAGTACTTTAAGTAACTATTAAGAATATATATACCCTTCGCAGAAAAAATAAATGGGATTCTGTGGCTGATTTCCTAGTCAAAACACTAGAGGGCGTCAATGTACATTGTTACCTAATTTGATGTTTAGGTAATTCTCCGTTACTTAAAAAGTTGTCCTTTTTTACGTATTAAATTGTCTACAAATACTACAACATCTGAAAAACGTTTTATTAAAATTGCATGATAATTTTGATAAAAAAGCCTTATAAGTTGTTGTAAATATATTATGGAAAGACTACCTCGTGCTTTGACCATCAGACTGACCTGTGTGAACGTATTTTTTATTGAGTAAATACATTATTTTTAATAATTTATTATTAAAATATTTTTTTATTATTTTATTTATATTTTTTTAGCGCATTTGCCCACGTCCGGTAAAAAGTGTGGAGAATTGGCTTCGTCACGTGATTCCCCATAGCAACGCGTGCTGTCATCAGTTCCGCGCGAGGAAAGGTTTTGAGTGCACAGACATAGCCGGGCAGGCAGATGCACACATAGTTTTAATGTACTTGGATTAAAAAAATCTCTCCTATCATTGTCTGGTTGCTCGATTCATATCAAAGATCACCGCGAAACCGAAAAAATGAGCCATTTCAACCCAGGGTGAGTAGCTAGACAAAAACGCTATGTTTACTGAAATGTTCTAGTACAGAATGTTACTACTAGTACACAGTAACATGTGCCCTGTGTTATACAGCCAATTATATGAGACGTGTGCTTGACCAACTAATGCAAATAATTTTTAAAGCATAACATTATACATCCAAAAGACCTTGTTACTGTGGAGATGAACAACAAGATATCAATCTCTCTCTAATGGACAGACAATATTATCCAAGCTTGACTTAAGTAAGCTTTAATGTTGCTTGTTTGTTGAATATACCTCAAATAGCCTGTTGTCGTGTTAAAGCCATGTCTGGAATGATAATTGAGCCAAAATGTGACTTTTGTGTATTTGTTTTATCCCATATGTTTAGATTTGTCATAAAGAGACAAGATAGAAAATATATCGTGTTTCATTTATGAAGAAGAATACTAGAGGCATGAATTCAAAGGGGGGGGGGGGGGGGTTTGGGGGCAAGGGTTAAGTGTGCTACCTATCCACACTCAATTCCAATAGAAACCAGACACTGGTAATGTTATCTACTTGGCTTGAGGATTGGTGGGCTGGTTCTTTTGTCTTCTTTACAAAAGCTGGGGGGAATCAAATCTGCATCGGAAAAAGCCAGGCAGGTAAACAGTCGAGCATTTCCAGGACTACACTTGACACAGATGTAGAGTGCTCACCTCAAGCAGAAATCCTTGGCAATGGTGGCCCCTAGGATCAATGAATCATTCCATCAGCCTGGTCAGACTCGTCCTTACATTACAACTCCTGAATGCCCTTGATGAGATATATGAAGGTTTTAATTCCCCAGGTAACCATCTTGTGACTTGTGGGATTGCAGATACTGACCAATTGGCTTAATTCAGCTTTCAAAGTATCAACATTATCAAAGCTCAGGCACACAGTGTTAAAGGAATAGTTCACCCAAAAATGTAAGTTCTCTCTTCATTTACTCACGCTCATGCCATCCCAGATGTGTGTGACTTTCTTTCTTCTGCAGAACACAAATGCAGATTTTTAGGAGAATATTTCAGCTCTGTGGGTCCAAACAATGAAAGTGAATGATGATCAAAACTTTGAAGCTCCAGAAATCACAAAGGCAGCATAAAAGTAATCCATACGACTCCAGTGGTTTAACCCATGTCTTCTGAAGCGATCCAATCGGTTTTGGGTGAGAACTGACTAAAACGTAACCCCTTTTTCATTGTACATCTTGCCATTGCAGTCTCTAGGCATGATCCTGAATTCAAGCTTGAATACACTTCCTGGTGCTTGATGGCACTAGTAAGTGTATTCAAGCTTGAAATCAGGATAGCTTCAGTTTACATGTTTTAAACCACTGGAGTCTTATTATGCTGCCTTTATGTGCTTTTTGGAGCTTCAAAGTTTTTCTCACAATTCACTTGTATTATATGTGCCTACAGATCTGAGATATTTTTCTAAAAATCTTTGTTTGTTTTCTGCTGAAGAAAGAAAGTCATACACATCTGGGATGGTGTGAGGGTGAGTAAATGTTGAGAGAATTTACATATTTGGGTGAACTATACCTTTAATCAAGTTATGTCTTTGTTCAGTCTTCTTGCAGTTTACAACAGTTTAACAGACAAACATCTGACTGGATACTTCAACAATGCAAGAATACGAAGACATCTTCAAAAAGTTGGGCTGGTATGTATGTGCACATTTAGTCTAAAACAAGTAAATCTAGCTACTGTATGTAAATGTGTTATGTGTATGCGTAAAAGAATATAATTGGGATTAACCTAGACTTCATTTTAAGAAGTTTGTGTGCCCCTTTACAAACTAACTTACACTGATCTCTCATATTACATAATATTGCCAATTACATTCTTATAAGGCCCACTTTATATAATCACAAAAAGTAAATTAGCTTTAGTCAGTAAATGCAGGTGCTTGTACTTCAGATCACCCGGAGTGGACAGATTGTTCCGGATAAGGAGTACAAGCACAAGTTGATCCAAAGAGCGCATCAGATACATGTGAGAGAGTGTCTGGCTCAGGCCATCTTCCACAAGGTGCTAGACATGGAGGTGAGAGCATTATACAATTCACAGGTGTTTTATCTGAAGCTGTATTGTCCTGATCTGTTGTAAGGTAAGTCACATAATTTAACTTGGATGACATAAAAGGCAAAATATATAAATAGTATATCTTACAGTATATCAGGGCAAAAAAAAAATCATTTATAGCACCCCAAGTATTTTCTTAAAGATATTTCACTTTGTTTTCTGTTTATTCAGCGCCTTCATCAAACCGAGATCAAGAGAAAACTTGAAGAATCAGCACAGAGGGAACGAATCCACAAAATGAAGGTTTCTCATTTTACCATAAATTATTTTCTTTTTAAGGCTCAAACTGGCCTAGGTCTAGTGATATTAATAGGTTAGTTCACACAAATGTGAAAATTCTGTCATCATTATGTTGTTCCAAACCCATATAAATTTCTTCCATGGAACCTAAGATGAGAAATGTTTAGGAATGTTAACCCTACTCTTTTTTTTTTCCCATTAAATAAAATTGCATCCAGTCTAAAATCTCCATTAGTGTTGCACGGAATAAAGTAATTAATATGGTTTGGAACAACATGAGCATGAGTAAATGTAGACAGAATTTTCTTTTTTGGGTGAAGTTAAAAGTAAAATTTTGTCTTTTGACTTTTTTCATTTTATGTTAGGCTGAGCACTCCAAGAGATATTATGATGAGCCATTGCTAATGCTGTCGCCTCGGCCACCCATGGGGCCAAAGATCTCACCCACACGCCATTCTGGACCGGAGGGAGAGCATTCTGAGTCAACTGAATCTGTGAGTGGCCCATACGTGCCATTAATGCTTAGAATAGCTTTTTAAAGGTGAAGTGTGTAATTTCTGTGCCACTACCATCCCCAAACCAAATTGCAAAAATATGGTTGTTTTCAAACAGATTTCCCGAACACTCCCCCCTCCATTTGTCGCACAAACTCACAATATTGCAGTGTTGCTGTGTCACAAATGACTTTGTTTTCCTAGAGATGTGCTATAAATCAATTGTCTTCCACTTCTGCTAAATACCTTTTGAGTTTTATGGCTTTTTAAAGTTTGCTTTGAAGATTGTACCTAGTTAGTCTTAATAAGTGAGCTAAACCATTGATGTCGATAATTTGTTCGCTCATCAGGCTCTTGGTATATTTAACAGGAGGTGATATGAAGCTTGACGTTGTATAGGTACCTGGAGATTTATTGCTCCAACAGATTTATGAAAAATTAGCTTTGATTGTTGCTCTTGTTTGTCTAGATAAGTCTTGTAGTCTCTCTTTGCCCATAAAAACTGAAAACCCACATAGTGTGTTGAGACCTTGGTTTCTGTATGTTTCATATTTGGTGTTTTTTCTTAAATTAACATATTTTGATATGACTGACATCTTATGATGCACTAAATTTGCGAAAGTGCTTTTAAATTAAATTAATGATTGTATGTTTGTGGATTTGTGTTTAAGCTTCTAAAAAGGTCTTCTTAAGTTGCTTTCAAGGGTCGTATTGAGAATTTTGTGAAAGAGAAAACCCACCATCAGTAGCATTTTTGTATAATAATTTTTGCATAATTACAAACACAGTCATGTCGTCAATTAATTTAAGTCTTTACACCAGTGCTGCACATGGGCAATTAAAACATATATTTATATTTAACAGTATAAGACACCAAAGACAAATAACCATAGACCAAACACAGTAAACATTACAAGCAACTGACAAACTAAAAAGAAAACAGAAAAGATGATAACTTGAGTTTGAGACTGGCAAGGAGGAGGGTGGGGCCGGGTCTGGTTGATCTGAACATTGCTGAAAGACCAACAAAGGATGATAAACCAGGAACATTTCCTACTTGCGTAATTCACATTAGACCTTGTATAATCAGCATATTTAGAATTTGGCGGTTGTTTTATCTGCTTTTCCCAATAGCTGGGTTCCTCCAGGCCCAATACAGCTCCTGGGAAGATGCAGAGACCCGTTCGACTCAAGCCCCTGAACAACAACAGTGCCACAGCCTCTCAGAAAAGAACCTTCCCTGGATACAGACACCTGGACCGGGACTCTTCCAACGACACCGATCAGCCCCTCAGTTATATGGTGAGACCTTCCTGAGGTCCTATCACTTACACTCTCACTTACAAAACCCCTCATCGCATGTCTCTCACAAAGACAGCACAAATCACCCTCAGACAACTAATATTACTACTTTGCATACTGCTCTGTTGGAGTAAGGATTGTATGTTTCTCATAGGTAAGAAAAATCACAATTGAGAAGAGATCTCAGCTTTGCTTTCTCTTTGATTTCTCATCAAATTCTTCCATGACCACATTTTCTTGAGTTAGGCTGCTATCCACATTAATTTCAGCTCTGTACTCTTACTCTTTGTCAACAATTGACTCATTTATTTCTTTTTTGATCCTAAGGAAATTTAGGAGAAACATCCGATAAAAATTAGATTTAGCTAAACAAAATTTATATGAACAAAGTTCAACCATGAAACTCTGTGGCGCATCCTGATAAGTTCTTTGACCTTGTTATCTATTAGCCAACTGGCTCACTCACATGTGACATGTTAAGCCAGTCTGATCGCATAGTGTAAGCTGATTGGTCCTTTGACATATAATGGGGTAGCCAATCAATTTGCATATCTCTCTTTGTCTTACATCAGCTAGTTTCACTGCAGTGTGCTGTGAGAGTTTTTCTCTCAAACCCACCTCCACCCCAGCTTCAATTGTCTAGATTGTCTGCTTCATGGAGATTGTTTCATGTCTATTTGTGCAGCAACAAGTCATTCATGCTCGCTCAGTATGTCTGTGTAGTTTCTAGCAGCAGTAGCAGCAATGTAGCTGATCTAGTCTGCCAAGACCAAAATCATTTCAGTATGTCATAGCCACATTAACATGTTAAATCTGTCAGAAAGTTGTCTTGACTAAAGTCCATGAGGTCTCCAGAGCTATAAAATAGAGCAATAAGCAATAACCTTTTGGACTTTTTGTCTCCTGTGTTTTGTTTTCTAGCTGGACAGAGACACAAAGAGACATTTGACCATAACAGACTTCTCTAGTACTGTCTCGCCCTATCGTCTCCCTGTCATTAACAACTATGTGACCCCTGTGCCACCCCTCACAAAGAAGAAAGAAAGAGGGCCAAAACCGAATGGTACACTTAGGGGTCGAAAGTTAAGACCTACTACGGCACCAACAGCATCTACAGAGGTCAATGTCTGTGTTTTTTGAGTATTCAGATAACATAACCATTGTAGCTCTCAAAAAATTGCATTCACATATTCTATGCTATGCTTCTATTCGCAGCCATCCACTCTCCAGAGGACGTCTGCCCAGAGTAAAGTGTCTGTAAGAATGATGTACTTTGGAAAGAGTGTCCACCTTTCCCATGATCTAATGGACCTCAGAGATGAGGTGAAGGTCTTCCAGCAGCATTGTGGTGGAGAGAACCTCTGTGTCTACAAAGGGAAGCTAAAAGAGGGAGGTCAGTGTAGGTCTCTGTACTTACGTGCTGTGTAATTTATAGTTCACTCAAAAATTTAAATTCTGTCATTAAAAAAAAATATTTCACTTGATATTGTTTTAAACCCATATGACATTATTTCTTATGCTTAACACAACATATATTTTAAATACAAGTTGATAGTGACTAAATTTCAAGTTTTATAAAAGGACCAAAAAGTGTCATAAAATCCATGCATGAAATTCCAAGTCTTATAAAGTCTTTTTCTTTCCTTCTTTCTTTCTTTCTTTCTTTCTTTCTTCTTTTGTTATTTATTGTTTTACTGGTAACACTTTACAATAAGGTTCCATTCCTTAACATTAGTTAATGCATTAGGAGTCATGCACTGACAGTCAAAACATTTTTACAGTGTAAGGATTACCCTGGCGACCACTAGGGGTCGCTATATATGTTTATTGTTCACTTAGTTCGGTTTCATTTGGTTAAGGGTTTTTTAGTTCTTTTCCTTGACTTTGTTCATTGGTTCTTGTGTTTACTGGTCCCGGGTGTGTCTTGTTAATTAGTCTTGTTCACCTCGTTTCCTTAGTTTGTAATGTAATTAAGAAATGGTAGTTAACCATGGAAATGTGGGGTTCAAGTTGAGGTCTGGAAGACCAAGAAAACTTTCAGAGATAACTCCTTGTAGGATTGCTAGAAAGGCAAATCAAAACCCCTGTTTGACTGCAAAAGCCCTTAAGGAAGATTTAGCAAATTCTGGAGTAGTGGTGCACTG
This sequence comes from Moxostoma hubbsi, assembly GCA_032164185.1. Lineage (NCBI taxonomy): Eukaryota > Metazoa > Chordata > Actinopteri > Cypriniformes > Catostomidae > Moxostoma > Moxostoma hubbsi. The sequence goes on from JAVLUX010000117.1 coordinate 8,448,520, forward strand.
TTCTACTGTGCAGTGACACCTGCACAAATATGAATTTCATGGAAGAGTCATGAGAAGAATACCTTTCCTGCCTCCTCACCACAAATTTCAGAATCAGATGTTTGCAAATGAACATTTGAACAAGCCTGATGCATTTTAGAAACCAGCCCTGTGGACTGATGAAGTTAAAATATAACTTTTTGGCCACAATTAGCAGAGGTATGCTTGGAGAAAAAAGGGTGCAGAATTTAATGAAAAGAACACTTCTCCAACTGTTAAGCACGGGGGTGGATCGATCATGATTTGGGCTTGTGTTGAAGCCAGTGGCACAGGGGAACATTTCTCTGGTAGAGGAAAGAATGGTTTAAATTAAATACCAGCACATTCTGGAAGCAAACATCACACCATCTGTAAAAAAGCTGAAGATGAAAAGAGGATTGCATCTACAACAGGATAATGATCCTAAAAACTATGCACAATGGACTACCTCAAGAGGCACAAGCTGAAGGTTTTTCAATGGCCCTCACAGTCCCCTGACCTAAACATCATCGAATCATCATCTGTGGATAGACCTGAACCGAGCAGTGCGTGCAAAGTGGCCCAAGATTCTCACAGAACTAGAAGCCTTTTGCAAGGATGAATGGGCGAAAATAACCAAAATTTTTGTTTTTGATTTGTTTTTCCGTTAAAAGTAGCAGCGTTTAGATCCTGCAACTTGCCTCATCTCTCATCAAACATTACAGAAGAACCAACCCCATTATGGATCTAATGGCTTTGCAACTGTTGTCTCTCAGACAAGGAGGTGGTACCATCGAGCAGTTTACAGAGCAGTTGTGCGGTCTCGCCCAGGTTCTCAATTGGGGAGATATTGCGCTCAAGGTCTGCTATCATTTTGGACTCAATAAGCCTGTGAAATCCTGTCTGCCAGGAGGCAGATGTGAACTTTCCTTGGTTTAATTTATTGACTATGCTTTGAGGCTCAAATACTCCTATGCTGTGGGGTATGCCAGTAAACCCACTGCAGCACCCAGCTGTCTTTAATTGTTCATCCCCCAGCCACTGCCAGTGTCCTTGGCCACGGAGGCTGTTCCTCAGTTGCTTCTAGTATTAACAGCCACAGAGGCCGTTCCCCAGTCTCTGCCAATGTTTACGGCAACGGAGGCCGTTCTCCAGTCGCTCCCACTGCTCACGGTCACAGAGGCTGTTCCCCAGTCGCTGCCAGTGCTCACAGCCACGGAGGACTTTCCTCAGTCGCTGCCAGCACCCACACCTGCTACAGTCCAAAAGCCAGCGCCAACGCCTGCCACAGTCAACATGCCAGTGCCCATGCCTGCCACAGTCAATGTGTCATCCCAGAGCTAGAGCCTGAAGCCTCATCTGTCCCAGAGCAGGCACATGAGTTCAAGGCCGCCTTGACCCCCGAACCCCTCGAACCTTACACAACTCTGCCCACTGTGCCTTCCACGGCTCTGCCCGCTCCTCCTCCTGTGGCTTTGCCCGCTGAGACTTTCCTTTTCTTTGTTCATTGTTTCTTGTGTTTATTGGTACAAGGTGTTTCTTGTTAATTAGTCTTGTTAACCTTGTTTGTTCTCGTTTATATATACCCTTGTGTTCTCTGGGTCTTTTGTTGGTTCTTGTCTGTACAAAGCTATAATGGTTTCTAGTGTCTTGGTTCTTGATTTGTTTTTCCATTAAAAGTTGCTGTGTTTAGATCCTGCTCTCTTGCCTCATCTCTCCTCAAATGTTACATACAGCATTTTTTAACCTTTGTTAATGTTAATACAATTGTTCGTTGTTAGTTCATGATGCATTAATGCTAACAAGTACAACTTTTGATTTAAAAAAAATGCATTGGTAACACTTTACTATAAGGTTCCATTCGTTAACATTAGTAAATGCTATAGGTATCATGAACAATCAATTAATAGAATAATTTTTGCAGCGTTTATTGATCTTTGTTAATGTTAGTTAATAAAATACAATTGTTTATTGTTATTGTTATTGTTATTGTTCATGTTAGTCCATAGTGCAGTAATGTTAACATATACAAAAATGTATTAGTATGTTGAAATTAATGTTAACTAAGATTAATTAAAGCTGTAAAAGGATTGTTTTATTTTAGTTCATGTTATCTAATGTTAATAAATTAAGCCTTATTGCAAAGTGCTACCAAAGCATTAGTACAGTGTATGTTGTAAATAACATTAACCAAGATTATTAAATACTGTAAAAATGTTAACTAATGGAACCTTATTGTAAAGTGTTACCTTTTTACCATTTTACAATTGTGCTACAATAACACAATTAATACTACTTTCCAGCAATACAATTTTGACCAGCCTGAATAAATTCCTTTGCATACTCTCACTTGTAGAAATTTTACAGTTTATGTCAAGACGTCACCTAGGATTTCCATTCAGCCTTACTTTCTTCCTGAATGGCCTGCAAGTTGACCGGCTCAGCTCCTGCTGCGAGTTCAAACACAGGAAAGGTGCTCGACTCGGGGGCCGACACGGACACTTTGGATTTTGTGGTGTGGAGGGAGCCTCTCCTTGCTACAAGTAATGATATTGCATTTCAATAATATACATTTTAATTTATTATTAAATTAAATTATTTATATATATATATATATATATATATATATATATATTTATATATATATATATATATATATATATATACATACACATACACACAGGCGGCCAAAGGTTTGGAATAATGTACCAATTTTGCTGTTTCCGAAGGAAATTGGTACTTTAATTCACCAAAGTGGAATTCAACTGATCACAAAGTATAGTCTTTACTGATGTAAAAAAAAAACAGCACCATCACTATTTGAAAAAGTAGGGATACAACGTTACCTCTTTTTCTCTTCTGATCCGATTCCGATATCGTAAATCTCTGTATTGGCCGTTCCCGATCCGATACCTGTGTTGTTTTTTTTTTTACATTCAAAACTACAATGGTGGACTACAGGACTGTGCTGCTCAAGATTTTGTGTTTATTGACGCTTCTCCAGCAAAGTAATTGTAGTAATAAAGCAACATCATCGTCCGTCCAGACAAAATTGCTTGATGCTTTCGCCATTTTCATCGTTTGTATTCACCGCTCTGTGGAAGAATGCTTATGTGCGCAGGCGCGTAGTGTTTCTTTACAAAGTGACATTGCCAACTACAGGCCTGGATTTTTACCTGGATTTTTACTTGAGCCAGCACTAAAGAAAACATGTCCACCACATATCTTCCCAAATTTTTCAGCTTCCTGCAGGCAAAAATGTGCTTGTTGAAGGAACAATATATCACATTTCTTACATTTAAGAAAAGTAATAACCTTCCTTCTTTTTATGGGGTGCCACAACCCATTCACTTTCCACGTGGTGAGAGATAACCCACTCATATTAACATTTGACATATTTATATAATAGAAAAAATTAATTGTGTGTCAAAAACAAAATTACAAAGAACACATTTCAGCATTAATGCAACTTCCCCCCAAACAAAACAAAAAGAAAAAGGAAAACATGGTCATTAACCCCGTGCATGACAGCACCAATCAGCATCGATCCCTCTAAACTCAAAAGGTCCATGTACGCCTGTGAGAGCCCCCGCAACAACTTTGCCATCGGAATGTTCAAGTCCGGTGCTTCTGCACAAATTTTGTAAGACAAAATTACATAACAGAAAATACTTTGTAAACAAACCCCAGCCAATAGGCAGAATAAACACAAAGAACATGTAGATTCTTTCACAGAACTGATTCGAAGGTATGTTCCTCCACAAAACAAATTCCAGCCGATGAAGTCGTTCAGTTTCCTCGGACAGACAAATGTATGTTCAGTGAGCTGGCTGCTTATGAATGAAGCAGATATTAAATTCTTTTAATATTAAAGTTTATTCACAATAATGCTTTCTAAAAAAAGAAAATGCAGTACACCAATAGCTCTGTCAAAGGATCTTTTGTTTTCAAATATTTAAGCGAAAATAAATACTGTGCACAGAAATTGTATATACATCATCTGATATAAGGTGAATACAGGTAAAGTGGGACACTTATTTTTTTATTTTATTTAATGTTTCTTTCTTTTTCCTCTGAATAGAGTAGTGATCTTAAAGGAATAGTTCACCCAAAAATGAAAATTCTCTCATCTCTGACGCTCATGCCACTCAGATTTGTATGACTTTCTTTCTTCTGCAGAACACAAATGAAGATTTTTAAAGTAATATTTCAGCTCTGAAGGTTCATACAATGCTAGTTCTTACAATGCGAGGAAATCAGCACTTTAAAACTCCAAAAAGGACCGAGTGCACGCTACCTCTAGCGTGACGTAAACATGTTGGCATGTTCAAAATTGTTTTGTGTGAGGGGCTGAGCCAGATGGCATCATATTTTAAAACAATATCAAAGACAAATTATTAGAAAGTATTCTACTTTGCCTTTATTCACACTAATTCAATTGTATCATCCTAAATAAGATATATATAATTATATCGGCCACCTCACTCTCAAGATATCGGTATTGGCCATTGAGAAACCTATATCGGTCATCCACTAATCAAGATGCATTATGTTTTTGTATGATGCAATTCTTCAGATGTATTATTGCCATGGGCTTGGACAAGAAACCCACCCCTCCTCCAAAAAGAGTTAAAGAGGTGCTGCCCACCTCTAAATCCCAGGCAGATGATGAAGGACAAGTTGAAGATGGCAATGAAGTTGTGGAAAAGCCATCTTCTGCTGTCAGTGATGGAGAAAAAGAACGTGAGACCAGGGATGAAAATGACGTAAATGAAAAGCACTTTGAGTCCGACAGTGAAGCTGAGGATTCTAATATGTCTAGTTAGTATTACTTCATCCATGGTCACTCACACAATTTTGACAGAACAATACAGCATTTGTCAACAGTTAAACACAATGACAGTTTATGATCCTTTACATAGAAGATTCCACATTTTATACTTTATACAACTTTTATTTATAGGTGAATAAATTATTTTTCCCCCTGCAGAAGTCAGAAGGTCATCATCTGTCTCATCTGGTCAAATGTCCAGCTTATCTAGCAGTGACAATGAAAACAGTGAGAGAGAAATTGAGGATGAGACCAAAAAAGTAACTTCTGCTAATGTTCCAGAGGAGCACTTACACGCTGATCCAGAGGAAGTCCTCACAACTGCACAGACCACAGCTGAGACCAAAATAGAGATGAGAGACATCACAGAGTCCAGCTCTGTTACACTGCCTCAAGCTGCTGAGGAAGACTCTGGGACACAGGATGGTCAAGGGGATAGCATGGTGAAGAGTGACCTGGAAATGTCAGAAGATACAGAGAAGACAGAGGGAACTAAAGGTGAGGAGGCTGGGGAGGAAGCCAAACCTGAAGATAAGCCACAAGAGACTGAATCGGAGAGAGGTGAGTATATGTATGGAAACTAGTCTTGTGTGCTGTGTACCTGTTTTGGTGGGACCTTTTATGTTTATATCTGTTTATATTGGCTTCAAAATCAGAATTGGAGAAGTTTGCAAACAATTTGATTGATTCAACTTGAGCATATTTAGTCAACTAGCATCTTCTCCAGACATAAGATTCAATGAAATAGTTCATTTAATGAATTCTTCTCATGAGGAGAGAATAGTTTAGATTTATGATTAGTTATGATGACATTTATTGCAACAATGGGTCACCACTTATTATTCCAGTTCTGATTGTGTTAAAAGCCGAATGTGCATTACACATATGTCATTGTAATTCTCAAGGCCCCTGAAATCCCTTTTTTTTTTAACTCTTTGTGTGGCTTTGCAAACAGAATTTTTTTTGGTGGTTTTGGGGTTTATTTTGTTTGTGTTTGGCATATGTAAATTAAATGTGTTATGATTGCATGTTGTTTGTTTTGTCATATGCATACTGCTCTGTATAAACCAATATTTCTTGACTTTTACAATCTGTCAAGCAGGCTTAATTAGACTTGAAATTTACATTTACATTTGTGCATTTGGCAGACACTTTTATCCAAAGCGACTTACAACGCACTTATTACAGGGAAAATCCCCCTGGAGCAACCTGGAGTTAAGTGCCAAGAACACAATGGTGGTGGCTGTGGGGATTGAACCAGCAACCTTCTGATTACTAGTTATATGCTTTAGCCCATTTCGCCACCGCCACTCCCTATACTGTTGAAGTCAGAAGTTTGCATACTCTTTGGTTAAAAAAATTGTTTTAATGACTCTCCACAGATTTAATATTAGCAAACTATAGTTTTGGAAAGTAATTTAGGACATCTACTTTGTGCATGACATGGATCATTTTTCCAACAATTGTTTAAAGACAGATTGTTTCACATTTAATTGACTATATCACAATTCCAGTGGGTCAGAAATGTACATACACCAAGTTAACTGTGCCTTTAAGCAGCTTGGAAAATTCCAGAAAATGATGTAAATTATTTATACAATTAGCTTTTGATAGGAGGTGTACTGAATTGGAGGTATACATGTGGATGTATTTTATGGCCTACCATCAAACTCAGTACCTCTTTGCTTGACATCATGGGAAAGTCAAAATAAATCAGCCAAGACCTCAGAAAAAAAATTGTGGACCTGCATAACTGGTTCATCCTTAGGAGGAATTTCCAAATGCCTGAATGTACCACGTTCATTTGTACAAACAATAGTACACAAATATAAACACCATGGGACCATGCAACCATCATACCGTCTCCTAGATATGAACGTAGTTGGTGCGAAAAGTGCAAATCAATCTCAGAACAACATCAAAGGACATTGTGAAGATGCTGGGAGGAAACAGGTAGACAAGTATCTATATCCACAGTAAAATTAGTCCTATTTCGACATAACCTGAAAGGCTGCTCAGCAAGGAAGAAGCCACTGCTCCAAAACTGCCATTAAAAAGCCAGGCGCAGTTTGCAAGTGCACATGGGAACAAAGATCTTACTTTTTGAAGATCTTACTTTTTTGATCTTACTTTTTTTCTAATTAAACACAAATTGAACTGTTTGGCCATAATGACCATCTTTATGTTTGGAGGAAAAAGGGTGGAGGCTTGCAAACCGAAGATCACCATCCCAATCATGAAGCATGGGGGTGGCAGCATCATGTTGTGGGGGTGTTTTGCTGCAGGAGGAACTGGTGCACTTCACAAAATAGATGGCATCATGAGGAAGGAAAATTATGTGATATATTGAAGCAAAAAATCAGCCAGGAAGTTAAAGCTTGGTCGCAAATGTGTCTTCCAAAGTTGTGGCAAAAAATGTCAAGGAATTGGAGTGGCCATCACAAAGCCCTGACCTCAATCCAAAACTGAAAAAGCATGTGCAAGCAAGAAGGCCTACAAACCTGACTCAGTTACACAAGTTCTATCTTGCGGAATGGGCCAAAATTCCAGCAACTTGGAGCTTGTGGAAGGCTACCCAAAGGTTTGACCAAAGTGAAACAATTTAAAGGAAATGCTACCAAATACTAACAAAGTGTATGTAAACTTCTGACCCACTGGGAACATGATGAAAGTAATAAAAGCTGAAATAAATAATTCTCTCTACTATTATTCTGACATTTCATATTCTTAAAATAAAGTAGTGATCCTAACTGACCTAAGACTATGATTAAATGTCAGGAGTTGTGCAAAACTGAGTTTCAATGTATATGGCTAAGGTGTATGTAAACTGTCTTCAACTGTATGTATGACAAGTCGCTGCAAAACAACCACATATCTGTATACAACAGCATGCATCACTTGTTGGCGTACAGTATGTATGGATTTACAAATTTAATGGTTGAAAATACAGAGCAGGTTTCTGTGTCCTTTCATCTTTAGGAAGCTGTTCATTTCTGATTTTGTTGTGCTTGAACCATTCAAAAAGTACATGGAACCATTTTGAATGTGTTTTCTATTATAATTAATTAATTATAAAAAATTAAGTAATTGGCTTAATTTTTACACTTAAGGATATCAAGATTTTGTTTAAATTCCTCGTTATTCCATGTGGATTCCCATCAGAGATGGTTATGGATCTTTTTTTGTGCACCTGTCCTGTGTGATAGCATTAAAGTGATTGTACCCTGCATGCTGTGCTTCCAATCACATTGTTTGCTGTGTTTGTGGTAATAATAAACATTTAAAAAAAATTGTGTTTCATTAATTTCATTTCTGAATATGTTTAAATTATGTTACAAATCATCATACTGATCTTCAGCATTGACTATTATTCAGTTCATTCACCTTCCAATGTTACTACAGAAAACAACCTTTTGGCCAGTTAACATTTTCTGTCTCATTCCTCATGGATATATACACAGCCAAATCAATGCAGGGGAAGTTGGCTGAAGCAATTTTGAAGGAATCTCAGTGTAGTTCAGAGCCAGAGTTCAGTGATACAAGCACAGAAGAGGACGAAGGGGCCTCAGTGAAGACCCAAAAAGATAGCCAAGGTAACAGTTGTTCCCACTTATATTTGGGTGTCTACAGGTCCTACAATTGACAAATAACAAATAAAGCCCAATAACAAATTACTTGTCTTTCATTTATCTTTCTATATTGCTCATTTAGCTTTTGTGTTTGTAAAAATGTATAAATCTGAAATGGTTTGAAATTATTGTTAGGATTGCAAATGCTCACTTTTACAGGAGCTAAAACCAAGAGTGCAGTTGGTTTCACTTCACTGCAACTGTTAAACACAAATGAAGATATTTCAGAGGAAACTGAAGTCAACACACAGGAGGCTGCATGCAAGGAAACTGCCCATGGTGATGACAAGACAGGGCTGCCTGCAGAGACAATCAGAAAGGAGCCTTATGTCCAAAAAGAGGAGGAAAGAGAAGAAATCAAGGAAAATCAGGAGATGAAAGCAAGTTTAGACATGGTGGAAGAGCAAAGTGAGAAGACAAATGAGGTTGAAGGACAAGAAGATGAAGTGGAAGTACAGACTGAGAGTGAGGGTGCTAGCCAGGACATACAGGAGGAAACAAAAGATGAAGACAATGCTAATGAGGCTGCAGAGTTCAATACAGAGTCTAAAGATGAAGACATGTCCAAATCAAAAGAACCAGAGACACATGATGAAACAATAGACTCTGGAAATACAGACAATAAAGACATTGCATTGATGGGGAATGATGTTCCAGAGACAGACAAAGAGTCTGCAATTGAGAAAGAGGGTTCAGTATTGCACACTGAGAATGATACAGAAACAGGTACAGGTGACACTGAAAGACAGAGAGACGCTGTTGACGCACATCAAAACATAGAGATGAGGAGCAATAGACTGCCAGACATAGATGAAAGAGACCAAGCAGATGAGGCTGGTGATGACAGTTCATCTGGGGAAAAGGTCCAGGAAACAGATGGCAAGGTGGATGAGGAGGAGTTGTTTAGTCAGGAGGAAAGTGGAAAGAAATCTAGTGAAGTAGAAGATAAAATAAAGGATGGGTTAGAGAAAGTAGAAGAAAACAAGGTGGAAGTGGGTGAAGTTGTAGATTATCTAGAGGGTGAGGTTAAACGTGAAGATCCAGGGACAGGGGAACTAAGGAAAACAATGGATGGAGAGATCCTAGCTGGTGAGAAAGAAAATGAGTTAGAGGGTGGTGACGATTCAAAGACAGAAGATGAAGAAAAAGAAAACAGTGCAGAGAGAGAAGAGGATGATGTGAATGTTGGACAGGAAGCAAGAGAAGATGAAGGGCAGTTTGGTTATTCTAGAGATACAGAAAATGAATTAGAGGATGGTAAAGATTTGAATGCAGAAAATACAGAGAAAAGGGAAAATGGTGAGAATGATGAACAGAAAGACATAGAACAGGTTAGAGACAACCTTAGTGTAGTGCCTGAAGAAGAAATTGAAGAGAATAAACAGAATGATGAGGATGAGATTGTGGGAGAAAAAACTGAGAAAGTGAATGACAAGGAGAAAGAAGATGGGAACAAGGAAGAGGAAATCGAGGCTGAAGTAGAGAATGTAAAAGGGAATGAGATGGTAGAAGTAGATGAAAGCTCTGCAGTGAATGAGGGAAAAGACACACGGCAAAAAAATGAGTTTGAAACAGGTGAAAAGTTGGTTGAAGACTTGAAATATGAGGGAAATGAGGCAGAGAAAGAGGTGGCATATAGATATGAGATTAGTGATAATCCAAATGAGGAGGAGGGAGATGAGGAGGCCATTTCAGGTGAAAATGTAGCACAGAAACCAGATGACGACTTGACTGAGGACCAAAATACGGAATTGATTTCACAGGAAGAACAAATGGAATTAGGTTCCAGTGGATCGAAAAAAGATGACATGGAGCCTAGTATGAAAGAGAAGGAGGGTGAACATCTTCCTGCTGAGGTGAATAATGACCTACTGCCAAGTAACATGGATGCTGATAATGGAGAGCCAAGGAACGCAAGTTCTGAGGAGTTCAAAAAGGTGGAGGAACATCTTCAAGATGAGGAAACTCAAAAATCAGGGCCAGAGACTGATAAAGAAATACCAGAGGAGGAAAATGATAATGAAAAAGAGCAGGAGAAAGAAAACAATGATATGACTGATATTGAAGTTGTTCCTTCAGAGAGAGACTTTCAGTTGGGTGCTGAACAAAAATCAGACAAAGGGGATGATAAATCTATGTCAGATAAGGCTGATAAAGGATCGGAAATCTCTGCAACAACATTCATTGAAAATGTTGCCCCTGAGAAAACATTAGACTGGTATGACATACAGAAGGTGGCCAATAAGTTTGCAGATAGTGATATTTTTGTCTCAGAAGAAGCCAAGGTCACTGCAGATGAACCAAATTATATAGAGTCAGAAACAAAAAGCACTAACAATGAACTGAAAAGCAGAGATGCTTCAGAAGGAAAGGACAGAAAACTAGAGGAACCTTCAGGAAAGAACCATTCGGTGGAATTACAGCCTGTGGAGAAAGTGTTGGCACTTATAAAAGAAGAGAAGGATCCAGTTATGAGCGTGGATTCAGAAGATCCGGACATTCGTCCCGCAGCTTTAGCTAAAGGAGATGGTGTGGACCTAGTGAGCAACAGGATTAATATACATCAAGCATCCAAGTATTTTGAGACATTCATCAAGCCTCTTGATGACAAAAAAGAGGGGCTTATCTCGGACGAAACAGAAAAGAGTTTAAACGGTAAAGCATTAGATGCTATAGATACAGCATCAAGTACTTATTTTGGGAGCCTCAAAGAAACATTGAAGAGTGGAGATGATATTGAAACTCCACTAAGGAACAAACTCAATGATAACACGGAGCCCGATACTCTTGTCGAAAGATTCAAAGCTGAGGTTTTAGAAGCAGATGCTCAGAGCAATCACTTCAAAGATAGTTTACATGGCTCAGCCAAAGATGAAGGGGTCAAGGAGGGAGGAACTATAAGAGGTTCTTTAGTAACTACATTGTCAGGTAATTATGATGACACTAATCAAAAAGAGATGGTCAGACAAGGAGCCGCTTCGACAAATAATGTCGGAAACCTGGTAACATCAGCAGATACGACCAACAACATTCAAGAAACTGAACAACAGGATCTTCCTAGACATTCAGAAGGGTCAGAGCAAAATAAGCAAGCTGAAATCACATATTTGTCCTCTATGTCCCAAACCGAGGAAGCAGCAGAGACCATGAAGAGTTACGAACATAATTTTAAATCTGAACATGTACCTCAGTTGGAGTATATTGAGCCACAGTGTCTAACAATCACAGTAATTACAGACCACACAGTTGTCAATAAACGTGAAAACGGGAGCCAAGACGACCCCGCAAGTGTATACTTTCATTCCAAACAGTCCGATGGAAGTAGGAATGCAGATGGAAACAGGAGAGCTAAAGTAATCGATGGACATTTCAAACAGACTCTCAGTAGAGACTCTTTAAGCACTTTCTCATTGGACGACTCCAAGTTTTTTGGGCCTATGGGATATCCAAGTTTAACCACTGCTCACACAGACAACAGTTATTATTAGTATGTAGATAATACACACAGGTATGTTGTCAATGCATATTACTCATGGAAAAAGTTTTTTGAGACTGAACTGTTCCAACCTTGTTTTGGCTTCCCAAGCTCAGAATACAGTAGCACTTATTGTGTAGACTGCATAATTGTCTTTCACACTGCAGTTTTCCTAAACTATATGGATGGGTTTAAAATGATCAGAGACCTGTATTGAGTGTCAGTTCTGTTGGTAGGGAGGCCATCAATACCCTACTGAAAATAGATACCGCAGAATGCACAAGGCACAAATAATTTAATTATTCATGACGTAGAGCCCTCCTACTGGTCAGGGTATTCTAGCAGTACAACAACACCCTTTAGATACACATACTGTACTTTAAGATAATTTGCTTTAACAAAAACATAAATCCCTGCACTTTCCTCTGTGATCGTGTTCTTGGTTAGTAAACCAAGGTACTTTAACTTGTGGTTGCACAGTTTGATGTAAATGAAATGGACACTTTGCAGATATTTGGATTTAGTTGAATGGTGATTAATGCCATTAAGCACCATTAGATCAAATAAATTATGATGATATGATTTGTTACTACTTTGTTGTTTATTTTCTGTTTTAATAATTTTGTTGTCATAAAATTATTTATGATAATCATGGTGATTATGAGAGTTAGAATCAAAGTTTGAGATGTTTTTACCCGAGACGCAAGATAGAGATGCAAACAACTAAACTGCTTCAATTTAATAGTGCCTTTGCTGTTCATGGACATCAGTCATGAGCTTTTTAAATTAGCTATCAACTTCCTGTATAAGTCCATTCGCTTTTCTAAAATTAAGTGACTGTTTGCTTTTGAAATAATAAAATACTGAAAAACATAATTTTTACCAGATATTTACTTTACATTCAGACACCAAAAACAATATATAAAAACCCTTTTACAACAATAACAATAAAAGGTTTCTGACTTTTGAATGTCCCCAAAACATAGAGAAAATAGTATGTACGCTGTACAATACATTTCACTGTGGACTCTTTTCACATTTCCGGGTTTGGAGCTTGGAAATAAATTATAGCGGGAAAAACTTCAATAGATGTACATGGAAGACCATAGCTAATATTATTTTTGCATTTCCATTTGCTTCAACAGCAAAAGAAACAAAACAATATTATGTTTCGAAGACATTCCAAAAGATTAAAAAAAAAAACAGAAAGAGATGGTTTACGGCAGTAATTACGGTCACTCACTCGGTGGCTGTATATTAAACTCCATCGCAGCAGTGCTGACTTTTTAATATTATTATTAATGCCAGATTAATATGACACAAAGAATAATGTACTGTACATTAAATGTATATTTATATTATGTATATATAATTTTAAAATATAAAAGATTTTCGGTAGATTTATGCTTTTACATCAAGGAGTCATCACAGTCTGTGAAAAGGGTCCACTGAAAGATTATAGATTTATAAAAAATGTAATATTAAAATAATAATCTTACACACACACACACAAAGAAATTACAAACAAATCTATATCTAAATCAATCAAAATAACTTGACAAAGTTGTAATTATACACTGGCTGCCAAAAGTTTGGAATAATGTACAGATTTTGCTGTTTCGTAAGGAAATTGGTACTATTAATTCACCAAAGTGGCATTCAACTGATCACAAAGTATAGTCAGGACATTACTGATGTAAAAAAACAGCACCATCAATATTTGAAAAGTCATTTTTGATCAAATCTAGACAGGCCCCGTTAACAGCAGCCATTACTCTATTACCTTATCCTTGAGTAATCATGCTAAATTGCTAATTTGGCACTAGAAAATCACTTGCCATTATATCAAACACAGTTGAAAGCTATTCGGTTCATTAAATGAAGCTTAACATTGTATTTGTTTTTGAGTTGCAACAGTATGCAATAGACTGGCATGTCTAAAGGTCAATATTAGGTAAAAATGGCAAAAAAGAAACAGCTTTCTCTGGAAACTCATCAGTCAATCGTTATTTTGAGGAATGAAGGCTATATAATGCTTGAAATTTCCAAAAAACTGAAGATTTCATGAAAAGGTGTACACTATAGTCTTCAAATACAAAGGGCAACTGGCTCTAACAAAGACAGAAAGAGATGTGGAAGGCCGAATGTACAATTAAACAAGAGTATAAGTACATCAGAGCCTCTAGTTTGAGAAATAGATGCCTCACATGTGCTCAGCTGACAGCTTGATTGAATTCTACCCTCTCAACACCAGTTTCATGTGCAACAGTACAGCGAATACTCAGGGGTGCAGGCCTTATGGGAAGAATTGCAAAGAAAAAGCCACTTTTGAAACAGAAAATCAAAAAGAAAAGGTTAGAGTGGGCAAAGAAACACAGACATTGGACAACAGATAATTGGAAAAGAGTGTTATGGATCTTAACCCCATTGAGCTTTTGTGGGATCAGCTAAACTGTAAGGTGCGTGAGAAGTGCCCAACAAGACAGCCACATCTATGGCAAGTGCTACAGGAAGGGTGGGGTGAAATGTCACCCGAGTATCCGGACAAACTGACAGCTAGAACGCCAAGGATATGCAAAGATGTCATTGCTGCACATGGAGGATTTTTTTGATGAGAACTTGAAGTAGTTTAAGAAGTTCTGAAAAATGTTTCAAACTGTAATAGTAATTTTTAACATTATCAATGTTCTGACAATACATTGTGATCAGTTGAACGCCACTTTGGTGAATAAAAATACCAATTTCTTTCCATAAAAGCAAAATATGTACATTATTACAAACTTTTGGCCACCAGTGTATATGTGAACTGAGTGTTGGGTGTTCTGCCTTATTGATGTTGTTCTTATACTGTAGCACCCACTTTGGATTAATCATTAAAAGATGCCTTTGGGGACATTTTGGGATGTCCTCATTTGGAAAAACAATCCATACAAAAATAAGTATTCTTAAAATTGTAATGAAGCAAAACATTGTCTGTTAGATTTAGGGTGTGAAAGATATGTATTATATAAAAACAATGGAATTTTCTGGTATGTCCTTATTTAGATAGCTTAGAAAACGTGTTTGCGTTCGCGGGTGACGTTCTTTGGAGAGTTGCTGCTTCTAGTTGCTGTCCTCAAAGCTTCCATTACTGCTGCATGAATGGAAACGCATGGTACTCAAGGGATCTGACACATATCCTGCGGGAACAGCATGGAACACAATGAGCAACATGCATACAGTGTGCAACATGTCAAATACAGACGCCTACTTGTTGTACCATATGAGAGCTATTTATATATATAATTAAGCTAGTATGTAAACACATGAATCACAAACCGTTTCTGTCAATGGGTGGAAACTGCATGTTCCTCCTCAGCTCATCCAGGGACAATCCCTGCGAAGATCGCCGACCAGAGCTGTTGAAAAACAAAGGCTTTAATGAGATTAGTATTGGTTTACTTTAGAGACCACAGAACAAGCATGATTCTTCTGCAATATAAAGTTTTAATGAAATTTTCCTTTGAATGAAAATTCAAAATAAGCTATAATCTTTGCAAGATATGGTGATAATTTTTTTGACAGTTGCCAGTTTCCCTAAACTTCACAACACACACATTCATCACCACACATAAAAAATTAAGAGATGACCACCAGCAAAGGTTCTCAGTGCGAGTGTCATGCAAGTTTCATTGCATTTGCTTTCTTTTGTTTTCATGCCTGTTTCCTAGCAACAGCACTTCACACTGCTGTGCAGAAATGTTTTGGTTGAACTGCATGACACTGAACAAACAAAAGAGAATGGTGACCTGACTCCTACTAATGCACTGGTATGACATACTTATTCAAAAATGTTTTCTTAGTAATGTCTCTATGTATTTAATAACATGGCAATAGGCTGGTAGGGGGCTCTTCTAAGCAAGACCATAGCCAGGAAATTACTTTTGGTGGGCCTCATTAAAAAGTGAATGTGGCAAGTTTTTGCACAAATTTTTTAACCATATTTTCATTAACTAAGGCCGTTTCAGTTTCATACTGGCACACTAGGAGAGATCCCTATTGGCGCCCCCATTGGGGGTGTTTGGGGTGCGTGGTAGCAGCCTCCTCTTTGGCGCCCCCAGCAGGTGGCACCCTAGGTGACCACCTAGATTACCTATGCCTAGAAACGGCCCTGTCTCAAAAGAGAAGTGTAAAGTTCTTTCACACTTTCAGAAATCAGAATTTATGCATTTTAAAACAATATTAGAAATATCAAATTTTCTGCTTGGCTACACCACTGCTTATAAGCAAATACAACTAAATTACTGAAAAAATGGAAAATACTGATCTGAATATACTGACTGCAAACATTTTACACTTGTGGCCTTAGCTTGATAAAATGTTTGCTCTTTTAAAGGTCATGTTTCTGAGTGTTACTGCTATGATAGTTTTATGATGCACGTGTGCTTAAATGTCTACTTTTGGCTCCAAAATGCATATGCGCGTGCATTGAGGGCGTATTCCAACTCGAATCGTGAGCGGAGGGCAGCCACATGACTTCGTCCGGGACTGCCGCGTGCCACCAGGCAGTCCGTGGAGGAGGAGGGGGATAGAGAGCCACTGCTGTTACTTGAGGCCGGCGACATAAGCTGGACACATGCAAACATATAATGGGTAGATAGAAAAATAAAGAAATACAGAGGATGCAAAAATATACAGTATATTAAAAAATTGTCTTCTCATCATCCAGATTTGCAGGTCAAAGTTCACTAAACTTGAACGTTTGAATGCAGCGGAATATGAAATTGCAGCACATGAGCTTGTGTTTCCAGTCTCCTGCATTCAGATTCATTTGAATGAAGTGAAAGGAACGCGAAGTGTAGTGTGACTGCACCTTTAGTCGAGGCAGTTAAACTTTAAAACTAAAATTTACTTTGCCTCATTGTGATACATAAAGCTTAAGGTGTACTTTCCTAGTGTAATGTGTCTCTGATTTACCTCCACATTACACAGGCATTCCTCCAGTTTGGCTACCACCTCAGAAAACTCAGGTCTTTCCTGAAACAGTGTAAAAAGAAAAATTGAGGATATTCACTAGAGATGTTTGTTTAGAATTTCTTTTGAAAACTGTTCTCTGACTATCCAATCAGCCGCTCTGCTGAAGAGGGCTCACTGATCGCTGCCCATGCATCATTCAAAGAGGAGGACTTCAAAAGACCAGACTCACTGGTACTTCATCAGAGGAGTGAGACAAATGAATTGAGACAACGGATGTTGTGAATCACAAGGTACTACTGTGGTCTTGCAGAATAATATTTTCTGCTTGTTTTCACCCTTGTATGATGTGTTAAATTATTATTTCAGCATATTCTTAACTGATAGTTTTTTGTCCCTTTTACAAATTCCTATATGTAAATAGTCCCTTATATATACTTATGGGTAGTTGAAATGAAATACTTTTGGAAATTTGACCATGTTGTCCATAGCATGGCATATTCCATCAAAAACTATTTTAAAAAGCAATGCTAAATTAAAGCACTGTTCAAGCTGCTAACATCTTATATTCCCGGCTCTGCCAAAGTGCTGCTCAGCAAAAGCTCTTTGCTCTAGAACATAGTGTCAAGCTGCACTTGGTAGCAGGGCACATTCCTAACAAGCCATGCATCTGAGGGACCACCTGTAAGAACATCACATGGTTCTTGTACATGAACAAACACCTGGCATTGGTTAATTGTACGGAGATGTGGTAGGCTAGCAACAGGTTGCTATTTTCTAAAACAATGCCTACATAGCTATTTGGCTATTTATGTATAAATGTATTCAATAGTCTGCAAGGCCTAAATAACATCAGTGAAAAATAAAAGGTATTTCAGAGGAAGATCAAGTTATTACATTTTGATTAAAAATTAAAAAGAGAAACTTTTGTCTTTGTAATAAAATACACCAATGAATTGTTCACACTAAAACCATGAATATGCCTTTATTAAAGTAAATTAGGTCAAATTTGAAATGAAATAAGATACAGTATTGGGTCACACTTTATATTAGGTGACTTTAACTACTATGTATTAACATAAAAATACATACAATAAAATGTATTAATTGTGTAACTTGCCAGTCCTACTCGACCCGCTCCGAGCGGGATTCAAACAGGTGATCCCCGGCATGGGAGGTAGACGTGCTAGCAAGGAGGCTAGAAAAGCCATCAAGCTGGCTACCGTTACATAACTACATGTTGTACTCCAAAATTCTCACAAGATTTACATTTGCTGCTACTGAGGTTGAGGTACAGGTAGGTTTAGGAGTGGGGTAGGCTTAGGGTTAAGATTAGGGGTTAGGGGTAAGGTTCACAGTGCAACTACAAATGTAATTAAATGCAGGTACTTGAAATGTAAGTGCAATGCAACAACACATTTGTACATAATAAGTGCATTGTATCAAATGCTTAAGTACACAGTAGTTAAAGACAACTAATATAAAGTGGGACCCAATAGAGTATTTTAACATTGTCAACATGAAATCAAAATAATTAAAAAACTGTTAGTCCCAAATTGATTTTAAGCCACAAACACAGTTGATGTGCACAGTAGAACTCTTAAAGTAGTACGTATATAGGGTGAATGGAAAGATATGTCAAATGTGAAGTCTTATGAATATCTGTTTTTATACCCTTTAATTTCACCCTTATATTTACTTAAGAACCAATAAACTTCATCTTAATATAAAACAAAGTAAAACGAATTAATCCAAATTCAGAATGCTTTTTCTTTTTTTTTACACACATTTGCATTTTCTTTGCATATCTCTTGATCCCTCTTGTATTATCGGGAGCATTTGGGATTTATTAGGGCTAAATGTGAACCACTCACCTCCGGACAGACATTCCAGCCCCTCATCAGCAGTGCTGAGATGGGTTTAGGGATTGAGTAGACAATTGGAGGACGGACATGATGATAGGCCATATCTGCAGCGGCTGCAGCTACAGGGAGTGAACACAGATGGGGCAGGGCCTTTTAATTTAAATATGAATAATACCCAAATCTATAAGTCAACTGGCTATACCATGAAAAAGATAAAAACTCATTGGAAAACTGAACTCAATTACCAAATATAAAGGGCAAATAACATTGTATGAGTCAGCATTTAGGTTTATTATAGAAGTGCATAGAGGGTGCAGTGCCTGGTTTGAGATGGGCAAATGGAATCTCCCCTGTGAGCAGCTCCCACAGGCAGAGGGCATAGCTGAACATGTCTGCTTTCACAGTGTAGCGTGTACACTGGGTAAACACCTCTGGGGCCATCCAGCGCAGGTTCTGCAAAGCATCAGGAGAGCGTATTGATGAACACAAACACTATGTGACTTACTAAATACTTGCTAAACCCAAAGGACATTAACACAACCCTCTAAGGACATTCTGATGTAAGTAATGTGACGTAAGAGAATGAGCCAAAACCACAATGTAAGCAGAGTGGAAAATTGAATGAATTAGAGGTGGTTAATAAAAAATATTCTCCCCAATTTGGAATGCCCAATTGCCAATGCGCTCTAATTCCTTGTGGTGACGCAGTGACGCAGGCCTCAATCCGATTGGCGAAGGACGAATCTCAGTTGCCTCCGCATCTGAGACGTCAATCTGCGCATCTTATCATGTGGCTTGTTGAGCGCGTTACCACGGAGACATAGCACCTGTGGAGGCTTCACGCCATTAACCACAGCATCCATGCACAACTCAGATATGGAGGGAAGCCCGTGCCCAACTGAGAGCGAATCACATTATAGTGACCATGATGAGGTTACCCCATGTGACTGTACCCTCCCAAGCAACAGGGCCAATTTGGTTGCCTAGGAGACCTGGCTGGAGTCACTCAGCACACCCTGGATTCGAACCTGCGACTCCAGGGGTGGTAGTCAGCATCTTTACTCGCTGAGCTACCCAAGGCCACCCCCCCCCCCAGAGGTGGTTATTAACACATAACCTTTTCTAGGTGTTAATTAATAAATAGATTATCTAAGCACACAGAATGTCTGGAGAGGACGAACGCACTCCAGGTTGTTTGGTCATATTGTCTTCATCCATTGACAACAGGAAGCGTGACTCTGCAGAACAGTACAAAAACATTTTCATTACATATACAATGGGAACAAAAGCCTGAGACCAATCTGGAAAATGCTTATATTTTTATTTTATTATGAATATTTTTTTTCCATAACAAATTAGATTTAAATCTAAAAAAAGATTCAGACCTTAAAAAAAAATAATCTAAACAGTTTGCTTATTTTGACCAAGAAATAGTGCAGAATCTTAAACATTTCATCTGCATTTTATGTAATAATGTTACTTTGTTTAAAATGTTTCAAAATCCTAAAACTTTCTTTTAATTTTGTTTATTTATGTTTTAAGTAATTTTCCAAGCTCAATACAAGTTAAGCTCAACGACAGCATTCGTGGCATTATATTGATTAATACAAAAAATATTTGGACTTGGCCCTCCTTTTCTTTAAAAGAAACTCTAAATTCTGGGTTACAGTGTGGCACTTACAATGGAAGTAAATGTTCCCAATCCGTAAACGTTAAAATACTAACTTTTTCAAAGGTATAGCCAAAAGAGGTGAACAATATGTTCTAACTTGATTTTAGTGTGATAACATCTCTTTCTAACCTTTTCTGTGTAAAGTTATAGTTAACTGTACAACTTTGATGCCATGACAATGTAATGTCAACAAATCATAAAACGACCTAAAAATTAAGGTTTAAACAACTTTACATTTACATTTATGCATTTGGCAGACGCTTTTATCCAAAGCGACTTACAGAGCCCTTAATACAGGGACAATCCCCCCGGAGCAACCTGGAGTTAAGTGCCTTGTTTAAGGGCACAATGGTGGTGGCCCTGGGGTTCGAACCAGCGACCTTCTGATTAGCAGCCCTGTGCTCTAGCCACTACGCCACCACCACATGTACAACTCAAATAAGAATTCATGTAAATGCATTTATAAATCTATAAGCTTCACATTTCTGCATTTAAACCTTCAAAAAATTGGGCCCATTCACTTCCATTGTAAGTGCCTCACTGTAAAATTTTCCTTCTTTTTTAAAAAAAAAAAAAAAAAAGGACAGATGAGTTAAAAATGTATTTTTGTGGTAATCAACATTATGCCACAAATGCTGCTGATTAAGCTTAACTTGTATGGAACCCGGAATATTCCTTTAAATTAATTTTCCAGATTTGCTATGTGGTCTCAGACTTTCGGACACCACTGTAGAGTTTATTTACAGTGATAGTGAGATAAGACCTTGAACATGTGTCATATTGTCTTATGTTATGTTGTGTGGCTTTCCTTACCTCCAAAATCAGCCACCACAGCATGCCCATCCTCATAGAGCAGAATATTATGACTGAAAAGACCACCAGGTGAATGGAGGTTTAAAACACAAAGTTCACAATACTGTTTTACCACTCCTGCCAGTGCTATTATGTCATGTTAGTGGAACATAACATGTTCTGTTAACAATGGTAGGAGAGGGGCAGACTGAGAATCATCAAGACTATTGAATGTGCATGATGAGCATGTGATGATGATGATGATGATGGTGATGATGGTGGTGATGATGGTGGTGATGATGGTGGTGATGTGACTAACCTGTTGAGGTCTCTGTGAATGATTGGTTGGGTCAGATTGTGAAGATACTCCATTCCTTTGGCCACATCAATGGCAATGATGAGCTTGGACTGCAGATCAATGATCCTAAATGTTAAGACATCATTAAATGAACACCTACTCCCTGGCTGATCAATGTACGCACCTTTCATTCCAACTCAAACAGATCAATGAGACGATCACCTCAAACTAAATATGGAGCACTGAGAAGAAATCAGAGGCTTAGTAGCATTGATGCAGGTCTCAGTCTATAAATAGACCCTGATGTTGCTTCAGCTTTCTGTTCATTACTGTCACATTTTATGTAAGGGGTATACGTAATACAGGGATTTGATTACAATACTTTCCTGAATGATGCAAAGTATCTTGAAATCTTTAAAGAAATTGGGCATCTGGATTTGGTGGATTTTTTAAATGTACACTGCCTCAATGCCTTGAGCCAAAAACAGGAGTGACGCATTCTCACCTTTTTTGCTCATGCAGCAGTGAGAACAGGGATCCTCCAGACACATACTGGGTTACTATGGCAAACTGACTGGGGTCGTCCAGACATGCCCCCACAAATTGGATCACACAGGGGTGGTTGAGACGACACAGGATGGACACCTCCCGACAGAACATATCAGTGTCTGACTTTGAGCAGTATGTGTTTGCACGGTAGCTGTGAAAAAGAGGTGATGGAGTCTGTGTTACCTTGATGAGGTGGAAAATCAGGAAAAAAATAAGTGTTTAAAAACACTCTTACCGTTTAATTGCGACTATCTTATTACGGCACCTTCCTCTGTAGACTTTTCCGAAAGAGCCTGTGGTTGAGAGATGTAGCGTTTTGGTTAATTATAGCTTAATGGGGACTCAGGGAGCTTGATACATTGGATACAGTATTTAAAAATGTTAGTTAGTTCTCAGAAAAAGCCTATTATTTGTTTTCAGACGTGACTAGGTTTGATGTTTTGAGCTGTTCAGCTGTGATGTAGGTGAAGCCGGAAGTCTATTTCGCAATGGGCTCCCTCTGGATTTTCCTATGGGGTTTTATAATGGGGTTTTTCAACTTATGAGTAAAATAAGGTCTGTGGTAAACATTACTTCATGATACGTGGACATTTTGTTCCACAAAATATATTACTCACTTTCATACCTGAAACGTTAATTTTGAAGCAGTGATTTTTTTTTTTAACGTATGCAATTCAATATGGCTTCAAGATTCACATTTGAGTTATGAAAGTGTTGTAGAACAAAATGTCCATGTATCGTCAAGTACTGTTAAGACTTTATTTTACTCATAAATCTAAAACTCCCATTGTAAAACCCCATAGGAAAATCCAGAAGGAACCCATTGCGAATTGCCCATGCCGCGGCATGTAGACCTGGGGTTTATTATTAACTTGACATACCTGATCCAATGATCTCGTTAAACTCTAGCTCTGACAGTTGAAGGTGGAAGTTTGATGGAAGACTTGCTCGAAGCAGAAGCACATCTGCCTTCTCTAAGGAGGAAAGAGGGTCAACAGGAGTTTGTTTGTTTTATACCTTCACATCAAGCGTCTTATAAAACTTTGATCATGATTCATTTAGCTTATGTTGTAAACATCTGCCAATCAGTCATGAAAGATGGCTCATATTATTACTCTAATGACTGGCAGATACAAACTAAAGGCTTAAACTGAAGCAAATACTCTGTGGGATGTTTGGATGTTTGGAGTCTCTCAGAAGATTTGGTTGTCTATGGGAAGCAGCATTTCAGGACATAAAGAGTATCATAGCAACAATGATACGATGAGTCAGCTGTTTGTGTGTGTATGTGTATGTGTGAGTGCAATACCTTTAGCCATGCTTTTAATCTTTCCCAAGGGAGAGGGGACAGAAACATAGGATCCGTCTGTAACCGATCACACAATTCTCAATTAACAAAATTACCTTTTTCTATCCATAAAACTCACATCAGTAACATAATTTTCAACATAGCCAATTTACAGTACAAATGTGCTAGACCATTTGTATTGAGTGTCTCATACCTCCTCCTGGCTGGAAGTATTCATTGCAGGGTGAGTCCTCCTGGGGTCTTATGAAGTGTTTTAGCAAAGTAACAATGGCATCGTGGCCTGGAAAGAGCACAAAAAAATGTATGGTTTATTTTCGTCCCTATAGAATTCAGCCTTTAGAATTACAGTTAGAAAATGCTACAAAGAGATGGA
This sequence comes from Moxostoma hubbsi, assembly GCA_032164185.1. Taxonomy (NCBI): domain Eukaryota; kingdom Metazoa; phylum Chordata; class Actinopteri; order Cypriniformes; family Catostomidae; genus Moxostoma; species Moxostoma hubbsi. Next base: position 8,472,263 of record JAVLUX010000117.1, read on the forward strand.
TGAATGGATGGATGGATAACCTTTCTCATAAGCCCACATCAAGCATGTCTGTTCATCCTTTTCCCCACTTGAACGACTGGGGTCACAGGCCACCAGGTTCATATCTGCCCCGTTGTCCAAAAGGAACTGGACGAGACGGATGTGTCCATGGAAACATGCACTATGTAGACCTGTCATTTCATAGGTCATAAGGTCAACGAGGCTAGAAAAATTATTCACAATAAGCCTGTCTTTAAAATAAAACATTAATGTGATTTCAAGACAGATATTGAGAGCAAAACATATTTACAAATTATTGTCAGTACAGCTGATGTTTACATTTTACATTTACATTTATGCATTTGGCAGATGCTTTTATCCAAAGCGACTTACAGAGCCTTTATTACAGGGACAATCCCCCCGGAGCAACCTGGAGTTAAGTGCCTTGCTCAAGGGCACAATGGTGGTGGCCGTGGGTTTCAAACCAGCGACCTTCTGATTAGCAGCCCTGTGCTCTAGCCACTACGCCACAACCACTCCACATGTTGGGATAAGATGTAAAGCACATATTTTGTTGTCATACAACCTGTGTGTCCATCTCGTCCCTGATGGTTGATGCTTAAAGCATTCTGACTGAGCAGATACTTGACCATTTCCAGGTTCTTGCCATAGGTGCAGGCACTAAACAGGACAATTGGACCTCAGTTAGTGTACCAACAGTGTGTACAATCTGTTGTACAGCAATCTGTACAGCAGTATAATCTGTGATGGGCAATAATATATCTAATAGAGCTAATATTTCTAATATATAAACAAGTCACATTTACTTGAATTATTCAAGTAAATATATATATATATATATATATATATATATATATATATCCATATAATGCAGAGAATAATAATGATGGCTAATTCTTTTGTAAAAGAAACTAATCAGAGTGAGGTGGTCTGTTGAACTGATGTAGGAACTTTACCTGTGAAAAGCTGTCTCACTAAAGATGTTCTCCTTAGACAGACTCTCCGTACCAGACAACTGAATGATCTCTTTGACAACATCAAACTTTCCATTATAGCAGGCTCTGGCGAGGAATATGAGACTCAAATCAGAATCACTATAACCTTTCTTTGTATTACCGATTTTTTTCATTCCTCTTCAGTAATTTGTTGAGTTTAGCTGCCACCTTGTGATGTGTGTGGATCACTCTCAGGTGAACTCACAGGTGGAGAGGTGTGTCCCCGTAGATGTTGACAGAGTGAGGCTGTAAATCAAAGCTGCCCTGTAGCAGAAAACGGACGACCTCGTGGTGTCCAAATCGAGCGCAGAAATGAAGGGGAACGTGGTCCTCGTTGTCCTGAGCATTGACTATATGGGTGAGACAGATTCAAGATAAAAGTCTATATGTAAACTCTGAATCAAAGTAAGATTATTTAAATTTGATATAGTAGAATAATATTTCGTAAAGGAATAGTTCACCCAAAAATTTATATTGTCTCATCATTTACCACCATCATGCCATCCCAGATGTGTATGACTTTCTTTCTTCTGCAGATCACAAACAAAGATTTTTAGAGGAATATCTCAGCTCTGTAGATCCATACAATACAAGTGAATGGTGACCAAAACTTTGAAGCTCCAAATGCACATAAAGGCAGCATAAGAGTAATCCTTAAAACTTCAGTGGTTTAATCCTTGTCTTCTGAAGCAATCCAATTGGTTTTGGTGAGAAAAGACAAAATGTAACTCCTTTTTCACTTTAAATCTTGACATCAGCAGTCTCCTTGGGGATCATGATTTCAAGCTCAATTACACTTCCTATCACCATCTAGCGCTCTGTGCAAATGTCAAGCACCAAGTAGTGTAATCAAATTTGAAATCACGATCATGCCTAGAGACGGTCATGGCAAGATGTGCAGTGAAAAAAAAAGAAACAAAAAAAGAGAGATCTTTTTTGGTCTGTTCTCATCCAAAACCGATTGGATCGCTTTAGAAAACAAGGATTAAAACACTGGATTACTTTTATGCTGCAATTAAGTGCTTTTTGGAGCTTCAAAATTTTGACCACCATTCACTTGCATTGTATGGAACTACAGAGCCGAGATATTCATCTAAAAATCTATCTAAGAAAGAAAGTCACATCTGGGATGGCATGAGGGTGAGTAAATTATAAGAGAATTTTCATTTGGATGTGATCTATTCAATTTAATAGGTTGATGGTGAACAATGTGTTCATATTCTTTAATCATTATCAGTAATTCAGGTTAAAATTTATACGAATGTACTGTATATAGAAAAGTCTATATACCTAAGGTCCTGTGGTTCACTGGTCACAATTTCTTCTCAGTTTTTCAAAAATTTTAACACCCTTTGCCCTCACTAGTAAATTTTAAATGGTCCTGCTGTGTGACAAATTAATTTAGAAAAACTTCTAACTTTCCATGCAGAGTCACTATTAATATAAGTTAAAAAATGCTGCATACAGAATAATTATAAAAGCAAAATGCTGTTTAAAGTAGTTTTAGATATCAAAGCATAGTAAAGCACTGTATAGCTTGTCACACTGCAGGACATGTAGACTTTTAACATGGCATTTTTAAACTTGATCAAATGGAGAAATAAAGGCAAATGGGAAAAGAAAAGCTAAAGTCACATGATAAAGAAAAGCTTTTGGCATATGAATTAAGATAAGCAATTGACAAATGTTTTTAAATGCAATTTAAAAGTTGCATTTAAAAATGATTAATATACTATTTTATTGGGGGTCTGGGAAGCTCAGCGAGTACTGACGCTGACTACCACCCCTGGAGTCCACTGGAGCGAATCCAGTGAATCCAGCCAGGTCTACAAAGCAACCAAATTGGCCTGGTTGCTATGGAGGGTAGAGTCACATGGGGTAACCTCCTCGTGGTCGTGATTAGGGGTTCTCAATGGGGCACCTGGCAAGTTGTGCATGGATCACGGAGAGTAGCATGAGCCTCTACATGAGTCTCCGCAGTGTCATGCACAGTGAGCCAAGTGATAAGATGCACGGATTGACTGTCTCAGAAGCAAAGGTAACTGGGACTTGTCCTCCGCCACCTGGATTGAGGTGAGTAACCAAGCAACCATGAGGACCTACTAAGTAGTGGGAATTGAGCATTCCAAATTGGGAAGAAAAAGTGATAAACGAAAACATGAAAAAACATATTGTAAACATTAATTAAATACATGATTTGTTAATACACAATTCTACTGTTAAATATAAGTATATAATTTACATGAATTAAATAAACAAATTTAAATCTGTCTATTTATTTATCCATTTATATATTGGTTTATTTATTCAAATTTTTATTTTTAAATGAATAAACTAATCATTTATTCCATCATTCATTTTTAATTGGCACCCCTTAACTTCCATAGTCAACTACGCAAAAACATATTACGACCATTACCCCAACACATTTTTACATTTATATAAATTATAAATTTTTTATTTATTATAGCGACTATATTATGATTGAAATATACAATAGATGGTGGACAACTGTCCCAGGGCAAGATCTTCAAGCTCTCACCATCAGTTTTGCTGCCGTCATCCATCAGCAGTTTGACGATGCCCAGAAAGCCTTTAGCAGCAGCCAGATGTAGTGGTCTATCCCCTACCTCTCCACTCACATTCACATCAGCCCCAAATTTCACCAGCAGCTTGCACACCTGTCCCGCAGGTAAATTATGAAAATGTTATGATCAATCTGTTAAGTACTTGTCAGACATTTATATGGTAGAAAACAAGCATCTCTGACCTGCTCATGGCCAAAGTATGCTGAAATATGAAGAGGGGTGAAGAACACTGCATCCTGGACATTGACATAGGCCCCATGTTGCAAGAGAATATCAACAGCCTTGGGAAAATGCAGGTAAAACACAAAGATTAGTAGCAAATGCTCCCAAATTTCAGTTCAGAAATGTCTTTCCTCTGTGAATCACAAAAGAAGATGTTAGGCAGAATGTTTCGTCTTATTTACCATTTACTTTCATTGCATTAAAAAAAGAGATGCAATTAGTGATCAAAGTATATATAAAAATGAAACAAAGTAAATTTTGACCGTTTTCATTTTTGGGTTAACTACCCCTTTAAGTTAAGTCAATTGTACTGTGTTAAAACAGACCCGGCAACTACCTCAAGATGGCCAGCCACAGTAGCTATATGCAGGGCAGTGAGGGCGCCATACCCCACCTGCTGTATGTCGGCTCCACCATGTAGCAGAGCAGTAACAAGTTCAGCCTTATCCTATGACAGATATATCAAAAGCACTCAGCATTCATCTGCTGGCATGCGGTCTGCAATGTAATACCATTTGCTTAGTACAATCAAAACACAATCCAAAAAAACCTGCTGGAATCTGCAACAGACTGTAATAGTCGTAAAGATCTTGGTATAAACCTCTGCAGCAGAAATGCCAGAATGTGTGGTGTGCTATACTGTCCAATATTAAAGGGACAGTTCACCCCAAAATAAAAGGTCTGTCATCAATCACTCTCTCTCTCATGTTATTCCAAACCCTTAACTTTCTTTCCATGGAACACAAAAGGGGATGTTAGGCAGAATGTTAATCTCAGTCACCATTCACTTTCATTGTTTTGAAAAAAGAAGCAACAAAAGTGAAAGGCTTAGATTCTGCCAATCGACATGACCAATAAGAAGCTGAGAAATGTATGACAGATTTTTTTTTATTTTTGAGTGAACTATCTTTTTTTCAGCACTTATAATGCAGTATGTCCTATTTAATCATCATGATGTTTTAGACAAACATTTTCAGTCTCTCTTCACAAATGCAGTATCAGGTAGTTTTTCCAACTGTTCAATTTAGATGAAACATCCATTTTCGTAGACATTGTCATTTGAGCACTTTGTAAGCATGCTTAATGTGACTAATTTCCAGTACACAGAATTTCAATTATTCATAAGATGGGAACACAGCATCCTGAATTAACCTTTGACTAACCTTGTATGCAGCCAAGTGCAGAGCAGTGAATCCATTCCGAGTGAGTCTGGATGGCCGCAGACCTTTCAACATGAGTGTCCTGATATGAGCTTTATTCCCTGGTACCAAATAGAGTTAGAGTAGTTATAAAAGTTAGAATAACATCCATTTTATGGAAGTCCTATGACAGTGAAATAAAATGATTAAGCATGCAGTTCAGTAGGGGACATTCACTCCTACAGAGTTAAAGTTACGGGTAATTTATGTTTTAAAAGTTAATAAACGACATACAGATAACTGTTGAGCATGTTTTGGCTCTACCTCCACATATACAGCAGAGATGCAGCAGGGACAGTCCACCCTCTGTGCGATAATTCAGGTTCACTTTATTGAAAGCCTCATCTGAGCTGTGTATAAATACACTGAGAAATCAGTAATTCACATTTACTCTCTCCTTATGCTAATGTAATTATAATGGATGTTGAGACCTTGTTTCTCATTTGCTGAAACAGTTTACACACTAATAATAGTAAAATACAAAGGAGCCTCACAAAGCTTGCAGTTTCAATCAATCTCACCTGAAAACTTGTTTGAGATCCTTAAACTCCTCCTCTTTAATTCTCAAGTCCTCCTCCACTCTTTCTATTATAACTGCATATGACTCACTCACTTTCTTCTTCCATTCATCTATGGCACAAAAACACTGAATCAAGACCACAACGCCATATGAACACAATATACACGCAATGTAATCTCAAATATGACATACACAACAACTTTTACTCGCTGTCAAAAATAGACTAAAAATATCATCATGGATTGAAAGAGGAATTTCATTACAATACTTAATCTGCAATTAATAGAACTAATCAAGCAGTTAATCATTTCATCAAAGCTTTAGTTTACCTGTACATGTCTGAGTGGGTCTTGATTTATAATTCCCCATTGCTCTGTCCGCTTTGAAGCTTTGTGTGTGTTGCAGGTTTGAGGGAAAGTGTCATACAGCGGTAACACTACTCTCCTTCACAATAGGGAAGAGTCTAATAAGGGATCACGGTACCCTGCTAAAAATACATCTGCCTCAGTGTGGAATGCAACAACAATGAAAACTGACCTATCTGAGGAGCTGTAACTACTACAGAGTGTAGCCACATTCAATTTCTCTCTTCAGAGGACAGATACATCAAGAGTCACTGACTTGGAACTGACAAAAACAGATGTGTTCAGATGTGTTATGTGTTCAGTGCAGAAATTCAATTCCAAATGCAAAATATAGCTTAATGCACATGTTTAAAATGGACAACTTTCATTCAGGTCATATCGGTGAATACTGTCATGCAGAATTGTTGTGTCTTATGTAGTGCTCTTGTTAGATTAAACCTAGACATTAAAGATTGGTTATTCATTTTGCTCAACAGAATGCTGTCAGGGTCTTACCAAACTTCAACCAAACAACGGCACAGCCTAAGACAGGCATCAAAGAAGTTTCCTTTCATGGTAAAAGTGTTTTATTTGTTATCAATATCTTTTTTAGAACCTAAAAAGTGCAAGAAGTGTAATGTTAGTCCTTCATCAGTGTCGACAAAGATAAAGGGATGAGCTGAAAACGTTTGGCCCACTTTTTGCAGTATATGCACATTTTTAGCCTTTAAATAAAAATTGTGTAGAATTTTCCTCTATATATTGTCAAGCTCTTTGTCCTTTTTTTGCTTTTGAGTTTAGGCACCTGATAAACACTCACCGAGCACTTTAGGAACACTATGGTCCAAATAAAGTGCCCAACGTGGTCTTTTACTGCTGTAGCCCATTAACCTAAAGGTTCAATGTGTTGTGCATTCTAAGATGTTATTCTGCTTACTAGAATTGTACAGAGTGGTTATCTGAGTTACAGTCAGGCCATTCTCTATTGATCTCTCTTATCAACCAGGCATTTCTGTCCGCAGAACTGCCTTTCACTGGATGTTTTTTTTTTTTTTTTACCATTCTGATGGTTGATGTGAATATTTACTGAAGCTCCTGACCCTTATCTGAATGATTTTATGCATTGAACTGCTGCCACATGATAGGCTGATTAGATAACCACATGGATATGTACTGTAGCTGTACAGGTGTTCCTAATAAAGTGCTTGGTGAGTGTAATTTGGACGTTACAACACCTTGATAGGTGTTTGGGAAAGATGCTCCATGTTATAGGCCTATGTTATTACAAATATTAAAAATGTACAGCATATTTTTAGGGCTGTTAGTTAAAGTTTTTAGTGCAATAGGTCTCCCTTCTAGTTCAAACAATGCGTTACAGACATGACCGTTATACAGTAGATGCTTCATATCAAATCGTAACCATCGGCGCTCCTTCTTTAACTATGATTAATCTGATAGATGACTGACTATTGCTTTGGTCTCTGGCTTGTTTCATGAGAAGGGACCATTTTGACACTTTGTGATTTGATCTGTAATCTATGACAATAATTGCTGCGCTACTCTTCGTGTTCCGCTTTTACTCCCGCCAGGCCACAACGTCATAATACAATAATTAATATTCATTAGCCACGCCCCTAAACATTCGCGCATGACCCAGAGAGCCGCCAAACTACCAACATACAGTATTTGATCACAGAAGACTCGCAAATGACACATATTTCGAAGCTTGTCCAATAAAGGACAAATAGTAAATACATCAGCCCTTGAATGGCCGTTAGTATGAATGTAATACAGACATAAATAATTTTGTTTAGAATACATACAAAAATAGCCCACGCCAGTGAGGATAGATTTACCATGCAATCATGCCAAAACTACTAAAAGAGTCAAGCAGAGATCTACATCAAATTAAATTACACTCACCACTATCATCAAACGGCTTAAAGTGCCATCTTCGTGTTCTTCTTGAAAGCAAGCCCTCAAATAAATCTTTGGGATTGTGTTCTGTTTACATTGTCATCGTACAGTTCAGTCTGTAATAATTCACTGACGTCCTCGGATGATTTTGATGGCTAATCTCCGAAAACAAACTCTCTCCGGTTTAAGGGTGAATTCAGTTATAAGCAGTAAGTGTATTGAGCCAGTTCAGACCTGTGATGCAGTTACATACATATTTTTATAATGTGACCCAACATCCTCGTGTGATTTATTTCCCCCCGATGTTAAAACAACGTCTCTTATTGCAGAGACAATTATAGCATACAGTAAGCCATTTGTAGGCTGATTTCCACTGGCTCAAAACTTTGCTCCCTTAGTTTGAGTGTTCATAGGCCTATAGATCACTGGTGACATGTCAATTTCTGGCTCAATCAATTCCGTGCCTTTGGGGCGGGCGTAGGCCTAATACTCTGTTTAGCTGTGAATGTATTCGTTTTTGCAAACAATAGCAGAGTAAGAGTGGCAACTAGTGTTCCGAAAAAACTATTTAGAAACTATATATATATATATATATATATATATATATATATATATATATATATATATATATATATATATATATATATATATATATATATATATATATATATTTTTATTTTTTTTTACATTGTTTGGTGGCGCCGGTGGTGCTAAAAATTAGTTTTTGATTTCGTGTAACCCCATTTATGTGTGAGGGACTTGCTCATCATGGAAATTATGCTAAATGAAGTTCATGAATGCTCGTTTCTCAAAAGCTCGACCAGTGAATTTAAAATCAGCATACATAGCCTTCACATTTGTCCTATAATAACAGGCACACACAACTTCCGCGTATAGGCCTACGACCAGTAGGTAAAGGCCATCCATATTCTCACTCTCACAAAAACATGGATGTCGCAATGATCTGAGCTTGAAATTAGTAGGCTACTCTTCGCCGCCATGTAAATACTTATTGTTTTATTATAAGTATTAAGTGTAATAATGTCTTCCAATTTATTTGTTATTATTATTTGTATTATTCTGATTATTATTCATAATTTGTTATTTACTGTTATAGCTGTAATAATTCACTGGCATGAATGCTTATCTATCTTGGAAGTCTGTATACTCCCTGAACCGCATCTTGCGTTGTTCATTGCACTGCAATATGTAAAAATGATTTCAGTACTCTTTGATGATTTCTCATTTAAAAAACGCACAAATTCTGATGTGAATTTAAAACACCTATCCAAAGCAATCACACAATAGCGACCTTAGACTAAGGAAAAGGTGTCCTGACTGATGCGGTATATGACGTGTAAAATCGGGACTGTCCCCGGTCCTAACTGCGAATGCCATACCCAACTGCAGCCGATTCTCCAGTGCAGTGTGGCCCACCAGTGCCCAAATGATCAGCTGCACTGCATGGTACCACTTATACATTAATAAAACATGTTGCTTGGCACGAAGAAGGATAACTGTGAGAAGACATTTGGCATAGAGAGCGGTATTAATCTTCATAAACATCTTAATAATGAGAGTGTGTGTGTCGATCTTATCAATTGCGTCACATAGCAAAGAGTGTCCTAATGCTGCAATCAGGAAGACAAAACCCTGTCGTCTGCATTCACATTTGTTGTGTGAAGGCAGGGGCGTAGCTATTTTAAAAGTGTGTGTGGGGTGGGGGGCCGCAGCTGTCAGTAGGTGGCTGGCACAGACTCAATACATACAGTGCAGTATTAATATATCACGGTATATATTAATAAGTCACACACCGTTGTATGTAGGCACTGTGTCTGACTATTTGATGAGATAGCTCAGCTGCAATAAATGTGGCAAGTTTTGGAGAATAATTGGTAAAGAATTTAATATTACCTGAGACGAATTCAGTTGAACAATTACACAGCAGAGAACTTTTATTCTGTCCCACTGTATTGAGGAAGACGACAGTGCAGGTTGACCAATCAGAAGAAAGGGGCGTTTCAGGTCCACCTATACGTGCGAATCAACTATTCAAGCCCTATATTAGTGAAATCAATTAATAGAAAGGCAGTGTCACATGGCTTTTCTTCCAATGTCCTATTTTTAACTTAAGTCATTATTTGTTTTTTAATATTGGTTTCGTAAACAAATAATGAAATAAGTCAATTTTTGTTTTTCTGATTTTGAATTCCTAATTGAATATGAAATGAACAAATGATACACAGATTCTTGTCATGGATACTTGATATGTTCAATTTTAGATTTTCACTGCAAATGCTGGAATTGCCATTGTAGTTCTGTGATTGGCCAGAATGCTCCATTCCACTTCTCTGAAACCCTCAACTTTTCCCTGTGGAACCCGGATGCTTGACCTCTGGCCTTCTTTATGTAAGATCTGAATTTCTGCATTTTGAATTTTAGAACATTGAATATAAATAGAATTTTTGAATATTGAATTTTAAAATACTGAATTTCTTCTTCAGCTGTAATTTTATATTCTGAATATTTACAGCTAATTTCATTTTGTTAAATGCCACATGTCTGCAATTCAAATGTATGAAATTCAAATTGAAAACTATAAAATATGCAATGGAAAATTCTATTTAGTTAAATGCCACATGTTTAAAATTCTAATTTACAAAATTCTAATTCAAATCTTTTCGTCATTTATCTAGCTCTATACAAAACCGAAACTAAAATAATCCAACACAACTTTAATGCATGAATATTTAATTACTTTGAATACAAGTACATTTATTCTGAAGAAAACAGTGAATTGACTTATTATTTCAGAATACCATTGGTCGACAATTAAAACAGGTTCCACATAAAATCCAAAGAGCACTCTAAATCCATTGGCTGTAGCTATAAAATAAAATCTATAAGCATTTAAAATATGTTATCGGAAATGGAGGGTTTTCATAGCTAAAGGGAATGGCATTACTGGTACTTTACACAAATTCAGACATAATTACTTCCTTTCTCCATAAAAATGTCTTCATAAAGGTCTTTCCTAAACCTCAGCATTTCCTCCAGGTTCTTATTTTGCAGAGTTTCCTGGAGAGAGGTAAGTCTGATAGTTTTGGGTAGAGAGAATTTGGTTTCACCATCCAACGCCTTCAGCATTTCCAGTGACATCATGAATGAGCCCTTTAGATCTGAACACACCGGGAAAATGCAGGCATTCCACAAAGTACACATGGATCTGTCTCCAGAGAACCTGATCTTCTCTGGACATAAGCCCCAGAGTCCAACACAGTCCTCCAGACTTACTTTAAACAAGCTAAGTGCACTAAAATCAGCAGGGTCATCCACTTTTTTCTTTAGATCATCTTTAATACCAAAAAACACAGTGACAAAACTGATTTTCTCATCCAGGTTTACACAGAGAGAGTGCATGAAAGTGTCACTCGGCACTGAGAGGTCTGTGCCAATCCAGCAGCCACTGATAATAGATCTAGCACCAACTTTAACCTTGGCATCCAGTCTGGAGTATTCCACAACACTTCCCTGGGATACAGTCACACTGGGATGCAGGGTACTGTGCATTACGCAAGTTCTAGCATTCTCAGATGGATCCATATGAGAAATACTGAAGGCAGCAGTGAGCAGGCCGAGTTCCGCTTTGAGACAGGGGTCAGCAGTGAAGTGGAACAAGTATTCCTCTGTGGTGCCGACATGATAAAACTTGGAGTTGTTTAGAAGGATTACGTTAAGATCTGTGCCCTTGAGACGATGGAAAATCTTTCTGCGGATCTCAACGAGGCTGCTGTCCTTCTTTGTGACGTTGGATGTGTTTTCTGTGTAATCCACAGTAGCTCCTCGCCCCAAGGCTTGAAGGAAGTCCCCATAAGCATCAATTTCACATGTTAGAGGGCTGATTTCGCTTAACAAGGTCAGCAGTGTCTGAGCAGTTCCATAATCAACATAGTAAGTGCTGTCTGTGTAAACAAACTCCTCTCCTTCCTTTTTGCATACTGCATTGCATTTGTGCATCTTCTCAATGCTTGGTTTGTGCAGAAATTGAGAGCAACTTCTATATTCCATGTCACTGATTCTAGGCTTCTCTGCTGGTTCTAGAACAAAAACTCCATGTGTGGTCCCGATGGAGAGAGTGGAGGGGTGGGCCAAGGCAGTAAAACCTGTCTTATCGAATGTGACATTCTCTTGATCAGGAACGCTGTAGAGTTCAATGTCATCAGCACAGGTAACCAGCATACCTGGCTTCATGTGTGCTGGGAAATCCACATATATTGCAAGTTTGAGCTCAAGCATTTGATATAAAGGGTTTCCCAGGGGCAAAGCTGTGAATATTTTACCCAGGGCGCTGGCATTGGGCAAACGCTGACTGAATCCTCCTGCATTTATGATAAATTGTATAGACAGATTGAAAAATATGAAACAACTGAAACATCCTACACTTATCTAGTCTTGCCTTGCATACAACTATTATGAATTTTAATTTTATTAATAAACATCTCCATGGAATACTTCATTTTGATTGGTCAATCACAGCATTTTGCAGTTAAATAATAAACAATTGTCCCAGGCAACCAATTTCCTCCTACCTACCTGTACAAGGTTCATGTTTCTCATATCACTCTGTTGTCTCATTCTTCTCACATAATAAAATAACAAACTCAAATCAATATTTTATATCCATTTATTTATTTGGGAAGCAGCCGTGTAATAAGTGAGCTAGTGGACAGTCAGCCAGTCACAATCCCAAAATAAACACTTTTCAGGTGCTACAAGGCTACTCTGCTACAATTGGGGTTCTGATCACCCTATTGAGGTTTACATTGATATAATAACCAGCTGACTGAACATTATTCCTTACATATTTTGACTCATTTGGAATAAAATGAGAAATTCTTAAATTTAAAATATTTATTACCTGCATGTATGAGGATGATTTTAAATCCTGATAGTGACTTGCCATATTTATCATTAAGGCGCTGCAGTGAATGTAAGGTGGATCCCCCGTTACCTGTGTGAACAGATGTATAAACAATTATAAAATTGCCTTTAAATCAATAAATTCATTAAAAACCAGGATTTGTATATCTTGCCTATCTTGCATTCTGGCGGATCTGCAAACACATGATAATTGATGCCAAGAGGCAGTTCTTTCCTCTCCAGTTTCTCTGTGATCTGAATTTCATATGCAGACATCTGGTCCTCATCAACTGCAGTAATGACCACAAGATCCCAGAATTCATCGGACTGCACTTCTTTACCTGTGCAGGGGATATGGACAACTTGTTCTCCACAAACATGTTATGCACTTATATTATACAGTTGTCACTAACAATACAAGTTCAAATTCAAGGCAACACCAAGTAAAAGGTAACATAGTATTCCTATGTTTGTATGTACCAAAATAATGCTATGGTATTTGGACATGGTAATACTGCCATGTTGTTATTGTTGTTTTATGTGCTATAATAATGTTATTTATCTCGTTTAGTCACGTGCTTTTGGACAAGTAATATGGTACTACCATGGTGTTATTTTAAGTACTTTGGAGAACCATGTAATGAAAATTCTGTATTACATGAATATGTTATGTTACAGCACTCGTTCAGCATCCTGGTTTTACCATCTGATACCATCATTGTATCATGGTACAACACAGTAAGGTCATACAATGCACACAGATGAAAATACAACAGAGAAATCTGCACGAAGACAGTAGAAAACTTTACCCCTCAAATTGTTGAATTTTTCAAGTTTTTCCTTAGTGGATTTCTGCAGGTGGAGATTTCCGTGCTCTGCCATTATAAGAATCAGCAAGTTCAACCAGTCTAACTAGTTACAAGCAAGAAATAACTCTTATACTTTTAACTTATTCATTCTTCATTCAACGACAATGATGAATCTACAAAAGGACATCGATAATGTCACGGTTGTACGGAAACATCTGCGACAGTGTTTAGTAATAAAAAAATATATTTAAAAAAGCATTCAAACTGTAAGAGAACGTTTTCCTTCGTTTGTTTACGTGTACTTCCGGGTTCCAGTCATGTGACAAATTCAGTCTGCCGTCATTACGTCTTTTTTATTTCTCGCAAAATAAATGTTAAGTTTTGCTGTCGAAATATTCAACCTGCTGGCTTGAAGTGAATAGTCATGTTAGTCATTTCATTATAATTATGTGATGTGTGTAATGTCTGAGAAAATGTTAGAAGCTAGTTTTTCCAACAAGTGCTGTCATCGCAATTTTTATCTTGAAGTCTTTGAGCCAACAAAAAATTACAACTGTTACCCAAACACACCATCGTGGTAAGAACAAATTTAGCAATAGTTTAAGATGTTGGACAGTTTAAATGTTGGCAAATGATTCATTAATGTGATATGCAAATTCCCGCAGGGCTCTCAAGCGTCACGCATTGAGCGTGACAGTCACTCATTTCGGTCTTTTGTCACGCACTCCCGCCACACATTGTATTTCTCACGCAGAAAAACTATTTATAATATATTTAATATGCCGCAGCGCCCAAATTGTCTCTGGCCGCGCCGCTCTCACTGTGGAACTGGCAGGATTCAGGAATCAAGCGCGCGCTTCTCCCCTGCTCTTAATCGAGCCTTTCACTTATCAGCCAATAAAAAAAGGAAAGGCTACACAATTAGCCAATCGGAAAATAGCACTATTGTATCTGGGTAAGATTTAACGCAACAACCAATAAAAAAAAAAGCATTTCCTGGAATTGTTCACGTGATTCTGCAATAACGTCTCTTCCAAAAGTTTCGTTCACCCGCAAAGGAAACGACTGGAGCTCCGAGTATCACTTTGAGCAGAGTAAGTCATGATCTCCTAATTTAATGTTACAACAAATTTACAAATTGTTTGACACAAAGAATGACAACTTGACTGCTGTTAGAGAATCATATTTTATAATTATCCTGGCCATGGATGCATTAATCATTGCATCTGTCTTTCAAAGATGTCGGGTAAAAAGCAAACAAGCATTCTCTCATTCGCCCTGAGAGGAAAGCCCCCTAAAAAGGCCAGGTTAGAGGATGCCGGCCCAGAGAAGGTGGCGAAAAGGGTAGGCCCATTAGAGGAGGAGATGGTGCAGGTGGAAGAGGAAGAGACAGTGCAGGTGGATGAGGAAGAGGCAGTGCAGGTGGAAGAGGAAGAGGCAGTGCAGGTGGAAGAGGAAGAGACAGTGCAGGTGGATGAGGAAGAGGCAGTGCAGGTGGAAGAGGAAGAGGCAGTGCAGGTGGAAGAGGAAGAGACAGTGCAGGTGGAAGAGGAAGAGACAGTGCAGGTGGATGAGGAAGAGACAGTGCAGGTGGATGAGGAAGAGGCAGTGCAGGTGGAAGAGGAAGAGGCAGTGCAGGTGGAAGAGGAAGAGGCAGTGCAGGTGGAAGAGGAAGAGACAGTGCAGGTGGATGAGGAAGAGACAGTGCAGGTGGAAGAGGAAGAGACAGTGCAGGTGGAAGAGGAAGAGGCAGTGCAGGTGGAAGAGGAAGAGACAGTGCAGGTGGAAGAGGAAGAGACAGTGCAGGTGGATGAGGAAGAGGCAGTGCAGGTGGAAGAGGAAGAGACAGTGCAGGTGGAAGAGGAAGAGGCAGTGCAGGTGGAAGAGGAAGAGACAGTGCAGGTGGAAGAGGAAGAGACAGTGCAGGTGGATGAGGAAGAGACAGTGCAGGTGGATGAGGAAGAGGCAGTGCAGGTGGAAGAGGAAGAGGCAGTGCAGGTGGAAGAGGAAGAGACAGTGCAGGTGGATGAGGAAGAGACAGTGCAGGTGGAAGAGGAAGAGACAGTGCAGGTGGATGAGGAAGAGGCAGTGCAGGTGGAAGAGGAAGAGGCAGTGCAGGTGGAAGAGGAAGAGACAGTGCAGGTGGAAGAGGAAGAGACAGTGCAGGTGGATGAGGAAGAGACAGTGCAGGTGGAAGAGGAAGAGGCAGTGCAGGTGGAAGAGGAAGAGACAGTGCAGGTGGATGAGGAAGAGACAGTGCAGGTGGAAGAGGAAGAGGCAGTGCAGGTGGAAGAGGAAGAAGAGGAAGAGACAGTGCAGGTGGATGAGGAAGAGACAGTGCAGGTGGAAGAGGAAGAGACTGTGGAGGTGGAAGAGGAAGAGACAGTGCAGGTGGAAGAGGAAGAGACTGTGGAGGTGGAAGAGGAAGAGACTGTGGAGGTGGAAGAGGAAGAGACTGTGGAGGAGATGGCTAGGGTGTCAGAAGAGACCATCAAAACCAAAGGGAGAAAAGTACCAGGAGCAGCCACCTACAAGAGCTCTTTTAATAATGAATGGACCTCTAAATGGCCATTTATTACTGCAGGAAGCAGCAGCTCCTATTACTGGTGCTCTATCTGCCGCCAAGAGAACTCCTGTGCCCATCAAGGTGTTCGGGATGTGACAAGGCACATAGAAAGTAAGGGGCATCAGGCCAAACAGCAGGCACTGAAATCAACCAGCACAGTCAAAAACTTTTACTTGCCAGTGACTGCAGAAATGAGTGTGCAAGAGGTCAAGGTACATAGCACATTACAATGTTGATGTTGATTTTGATGTTGATTAAAATGTTCATTAATACGATTTTTCCTAAATAATACAACCAATTCTGTTTATGGCATACAGGTGAAACTCGAAAAATTAGAATATCGTGCAAAAGTTCATGTATTTCAGTAATTCAAATTAAAAGGTGAAACTAATATATTTAGTATATATAACTATATATTTAAATATGCATGATTATACTTTTCAGAGGGCTGACATTTCTGTATTTAAAATCCTTTTTTTTAATTGATTTTATGTAATATTCAAATTGTCTGAGATTTTGAATTTGTATAGTTTTCATAAACTAAGCCATAATCATCAAAATTATAACTTTTGCACGATATTCAAATTGTTCAAGTTTCACCTGTATATGAGACAATCATCCATGACATGGACAGAATACTGCTCTGTAATGTATTTTTATTGTTACTGAAATTCATAGATTTTAATGGACATGCAGACATGGGTTAAATCAGTGTTAACATTCAAATTTCTATTCAGCATAGCTATATGCATATATATATATATATATTATTAATAACAACAACAAAAACACTAATAATAAAATTATTAATGAAACACCCCCATTCCAACACCCACCCCAACCCGCCGCCGCCGCCGCCACCACCCCCCCATCCCCCCATCCCATTGGGGCGGGGAATGTCACTCTTGCCTGTCTTCAAAACTTGAGAGCCCTACAGAATATGGGTCCGTGACACAGACTCCGTGTGCCTTGGATATTTTTTATTTATTTTTTATTTTATTTATTGTCTTCAAAATGGAATAATCAATAAACAAACCGTTTAACTATTTTTTCACATTGAAAGAAACACTTTATTTTTCTCTTTTTCTTCATTTCATATTAGAAATAGAAAAACAATTCTTCTTTTTTTCATTCAAGCTTAAAATAAATGTACAATCTTATATGATTTGCACAAGTGGATGACCTGACACGCCCATTTCTACTGACTGGTTAAACCGGCCATGTCATCTGCTCTTCCTCATTTCTTTACTTCAGAATAAAAGCCTCTTCACACGTGACATGCGAGCGCTAAATAACCGTACATTTATCGCATAGTCCTACAGCACAATGCATGAACCTTACATTTTGAATGGCTACAAATAGTTTTCATTTTATTTTTATAATAACTAACCATGAACTTATCCTGTACTCCATGTGAGTGCTTTGGATTTTGTGCTTGATGTACCAGCAACGTGATTCTCTAAAACACATTTAAAACATTTTTGGTGTAGTCTTATTACATTTACCTTTTTGATACAAAAAAGTATAATAACACAGATGATCAATTACTCAGATGATCAATAAATTAATTACACTAGGGATTTATGCTTTGAGTGTGAGGGCGCCGTTTTCAGGTTCATATAGGTAGGTCTAAACATTTTTATTTTTTAATAAACCAATCAAAATGCAGCTGCATGTCATCGAAAGTATACCAGGCACGTTTGGTTGCATTTTATTGAATCAATTCAATGGAATAGTGAGCAGGTCTTGGATAGGCGGAAAGTAAAGAACTGCGCTCGAGTTTGACACTTGCCGAATAGAGACTGGAAAGCAAAAGGTGTAACTACTAATAAAAAATATAGAAATATAGAATTAAATAAATAATAATACAATTCATGAACAATGAGGGCTGAGCCCATACCCTCAAAAAATCACATGGTCCTTTTGTGCCCTTTATACTCCTCAAAACCATGACGATGTCCTGCCAGTCTTATTCACATCCAATGAACATTTATATTTCCTCTGCAGTTATTGTCTTGTGCTAATTATCATTAATGATAACAACAACAACAACAACAATAATGTCCAGATAACAAAGTGTATTTAGTTACAGTTAGTCACAGCATCCCAATTTTCCTTTTAAAAATAAAAAGCACTACCCCATCACATGGTGACAAAAGCAAGTTGGTGAGTTCAATGGTTGTTGTATCCTGGTGTCCATTGCTTGATGAGATTGCAATAAACATGCAGAAGTCAGAAGTTTTTGTAAGAAATATGAATGTTCTTCAGAATCTATCTGCAAATGCATTCTGCAAACTTGAACTTGGTGAACGATTATTTTGTATGAAGGGAGTTGAGGAAGAACAGAGGATGGTGCAATCTAATCAAGCAATGGAAACCTGGATACAACAACCATTGAATGAACTCACTTTTGTCATGAGGCATGAACTGGCAGTTTTCAAAAAACTAAAAATTCAAATGGAGCATTAGCATGATTATGAATTGGGATGTGCTGTGCACAGACCTAACTAAATAGACTTTGTTGTCTGGTCATTATTGTTGTTGTTATTATTATGAATGTTAATTAAATCAAGCCAATAATTGCAGGGGAAAAATAAGGGAAAACATATATTTTTACTGTATGTGAAAAAGCTAGGACATCGTCATGGTTTTGAGGTGTGAGGATACAAAATCTCAGGACCTATAGGATTTTTTGAGGGTAGGGGCTCAGCATTCAATGTTTGTATATTATGATTTATTTAATTCTCTTTCAGATTTTATTTTTTCATTCATTTATAGTTATACCTTTTTCTTTCTAGTCTCTATTTGGCAAATGTCAAGTTCACTGTCGGTTCTTCACGCTTGCCATTCCAATGAAGTCATTAAATAAAATGCCACCAAACACGTCTGTACCTGATATAATTTGGCTGACATGCAGTTGCATTTTGGTTGGTTTATTCGAAAATAAATACATAAATAATATTTGAACATTAAAATGTCCCTTTGCACTCAAAGCATGAATCCCTAACCTAATATATTGATCATATGAGTAATTGTTCATCTGTTTTAAAAAGCGATTTGTATCAAAAATGTCAATGGTATACACCAAAAGTGTATTAAAATTGTTGCCTAGTTCATCCAAACTGAATCAAATTGCTGGTAGCCAACATGAAGTAAAAAAAAACAAAACAATGCACTCACATGGGGTAGCTTTAATAAGGCTGCCTATTATAATGGGGTAATAATATTAAAACCCATAATCAAATTGTAGCTAGAAGAGCCTTAGTTATGTACAACAATTATTTTACTTAATTCCATTGTTTTCAACACATTTGCGGTTCATATATCTAATATTTTATTGTGTACTGGTTGAATGCATATAGTGAAGGTAACATTTTGTCTGTTTGCAGATCAGTCCAGATGTTAAAGAGATACATCTTACAAAAATACAAAGGGATACGGGTGTAATTTTATTCATTCAGTTCGTGGTTAGTTGCTGGATCCTTGTAGATTTGCCTATTGGCTGTCAAATTTCCAGAAATGAAGCTCTGATGGAACGCCAAAGTTTGGTGATGTTAGATCTGAAACGAAATCAGGTATTTTCTTATGTTATTTAATCATTCATTTAATTAATTTATGGGCCCTGAATATATTGATCACTTTTATATAAAAATAAATATCTAATAATGAACCTTCTACTCTGGATACTCTTAAGATTTTTTATATCCCTGATGCTTTGTGTTGGAGGAGCCATCTGAAAGAATTGCAACTGCTATATCTACAAGACGTAAACATGGCAACCTGCAGCCATATCAGGGGCTTATCTGACTGTTTAAACTTGACTGCATTAACTCTCTACAACACTCCAATGTGTTTATAGAAGAACTACAGGCACTGTGTGGTCAACAACATATGGTCACTGAAGGCCTTGGACAACTATGTCATCTCTGATGAGGCAATAATCCAGAACTGGTTCCTTTCCTTCCAGTTCAAAGCACTGACACAGTGCTTTCGTGTCAATTTGTATACATCTTCAAAGTTGGATAGTGCTCATTATGTTTTCTTTCTTTGTCGTCTGTATTTGCTGTTGTGTCCAACAGCAAATAAGTATTCATTTTGAGAAAGTGGTGTATAAAATAATCGCTGAGATAAACAGGATTCATGCAATTTATTCTCCTACACTTATTATACAGCATTGGATTCGAGGACATTTAATTAGAAAAAGTCTTGGGTAAAATATGCTTTGTTGCAGTGTTTGCAAAGCATAAAATATGCTTTGTTGCTATGCACCATTTTATACTTATTTGTTTCATTATAGAAAAACATAGCAGTTTCTTAAAGGTCAAATTAATAGTAGGGATTAAATGTATTTGTTAAATGTGTCTAAAAGTTGGATTTAAGAGGAATTCTGCATTGTCAGTCTTGTGGTGCAAAGAAGCAGACAGGGCCTGAGAAACCGTCCTGCCTGTGAGGGCAGGAAATGAGCAGGTATCATCTCAATCACAAGAACAGGACTGTGGAACAGGACATAGACAAGCACCATGTGCTGGTATGTATCTGAAAGCTAGCTAAAAGGGGTGGAGATTTAGGTCAACTGGGCCACTTTGGCCATGTACACACTGCAGATACAGTAAATACAGTATAATTCCCTGTTGTCTAGTAGTAACCCCTACACTATGGTCAAGAGACTGCACATTGTTTAAAAGGACTCACTTACATGCATAAACAAAACATGGCGCCTCTGTCGATGGTTTATTAAAAATTGCTTCTGAAAATTTTAATAGCAACTAAAAATACAAAAACTTAAAATAATCTTTTATTATAAAAAAATGCAATGTACATGGCCTTTTTGATATTGAAATGTCTGTCAAATAGTGGATCAGTTGTTTACCTGAATTTACCATATATATTGAAGAGATCAATTCAGTTAAGCTTCAGCACATGACAGCTTTGCCCTGAATAGAATTGTAGTCTAACTGAGCTATCTGAAGTTTTAATTTAGGGACAATGTTTTTAGACCCATTTTTATGATGCATTTGTAATGAATATTAATATGAACACAAGCGGACCTCCGTACGAGCACATGTTAGTATTTTAAAAACACATTATGTACTATTGTGTTTAGAGGGTTCTAATTTGCCAATGTTTTTCTTTCTTATGCATTTTTGCATTAGTTTTTGATATTATGTGTTTCTCAGATTCTGGCGTGGCTGCAAAGACATGGGGTAAACTTCTGGAAGGCAGAGCCGTGGGAGGCTCAAAACTAGGAGTCCTGGAAGACTGGGAGAAGACCCCACTGGTCTTGAACATAAGCAGAATCTCGGGAGCGACCTCAGTGGTCGTGAACATGAGCAGAGTCTCATGAGCGACCTCTGCAGTCGTGAACATGAGCAGAGTCTCAGGAGCGACATCTGTGGTTGTGTGCATGGACTGAGACTCGGGAATGACAACTGTTGTCGTGGGCATGGACAGAACCTCTGTGGTCGTGAACATATGCTGAGACTTGGAAACAACCTCCGTGGTTGTGAACATGGGCAGAGACTTGGAAACAACCTCCATGGTCGTGAACATGGGCAGAGACTTGGAAACGACGTCTGTGATCATGTACATGGGCAGAGACTTGGAAACGACCTCCATGGTTGTGTACATGGGCAGAGACTTGGAAACGAAAGTCTTTCTCCTCATCCTCCGGGAGGCCGAAGTTGGCAGCGCAGGCTCTGGGACAGATGAGGCTGGCAACGCTGGCTCTAGGATGGATGAGGCTGGCAACGCTGCTGCTGGGCCTGATGAGGCTGGCAACGCTGGCTCTGGGCCGGATGAGGCTGGCAACGCTGGCTCTGGGCCGGATGAGGCTGGCAATGCAGGCACTGGGTTGGATGAAGCTTTCAGCTCGTTGGCCGTGGCAGGCATGGGCGTTGACTCGTCAGCCGTGGCAGGTGTGGGATACTGGCTCGGTGGCCATGGTGTAGGATGCTGGCTCGGCGGCGGCCATGACGTGAAACTTTGGCTCAGCGGAGGTCATCGCGAGGAACTGCCTCCTGTATCTGCCTCCCCCACAGTGAACGTGGAACCAATGATCTGCAGGGCAAGGTCGATATATTGCGTCAGATTCAGGGGACTGCGACCGCCAGCCATCAAGGAGGTGATGGGCTCATTAAGTCCGACCCGAAAAATTTCCTTGAGGGCAAGTTCATTAAAAGCCACCTGACAGGCTAGGGCACAAAAGTTCTCAACGTAATCCTCCAGGGGACGACTCCCCTGACAGAGGCTCAGGAGCCGAACTGCTGGGTCCATTGTGTGGTGGAGTATTCTGTAATGTTGCTGGCAAGGACAATGATGAAGACGATGACGAAGAGGTGAAGATGAACCCAAGAGCAGTTTTATTATAAAACTTGATATCCAAAACCCTGACTACAAACGTGAATCAAAATAAAACCATAAATGACTAGACTAGACATAAACAAAACATGACTATGACCTGAACAAAACAACAGTTTTACATATTACATTAACAATACTCCACAATGGACAATGGTAGCATGAGGGCTTAAATACTTGACATGGGGGAGCATGAACCAATGAAAAAAAGACACATGAACATGGAGGGAAAACAGGACATCACATGACTAGGGAAACCCATGACATGAACAGGAATTAACTTTTCAAAATAAAAGACTTGAAAACAAAACATAAACAAAAACATATCTAGACTTGACAGTACATCAAGTAGTATTGTCATGATGCCAAAATGTCAGTAATCTGTACCAACACCAGTGGAACTTGATACCAATTTCGATACCACAAGAAAATTCTTATCCATTCTAATTGTTGATTTAGATTCAAGTTACTTTGACTTGTGCATGATGGAGGGGGAGGGTTGAGTTTGAGGGGAGTATTTTATATATATATATATATATATATATATATATATATATATCATGCACAAGTCAAAGTAACTATAATTTAAATCAACAGTTAGATAAGATTGGATAAGATTCTGTATTAACTGAATCACTACATTCCTTAAGTAAGCACTGAAGAAAGATTAACTGAATGACAGCTATTTAACAGGACAATAGATGGCATAGATATGTTTCAGATTAATGCAAACCAACGACCTTACATTTTTACTTGTTGTTTATTGTCAATAAAATTTCAGCAGACAATTGTTTTTGAGAATAAATATAGATATGCTGCAGAAAAAAATAAAAATTGTTACGTTATAGGATATATAAAAAACATTTGTGCCATGTCTTCATTCAGATTTTAAGAATGAAGGCAAAATCCTGGTCAACAGTTCTATGAAAGCAATGTGAAATATCATTGTTCTGACCTGATATAAAGTTATATCAGTATAAGTTATAACTTATATAAGTTTATTACTTGAAAGATTGAAAATCTATGCTTGTTTGTGCATGTCACAGGAAGTACCACATACTGACATTTAGTTTAGTTTAATTGTGAGAACTAAAGTAATTGAGTAATTTACTGGCTTAGACTTCTGGCACTGAGATCTATGGACGGTTTTGCATTATTGCACATTACCCTGAGTTCTAGCTCCTACTCAAGAAGTTGAAATTCCTAATAAAAAATTGAATTATTATCTCCTTTTTGTTAACAATAATAATACTCCTCATTGATACATTTAAAAATAATTTTCAATATATTTATGATATTGGTAAATATCTGATATTGTAACATAAAAACTCATGAAAACAGACAATGCCTTTTTTAATTCATACCATCACAAAGTTTCTTGTACCTACAGTTCATGAACAACTTTTATACTTAAATCAAACAGGACAGTCTACATCATCCCGTTTCTACTAGGGTTTCTCATTGATGTTGAGATTCTCTTAGCAAAGTCTTGATCCTAACATTCTTAAAGAAACCGATTCCATTTCAAATGAGCAGAGAATGTCAACTTCAGCAAACACACCATTCACCTGGAGTTCTCTTCAAGAAGGCAGAGGTGGACAGGGAAGCCAGGGTTTCTTTATTCTCTTCAAGGAAAATGCTACAGGAGGCAAAGGTGCAATAGATGCTGGATGAAAGCCCAGCGATGTCAGTTGAGATATAGGGCAGCACGCCAGGAGTCGCATGGTTGTAGTAAGAGATCTGAGAAAAATGCATACGTAAGCATGTAAGCCAGATGCATTTAACCTTTAATACCTTAACACCTACACAGCAGAACCAGATACTGCTCTATGCTTTTTCTAAACATCAGTAATAGGTCCTGTTATTGGCTAAGTACATGCACATAATTTCAGTTAAAAGGATTGTTACATTTAAAGCTGTGTTGAGTCTTGAACTTTGAACATTCAGTCATTCAGTTTAAGTGTCTTGGTGAATTAAGAGCGTATGTAGGCTTACTGTGTATTTATTACCTTAGTGAAAGAGCTTTCCTCTTCCCATATACTGAACCCAGCACAAAGAACCTCTCCTCTGTTGTAGTCTTTGCTGGGAGGTTTACTTCTTTGGAAACATGAAAAAAAATTGCAGATTGATTACCCAGAATCACAAGGGCACCTCTTGGAGGCCAGGAAGATAAAGCTCTGAACTTTGCCCCCTTTGTCACAGAGGGAATGACAACAAGGTAGATGGTGTCATCTTCATGTGCCTCGACTATTAATTCACACTCTCTGTGTTACCATATTTCAGAAAAGAATAGGGTATTTGCTCAATAATAATATTAATTTTAAACAAAACAGGTAAACATAAACAAACAAACACCCTGAATAGTCCAGCATATGTTGTGTTTTGGATGTTGGTTCCTGCATGAGTACTGGTGTCTCCACAAGGATTTTTAACTAGCTTAATCAGTAAGACTTCCTTGATCAACCAGCTAAATCAGAAAGACCATGCTGGTCGACCAGTTTTACCAACTGGGTTTTGATGGTTATCAGCTAGGCTATGTGTGTCCACCAGCACCAAACCAGCCTAGACCACCATGGGAATTGATGCCAGTCTAAGCTGATATTTGCAGCAGGGTATTCCCCCAAAAAAGAGGTCAAACAATAGAGCTGTTCCTCAATGACGTTATTTTGCAAACCAGAAGGCTAATTCGCCATGGGTTCACTTAGGAATTTCCTATGTATTTTTAGACTTTCAAATTTTTTCTAGAAGATAAATTACACACAGTCATACCACCATAATTTTGCTAACTCATCAATAAATAAGGACCATGACTGTTAAAGGAGGTAGCTCACACCCTCGTGGTAGTTGTAGTCCTTAATTAGCATTGTTTGTATTTTTAAAAAAAACACAGTGGCTTCAAAGTTCTACAACAAAATGTAAAAAGTATTTTCAAGTAATTTTAACTTCAGACTAAAACTGTCATTATAAATCCCATAGGTAATTCCAGAAGGAACCTGTGGCTCTAAGATGATTATTGTCAGATTTTAAGACTTCAACCTGAACAGATCTGTTGTATCTAATTCAAATACGTGTGAATTAGATACAACACATCTGTTCAGGTGTGTTGTATCTAATTCAAATACATGTGAAGCATTTTCTGTAGTCCTCAAAGGTCAGAGGTCCTCAAACTCATAATATTATACTTTCTTGTTTTGGTCACAGATTACAGTATGATGCATTTGACATACTGGTAGTGGTTGTCCCATTCCTTCCTGCATCTCACATCAGACAGTAACAGAAACGTGTGCTCTGCTGCCATGGCCACATGGGTCTCCACCTTAAAGCACAACATCTGGTTCTCCTCCAGCGTGTAAAAATTGACCTGGGCACAAAGCACCAATTCATACATTTGTGTAAGAATCTGCAGTGTTTTTACGTCTCTTTTTGTTTAAAAAAGCATATAACTTAAAAAGACTCTTATTCATCCATACAACTTTATGTCACCTACTATGAGTGTTTAGGCATGATTAAGCATGTTTTAAGTATGTGTTGAAGCATAGGGGAAGGCTAATGCCCTGTTTGTATTTTCTTTTGGAATTAGCCTCTACCATATCTCTACTGTATTTTGTTGTTCCTTATTTAATTTTTGTATTTAATTCCCATTTTCCATTTTTCCATTTTTTTTATATATATGCATATACAGCCCCATCGACCGCCGTTTATTTTCTTAATTTTTTTTTTACAGCCGTCAGATAAACCCCCCAAAAAATAGTTTTGTGTCCAGTGTGGTTATTTGCAGCCCACCGGCTACAAATGAAATAGAGTTTTAGGTACTTCATGCTTTGTACTTTTGTACATTATTCAGTCTCTTTGACTTTTGAAACAAGCTAACAATCTCCCTTGTCAACAAGTCAAACTCTTCAGCTATGTGAGGGATTCCAAGAATGTTACAGCGCTCACCACAGGCACAGGTTGTATCCTTGGCAAAAGTGCGTAGTTTCCTGTCATTGTCCAGGACCTCAAAAGTCATGAAGGCAGTGTTGATGTCGCAGTGGATCGCCACCTTGATAGGCTTTAGCGAACACTCCCACCTACATAATGGTGTAGCACACACAACTTAACAGTTGTTAGAATTTGCAAGGACAAACTGACCATCATTTATTCAAAGACTCACAAATTCTTAAGATCTAGCTTTGTGCCTTCTTTCTGCTGTAATATATAACATACAAATGATCAAGTCACCACAGCAGGCACTGCATCCTGGTAATCCAGACACTCACACTCTGACAAACAGACAGAGCACCACTTATAGCTGAGAGAGGAAGCTGGTGCATTTTCCATTCACTTTATTCTCCACTTCAAACCATGTGACTGTAAGTGAATGGTGAAGGATCATACTCTGTACGTTTAAATGAGTGTTGGCGGAATCCTCTCAAAGAGACACCAAACAAACTAAACGGCACCTTTCCTCAGAACACAACTTCTGATTCATGACTCGTTATCTGTGGCAAGTGTTCTGAGACCTCTCTTCAAAGTCTTGGAAGTAAACAAGCACACATGGAGAAAGTGAGTGAACAATATCACTGCTCACCTAAATGTGTGGAACAGCTGCTGAGGAGATCGTTAATTATCTCTGCATGGATTAGTCTCATCCACCTGTGCTCGGCTGCGAGGCTGTACTCCATCTGCTTGGCCTGCATGAGTGGAATCACCTGCTTCAGCTGTACCTGTACAAACCATGTGAGAATCAGTTCTAACGAGATCTGTGTCTTAATGCAGGATTAATCACCAAATACAGTTTTCACATCTTTTCCTTGATCTGAAAAGTTTAAATGGTGCAAAAAAGTGAGGACACTTGAAGAAAATGGTTGTGTACACTGATAATATGAGGTTCGGTCCAAAACACACACATTAAAAGTAAATAAGTAAAAACCTAAGACTTTTTTGATTAATCTGAAAATCTAAAAATGATGCCTCATATACATTATAGACATTACAGTTTTATCTTCTGTTAATGCCTGATCTTCTGTAAAGCTGCTTTGAAATGATGTGTGTTGTGAAAGGCGCTATACAAATAAAAATGACTTGAAATGACTTATTAATAATAATGATAATTAATGCATGTTTTCCTGTTTTTCCACAACACAGTGATAAAAAAAAGAAATATTTACCTACATACTTATATACAAAAAAAAATTATTATAACAGGGTATGCAAAACCTACTAGTTCACCCAGTAACATTTTGGAATTCAGTTGTTATTTATTAATTTTATAACCCAACAATTGTTTATTGTTGTAGGCCTACAGTTTGCCATTATAATATGATACAGTATTATTATTATTACTTTGATGATTTTTTGTATACAATAGTAATATATTCCTGTCTTATTTACTTTACTTTCACCTGGAGCTTATATTCTGACGCTGAGACTGTATTTTATGTAAGCATTGAAGAGAATATTAGAGCAGAAGGGGGAAAACATTGCCGTTTATCAAGCGCTGAAACTTTGCTTGTAGCAGAAAAATCTGGAATAATGTTAAACATTGTAACGGTCCCCTCTTGCAACCTGAACTTGTTCAGAACGTTACATCTTTGTGACACCAGCGTAAAAAAAAAACAATCTAGACACAGTTCAACGACTTATACAGAACGCAGGTGTCTCAGCATGCATTTTTTTAAAACCTGAGCTCTTCATAACTTGACACAGTGTCTAAAAATGTGCCAGTCCTCCGTGAGAAACTGAAGAAACAGCGAGACGCGGTGCAGCAGGTAAAAACACAATCGGGATGAACAGCCCCTAACTAATCCGTTCAAGATACAATCCATATTGCGCGTGCGCGAAACAAAATCAGACGGCCTGTATAATCTTTTCCTAAATTACAATGCATAACCCTACTTTAAAAAAACCTTCACCTACCCCGACCCCAGAGGCTTCTGACGTAAATAGCTAAGAGCGCTGAAAACAGCGAATTCGCGCGTGTAACATGTCACACCTCAAGCATTTTTGCGGAGCTTTTCTAACTGAGCGACCCTACGCGGGGTTTGCCTTGTGGTTAAAACCGCAACTGCATGTAGCATCAGTCGGACTGTGACATACGTAATTATTATGTGTCCATGAGTGTATCTGCACACATATCCTACATACTTGAAAAGAATATGGATACTTTCTCAACGTTTTTATAATATAAATAGATGTTTTATTTCACACAATTAAATATGTAATCTATTAGGGTTAACTGTACATGTTCCCACAAACCTCCACATTGGATGTGAAGGTTCTGTTGACTTTGGCTTTAATATTGACAACCTGTCAACCCAGAAGAAACAGATTAAATGAATGTTTTTGCCTTTCAGCTTAATTATTTTTAAAGTAACTGGTTCAGTAATTGTACGGATATTTTATACCCTAGAGTGATTTCAAAGTGAATGTCATCCACTGATGTTGTGCTACAGGAGCAACCGGCATTACTCTCAGCTGCAAACAAGAGCAAATATTGAGGATCTACAAATGTTTACATCCATAGCAAGTGTTTAAACAGGTTAATCTATCAGCATTTGTGAAAAGCAAACACAACAAATAGAATACTGTTAGATATTTCTGGAAGAACAAAATGCTCTGCACTACAAAATGGAATGAAAAACAAACAGCCCTGCACAGTTCATTTTAGGCAACATCAAGGGAAGCATATAGTGTTGTTACCAACCACCATCTGTGCTTTTCACAGTGTGAGAAAGGTTTAGCAACATCCTCTGCTTTAAAGCTTTCACCCTTATCAGTTAAATTTATTCCAACTGTCGATAAACTTTCTCATCGGCCTATTACTGTTTTCTCTGTCTATTTGAGGATGGGAATCATAATACAGACTGACTCCTACATCTGTGAACTATGATGACATGTACTACAAGCATATGTTGTGCGAATGTTAACATACATTTTGGAGGTGGCGGCAAAGATTCAGAGTGTTCATTTATAGCACAGCTACTGTTCTTGTAGCTTAACTGATGAAGCACAGTAGCAACACCAAGGTCATGTGTTCAGTTTCCAGGGAATACACTAACTGATAAAATGCACTGAATGCTCTGTATGTCACTTTGGATAAAAGCATCTTCCAAATGCATAAATGTACATTCAACCACCTTAAGAAACTTTTCTAACTCTGTGCATTTAACTTTCACTGGATTGTTCCATGGCAGAGATCATTTGAGCAACATGTCCCATTTGAAAATAAATAAAAATGAAATCATAGTTCCATAAAAAGACTACTCAATCTACTCAATTCTAACACTATTGTCATGTGTTCCCCTGACGAACCAGCGAGGCAGGCGTGGAGTCCATCCACTTGAGCAGTTGCCCGGCGCTGAGTTCTCCACAGTGGTTGGCATGGCAGGGTACTACTATCTGACTCATTTTACCTTCACTTGGGTTCCTGTACACCTCCCCATTCTCCAGAATGTGCTTGGGCTCTTCCAGAAGTGCAGGATGCCTGGCCTCACTTGCCATGGCTAGGCCTCTGTTAGAACAATATACATGCATGTTAAGATGTGTATCATCTCTATAAGTATATGGAGAGATTATCCGCAATGGAATGAGCATTAGGCTAGAAATTCCCTGTCCTTATGGATATCTGGCTACGCCAAGGTCATAGGCAGAAAACACGCAAACTGAAAAAATGTATATCCTGAATGTACTGTAAGTCGCTTTTTTTTTATATAAAAGCTTCTGCCAATATGATTTTTTTAAGCCATTTCATCTTAAATTAAGAGTTCTTGATTAAAATTTGCATGGATATCAGGACTGACTGTTGTGCCTTTATTCAGCACTGTCCCGTTACTCAGCAGTAAAAGGCAACTCCTACTCAGTTTTTAAGTGACATGAGTGATTTTGCTTGTTATTTCCATGAGTCACAGCAATCCTGAGTCAGCTCAAAAGGGAATTTAAAGATTAGTCATACCAATTCAGTTAAAATGTAATGCTACATTATAGTCCTCTATAACAGACATAATCTGAGAATAATTTTTATTTTCTTTTTTTGGAATTACTCAATACCGTCCTTATGAGCACAAATTTAGCTATATATACAGTATAATACAATAATAATCTAAATGATACATTTTAATAATACAAAATAATTAAATGGGATCTTTAACAGTTTAAGTCTTGTTCTTTATTTTACAATAAATAACATTCTTGGATAAACAGTTATTGAATATCGATATGATGCATGCTCTAAAAATAGCCATGTGCAGAACACCTTTAAACATGTGCAAAATAACATATGAAGTAGGAGAATTGCAGCCTGATCCGTTGCAGGACAAAGAAGTTTTTATCTGTAAAAGATGGCGTGCCATAGCGATCAATCTGCGAGAGATTAACTCTGCTTGTAATTAACAAAAGACAGTTCACACACTCAAATAGTTCAATTAGCTATGACATCTAAGTCCAGAAAACAATATATAAAGCAGCTACACAATAGCTTTCAGATGGCATTTCCAATTGAGAGCATAAAACATTTAAGGAATTAACCAATCACATCCCATAATCATTGCCCATGCATTATCTTCCGAAGTATATGGAAAAACATACACTTTTTACAAACATACCCCAAAAGATTTCATTGGAGGTTACAGGTGTGACCAGTGTATACTAGCCTGAATTTAAACCAATGGTGTGCATTAGCTGGTTATAAAAAAAAAAGAGTAAAAAACAAATTTACTTGTGCAGATTTGCACGAAGAAACAAACTGCTATAGATTCTGAATCTTTGCAAGATATTCGAAAAGGATGGTGACATTCCTATTCCCAGCAACATGAAGTGTCCACACAAACCACTGCTTGCTCGACAGTCCTCATAAGGACTATAAAGTTACTGTGATGCCCAGGAACTTTTTAAGGTAGACCAATTACTCAACTCCAAGCATATGGAATCCTTGTGAAACTATGCCATGGTAATATTTCTCATTGACACATTAAGAAACAAATATTTAGCAGAAGTTTAACAGTTGTGTTGATTCAGTTGCATTTTGTGTGTGTGTGTGTGTGTATGTGTGTGTGTGTGTGTGTGTGTGTGTGCACGTAGAATTTGCCATAGATGTGGCTGTCTTGTTGGGCACTTTTCACGCACCTTACAGTCTAGCTGATCCCACAAAAGCTCAATGGGGTGAAGATCCATAACACTCTTTTCCAATTATCTGTTGTCCAATGTCTGTGTTTCTTTGCCCTCTCTAACCTTTTCTTTTTGTTTTTCTGTTGCAAAAGTGGCTTTATATTTGCAATTATTCCAATAAGGCCTGAACCCCTGAGTCTTCTCTTTACTGTTGTACATGAAACTGGTGTTGAGCGGGTATAATTCAATGAAGCTGTCAGCTGAGGACATGTGAGGCATCTATTTCTCAAACTAGTAACTCTGATGTACTTATCCTCTTGTTTAGTTGTACATATGGCTTTCCACATCTCTTTCTGTCATTGTTAGAGCCAGTTGTCCTTTGTCTTTGAAGACTGTAGTGTACACCTTTGTATAAAATCTTCTGATTTTTTTTGGCAATTTCAAGCATTGTATAGCCTTCATTCCTGAAAACAATGATTGACTGATGAGTTTCTAGAGAAAGCTGTGTCTTTTTTTGCCATTTTTGTCCTAATATTGACCTTAAGACATGCCAGTCTATTGCATACTGTGGCAACTCAAAAACAAACACAAAGACAATGTTAAGATTCATTTAACGTACCAAATAGCTTTCAACTGTGTTTAATGTAATGGCAAGTGATTTTCTGTGCCAAATTAGCAATATAGCACAATTACTCAAGGATAAGGTGTTGGAGAGATGGATGCTGGAAATGGGGCCTGTCTAGATTTGATCAAAAATGACTGTTTTCAAATAGTGATGGTGCTGTTTTTTTTTTATATCAGTAATGTCCTGTATATACTTTGTGATCAGTTGAATGCCACTTTGGTGAATTAAAGTACCAATTTCCTTCCGAAACAGCAGAAGTGTATATAAGATGTAAGTGTATATAAGGCACATAAGATGTTTCACAATAGCATTTGTCTTCAGATGGTTATTTATATCTTCAGCTTTAGTGTGTCTATAGGAAATATAAATGTTAGACTCCCAAACATTACTTTTGCAAATAAAAAAGATTAGAACAGAAGAACAGAGAGCCCTGCTGCAACAGATGTCATGGCCCCCACAAAGCCCACCAATGAACATCAACTCAGTCTGGGATTACATGAAGAGACAGAAGCAATTGTGACAGCATAAATAAATAGAAGAACTGTGGCAAATTCTCCAAGAAGCTTGGAACATACTATCTGCCAACAACCATGAAAAACTGTGTCCAGGTGTACCTAGGATAATTTGTGCTGTTTTAAAGGCAAAAGTGGTCACAACAAATATTGATTTAGCTTTTTTATGTTTACTGGACTTTGTAAGACATTCAGTGATAAATGAAAACTATTTATTTCATTATTTTTGAAGACATCCTCAATATGCAACATTTTTCACAAGTGTCTAAAACTTTTGCATAGTACTGTGTATGTATATATATATATATATATATATATATACACTACCGTTCAAAAGTTTGGGGTCACTTACTCATTCTTTATTTATTTATTTATTTCACATTTTAGAATAATAGTAGTCAGCAAAACTATGGAATAATAGAAATGGAAATATGGGAATTATTTTGTGACCAAAAAATCCAAAATAAATCCAAAACTATGTAATATTTTAGCATCTTCAAAGTAGTCACCCTTTGCCTAGATTTTGCAGACATGTACTCGTGACATTTTCTCAACCAACTTCTTGAGGAATCACCCCGGGATGCTTTTTAAACAGTATTGAAGGAGTTCCCATCTATGTTGGGCACTTATTGGCTTCTTTTCTTCATATTTTGATCCAAGTCATCCATTTCAAAAACTTTTTTTTTTTTTAGGAAATTTTAGATTTGTAATTAAATAAATGTATATGTTTTGGCAGAATAATATTTTGTCTACAAAGTTAATTTCAAACTTTTAAGCATACACCTTCAGATCAAAAGATTTTTAAGATCATGAGAAACATTTCAGACAAGTGACCCCAAACTTTTGAACGGTAGTGTGCTCCAAACTTCTCTGTCCACTCATATGAATGTAACACATCATAAGAAAGTGTTTTACCGCTGTTCAAATGCACTTTGGTCACATAATTTATATGTATACATTTTTTCATCTGAAAGGACTAAATATTAAATTAAACAAATGACAGTAAAATGCAAAGTAATCTCTTCAGTGATCAAAATACTTTTTGAATGTAACTGTATTCTAATTACCAATTATTTAAATTTACAATTACATATATTCTGTATTTTAAATACATAATCCCGTTACATGTATATACCAACCCCATGTATATATATATAGTAACAAAATACATGTAACGCTATTACGTATTTGAAATACAAAATCACGGCAAATTTATTGCAAAGTGTGCAAATAGGATTACACTCTTTGAACATATATATAACTGATGAGGTAGGCTATTCTAAATGCGGAAATATTATAGGCTATATAATGTTACACATTTTTTTAAACTGAAATAGACTGTTCCAGTATTTTTTATTCAGGCCAAAATTAATTCCTATTGTTAAATGATTCAGCATAAATAATGTGTCCAGATTCCAATTTCTCACAGCTTTACTAGTATAACATGTAACCCCCTTAAAGCATAAAAACGAACAAATAAAGCGTTAATTAATGCTAAGCGCCTAATAATGTAATCCAAAAGAATCACAGGAAATTGAAGGAAGGAACTATTTGGTCAACGAGAAGACGTCACTCCGGACCACCACGCACGAGAAATGGCGCTCTGCTATTGGCCATCACTTTTGTCAATCAATCAAACGACTCCACCCACATCAGTGGTCAGGTTTGGTTGAGAACGCACCAGTGTGTTTAGTTTGTGCAGTCGAACCTGGAGCAGTGACAGATGAATTGTCGAAAATAGAGGAAAAGGGAACACGGGCGACTCTCCCGTGCACATAAAAAAAACATGTTTCCCAAAGGCAAAAGCTCCGTCGTGCCGTCGGATGGTCAAGCTCGGGAAAAGTAAGGTCTTTTGAATATCGCCCGTCGTGCGAGTGTTATTGTCTTGGATGTAGCCTATTGTTAGAGCAGTATGGGCACGGCTGCATATGGAGAGTATGCTGCTGCTGCTGCTATAGGCTTGTCGCGAGAGCATTGAATCGAAAGTGCCCGACCGTGCGCCATTCTGGGTTCCCCCTTTGGCACAGAGCTTTCGCATTTAGTCATTGTGACGTGCTCAAGAATAAAAAACGTTTCTTTTTAAATCACCTTTTTCCAGAACGTTGAAGTTTGAATGTAACGATTTGATATTATGTATGCGGGACGGGCGCTACATTGTATCCTTGTTTCATTTAGCCTCAGACGCCAGTCTTGGAGGGGAGTGGGTCCCGTCTTTTGTTTAGTTTTTATGCTTTTTTACATGTTTTTGAAGTGCAGCTTTCCTCAGTGTGGGGTTTATGAATAAAAACAAATCTTATATCAATTAATATTGTAAATGTTGGATGTTGTTTGAGTAACATACTTTTTTTTTATAAACATTTTTTTTTTACCATGGACACTATTCAAGAAGGAGCATAAGAGGAGTATAACATATTGGTTTCTTGATTTTGTCCTTGCCATCTTTGATGCATTTCTATATGTATGTGTGTGTGTGTGTCAGTTGCCTTAATCACTTAATATTGTTGTTTCTCTGCTTCTTTGCAGGTTAGCTTTGTATGTTTATGAATATTTGTTACACATTGGTGCTCAGAAGTCTGCACAGACTTTTCTATCAGAAGTAAGAACTAGAACCTCAGTGGATGACCATATTTTTTTGAACATTTATCATCAATCCTGTACAATCTTTGACTGAACTTTTAAATGAAAAAGTAATATTTTTCTGGTCCATTCTAGATCCGATGGGAAAAGAACATCACGCTAGGAGACCCTCCTGGCTTCCTGCATTCCTGGTGGTGGTGAGTATTTTAATTGTATTTTGTAAAACTCATTAAGGCCCTCCATTGGGCTTCTGCAGGCTCATTTGACCACTTCCTTCTTTTTTCCAGTGTCTTTTGGGACCTGTACTGTGCAGCTCCAGAGAGGAGAGATACATGTGAGCATTCAAGTGAGGCAAAGGCATTCCATGACTATGTGAGTACATAAAAACACAGACTGATTAAAAAAAGGAATACAGATTTAAAGGTGACATGTATTTCATGTCCCAGTTACTCTTGTTGAATCAGGAAGAGACTCAGTTTTTGTTGTATAATAAGGAAATCCAAACAGTTCCGTCTGTGAGTAGAATGTAATGATCATTCCAACAATTGCAGTGTTGTCCACAGGGTTTTCGATGTAATCAACACCATTTCCATGTGAAGATAATACATGCTACGGATAACTTTACAGGGTTATGTTGGATCTGGAAGTCCAGGGTATCACTGTAGCATAATATTTTAATCTTGTTCAGTAAATGGCACATAAAACCAAGTGGGATAGTTGCAAAATTATGATCAGATACACCCTATTTTGAGCATTTTCTGCATTGTCATGTACTTGATGTTTGGCTGGTAGGAAATGGAGGCAGCTTTGAGCTTTAAAACACATTTGCATGACTGAAGATTGAAGCCAGGAATGCTCTGATTATTGACAGATAGTTCATAAATGCTTTAAATTGCACTTTGTAAAATGGATTTGTTGAGAGAAGCCCTTTTAAAATGGCATGATGTTGCTTACAAATGCAATAAAAACATATGAGGCAGTTGCGTGGATACATATCAGTTTTTAAAATGTTTTTATTAAAAAAATGCAAGAACATAATATGTGGGGGGTGGGGACTCTGGTGTAGGCTGTGTTCATTAGTTCATGCACTAGAAGGCATCTTTGATTCTTCGGACATCTCACTGTATTTTTCAGCACCTTGCTCCATGTGTGTTGCATTTTTAAGATGTAGTGTCAAGTTTAAAAAAACCTTTAAAAGCCCATCTCAAGACCCTAATGTTCTGTTCAATTGCAGTGCGCTCCTCTTGCTGTTTTTGAACGCAAGAATCTTGTGTGAACAGCCCCTTAATAAGTAAAACCTGTTTGGTGGCATCACTTATTGTCAGTTCTATGTGTATTCCAAACAGCTCACAGCGGAATGGCACAACACTTGGGCCTAAATCTCCAGCTTTATTCTACTACCAATAATAAATGGCTGCTGTTGTCTAGCCACAAGCTTTGGTGATGGGCCACGGGGTCAGAGGTCATATTCAGCGAGTCCAAAAGCAAACTCTTGCTCTTATGTCTAGATGCTCTAATCTGAAAGATGCTGCCATGCATTGATATATGAAACATTATCCATCATTTGAAAACTAGCTGTTTAACTCCTGCATGTTCAGCATTGTTGGATCTACAGGACCGTAGTAGGGCATTTAAGGGCATCATGTTATGATGTCATTGTGTGATCTGTTCTGTCTACTGTCTTTGTGCCCAGCTGTGGTCAGAACCGTGGCATTCGGTCTCTGCTGTCTTTTCTCTAGAGGGTGGGGGGGGGGGAGGCTGGCTGTGCCCTCTTTAAACCGTGGCCATGTTGTTTTCATGCTGTGTCAGGGGAAACACTCCCCCTCGGGCTGTGGTGGGGAACGCTAGTGATTGATGGCTGTCATGGAGCCTGTTGGTAGGCAGATTTAGGGAGGAGGGATGAGACAGATGCTCTCTGGGACGAGGTGCTTAGCAGAGAGCAGCAGCAAACTTGAAGTGTGAGTGGAGGTTGAGCGGTGGGAAGAAGGGAACATTTTATCAATTTGTTTTTCCATTATTCTAAAAGGTTTCAGTGATATGATGTTAGGTTGCAGATGGAAGCCCAAACTATCATGTTTCTAACAGGAATTGTTCAATAAACATTGTCATTACTCCGACCTATATAATTTTCTTCTTTGAAACACAAAAGGAGATGTTAGACAGCATGTCCAAACTGCTCTCTTCCATTTTATGAAAGTGGATGGTGATGATTTTTTTTTTTTAAACTGACAGGCCCCAAAAAGAACAAAAGTGCAAAAAAGTAGTCCATTTGACTCGTATGCTATATTCCAAGTAATCTGAATCCCTTTAAATGAGGAGCAGACCAATATTGAAGCTGTTATTCACTGCTAAACTTCCCCTCTGCCGGAGATCACAAATCTAATTTGTACTAGTTAGAAATAAAAAATTGGTGCCTTTGGATGCATTGCACCAGGTCTGATGTCATTGGTACCAGACGCCATTGGTTCTTGCAGCAAGTTTGAATGTACGTGATCGCAAATTAGATTTTAAAGCTTGGCTGTATAAATCTCCATCCCTTTTTTTTTTTTGGAAAAGAGCAGCTTGGAGATTTCTGTCTAGCATCTCCTTTTTGTTTTTCATGGAAAAAAGGGGGAAAAAGACATGGGTGTGTGTAAATTTTTTTTTTGTGTGTGTGTGACCCATGTCTATGTATTTTGCTGTCTAAACAACAGATCAGATTAATGTCTTTTGATGTTAAATGTTCTTAAATAATTAAAAATCCTTTAAGTAAAAGACCCCACTGCCCTTTGCACTATGAATTTTTATAGTCTGAATGAAAACCATAGCTGCTTCATTCTTGCAGATCATTCTCGGTCTGACTTTCCATTGGTCAGTCCTGATCGTGTTGTTCTATGAGTGTCAAATGCTCTTCTTTCTTACATCCTGCCTGTGGTATTTCACAGCACACTCTCAAAAGCCTTGCTCGGTTAACTTAGGCTGAAGTGTGACAGTCAGCAGACCATGCTGTGTTTTTCCACTGGAATTATATGCATGATCAAATCCCTGTTGAGCTTGGAAAATCTAGTCTCTTCTCAGTTCTGTAGACCTTAAAATTGGATTTTACACCAGTCAGTTGTGGCTGTGTTGTTGGCTCGGGTGCACTTCATGAGTGAATTAAGCTAATTTTTTTTACCTCAAAATATTGGCCAGTCTAATTAATCTTGCTGTGTTTAAAGATTGAGTATTAAACTATATTTAACTTGACACAGTGACCTAAACATTTTGTTTATGATGCAACGCACCCGAGACATTACACAAGTATGTCTGATGCAGGGTGTGGCTGGACTTCCAAAATTTGGAAGTTACCCATAAATATTTAATCACGAATAAAATCAAATAAATTTCCTTCAAACTTATTTATAAGTACTACCCCACTAATTATTTTCTTGTAGAGAGATTTAATTGTGATGTCGATATATTCTGTACATTTTGTGGTCTGCAGGCGGAAACATTTTTTCGTTTATTTTGGAGTTGTCCCTACTCGACTTGTTTTTGGTCTGATTTCTGCAAGACTGTTAGAGATCATATAATTCCCAGCTTTCAACTTTGTTTTGAAAATGTTTTATTCGTTTTTTTTTAGCTATGACATGTCTCTTCATAAGGAATATTATTTGATTAATGTTCTGCTTTTGTTGGCATAGTTTAGTATTCATAAATGTAAATATGGTGGTTATAAACCATTAGTTTCAGAAGTTCAGCAATACCTAAGAACAATTTCCAATTTGAGTAACAAGAAAGCTGTAAAGTGTATTGAAATATGTAAACAATTTGATATTTTTCTTAACATGTTTATTTATTTTCCTTTTTTTGTTCTAGATGTAAAAGTTTTGTAAGCATTAATAAAAAAATTTAATAAAAAAAAATGTCTGACGCAGGTGTAAATTGATGGGTCCTTAAACAAGCCCTCATAATAAATCTCGAACTGATTGACAAATTCACTTAAGAAATGGATTGCTGTGAACTGTATGCCAATGACTGACTTATGATCAATAATATGGTAGTAAACAATACATTGTATTCTAAAGCCACTTTTCGTATGGTCTTATCAATGATTAACTCTTCTGCCACAAGAATGTAATGCACTTTAATTATCTGAATTTTTTTTGGTATATGTGATTAACCGGGATTAATTAATCGGGACACTATGTAATTAATTCGATTAAAAATGGTAATCGATTGACAGCCCTAATATATTTAATTAATTTTCTTCTCTTGTATTTCACATTTGAATAATAAGAATAGTAGCATCTCATTTGCTGTCCTTATATTGTGTCATGTATCAATGTACCATTTTTATATCGGCCATTGACAACCCCATATTGGCCGAGCACTAATTTTCCATTTTATTCCCATGTTCAGACAAAAAACTTGGTAGCTTCATGCTATTAATTGCATGGTGAAAAAGACCTGTGCGTCCTATCAAGTGTATTCTGATCTGTTTGTTCCTCACAAAATGTGTCTGCAGAGTGCCGCAGC
This sequence comes from Moxostoma hubbsi, assembly GCA_032164185.1. Taxonomy (NCBI): domain Eukaryota; kingdom Metazoa; phylum Chordata; class Actinopteri; order Cypriniformes; family Catostomidae; genus Moxostoma; species Moxostoma hubbsi. The sequence goes on from JAVLUX010000117.1 coordinate 8,511,995, forward strand.
AGCCCCCAGTCCTGTTCTTGGGAACATGCCACCAGGAGATGGCATGCCAGGTGGACCTATGCCTCCTGGATTCTTCCAGGTTAGATCTTGTTCCTACCCTCTGTCTAGACCTCATTGCCTTTGAGAGATATTTAAGATTGAGCTGAAAATACAAAACAGATTTCCCTCCATATATACACTACCAGTTCAGAGTTTAGACATCTATTAATTCTTTATATTGCTTTTCACATTTTAGAATTAAAGTCATCAAAGCAATGATATAACAAATGGACGCATGGGAATTATGTAGTGACCAAAAATGTTAAAACGCATCGAAACAATATAATATTTTAGCTTCTTCAAAGAAGCCAACCTTTGTCAAGATCAGGGATTTTTATGCAATGGATGATGATCTCCTTGCAAGGGACCTCCTGTCAGGTAAACATGATATTATAAAGACATGTTGTTTGCAACATGAAAAAAATCGCTTTTAAAGTGCAACTGTATTAAAGAAAACTGGAGAGTCAAATATAATATGCAGTCTCAAAGTTTGTAGTAAACAATTATAACTGTGTAATTTTAATTATGATACCTCATCTGTTAGCATGATGCCGGTGAATCACGTTCAGCCTCTTTGTACGTTACACCATTGTTTTGGTCGATGCTCGCTCGCGTGCGTCCCTATTGGGTGTGTGTGTGATCACAAGTTCACTTGACAGCCACAAGGGACATTTATAACAAGGGTTTCTGAATCTTGCATACTGCACCTTTAACACTGTGGCTGTCAGTAGAATAAAATAATCATGATTAATCTCATGGTTTCAGAATGAAACTGAAATAATTTTAAGTAATGTCATCATTTGATTTACTTTTTTTCCAATTTATTTTTCCGGAAACCCCGTAGCACCTCCGTGATGGTCCCCGGACCCCACTTTGAAAACTCATGACCTTGATTACTATGGGTATTCCCTAAACCAACCTGCCACTGATGTGTGCTGGGCAGTCGTTGGCTGCTTTTCCTTCTCTATCCAGTTTAATACATTTTATAAAGAAATAGATATGTAGGCACGCTTTATATAAGTCTACAAAACTAATTTCAAACATTTAAGCATATGCGTTTAGAAGAAAAAAAAATTAAGACATGACAAAGTGATTCAAGTGTTTCCACAACTTTTGACTGGTAGTGTAAGTGGTTTTTAATTTAATAGCCTTGAGTAAAAGGAAAGAATAGTAGAGCTCTGACTAGTCACTGTTGTGCAATGTCAAATGTTTGTTAATTTTGGATTCTTCACTAAATGTTTATTCTTCACTAAATTTGCTCTTAACAATCTCTCTTATTCTTTACTTTCACTCACTGATTCATTTGTTTGATGTACTTTGTGCTGCACCAGAATACTTTACTCTTTCAGTGTGGGGTTAGCTGTTCAGTCAACAGACACCATGGTACTATGCTTTTTCCAGCTCTTCAAATTGCTTAATGACTCTCTCCCTATTTTTTTCTTCATCTCTCTATCATTCTCTCTCCTTTGTCATTTTTCTCACTTGCTCTCTTTCCCTCGTTAAACTCTTGTTCCTGCTCTCCTCTCGTGTGGTCTCTTCACTTTCCTAGGGCCCTCCCGGCTCCCAGGCCTCCCCTCACGCTCCTCCTCCCCCTAACAGTATGATGGGACCCCACGGCCAGGTAGCAGCTCCTGTCTGTTCACAGACTACTTCATTTGGCTTTTTCTCCCCACTGTATTTTCTTATGTCTTGCTGTTAGCCTGCTCTGCTGAGCTGTGGTTGTTCCATGTTCTCACAGGGCAGACGCCCATGTGTTCTTTAGTTTCAGGCAAAATGTCAGTGTTTTATGACAGGTTGTGATTTGTGTTGCAGCCTTTCATGTCACCTCGCTTTGGTGGGGGACCAAGACCACCCATCAGAATGGGGAACCAGGTTAGTTGATCAAAACATTCTTTAAGGCAGTGTTGATCTGTTCTTTAGTTACAGGACAAAGTTAGTGCTTTGGATTAAGGAACTTCTATGTCTATATAAATGTCTCAACCCTTGTCCAGCCTCCTGGTGGAGTTCCAACCGCCCAGCCAATGCTCCCAAACATGGATCCTAGACTACAGGGTGAGCCTTAATGATGTCTGTCTGACTTAATTTACATTTGAATAATCAGCTTCGATAAAAAAATCTGCAAGTGATTTGACTTCTCCTTTCACCATCCGAAGGGCCAATGCAGAGGATGAATGTTCCCAGAGGAATGGGTCCTATGGGCCCCGGTCCCCAGGTAATGTCATGGAGTAAATGTGTAAAATATAATAACATCTTTCATTATCTTCTATGAGGACTTTTATTGGAATTATGTATTTGCCAAGATGTTATGATTTTGCATATGTTTTGTAGCCTTAAATTGATAGTTCACACAAAAAATTAAATGGAGTCATTTACTCACCCTCATAATGTTCCAAACACTATAGGATTTTTGTTCGGTGGAGCACAAAAGGAGATGGTTAAACTCAATGTTTGGGACTGACAACCTCAGTCACCAATTACTTCAGTTGAATAAAAAAAAAAATGCCTATCATGTGTTTTATGAAAGAAAGTCATACGGTTGAGAAATTATGAACTATCCCTTTAAGAAAACCCAGATCTAATTTCTGCTGATCTGTCAATTGAAGCTATGAACGTTTTATTAATATATTGTTTTCTGTTAATTCTATTAATCTCTTAATTTGTTTTCTTTAATCTATAAACTGTACTAGGCTGGGGGGGTTTTCTACAATTTTCAAAGTTTTATGTTATATTTTGTCAATGACAATAATAATGATTCATAATCTTTTAATTCCTTTTAAGAATTTTGTTGGAGGGATGAGACCACCACACAACTCTATGGGCATGCCAGGAGTGAACATGTAAAATACTGCATACTAAGATATTTATGACTTGGTGTATGACATGAATGATGAATTGGAAACTGAAACATAAAACGTATTCATCTGTGTCTTGCAGGGGTCCTGGAAATGGCAGACCACCATGGCCAAATCCAAACAACAATGTAAGTTGGATTATTGTAGTGTTACTCACTTCTATTAATATTCAAATTAGTACCGTGACTGCTTTTAATTAATTTGATCAAATGAATACACTGCATGGCCAGAAATGGGTTGAAAGTCTATTTGTTCCATTATAGATGCCTTATTCATCACCATCTCCTGGTGCATATGGGGTAAGAAGGGAATCTAATTCTACTGCACATTTATATAGTTGTTGTTATTGTGAAGCAAGACTTTTGGTGTATAACCATCTGTAATCTGTTTCCTCAAGGGTCCGCAAGGAGGGGGACCTCCAGGAACACCTGGAATTGTCCCTAGTCCAGCAGGTCGGTTTGTCACTGTAGACACTATAATTCATAGTCTTTTATAACGTTCTAAAAAGACTTTTATTGGAATGATTTTAGTTTCTCTTTATTTGCATAGATGTGATAATATAGCACAAATTTTGAATCCTTTAAGGGATAGTTCTCCTTACTCCATAGATAGTTTTGGCATGATGTTGCTCACTTTTTCAAAAGTATGACTGCAAGCCTTAAACAATATACATGTTAACCTGATTTTTGTGTGATGAAATCACTATGCTTTTATTAGCTTCACATTTCTGCATTTAACCCCCCCTCCATTTGAAATTGACCCCATTTGTGTCTCACTGTAACCTTTATTTTTTTTAAGAATCAAATCACTTTGTCACACGAACATATGCACAAGTGCAACTGTGGGTAAACGTCTTGTGTGCAGTTCCAAGCAACATAGCAGTCATGACAGTGACGAGACCTATACCAATAAGAAAAGCATGGTCATGTCAAAATAATTTTTTTGTGCTAATCAACATTCACAATTGTTGTTTGGTGGAGCTTAACTTTATTAAACCTGGTCTATTCCTCAAGCAAAATGCAGATTTCATTTTACTTGATGTTCCAGCTTATATTTTAAAGGAGTAGTTCAACCAAAATGAAAATTCTCATTATTTACTCACCCTCATGTCACCCCATATGTGTATGAATTTCTTTTATCTGCTGAACACAAATGAAGATTTTTAGAAGAATATCTCAGCTCTGTAGTTCCATACAGTGCAAGTACTCCAGACGACTCCAGTGGTTAAATCAATGTCTTTAGAAGCAATATGAGAGGTGTGGGTGAGAAACAGATCAATATTTAAGGTTTTTGTTTTTACTATAAATTCTCCCTGCTCAGTAAATCTCCACTTCAGTTTCACTTTCCCATTCTTCTGTTTTCGTTGATTCACAGTCTTTATGCATATCGCCCCTTACTGGATAGAGATGAGAATTTATGATAAAAATTACTTAAATGTTGATCTGTTTCTTACCACACCTATCCTATCGTATCTGAACACATGAATTTAACCATGAGTTGTAAGGATTACTTTTATGCTCCCTTTATGTGGATTCTGAAGCTTCAGATGTTTGGCACCCATTCGCTTCTATTGTGTGGACTTACAAATCTGAAATGTATTTGTTTTAAATCTTATTTGCATTGTGCAGAAGAAACTCATACACATCTGGATTAAATTATGATAGAATTTCGATTTTTGGGTGAACTATCCCTTTAATATCTCTAGCCAAATAATAAAATATCTCTCACCCTCAGACTCCAACAACTCCAGTGAAAACCTGTACACCATGATTAACTCAGGAGGAGGAGGTCGAAACAGCGTAAGAGACTTGCTGACTCATTTCTCGGAGGCACACTCTTCAGTAATTGTTGGTGTAGTCCATTATCACACTAGAAGTGTCCTTTTCTGTGTTTGTGTTAAATGTCTTTCATCAGACATTTTATTATTACTGTTTGATAGAACATGTCCTTACATTCCCTCTGGTTTTGTCCAGTTTCCCATAGGCCCAGGCTCTGAGGGCCCTCTAGGGGCCATGGCAGGAATGGACCCAATGCATATGAATGGAGGCAATGCCTTTTATACTTGTAATCTTAACACTGATGAAACAACCATATTTTTTATTAACCATTTGATGGCACTAATTTTGATTTATCCAAATCTTTATTTTTTTTTTTATCTAGGTTCAGGTGACCTAGATGGACTTTCAAAGGTGATTTATAATTACTAATTGTTGCATTTTGAGGCAGTGCTGTAGAATTTTTTTTTTTTACAGTCACAGTGAGAATTATATTTCACAGTGAGAATTATATTGCTCTTAAAGAATAATTAATTAGCAGGTTATTTAATGTCTTATGATAACTGGGTAATTTTATTTTGTCCACAGAATTCTCCCAACAATATGAGTGGCATGAGCAATCCACCTGGGACCCCTAGAGATGAAGATGTAGGAGGCAGCTACCTTCACTCTTTCCAGAATGAGAATGTAAGTGTCAAATGTTTTAAAGACTTTAATGTTTATATTTTGTAGCTCTGTTTTTAGTTACATTTAAGGGGATAGTTCACCCAAAAATTTAATTTCTCATGATTTACTTACCCTCCTGGCATCCCAGATGTGTATGAGTTTCTTTCTTCTGCAGAACAAAAATAAAGATATTTAGAAGAATATCTCAGCTCTGTAGATCCTCACAATGCAAGTGAATGGATGCCAAAAATTTTAAGCTCCAAAATCCTCATAAAAGTAATACATATTACTCCAGTGGTTTAATCCATGTGTTCAGACTAGAGGTCTTCACGAGTCCAAACATTCGTGCCCGAACCACTCTATTATTTGAAAGCAGAGACCCAGACCTTGCCGGGAGACAGACCCAATCGACACCGATTTCACAGCTGATTCCTATTAAGTTCATTTACAAGTTGTGTAAATTAATTAGTGTCTTACCCAATGTAACGTTAGTAGCCTTCTCATCTGTGCCTGGCCGTGACGCATACAATCCATCCTCCTTGCCAAGAAAGTTAGTAAAATGTATCCAGGTTTTCTGTGATTCCTCTCTTGCTGATTGAAATGGCATAGCTAATCCACTCATTATTTCAGCTTCAAAAGTCCACTTGCTGTTACGGTGACAGATGACAAACGCGACTTAGAATCAGTTTAGCATTTTTTGTATCTCACGTAAGATAACTTTTGACTGTTTGCCCTTTTGAACTATAATAACGATTGCTCGCTCATGGCCATGGCTGCTAATGTTAGCATTGCTAATTTGCTATCATGGGCCTTAAGTACGCTCTGCCTCTGACGTCACTCAGCTCGTTGTGGCTCCGTTTTTCACCTTATTTCCCAGCTCGCTCTTTCTCATCCTCAGTGAGAGGACCAGTGAAGACCTCTGGATCAGGTATGAAAGATTTGAAAAGGTGTGGGTGAGAAACAGATTAAGTAATTTTGTCAAATTCACCTCACTGGCCATTAGGGTGCAATATGCACAAATAATTCACCAAAAATAGGAAAAAGTGAAGGAAAAAATTTTTTTCTCACCCACACCCATCATATCGCTTCAGAAGATCTGGATCGTCTGGAGTAGTTTTATGTTGCCCTTATGTGGATTTCAAAATGTTGGCACGCATTACATTGTATGGACCTACATAGCTGAAAAATTCTTCCAAAAATCTTTTAGTGTTCAGCATATGAAAATCACACACATCTGGCATGGAATGAGGGTGATTGAATGATGAGAGGGTTTGGATTTTTGGGTGAACTAACCCTTTAAGTAGATAATAGGGAAACATCACCCAAAAATGAAACTTCTGTCATTTACTCACCCTCATGTTATCCCAACCCATATGACTTTCTTCCATTTTTGTGTAACAGCCTCACAGTCCGTTTGTTTGCCTTTGGCATGTTTTGCTTCAAGTTGAGACCTGTTTGTTTCTTTGTTTACAGCAGTACTCTCCCTCCATGACCATGAGCGTCTGATGCCAGTCTGTTTGCTAAGTCTTGGAAACACAGTTGGCCATCTATGACACAGACAGAATACATATACAGGAAATGGAATTTGGTGGGACTGCCCTGGGTCCTCACAAGTGGTCCCATGCAATATTAAAATGATTTTCGTTACTTTTTTTTTTTTTTTTTTTATGGCTAGCAAACTTTTTCTCCTCTTAAGATCAGAAGATCTAAATGTGACTCGATGCTCCTGGAATTGTTTTTCTTCCCCTCTGAGGCCATCTCTCATTAAGAAGCAAAGTATGGTTACTGCTGACATAATCTCTGGATGTGTGTACATTTTTCGGACGAGGAATATCGCAGTTCACTCTCTCGAATCCGACATCCAACTTCAGCATGGTTTACACGTACAAAACTTTCACCAACATTTTGACACTGAACTCTCATTCGTGGCCTTGAATTCTGTGAATATTTTATTGCCTTTCGATGACCAGTTTTATTTTTCTCCAGTGAAACGCATCAAGTGGTGAGAGAATTTTGTCTTTTCTGAAAGGGAAAGACTCTGTTGTATTTTACTTGTACACTCTCATTTTTGTCCTTTAAGCATTATAAGCAGCTGCTTTTTACAAATAACTGCATTGACGGGTACCGTCCTGAAGATTTTTCTCTGCACTGATATCATGTTCACTTTTATTTTTCGGATATTTTGACTGCTGTCTCAATCTTTGGTCAAAGACTAATACATTGATCCTCTCAGATGCTGACCCTGATAAACATACTACCTACGAGACGTTTGCCGCAGTGTCCACAGGCAGGTGACTGGATTACCTGCCTGAATGTCTCCCTGCAAAATGTTCGTCTGTTGTTGCGTTGATTATTTCATAATGATTTTGTGATGGTGGAAGATACCCATATCATGTTGTTTTTTTACACATGTAATTCTCTGCCATGTGCCTCTGTTGTTTTAGCTTTGATAATGGATACTGGTTATGGGGCTCCATCACGGAAGGATGTTGCTTGTGTAAGCCAGACTGTAGTGTGTTCAGGTTTGTTTTGTATTAAGTTTAATTTGAGCAACGTCAGACACAGTCATAATACATTTAGAATGGTAACTTATTCTATTTATACAGACATTTGGTAATTGTTTTACATTTAGTAGTTGTCATGCACTGCTTTTGTTAGCTTGTGCATCATACTTTCAACTGTGGGCTATATAGGCTTGTTTATATATTGACTACTAAATTATTTGGGTCTTTTTTTGAGGATATATTTTCTTTGTTTTTCGATCAATCGTTTATACTAATGCAAAAAGGAAAGCAGTGTTTGAAAATCTTTCAGCCTACCTTCAGTTTCCAGCTCATTGCTTAAAGAGAAAAGGGAAAGCTTAATGTGAAATGATTTTATCTTTGGAAAACTATGTAAAGCTCCTGATGTTCCCAGACTCCTTTAAGGTAGCATCTCTCCTATGGGCCAAGATCCAGCCATTTAATTTCCATGTAAATCATTCTCTTTAAATCAGTGAACCAGTTTCAATGTAAGATAAAGTTGTTCCCAAATTGTCTCAAGCTTCTGTCTGTTTTCACTCATACATGACACACTAACTACGCTGAACCAGCCCCTCTTGGTCTGTTTTCCCTCCTATGGTCGCCATGCACCAGATTGAAACGAGCAGGGCATATTGTGTGTGCCTGTGTGCAGAGCTCTTTGCTCACCTCTTCTGAGAAAAGAGGCAGCCTCATAGTGGACACTTTTCAGGTGGGTGCTCAGGGAGTCACATATTAGCTGTAAGGTACAAGTGCTTGGAAGCACTTGGAAACCAGCTGCCACCTGGAGATGGATGTAGAGTGGTGTTTGTTAAAGGAACAGACTCCCAGTCAAAAAAAAAAAAAAATCATAAAAGGCCTGTAGAGCTTTAATTTCTCAGTAATTCTTATAAGGCCCCTTCTTAAGCTTTCAATAGTTTATGCAAGTGTCTGGAAGTTTCACAAAACTCGGGGCAGGGTTTTTTTTTTTTTTTTTGCCAGGATGATGTTTCTTAAAGGGATAGTTCACCCAAGTTTAGTTTTACTTACCCTCATGCCCTCCCAGATCTGTATGACTCCAATGATTATTTTTAGAAGAATATCTCCACTCTTTAGGTCCATACTATGCAATTGAATGGTGACCAGACCTTTGAAGTTCCAAAAAGCACATAACGGCTGCATAAATCTAATCCATAAGCAGGGTTGGGGAGTAATGGAATACATGTAATGGGATTACGTATTTAAAATACAAGTAACTGTATTCCACTACAGTTACACATTAAATCAATGGTAATTAGAGTACAGTTACATTCAGAAAGTATTTTGATTACTGAAGAAATTACATAGCATTTTATGATCATTTGTTTCATTTAATATTTAGTCCTTTCAGATGGAAAACATTTATACATATAAATGATTCAAACAAAGGTGAAAAACTTTCTTATGATGTGTTACATTCATACAAGCAGACAGAGAAGTAAGTTTGGAGCAGAAGAAATATAAATAAATCATGTGTAAAATGTCACATTTACTCTAATCTAAAATGCTATTTCAAGCAATTTTACAAGTTACAAGGTATGATCATATTTTTTTTCAAGACAATTCATGTTGGATCATCTCTTTTTTTCTAGTAAGACCTTTGATATTTGGGCAAAAATCATATTCTTGATAATTTTTGTATCGTTTTCCTGTACAAATATCTAAAAATCCTTAAAACAAGATCAATTAGATTAATCTCGTTTTAGAAACAACTGCATAAGATATTTTGTTTTTTCAGAGGAGATATTTTTAACATGTATTTTGTGTATTACATATTAATGTATTTTGTCTTGCTGTAAACAAGTGAAAAAATCTACCAGTCTTGAAGAAGTAATCCAAAGTATTTAGAATGTATTACTGACCTCGAGTAATCTAATGGAGTCTCTAGGCATGATCATAGTTTCAAGTTTGATTACACTTCCTAGTGCTTGATGCATGCACAAAGCGCTAGATGTCACTATAGGAAGTGTAATCGAGCTTGAAATCATGATCGCCAAGGAGACTGCTGTCAAGATGAATAGTGAAAAAGGAGTTATATTTTGGTTTGTTCTCACACAAAACCAACTGGATCAATTCAGAAGACTTTGATTTAACCACTGGAGTATGGATCATTTTTATGTGCCTTGATCTGCTTTTTGGATCTTCAAAGGCTTGGCCACCATTCACTTCCTAGAGAGCTGAAATATTCTTCTAAAAATCTTAATTTGTGTTCAGCAGAAGAAAGGAAGTCATACACATCTGGGATGGCATATGGGTGAGTAAATGATGAAAGACTTTACATTTTTGGGTGAACTGTCCTTTTAAATATATTAACATAGGTTCTGTCTACTTTCATGAGGTGGTTTCCAGGACTATGGTAAGATAAGTTTGGGATAGATCTGTGCCGTTCCAGATTAATATGCTGTGAGAATCATGACAGAATAATATAGGGCAAAGCAGTCCTACTGATTATATTGGCATAGTGGAGTCTAATTAGGGCTGCACAATTTTGAAAAAATCTAAATTGTTGATTATTTCCCCTGACATTATAATTGCAATTAATTTGGGGTAAGATTTGCGGGCGGCCTCCAATTAGGATTTCGATTAGAAAATTAAACATTTTCAAATATTTCCCTTAAAATTGTAATTGCGATTAATTACGATTAAGAGAATTTACATTCAAATTTATTTTGGGTGGATCAACTGCAAGCCGTATTCTTTAAGCCAGCTACACATCAAAAACAAGCAGACAACTGTATTCCTACATAACTTAATTTGCTGTTTTGTGCATCAGTAAATCAAGACTAATTACTTAAATGGTCAACTTTACATTTTGCTCTCTTAAAAGCATAAAAACAAAGCTGTTTTCACAATGTTAATAAAATACGAGTAATGGTTATATCTCTAATTTGTTCAAATAATCAACCACTGAAAAAACTTTAAATAGAAAATGAAGTGGAAAAGTTGTACTTAACATGGGTAGACCTATTGACTGCTGTAACTGACACTATTCACGATATCTTAATTGTAGCAACTGTAATCTCGACCTTTTATTTGTTTAATTGTTCAGCCCTAAGTCTAATTGATTTTCAAATGCACCATTTTATGGACAATGGCCACTGACTTCCTCTTTTGACAACCTGCACCTCTTCTTGCAGCCTGATCCTGTGGAGGACAGTGAGCTAACATAAATTTAATGGCAATAGGAGGTCATGATCGAAACATGTAAAATGGTTGCTTAGTCACTTTCTGCACTGATACATCATCTAACTAAATTATAAAAAAAACATGATTCTCTTTAATCCTATAGCAGCTTTTAAAGGTTTTTCAAATGCATGTTTCAACTGATTTGAACCAATTCATGTTTGATATTCATGTTAAGTTCATTCTCATCCCTTTCAGACTACTGAAAGCTGGATCCACAGTCTGACTTTGCCTTGGGACCACTCTGGTGAGTCTGCAGCTCAATGGGGTACCCACCAAAGGAACCTTATTATCAGACCTTACTGCAAATCAAAAGTCCAGTGTGCAACTGCAGTGCTGACACTTAAAGCTTAAAAAATGTACTAACAGTTATGCTAGCCTATCAGGGTAAGAAATTAACACAGGCTCGATCAATGTGGCGGCAAAATAATGTCCTTGTACAATTAATTCTTCTGTTTAGTTTGTATCATCTGATATATTTTATTCTGGGCCTAGATAAATATATTGCACGAAATATGAGTTGATGCTGATTTCATTTTTTTTTTTTTTTTATGTAACCTAATTATTCAGATTGAAAATGTATATAAAATAATTGAAAGTATTTTGCATAAATGGATAAAATATGGTGCTTTATATGATTAGAAAAAAAGTGCCCCTGAAAATCAATTTTGGGGGAAAATATTGCCTGTTATATTATATAATATTGCTCCTAATTCATGAATGTCTCATGTTCATACCTGACAAGAAACTTACCTTTCATGTCTTAATAAATTTCACTGTTGCTGTTATTATTGTGTGGCATGGGAGACAATTTTTTTTTTTTTCAATAACAGAGAAGTTCAGAATAGTACACCATATCTGAGTAGCCTGGAAATATATAGGCCGATGACACATTGATGTATATGTAACTCTTTATTTGACAACATGTTATAAAGCTGTATATTTTGTGAACTCAGTGCTTCGTAGTCTTGCTCAGAACTATTGACTGAATTATCAGTTTACAGGTTACATAGTTTTACCCTTTAAGAATCACGGACAGTCAAAAGTTGAATTGGGTGAAATTAGAGAACCACAGATGTTGTGAACAATCTCTGATAAGGGACATTTATGTGGCTAATGAATTACATGCTGGAATAATAATCATGCATTTGAATTACATAAACACAATATAAAACACAAAAAAATTATAGAAATTGTGGTACACACACAGGGAATGTATTTTATAAATATCTATCAGCAACAACAGATATTTATCAGTTATGATGTCCTATGCCCTGCTTCCATTTAACATTCCTCCATGTTCTAAACATCAAGTCACAGAGACCAACTGGTTGAGATTAAGAGAATGAGTTTGGGCATTATATATTCAAGAAGTCAGTACAAACCAGTAAAGGAATTCATGGCGATGACTCTAATAATCATATCTTGGAATATTTTTCCATTTTTTTTATTTGTTTCCCTATTTTTCGCATGCCCTCTTTTGCTCATTTACATTTCCCCAGAAATTTGCGAATGGCTGCAGGATTGTACCCCCAAGGTCCAATGCCACCCTGTTAGGAAAAATAAAATGTGGCTAAAATAAAATATAAGGTGGACCTATTTCTTGAATACACGCTTGTATATTTAGAATATACCCTAGCACTTAAAAAAGCAAAATAAAGACTGTCCTGGTGTTCCTGCCATGCTGTTCAAATCATTTCAAACCTTACATGTCTATAAACACACGGAATCTCCTACTGCAAGAGAAAGTGTGTATGTAAGCCTCTGGCCAAGGTAAAAAAATTCTGAAGCCTTCCCTAGCAACTCTGCTGCTCTCAAGAGAGATGTTTTGAGGTTCTGAAGGTATACATTGCCTGCGCTGTTTACTTAAAATTTCTCTCCATTGCAAAATACTCACTTGACAGATTACTTTCCCACCCTGAAGGACATAGAGTCGCTCAAGCAGAGCCCTGTACTTGCTGAGGAGGTCTTCTTTGACCAGGAGCTGAACAGCATCCAGTCTCTCCTCCAAGTTCGTATGCACACGGATGCCTACATTATTTACAAAGGCCCAACCATCTATGAGAAACAAACATTTGACTAAATCACATACCATTTATCTCCTCCTAGTTATATCCAATTACTAATTTATTTCAGCATTATTGTCATTACCAGTTGCATGTGCCTCAACAAAATCTGCCACATCACTGAAATCCTTGACAAGCTGTTTTCACTCATCAAGTTTGTAGAGAAATGGGGGTCATGTGCAGCTCCCAAAACTCAGAACCAGTGGGCAGTTATCTGTGAAATACCACACAGTACTAAGACTCAATTACAACAACAACATTTTATCATACACCGATCAGCCACAACATTATAACCACCTGCCTAGTATTGTGTAGGTCCCCCTCATGCTGCCAAACAGCACCAACCCGCATCTCAGAATAGCATTCTGAGATGATATTCTTCTCACCATAATTGTACAGAGCTGTTATCTGAGTTACTGTAGACTGTCCATTTGAACCAGTCTGGCCGTGCTCTGTTGACCTCACTCATCAACAAGGCGTTTCTTTCCACAGAACTGCCGCTCACTGGATGTTTTTTGTTTTTGGCACCACATTGAGTAAATTCTAGAGATTGTTGTGTGAAAATCCCAGGAGATCAACAGTTACAGAAATACTCAAACCAGCCCGTCTGGCACCAAATATCATCCATGCGATGATCTAATCGGCCAATCATGCGGCAACAGTGCAGTGCATAAAACCACGCATACGGGTCAGGAGCTTCAGTTAATGTTCATATCAACCATCGGAATGGGGATTTTTTTTTTTTTTATCTCATTGATTTAGACCGTGGTATGATTGTTGCTGCAAGATGGACTGGTTTGAGTATTTCAGTAACTGCTGATCTCCTGGGATGTTCACGCACAACAGTGTCTAGAATTTACTCCTAATGGTGCCAAAAACAAAAAACATCCAGTGAGCGGCAGTATGATATGAGTTTCAACAGGAACAGATACAAGAGCGCATAGCAGATCATGGCCACTGCTGATAAATATGCAAAAAGTTTTCAGAACACATATCCCACTTAGGTCCCCATCGTGCAATGTGAGTCCAAGCATAGATGTGTCGACACTTGAGAGCGTTGCAAACTACTTTCAATGTAAAGTCGCTAAATGTCCTCAAGCGTAATTAGCATATTCATAACGTCATTACGTCGTATTTACATTCTGCCTTGTGTCAGCCGTTTCAATCTTTTTGCTTTCTGAGCTCACATACTGCATTTTAATATAGACAAATTCCCATTAAATCTGTTGTCATTTACATATTTTCTCTGTTTCTGTTGTCAGACAATGGAACGAGTATGAAATATTGACTGAAAGTTGCCTATTAAGACTACATGTTAACCAGTAGTCACTTGCAAGAAATTTCCAAGCTGCTGCTAAAATCCTGATTTTATAACACAAGTTAAATACAATGGCTGTACTGTGATTTCGGCTATATTTACATGTAAAATGATTACTCGAAGCGACAGAATGTCTTATTTTTTCTCTCACGCAGCAGACAGCCTCCACCTGGATAACAACCAAAAAGGTTCCGTTCTCAATCAGGGATGATTAGGCCTAATCTGCCCCCTAGTGGATAAACATTTTAATCCTCCAGATACAAATATTTTTTTTTTTTTTTTAAAATTGAAAAGTGCGCAATCAATATTTGAACATCGCAACCATTGGTGAATGCATTGCATTGGTGAAAAGAAAGTGTATCTGCGGCTTAACAGGCAACTAAGTGTATGTAAGTGTAAAACCATACATGTGCATAACGAACTATGTGCATATTTACAACAAAAAAACTATGTGCATATTTACAAAAAAGCTATGCGCATTTTCAAAAGAAAAACATTATGTGCGTTATGTGCATTATGTGCATGATTGAAATGGTCACTAAAATAATTTGTAACAGAGGAGCAAGCAATAGATTAGTGATTGGTCCTTAACAACTCTGTTTGCACATGCGCAGCTCATTCACGTCTTTGTCAGCTGCCGTGCGGTCAAATGAATGTACTGAGTAGACACAGAGAGAGTTGAGCCTGCAGAGACCTCGCGTTTGCGCGAGCGCTACTGAAAGTAGCTGGTTTGTCCAAAAAGTCGCTAGGTGCTTTTAAGAAGACATTAAATAAAGTCGCCAAATCTAGCGACAAAGTCGTGTCAAACTACGTCATACAAAATCTGTAGTTTTGTTGTGGCAAATGCATACTACCACCAAAACACAAATTAAGGGGCAAAATTACGAAATACGTGTCCTATTGTGGCAAAGGCTCGGCTAGGCTCGGCTCGGCTCATGAATATCAACTCGTTCATTTGTCAACGTCACAGCAAATCATCTGAGCCTACTCGAAAACGTTACGTAGCGTATAGTTAATATTCATTGTATTCGTTTTTTTTTCTTATTTTATTAATAGTTTACATTTAGCTGGATTACAGTATAATTAGCAAATCGATTATAGAGTAGATTACTACATTGGGTGACAAAAAAAAATCGTAGGCTAAATCAAAGTAGTTTTCAATAAATTATGCTCGTTTCTCCATTCATAAAAAAAATCAATAAAAATACACCACTGACACAGAACACTGCAGAATTGCAAAGCGGTTAGCGGTTTTAAATAGTATTTTAAGTTTTTCATTCAGTCCACTAGACGCCACATAGTGCTGCTATCTGCCCATTCTCGATTATGCTCTCAGTAATTTGTGGATTTTTATGCTTAATGTATGATTATTATTATTATTATTATTATTATTATTATTAATCTTCCTTTATAGCTCTAAAAGTAAAAAATAATGCCATTATAACCTCGCTAGCCTCGGTATATTTTATTCTTCATACATTTGAATCCATCTAAGCAAACGGCCCTGAAAGGTACTTATTCTTATTTGTTTTTATAATTGATTACACATTTTCTGTCAGTCTGTTTCGGCTCATAGCCACTAAACTTTACCTGAAAAATGCTCAAATAATCTCAGCCAACATGTAGTTGCTATACATGCCCAAAAGATGTCACTGTTAACATGTTAGATCCTCCATTCACTTCGTAAGACTTTTTACGTATCACACCTCGTAAGTCATAAAAAGTCAAAATAATATATTTTTTTTTGTTACTGCCGCACAATCCAGTGACATTTATGTTTTTTTTTTACTGTAAATGACCTCTCTAATTTCTACTCTTATTTATATTGTTTTGTCTATATGCTAGGCTATACCGATTGGTCTTACACGACTTGTCCCTGTGTGATGTTTAAATCTTTACCGTCAGTATTATTCATGGATTGGTTATGAAATGCAAATTATAATTCCCAGTTTGAGCTCGAAGATCAGTACCATTTTATTTCAACCATTAGGCAACATAGGCGAGCACCAAGTACGGCATCGCTTTGGGGGCGCCAATCTACAAAGCCCATTTTAGCATGTGTCCAATCTGTGTAGAACAAAATGCGACCTGTGCGTTCCGATAAGGGTGCCAAATGGGATAGGACCGGCACTGACCGCATGCATCCAGTTTACTCACTGTTGGTACCTCCCCTTTCGGCACGGAACACTCATTGGAACTCTGAGCTGTCAATCAAAGCAGGGACACACGCTTTGGTTTTCAGAATTGATGATACAGTAAACTCATAAAATTGCAGATGAAACGGGAGAGAGGATGCGGTCGGTAAGAACACATATAACAACCAGTTGGATGCAAAAGTTGAGAGTCCTCACCAGTCATTCAAAATATCCACTCTTTCTTGCTTTGGAGGGTTTAAACAGGTATGTTAAAAAAAATCTACCACAACATGCTAGAACATTTCTTGAATAAAATATGATTTGCTGTAGTAAAATGTTTTATTGGCTATTTATTTATAGCTTCACATTCCTACACAGAGCTATAATAGTTTCCTTCAATCAAAGTTCAAGTTAATTGATTGCTCCTTTATCCCACAGGTAAAAAGAAAGAATTAGGAATATTGTTCGAAGGCTGACATGCACACTTGGAAGTCAGAGGTCCAGATGCAGAAATCTGCAGCTCTCTTTGGGATGGTCAGTCATCAGACAGATTTCACCGAGTTGACGTTCTCCATGTTTAGCAGCAAAGCAGACATCTGCCCGAAACGCGTCTCTGCTGACGGCTGCGGATCGAATCCCGCCTCGATTCAGATGCGCTGTGGAGCTGAGGATTTCAAACTGCACGCGAATCACACCTCCAAACTTCAGTGTTTCAGCATGTCACCTGGAGATGGTATGTACAACCGGGGTTTTTGCACATGGAGAACTATGTTAACAGGTATATAGTTTGTTGACTTCGACAGATTATTATTATTTTAAACATACTCGCATGCGAAACATTTTTATTATTTAAAAAAAAAAAAAAAAAAAAAAAATAGAAAACCAGATACCGACGTGCCAAAATCGCAAAATATAGAATGGAAATGTAAATAAATTTAAGTATTAACCTAAATGAATTTTGTTTACAAATGCTTCTGTAATTTATATACATTGAACACAAGTGGCAATATGACAATCAACGTTCTAATTGATTTGTGTATTTATTAATTTAGTTATTTTTGTGTGTGTGTGTAGAAACTAGATAAGCAACAATTAGCCACAGTAAATGTAAGTTGGATGAAATTTGTTTATTTGAAGCTCCGAACGGTCATAAACAAAAAAGACATTGAATAACGTAAATTTATACTTAATGTGTAACTTTTTACCTTAATTGTTTCAAACAAGTCTATAGAGGGCACGCATTAACCCATGGGCGTAATTTGTGTTGTTTGCATGATCAAGAATTATAGCGTGTATGACGCTTCAAAACGCAAATAGCAAAAGTGCGCATGTCTTGTCCCGGCGGGGTTCCTTGACATAAATTTAAATGCTTGATTTTTAGAGGCTATTGTGTCTTGAAAAGTGTTAAGAAAACTTGTCGTCTACATAAAGTACTAATTATTATGTTTTTAATCCGATTGTTAAAGCTTTATTAAACCTCCTTAACATTTTATTAAAAGTGATTTCTCTTTTCATTTGACAAAATATTTGACATCAGGGTTGTGAGTGCAGACACCGAAAAGAAGCACAATTCAAGGAAGTACAAATAAAGAAGTACAATTAATAACAGAAATACATTTATTCATCAAAACTTACTTAATTGCATTAAGAAGTACTTTCACATAATTTAATCCTTTAATAGAGAGATTACAACATGCAAAATATAGAGTATTGTGTTAAAGATTCAGTATTAAAATCATATTATATGTGGAACAGGAAACACACTTTATTGATTACATTCAGTGTGTGTGTGCATATGTACAGTATATGTTTGCATGTGTGTGCTTGAATATATGTGACGTGCACTTTTATTGCAATTCATGATAGTTATAATTAAGCATGAATCCCACCAGCATGAGCAGTTGAACAGAAACAGGGTTCTTTGGTGTTGGGATGGGGTGGTCACCCTGTTTAGATGACGTTACAATGGCATTTGATTGCGGGGGCCGGCACAGTTAACCACTTGCCATTTTATGATTATACAAATCTGACTTATATTAGTAATCATACCTTAACTCAAAAGACTCAGGGGGTTTGATTATGACTTTTGCCTGCCAAATTCAAACCAAATGTTTTTGTATGTCTCGGCATACATGAGACCTGGTTCTGCAACACGCCCCTGTGCAAACCAAAGTGTATCATGTTATTGTCTCTGCGATCCATTTGACAGAGGTGAACAATAATATTTGATGTATCTATTTGTGTTCTGGGTTGATTTGTTTGAAACTGACCACTCAGTTGTTGGGGAGGCAACCTATTTGACATGTTGGAAAAGGGGAAACTGAATCAGAGACTTTTGGTTAAACGTTACCAAGCAATGAATTTAAGCAAGAAAATAGTAGTGTTGCATGCCCTTGTTTATCTGCTGCAGATCATTACAAAGCAATATTGTCTTTTTTGTTGTTGTTGCTGTTATGAATAATTTTAGTCTTCTGACTTCTTTTATCTTTGTTGTTGCTGTGTGAAATGTGTTTTCTGGCAATATTTTATGTTACTGTATATAGTTCTTAGCACAGTTGTGAGTTTTTGTGAATATAAATTAAAAAAAGACAGTGTTTGAGTTTCAGTCCTTTTAAAAGAGACAGTGATCAGGTGTTCATTCCATTTTCATTAACTGCAATGGCAGAACAAGCAGATTAGAGGTTAAATGTGACTGTACAATTAATATATATATATATATATATATATATATATATATATATATATATATATATATATATATATATACATACATCAGCCACAACATTAAATTCACTTGCCTAATATCGAGTAGATCCCCCACGTGCCGCCAAAACATCTCTGACCCGTCGAGGCATGGACTCCACAAGACCTCTGAAGGTGTCCCGTGGTATCTGGCAACAAGACGTTAGCAGCAGGTCCTTTAAGTCCTGTAAGTTGCGAGGTGGAGCCTCCATGGATCGGACTTGTTGGTGCTGCACATCCCATAGATGCTTAATTGGTTTGAGATCTGGGGAATTTGGAGGCCAAGTCAACATCTTGAACTTTTTGTCATGTTCCTCACACCATCCCTGTACAATTTTTTGCAGTGTGGCAGGGCACATTATCCTGCTGAAAGAGACCATTGCCATCAAGGAATACCGTTGCCATGAAGGGGTGTATGTGGCCAGCAACCATCTTTAGGTAGGTGGTACGTGTCAAAGTAACATCCACATGAATGCCAGGACCCAAAGTTTCCCAGCAGAACATTGCCCAGAGCATCACACTGCCTCTGCCGGCCTGCCTTCATCCCATAGTGCATTCTGCAAGCTGTGATGCACTATGTGTTCTGACATCTTTCTATCATGGACAGATTTCAGCAATTTGTGGTATAGTAGCTCTTCTGTGGGATCAGAGCAAATGGGTTAACCTTCACTTCCCACGCACATCAATGAGTCTTGGGTGCCCGTGACCCTGTTGCCGATTCACAGATTGTCCTTCCTTGGACCACTTTTGGTAGGTACTAACCACTGCATATGGGGAACACCCCAAAAGACCTGCCGTTTTGGAGATGCTCTGATCCAGTCTTCTAGCATCACAATTTGGCCCTTGTTAAAGTCGCTCAGATTCTTACACTTGCACATTTTTCCTGTTTCCAACACATGACATTCAAGAACTGACTGTTCACTTGCTGCCTAATTTATCCCATCCCTTGCCATTGTAAAAAGATCATATAAAAATATCATCAGATTTAGTAGCTGATATAGGTGAATTACTAGTGATCTCCTTGGTTTTTTGTCTTTTTAACATGCTGTAGATAAGTAAATTACCTAGATAATTCAATTACTGATTTGTAGAGCATTGGTACAGTAAAGGTGTATAATCATTCCTTGAATCAACAAATTTTTACCATCTGAAATGGTGTTACATGATAATATGTTAAACTGAACATGCTAATGTCTTCCCATTTTTTTACTTAAAAATGTAATAAAGTACGTTTCTGAGCTTTAGAGATGATTATAATTAGAGTTTGGGTGATTGTCCAAGCTTTTGTCCACAAATGTATGTATGTATCTATGTATTTATTTATTTATATGTAGGGTCAGTACAAAAATGTGATTCCAGAAAAAGTAAAAAAAGATGCATTGTACATAGAGATTACAGCGTATGCTTTTTCCCAAAAAACAAACTAGTTAAAACTAAATAATAAATAAACAAGTAACTAAACTAAATAAAGTAGATACAACTAAACAAAAGTAAACCAAGCATGTATTTTTGAGCACAAGGTAATACTCTGTTGCTCAGACATTGAAGTGCTGATTCAGCTCTTGAAAAAATGAGTAATGACTTTAAAGGGTGCCATGACTTTACTGCTTCAGGTTTCTATGCCAATGCATCTACTCCCACACACAAACACATTCAGAACCAATTGGTCAGTCAGTAAAATGTGGTATTTGCACTCAAAATTTGAATTTCTGTAACTTAATAAATGTTCTGTGCTTCCGTGGCTTATATTCTGTACTTTTCAGGATACTGTCATTATAGATTATCAAAATTATTTTAAAAGCCCCAAATAATCATATTCTGCTCTCATCATTCACTTTCATTGTATTTAAAAAGATATAATGAAAGTGAATAGTAACTGAGGTTGCCATTCTGACTAAGCATCTTCTCCTGTGTTCCTAAAAAGAAAGAAAGTCATTATGAGTTAGAACAACATAAGGGTGAGTAAATGATGACATAATTTTTATTTTGGGGAGAACTATTCCTTTAAGCAGGGATAGGAGAAGGTATTTTAACATTGAAAAATATGACAAACTTCACCTTTAAAGTTAATTCACATGACTTATAAAAGGGTGCTTTGACGAACACCTTTATAATACGTGCAAATAAAAGAACTTCTCTCAAAGCTGATTGCTATAAATGAGCGCCATACGAAAGATTGCTTTGTTGTAGTTGCTTTGGCTGACTGTACACACAAGGTAAAAAAAACAAAAACATGCTGACTGAGTAGTTGAATCAGCGCAAAACTGCTATTTGGACGGCAAAGTTACCTGTCGGTTCAAATTGCTCTCCCCAGAGCTTGTTTCATTTTTTTCTCTTGTCTTTTCTGGGCTCTTTCTCTTGCTATCTCTCCCTCCCACACATCCTCCTCAACAGCAGCCCACGTCTTTTGGGGAACTCCCATGACATCAGAATGAGGCATAGATACATTGATTATGTGGGAAAAGTGTAAGGTTTGCAGCTTGTTCCACTGATTCACAAAGTCCTGATGATCATTATAGTGGTATGTCGTCCCAGGCTATGGCATCACTGAGCAAACCTTTAATGAGTAAACATTTCTCAGTGTCAGTCACCAGCTTGCTGTAATAGAAGTGACTGAATCATTTCTCACAAACAGGTCTCAAAAGGATTTGCTTGAGTGTTGATTCATTTAGTTAATGAGCTTGTTTTATGAGAGCAAGCTGCGGTTTGGAGAGACGTGATCTTTGGAAAGTCTAAAGATATGAGAAACTGAATATTCAAAAGTGAAAACATTTTAGAATCTAATAGACCTAAAGTAGCACTTGATTAAAAATACTCTTGTGGCTTTAGAAGGTTACAGCATCTGACTCTAAATCATTCTATAATACTTTTTCAAGCAATCTGGAAAACCTCAATGTACTTGATCAGTTCTGAGGTAAAACAAAGACATCTGTGACCCTTATTACGGTTTGAATTATAACTACAATTTGTGCATTTTAAGGGCATCAGTGATGTCATAGCCCATGTACAGTTTGATTTATTTATGTTTGTGGGATGTGAAATGTTTAGCAAAATAAATGGCCTGAATCATCCTCCATTTCAATGGCACAAGAGCCCTGCCAATATAACCCTTAAAACCAATTATTCTGGTAGAAAATATTATCTGGTTGTAAAAAGTGTTTAAATATCTCTGGAATACCAGAGGAAATGTGCTCTGGACCTGGACTTAAATGGAAGAAAAACAGAATTGGCTCCTATATGTCATCATAAAATGTATTTTTAGCTTTGACCATGTCTTGTGAATCACTCATAAAAATGCGCCCACACTCTCCAGTCTTTTTTTCCTCTAACGTTTTGATATAGGAGTCAAATTCCTGCTTCATGTGAAATGGATCTGATTGTTTTGCCTGCTCTGTCTTTCTCCCTGACTCCGTACTGAGATGAAGGGGCTACTTACTTGCACCCTGTGCCAGGGGGACATGCAAACCACACATCTACATGGCCCAAATTACTCATGCATTTTTAGACGGCAGCAACTGTGTCTCCAGGTTTTTCCGCGCGTATGACTGTGCACACGGGTGGGTTTTTGATTTACATTTCGACAGTGGCACTTGCTGTTCTTGGCCCTGTGCTCGTTTCCTTCATCAAAGAAAAATCCTCTCTGTGGCAGTGCTGATCGGCATACTCAAAGTGGACACAAAGGCCCCGGGTTTCCTGTAGTAGGGCACTTTTAGATGGCGAGGTGGCCGTGACCCCTTCTCTCCCCTGTGGAGGATCATTTGAGTCAGGGGACCGGTGGGGTGGTGTTGATTAAGGGGCCATTTTCACGACAAAGTTTTCAACAAAAAAAGTTTCATAATTGTATGCGTTTGGCTGTTCGTTTACACGACAACAGTGTTTTGGGGCCTGAAAACGCAAACGTTTGAAAACGAGTTTCAAAGTGCACGTTTTTGAAAATGATGCCGTTATCGTCTCTGTGTAAACATACAAAAATGGGAATTTGTGAAAACGATGACATCATGCGCGTATTACGTGTTCAGTCCATAGGCATGAACTTTGAGAACATCGTCTTTACCTTCAGGGCGAACAGACCAACATGCGATCACCAGTTGGAGTCCTTAAAAAGGTGGCGTACTTTATAGTACAGGGTCACTTGTATTAATAAAGCAACCTCATCCTCCATCCAGACAAACTTGCTTGATGCTTTCGCCAACTTCATTGTTTGTATTCACCTCTCTGTGGAAGAATGCTTATGTGCACAGGCGAGTAGTGTTTCTTTACAAAGTGACATCGCCAACTCCAGGCCTGGCATGCATAATACAGCATTTTTAGTTGTTTTTGTGGATCTGTGTGAATGAGGATCATTTTGACAACGTTGTCGTCTGTACACGAAACTTTTCAATAATGCAAAGGAAAAACTTTTCCGTTTTTAGTACATCGTTGTCGTGTAAACGTACCCTTAGTGTTAAAGGTGACAGATGGTGATCAGCACCCCGCTGATCTTTGCACCAATACAGCTGTTTCTTTCCGCTCCGCCCACTTGACTTGCCTTTAATAGAACATAAATATGGATACCTAAACCAGTGCCAAGTTCCTTGGCGGGTATTTTGCTAGAGTAAGTATTATTCTTCTATATCAAGGAATACCACAAAGATTACAGCAGATTCTCTGTATAAACAAAAGCTCTCTCTGGCCGCACAAACCACATTAATTCATAAAGAGGACGTAGTGAATGTAGACAGATTCATAAGCAACAACTCTTCTACCACTGCCAGTCCTCAGACTTTGGATACACAGTAAAACAGCTTTTTATAAGTCTGGGCACGTCAGAGAACCAGCAGCTGGCCAATTGAGCGCTGGCTTCATCTGAGTGGTCAAAAACAAACGAGCAAACATCGATGCACTGAGTGCCATTTTATTCCTTCATTAGTGAGAGCAAAAATAATTCCAGTTGGGCACAGTTATATCCTCTCTGTTGTTTAGTATACTAATCATGCCAGGAAGCTGCCATGGGGCAGTGCCCATTCAGCCTACATTCTGATTGGCTGGAATGACCCTAGAGGACTATTTAATACAATATAAAGTCTTATATTGCAGTTTATATACTTTATTACAGGTTGTTAATAAAGCATAGGGTTCTGGAAGAATGAGTTATTCTTTGGTCCTCTAGTGATCCAACACCAACTGAGTGTAATATTACATTACGCTGTGGGATTTCTGAAGGCTTATAACCAGACATGGGCTCTGAATGCAGATTATTTAGAATAAAAACACTTAGCTTTTACGAACAGATCTGAATTATGTGATGGGAGTCTTTCATTTTTAGGACCTTTTGAAGGCTATAAATTTAGTATTTGGGCTGTTTGTAAATTGAGTGTATGTATTGTGTGCTACTAAGATAAACAATCTTTGTGTTTTTATTTTCTTTTACTGCCTTTTAGTCTAGTAAAGTTCTTCTACATTCAGTCCCAGAAACTTGTGAGAACCCCCACAAGAAAAAAACATATCACCATCCTAGTTGAAACTGTCAAATAAACTTTACCCTTTGTAGTTCAAAGGCCAAAAAAGGAACTGACAAACAATTAATACTTTTTCTGAGCCAGACAGTTCATTGGGAGTACAAAAATACCACTAAAATATCATTAAAAAGGTCTATTTTCCACAAGAGGTCAAATATTTTTGTTAATGCCGGATATGATGGAGTGGAGATAATAAATTTGTGCCGTTACACTTCATCTGCTTGTTACGTTCAACGACAACCAATCAGATTCTGCTGACCACAAGGCCTGCAAGACAACATTTCTTTTCTTTTCAGGTGGTGTGTCAAAATAGTAAATAAAATAAAAAATGTATGATTTGAAGCCGTTTTATTCTGTTGCCTTGTGTGTAATTGATTTTTAACGCAAAAACATTTTTTTTGTAAAGGCCTTCTAAGAAACGCGCCTGATCGGGATCAGGTAATTCCCAAACCAACCTAATATCTGGACTTTCTTAAGACTGTTTAACTGACTAGTCATTCAAGCAACCCACCGACTAGCTGTTTGGAAAACACATAGTTTCGTACACCCCTAATCCAGGCTTTGCAGAACTATGTAACCAGTGGTGTAGTAGTGTCTGAAGAGGTGGGCATAATGTGAATTTATGAAGGTAACTGTCTAGTGTCTACAGTCACAAAATTGTAAGCAATAAGCGTTCTTGCTTCCTGTTTCTGTCATCGGCTGCTGTATGATTACTTGGGCCGGAGACATGCTCAGAGCGAGGTTAAAAGAACACAGAACATTATTAAACTTGTGTCTGTCAGACAGCACTGTCGTCTCATCTCCACTCAGCGCTTTGGGCTATTTACTCAGATTTAAGGCATAAATTGAAATCAGCAGTTTGGCAGGTTAATACATGGAGAAAAAGATGGCAGCAAGTGATAAGAGGACACAATTTCCCACGAAACAGATCGTCCGATCCGTTTTGCCCTGATCCCTTACATAATTTGTATGATATGGGAATATTCCATTTTCAATACAAGTTAAGCTCAATTGACAGTATTTGAGGCATGATGTTACCACAAAAATGTATTTGGACTCGTCTCTCCTTTTCTTAAAAAAAAAGAAGCAGAAATCAAGGTTACAGTGAGGCACATACAATGGAAGTGAATGTGGCCAATTTTTGAAGGGGTTTAACCCTTAAATGCATGGTAATTTTCCCAAAAACTCTTATATATTCAGGTCTTTAGAGACCCGACACTTATATCTATCCAAACTTTAAGTACAAAATGGCCAGACAATTTTTTTAATATTTTCAATGCTGTTTGACAAGGCTGTCAAACACATATTGAGCTACACATCACATCTATGTATCTTATGTGTATTTTCTCTGGCACTTGTCTAAATAGATGCACAAAATTATTTCAGTAGTACTCCAAAATGACAATAGTCATATCATACTCTTACTCATACATGTTTTGTACTTGCTATACATTTACTTCGATGTTGTTTCTTCATCAAATAGCAATGTCAAATGTAAATCAAGTCAATCACTGAAACAACAGCGCCACCTTGAATAAGAAATTGCATGTATATTATGTATGTGTAAACGCATATAAATTACTAATAATTCACCATTGTTGATAATTCATTGTTGCACAGAAAGTCAACGTGATCAAGTATTTATTTGTATGAATATAGTACTCATTTCTCTTGTAAGACACAAAGAAGTAGATATCCTGTGATAGTTAACTTAAATTGATATTAAATAATTATAAAAAATATAATTTATGGTAATGCAAAAAAACAAAAACAAAAACAAAAAAAAAACTACACTCTTACATACTCCAGATCTCTAGAAACCCTATACACTTTTGGTACTTAAACCATTATAATTTTGTGTATGTGTGTGTGTGTGTTATACTGTTTATAAGAGATAGATTGAGGAATACTGAAGAGGTATGGGCACAACTCCAAAAAATGGATGAGGTACAGGGGGTGGAATGAGGTCCCTGGGTCTCTAATGTATGCGTTTAAGGGTTAAAGGCAGACATGTGAAACTTAATAATTTTTATTAAAGCACACATTAATTCTTCTGTTAAAACTCATGTATTCTCTGAGCTGTTAGCTTGTTTAAACAGACATTTTTACAGTCATTTTAGGGTTTTAGGGTTGGCTGACATCACATCATCGTCATGGCAATGAAGTTGTAAAATTGCCTGTAACTTTACACAGAAAACATTTGTAAGTGATTTTATCACACTAAAAACGTGTTTGCATGTATATTATTTATGTCTTGTGGCTATACTTTTCAAACAGTTAGTATTTTAACATTCAAAATTTGTCCCCATTCACTTCCATTGTAAGTGCCTCACCGTAACCCAGATTTACATTTACATTTTTTTAAAGAAAAGGAGGGACAGGGCAAAATATATTTTACATCTGCTAATCAATAATGATGTTGATTGAGCTTAACTTGTATTGAACCCAGAATATTCCTTTAAGCATTACAGTTTGTATAGCAAAATAAGTAGGCTTGCAAACCTTTAAAAGTTAGAAGAAAATGCTTCTCATATCTTTTTTCATTAATGTCAAAGGTTGTACATCCACTCAAACTCCCTATGTTGTTAATATGTCTAATTAACAACTAATACAATACTTGGTCGATGTGTCAAGCTGATAAGTCACACTTTTCCTGTTATGCATTCCTATTCAGCCTGAATGACATGATAAATGATGAAGATATCAAGTTATTAAGGTGTTGATGGATTTTGTTGAGCATGCTGTTGTATTCCGTTCAAAGTAATTTTAATACATTAAAATGATGATATTTTTGTTTGCTTTTGCACACTAAACAATTTTGTTACTGTGTAGGCCCGCCACTTGATGTCCAATGAAAAATCTGGTTGAGAATCACTGGTTTAACAAATAGAGTGCATGAGAAA
Organism: Moxostoma hubbsi; assembly: GCA_032164185.1. Lineage (NCBI taxonomy): Eukaryota > Metazoa > Chordata > Actinopteri > Cypriniformes > Catostomidae > Moxostoma > Moxostoma hubbsi. Next base: position 8,539,709 of record JAVLUX010000117.1, read on the forward strand.
GCAGAGCATAAAGGAAGAGAGACTAATGCGTCCCGGCCCTTTTACAAGCTGAGAGGAATTTGAGGAATGAATGTTGACTTCAGCTTTTATAATTTGCAATGAGTTTGCTGACTTATCACCTACCACAAATATTTCCTCCTCTATTTCACCCTTTAAGCCTTGACCACAATCTCACAGATGAGTTTTCCAGGGGGCAGCCTGTGCCAAAATTTCCACTGGAGTCACCCCTCCTGTTTGTGTGTGAGAGTAAGAGCACACTCATCATGCTGTAGTAGATGTACCATAAAAGCTAAGATACTTCTCTAGTGTTTACATAGCATTATTTCCACTGTCATATGTGCCATTAATGTGAGAAATAAGACATCCCATAATGGCAGACTTTATTTTATATCTGGACGCACATTTGTGGAATGAGAGGCTAACCCCTTTTTTGTAGTATAGTTTAGATGAATGGCTGTTTCATCACATTAGACACTTAAAGATCTCTAAGGGATGCTACCATTGGAAACCACGTGGAAGAACATCAGCAATAATGTGTGCACAGAAACAGAAGACAGACACGAACAAGTGATGGTGAGTACCCTTGGAGAGTTCCAGGCCACAGGGATGCCAGTCCGTAAGTGACGGAGTGCGAAACGTATGTTGAGCACGTCTGTCATGCGTAACATCATGTCTCAAGCGTGTGCGTTTCCTATTGAAGTAACACATGTGATGATGGTTATGTGTTGCTGGAACTTGTGGAAATAGAGTGTGCATATGTTTGTGTGTGAATGGATGTTTATTGCAGGCTCATGTGTGCTTTTGTGCACTCAATATCTCCATGGAGAAAGTGGAAAAGAAAACAATCTTAGTCTAATCAGAACCAGGTCACTCTTGTCCAGGCCTTGCCTGACATTTATGTCCTTCCCTTGGCTCCACGTTTGTGCTTTACCAGTCAGTCCATGAAGCTACACTTCACCATATAACTGATTTGCTGACATTCCTAAATCTACACATAAAGCCATACCTGACTTAACAAGGCTTCTATTAAAAGAAAACAATGACACGCAACAGGAAACGGTTCTTGTATATCTCTCACAGTTTATGACAGGAATATTCAGAAGAGGGAAAATCTGTCTTGAGCCATGTTATGTGTTCTGAGTCATAGCAATTTGGATATCCATTTTTCCATTTTTTTATTTTTTTTTACTGTTTACTTGATTCTTGCCATAAAAAAGAACATGTTTACTAATTGACAGATTAAAAAACAAAGTGAATCAGGCGGTCGTGTTGTGAATGACCTAACAGCTTTGCGTTTTATAACTGGAATGAAGTAAAGCAGTATGAAAGCCCTGACAGCCAGATTCTGTGGACTTGGCCAATGATACCATTTCCCAGGCCAGCTGGAGAATGAGCTGCAGAATTTATCTGCACCCTTTTCCCTTGACAAATTATTTTATTGTTCTCGCACAGTTGGTTTGCATTTATTCTTCTGGCTAATGGTATAGGTTAAGGCAGAGCGATCTGCTTTTGCCGTGTTACATAGCGAACGTGCCCCAACTGGGGCAGTTCAAGCAATGACAAAGCATATTTTCTCTTAAAGCTGACAGAAAGATAGATTGCCGTTTTAATGCTAGCTGAGCCTCAGGAACTTGCGGCAGAAAGATTCATCAAAAGGGATTTTCTGATCTCTTTTGACTGTGAAATAAAGAAATTGCATTACAATGCAAAAATCTTGCTTCAGGATACCTGAAGGCAAAACCCTTTTGCCCAAAGGTCACATCTTTTGCAAGGCTTAATTGGATTACAAAGACATGCATGTTATAGGAATGTTCCTGCCCAATGTAGATGGGAGATTACAGCATTATAACTGTCTGCTTTCTGCACTCTACCTGACCCAAGCACAGTAGACGAGAGTTAGGCCGCTAATCATTTACAAATGCTGCTAGTCTCCAAGACCAGGCTTTCTTGAAGATGACCGAGTCAAAACAGCCTTGGTTTTTCAATGAGTCTCCATAGACAATATGTCTGAATCGAACAGTGACTAACACATACCTTCTGTCTAGGGTTACTTTGCGAATAAGAGAGCTGTACAGGAGATGTTGGCTATGGATCTATTCACATTCATCTGGAAGATCTGGTTTCTCTTTAGAATAGGCACACTTATTTTCAAGGATGTTACAGAGTGGAGACAGTGGACTGCCCGAAGGATTGTAACGTCATGAGTCTGTGAGCCTTTAGCTATGTTCAGTATGGAATATAAACTTACTACCTGCTGAATACTGTGAAGTTTACACTGAATACTGAATACTACATTAAAACAATATTCCATGATAAACCTTTCAAATAATTGTGTGCAGCATTTTTATTCATATCATATTGCATGTTTTAAAGATATCCTTAAATTACTTCCGGTTCATCAATAACACTGGAGATGAAAGGTCAAGGCGAGTGGAATAAAGTCAGAGGCATTATAGGATGAGACAGTCCTCTTATTTTGGAGATTTTGGTCTTTCCTCATTCAAGTTGATAGAAGCATGCAAAATATGGGCATACATACTCTGCAGATACATACAATATAGTAATTTAGTAGCATGTCATTCCGAAGATAGCCAAAGATTGATGTTTCAGCCAATACTTTATGTCAAGAGGAAGTACGTGAGGGAGAACAGATCTGTGTACTTTATTTGGGAGTATCCATGTGCATCTTGACATTTCTTAATAAGACTTACAGTATTTGCGCCAAATCGGTCATTAAACTAGCAATACCCTCTCCGTAGTGTTACGTCATGTTTTGACAAACTTATCAGCGAAGGATATGGGGAGAAATGATGAAAGACATACAACATTATTTCAAAGGCCTTTTGGTTTCCCCACATCTGTTTCCAGAATTCCTCTTCTATTCGCAACATGGAGCTTTCGAAAGATGTTTCTCATTCCACGTCACCAGATTGTTGCCAACAACACATCTTGAAAAGGACTTTGAGTTGTATTCTCATATGTTCTCTTTGTTTACATGGGGTTAGCCACATCTTCAGATCATTTTGCTTTAATTTATTCCATATATTTTTGACTTGACTCCAGTGACAAATGGAAAGATTATCTCTTTTAGGATTAGTTGATGCCAGAGAAATCGTCTCGGTTACGTATGTAACCTCCGTTCCCTGATGGAGGGAACGAGACGTCGTGTCGAAGAAGCGACACTAGGGGTCTCTCTTGAGCGCCGAAAGATACCTCTGATCTATGAAAAAAGGCCAATGAGAGTTGGCGAACAGTATTTGCATACTCCGCCTCCGGATACGGATATAAAGGCGAGAGAAATACGCTCGTTCATTCAGGATTTTTCTGAGGAGCCGGGAGTGTTCCGGGCATCTCAGCGGCTCGGCTCAGCGACGTGGCCGGGAAGACACGACGTCTCGTTCCCTCCATCAGGGAACGGAGGTTACATACGTAACCGAGACGTTCCCCGTCTGTCGCTCACTTCGACGTCGTGTCGAAGAAGCGACACTAGGGGTCCACTTCAAAACTCGCCATGCGCTGAGCCGTGTACGTGTACTGCTGACACAGAAGCGGGCAGGTATTTTGCACGTGCACAAGCGACCAACTGTGTTCAGGCTGCACGTACTCTTCCCCAATGCCCCGAAAAAGCGTCAGCATCCTTTTGGTTACCCTAGGGGGGAACAAGGTGACGCTCCCAACTAGGGAACGGGCCAAGCCTGGCTGGGCCTCTTTTCTCTCTATGTTTTCTCGGCATAGAGCAAGAGCAGCCGGGGCCCTTACCGCATCGAGGGAAGGGGGTCTTATTCCGAAGTCCTATTCTTTTAGGGGGAAAAGACCCTGCGGAGGCCACACCCGCCCAACAGGGGAGGTAAAGGTGGCAAAATACATCACATGGCCACTTGGGGTATGTGGGAGGAAATAGCGCGGTGGTAGATCCAACCTCAAGGAGGGGGGAGTTGCTACAACACGGCGACCGGAGGACAGCAAAAAGGACTGCCTAAGGGAGACGCAGGTCAGCTCGTAAGGTGACCGTGCCGCGGAAATACACACAGGAGGAGTCCCGTAGGAGGCCTGATCTGTGGAGCACTTATTCCAGTAGGGGTAGCCGGAGGTACCCGTAGTGGACTGGACCAGCACGTTCCTCCGATGAACTGCTGCGGGTCCGAAGTGCTAGGGAGGAATCAACCAGGGACCTAGGTCCTCTGGGACAAAAGCGCACTGTTCTGCCTCGGTAGAGGGAAACGGCGCTGGTACAAGCGGATCACCCGGTCAGATCGTCGACGTGCACCGAGTTCTACGGGCTCGGACCTGAGAGAACACAGGACGAAACTGACTCAACCCTGAGATTGTAAAATCTCGTGAAGGTGTTAGGTGCTGCCCAGCCCGCAGCTCTGCAAATGTCTGCTAGGGAGGTGCCCCTAGCTAGTGCCCATGAGGATGCCACACTCCTAGTGGAGTGGGCCCGCACCCGTAAGGGGGGCGGCACGGCCTGGGTGTGGTAGGCCAACTGAATGGCCTCCACCACCCAGTGAGACAACCTCTGTTTGGAGACAGCATTCCCTTTCTGCTGTCCTCCAAAGCAGACAAAGAGCTGCTCAGAGCGTCTGAAGCTCTGGGTGCGTTCCAAGTAGGCACGCAAAGCACGTACTGGACACAATAGTGAGAGGGCTGGGTCTGCCTCCTCCCGGGGCAGCGCTTGTAGGTTCACTACCTGATCTCTAAAGGGCGTGGTAGGAACCTTGGGCACATAGCCCGGTCGAGGTCTTAGGATCACATGAGTGTCTGCCGGACCGAACTCCAGGCAAGTGTCGTTAGTAGAGAACGCTTGCAGGTCCCCGACCCTCTTGATGGAGGCGAGCGCGATCAGCAGGGCCGTCTTTAGAGAGAGGGCCCTGAGTCCGGCTGATTCTAGCGGCTCGAAAGGGGATCTCTGAAGACCGGCGAGGACCACCGAGAGATCCCAGGAGGGGAACAGGTTTGGCCGGGAGGGATTTAACCTCCGGGCACCTCTTAGGAACCTGACGATTAAGTCGTGCTTGCCCAGAGACTTGCCGTCTACTGGGTCGTGGTGAGCTGCGATAGCAGCAACATACACCTTTAAGGTGGACGGGGACAGCCTCCCCTCCAACTTCTCCTGTAGAAACAGGAGCACTGACCTAACTGCGCACCTCTGTGGGTCTTCTGCCCGGGAAGAACACCAATTGACGAACAGACGCCACTTTAGAGCGTAGAGTTGCCTGGTAGAAGGGGCTCTGGCTTGGTTGATCGTGGCTACGACCGTGGGTGGTAGGCCAGCTAGATCTTCCGCGTCCCGTCCAGGGACCAGACATGGAGATTCCAGAGGTCTGGGTGCGGATGCCAGAGCGTGCCCCGTCCCTGAGAAAGAAGGTCCTTCCTCAGAGGAATTCGCCAGGGAGGGGCTGTCGCGAGGAGTACGAGGTCCGAGAACCAGGCCCGGGTGGGCCAGTAGGGAGCCACGAGAGTGACTTGCTCCTCGTCCTCCCTGACCTTGCACAGCACCTGTGCAAGAAGGCTCACTGGGGGGAATGCGTACTTGCGCAGCCCCACTGGCCAGCTGTGTGCCAGTGCATCTGTCCCGAGGGGAGCCTCTGAACGGGCGTACCAGAGCGGGCAGTGGGAGGTCTCTCGGGAGGCAAACAGGTCTACCTGGGCCTTGCCGAACCGTTCCCAAATCAGCTGAACCGAGTGGGGGTGAAGCCTCCACTCTCCACCAGGCAAGTGTTGTCGTGACAGCGCGTCCGCTACCACATTGAGGTTGCCGGGGATGTGAGTGGCACGCAGCGACTTGAGTCGGTGCTGGCTCCAAAGGAGGAGACGACGGGCGAGTTGTGACATGTGACGGGAGCGTACGCCGCCTTGGCGATTTATGTACGCGACCGCAGTGGTGCTGTCCGACCTGACTAGGACATGTTCGTCCCGAATTAACGGGAGAAACTTCCGCAGGGCAAAGAGGACGGTCAACAACTCGAGGCAGTTGATGTGCCAACGCAGCTGGGCCCCTTTCCAACGGCCTGAGGCTGCGTGCCCGTTGCAGACGGCACCCCAACCCAATCTGGAGGCGTCGGTTGTGACCAAGACGCGTCTGGACACCTGCTGTAGGGGTACTCCAGCCCGTAAGAAACAGAGGTCTGTCCAGGGGTTGAATGTTTGTCGGCAGGCGGGGGTGATTGTTACCCGGTGCGTGCCGCGGCGCCATGCTCGTCTCGGGACTCGGGTCCGAAGCCAGTGTTGGAGCGGTCTCATATGCATCAAGCCCAGCGGCGCGACCGCCGCGGCGGATGCCATATGCCCCAGGAGCCTCTGGAAAAGTTTTAAGGGGACCGCTGTGCCCGGCCTGAGGGCGGCGAGGCAGTTCAACACTGACTGAGCACGCTCCTTTGTGAGATGTGCGGACATTGAGACCGAGTCTAACTCCATCCCGAGAAAAGAGATGCTCTGAACTGGAGTGAGCTTGCTCTTTTCCCAGTTGACCTGAAGCCCCAAACGGCTGAGGTGCCTGAGCACCTGGTCTCTGTGAGCGCATAGTAACTCTCGCGAGTGGGCTAGGATGAGCCAGTCGTCGAGGTAGTTGAGTATGCGGATGCCGGCTTCTCGGAGCGGGGCAAGAGCTGCCTCTACGACTTTCGTGAAGACGCGAGGGGACAGAGACAGGCCGAAGGGGAGGACTTTGTACTGATACGCCTGGCCCTCGAACGCAAACCGCAGGTAGGGGCGGTGTCGGGGCAGGATAGAGACGTGGAAGTACGCGTCCTTCAGGTCTACCGCTGCGAACCAATCTAGATGCCGGACGCAGGTTAAAATATGCTTCTGCGTGAGCATTTTGAATGGGAGTTTGTGCAACGCTCGGTTGAGAACTCGCAGGTCCAAGATTGGTCGTAAGCCGCCGCCTTTCTTGGGTACGATGAAGTAGGGGCTGTAGAAACCCTTCTTCATCTCGGTTGGAGGGACAGGCTCTATCGCGTCTTTGGCCAGAAGAGTCGCGATTTCCGCGCGCAGGGAGTGGGCGTGTTCGCCGTGTACTGCGGAGAAGCGGATGCCCATGAATGGGGGCGGGGGCCTGGCAAACTGAATTGCGTAACCGAGTCGGATGGTCCGTGCCAGCCAGCGAGATGGGTTGGGAAGTGAAAGCCACGCGTCCAACCTCTGCGCTAGGGGCACTAAAGGGACGATTAATTTTGACGTACCCGGCGGGGCTTCGCAGCGGGGCGGAGCAGGTAGGGCAGCGTTGGGCGGCGACGGGGCGACCCGCGGCTGAGGTGCTGAGAAAAGACTCAAAGCACTTACCTTGCTCCGCACACCCGGCAGGGGGCGGGTTAGCGACTGAGGAGGAGGTCCTGGGTAGGCGTCCTCTAGACTCGTCGGAACCGGCCGGCCGGGGGACAGTCGTGTGGCTGAAGACGGGTGGTCCGTGTCCAGGAGGCCAGGACTGTCGGGATCTAAGGGCAAAGTGCCGTGAGAACGGCATTTGCGGGCCAGGTGACCCAGAGACACAGGAAATAGCTCTTTTACTGAGAATGTGGGTACCGCAACCCCATCTAAGGGGGGGCGGCAAATTAAATTGTTTAAGAACAAAAGATTCTCCTCCCGGCCCTCCACCGGGGGACGGAGTGGTCTTACCACCTCCGGAGCTAACGTCTGCGTCGCTGGGTCGTCCGTCTCAGGACCGCCTGGGAGCCTTCCGGGTCCTCGAGGGAGTCCGGGAGACGGGGGGCGTCTGCTTCTTGCGGTGTGCTCGACGCAGGGGCTGAGAGCTGGGCCCGGGTTGAGGCGGAGCAGATTTCTTAGCCGCAGGAGGACGCCCTCGGCGAGCAGACGGGGCAGTGGCCCTGGCGGCAGGTTTGCGGCGAGGCAGGATGTGTGAGATGGCCTCCGTCTGTCTTTTCACCGTGGAGAACTGCTGGGCAAAGTCCTCGACGGTGTCGCCGAAGAGGCCAAGCTGGGAGACAGGGGCGTCGAGGAAGCGAACTTTGTCGGCCTCACGCATCTCGACCAGGTTGAGCCACAGATGACGTTCCTGGACCACTAGGGTGGCCATCGCCTGCCCGAGTGCCTGCGCGGTGACCTTCGTGGCCCTGAGGGCGAGGTCGGTCGCTGAGCGCAGTTCCTGCAACACGTCGGGATCAGGGCTACCCTCGTGCAGATCTCTGAGCGCCTTGGCCTGGTGGACTTGCAGGAGAGCCATGGCGTGCAGGGCGGAGGCGGCCTGTCCCGCGGCGCTGTAGGCTTTGTTGTTGAGGGAGGATGAAGTCCTACAGGCCTTGGAAGGGGGTACAGGGCGCCCGCGCCAGGTGGTAGGGTCACCGGGACAAAGATGGAGCGCAACTGCCCTATCCACCTGGGGAATCGCCGTGTACCCGTGGGCCTCTCCGCCTTCGAGGGTAGCGAGAGCGGACGAGCAGGGCTTTTGACGGACGGAGAGCGGGGCTCTCCATGACGACGTCAGCTCGTCATGCACTTCCGGGAAAAACGGGACCGGGGGGGGGCGTGGCTGTGAGCGGCGCCCAAACCCCAGGAACCAGTCATCCAACCGTGACGGGTGTGGGGAGGATGGAGGTTTCCAGTCCAACCCCACCCCGACGGCGGCCCGGGCAAGCATGTTGGACATCTGCGCATCCGCCTCAACCTGGGCCTGCTGGCCCGAAGGCGGCAGTCCAGGGGAGGAGTCAGCGTCAGACGCCGCGCTCTCCGATGGGGCGGCGAGCTCATCGGCTTCAGGCTCAAGAGGATAGGCAGACCGGCCCGGAGGCGAGTCGCCGTTACCTCGAGACTGGACGGAGGTAAACGAGCGTGTCGGGGGGCGGGTGGTCCGAGGGGACGTGCCCGGCGGAAGCGCACCCGCTGCCCTCCCCAAATCGCCTCCAGCGCCAACCGCATCGTCCTCAATCCCGTGGGAAGAAGGAGCGATACGGGGGGCGGCTGGAGTGGCGTGCTTTCTATTGAAAGCAAGCCGCGACCGCAACGTTACCATGGTCATGTTCTCGCAGTGAGAACATGAGCCATCCACAAACGCAGCCTCGGTGTGATCGGCGCCCAGACACACGAGACAGCGCCTGTGGCCGTCAGAAGCGGAGAGCACTCTACCGCATCCAGGAACTACACAGGGGTTGAATGGCATCTTTAAAAAGACGCGCCCTGAAAAGGGCGTTCAACACCGCTATGTATTGCTCTTTTAGAGAAATAAACTCTTTATGAGAAATATAACTCTTTATATAGTGGAACTCTTTCAAACTCTGCGCTGTCGAAGCGCCCAGGGGCAAACTGCACGCCGGCAGAGAAGAGAAAAACAGCCGCTGTAGTGCGCCGTAAATCCAACAGCAGCAGAGCGTCAGAGGATCAGAAGCAGGATCAGCAGTGTAATACGCAGCAGTCAGCATACACACGACCTTCGGCTCCGAAGAAAATTACTGAATGAACGAGCGTATTTCTCTCGCCTTTATATCCGTATCCGGAGGCGGAGTATGCAAATACTGTTCGCCAACTCTCATTGGCCTTTTTTCATAGATCAGAGGTATCTTTCGGCGCTCAAGAGAGACCCCTAGTGTCGCTTCTTCGACACGACGTCGAAGTGAGCGACAGACGGGGAACCAGGGATCCCAGCAAAAGACTTGATAATTTTCGGTGTAAATAATGTAAACATTTGTACATGATTTCAATGTTGTACAAATTTGCTGATCATTATATTGGTGGCTTTTGTTTTGTTTGCTTGTACTGTTTTGCTTACATTTAATCTGAACATGGGTTCAATGGGTTGTGCCACTTTTTGCATCTTCTTCACTAACCTCCCTCAATCCAATTTAACCAGGCACTAAATGCACTGAAATAGCATTGTGTCATTCTTTTCTTTGCACACATACCTCTTTTCAATGCAAATTATACATAATTGTGCATTATACACAAAACTGAGTGCTATTTGCCTGACACAATTAAACGGATAGTTTAAAAATTTTAATTATCTCATCATTTACTCACCCTCATGCCATCCCAGATGTGTATGACACATTCTTCTGCTGAATACACCTGAAGATTTTTCGAAAAATATCACTGTAGGTTCTTACAATGCAAGTGAATGGTGATCAGACTTTTGTAGCTCCAAGAATCATATAAAGGAAACATAAAAGTAATCCATAAGATGCCTGTGGTTAAAACATGTCTTTAGAAACTGTATAATAGGTGTGGGTGAGAACCAGAACAATATTTAAGTCCTTTTTACTCTAAATCTCCAATTTAACTTCCAATTTCAGATGTAAAAGTGAAACTAAACCAGTACCACATGTGACTTTCAGATTTAAAAGTGAAAGTGGAAATTTAGAGGGAAAAAAAGACTTAAATTTTGATCTGTTTCTCATCCACATCTATTATAATGCTTTTGAGGACATGGATTTAACCACTGGAGTCTTATAGATTACTTTTATATTGCTTAATATGATTCTTGGAGCTACAATAATCACAATTCACTTGCATTTTATGGACCTACAGAGCTGAGATAGTCTACTAAAAATCTCAGTTTGTGTTCTGCTGAAGAAAGTCATACATATCTGGGATGGCATAAGGGTGAGTAAATGATGAGATAATTTTTGAATTGAACTATCCCTGTAACATTGCTCTATTTTATAACAGAATTTTAGTTAAAAGACATTGTGGATATACTTTTTCCATTGTGAATTCCCCCCTTAATGTTTAAAGCTACTAAAATTATGTTAAAATCTTGTTTGATTACATGAATGATAAATGAGTGAGTCATTGAGAGATGGATTTGAAATGTGTGCTTGCAGAACACAAGTTGTTAAGTGTGTTGAGATGGTAATATTTCATAAGTCCTTTTTGACTAGATGTGCCACGCTGAAATTCAGTTTCAGAGTCACATTATGCACATGCAGGGCCTAGACTGAACAAACAGCAGTCTGCATAAAGGAAATACGTTTCATATTTTTAGACCAAACCAAACCAGCCAGAGGTGATATGTGGTCGGCTGTTGCATGAACAACACTAACTTCTGTAGAATATCCTGGTTGTAACATGTCATCAAGGCTTATTAGATTTGCTGATAGACAGGCAGTAACATTGAATTCCAACTTGACCACAAACTGCACTTCAAACCTGAAGTGTTTGGGAAAACTGTGGATGCCAGATTTCTACAGGCTTCAAGATCCAAGTCCAGTAATTGGCTAGCAAATCATTAGGATATGTACACTACTGCCAGCCAAAACTCACTCATTTAAGAGCATACAAAAAAACCTGCCATGGACCTTTTTTTTAACCTGTTTGCGTTAGTGATGATGTAAAATGGCAAGAATTCATATTTCACCTTGAATTTTGCTTTTGTAAAAACACTTTTGAGAGGTTTTTTCTCACAAAGGAAACAACTATTTGCATTTCAAAGCCCTTTAAGAGTGAAATGAAAAACAAACTCTTTATGGGTTTTGAGTATATTTTGGAAAAGTTCAGTATAGTTCATAAAAGATTGGTTAATGACAGGTTGTGTAAAAAAAAGGTGAAGTCATGCTTACAGCTCTGAGAGCGAAGAGCGATCTACTAAAAATAAAAAATAAAACCTAGCTAGATAAATTTTAGTGCTGTTTAGAATACATAATCAATTAAAAATAATAATTTCCTTGGCTCAAAATTGTGGGTTGGCACGAAGAAGATCAGGAATTAGATTGTGAACTTGTTAGCTGAACCATATTTCACAGCGTTTTGTTGTCTAGTGACATTGTTTACCACATGTAGCAAAGTAAAAAATGGCTATCAATCACGCAGAGAAAACACCAAAGCCTCTGACCAGCTGAATGCTTATACAGTGAAAATAGTCTTGTTCTTAGAGCATGCTGACGGTGGGCCCGTCTTCACAGCTGGATATGACTCGCTGTCTGCATAAATAGTCCTTAATTTACCACCTTCCCCTTCAAGCCCTATCGCAGGACTAAGATTGAAAGAATTTCCATTAAAATCCCTCCATGATGCTCTGCTTTTTCATGCATACCACCCCAGTCTCCCCTTGCTTTTTTTTTGAGTTCGTTGGCCCTCATTCCTCAATCCGGCAGCCAGTGTGTTATTCCTGAACAGGGGCTCCTGTGCTGACTGATGCCCTACCTTCTCCTCTCCTCACTAGGGACGTCTGCATTGTGAGGGCCCCGTTTGATGTGTGATGATGTATATTGCCTAGTGATCTGTCCCCTCTCAGGCTACCCCGGACCTGAACGGGACAGGAGTTTTCTGGCGGGGGGGAAAACATAGGCTTCTTTGATAATGTATTCTGATGAATACACAGTCTGTGTTAGGGACCCCATTTCTGCTTCCACCACACTGGATGTCTGACAATTGACAGGCCTCTTTGGAAGTCCTTTTACATGTTAAAGGGAAAGTTAACTAAAAATAATTTAAAACTCTCTTGTCATTTACTCACCCTCATGTTGTTCCAAACCTGTATGACTTACTTTTATCCGTAGAGCACTAAAGGAGATGTTAGGCAGAATGACAGCCTCAGTCACCATTAATTTTCATTGTATGGAAAAAAGATGCAATGAAAGTGAATGGTGACTAACATCTATCTTACATTGTTTGTGTTCCACGGAAGAAAGAAAGTCATAGAATGACATGAGGGTGCATAAAAATGAAAGAAATTTCCTATTTTTTTCATCAGTTGAAACAGTGATTATAGACCATGTTTGCTTGCACAAGAATAATCTGATATTAGTCTGAATTTGATCACATTCCCATTATGTATGTCATGTATTTACATTTTAACCTGGTTGTTAATAACCCTATTAAGAAAAATTTACAGTTCCAAGAAAACCGAATAACCTGGTGTACTGTATGCCTTTATTAATCGGAAATCTGTACCAAACACCTTATTAGAAAAATCCTCTTGACAGAATGTTCATTTACATATATCTGTGTCCAAATGAAAGCGATTCTGGTTGTTACAAGACACAGACAGCGATGAAAAGCCTAGCAACTGTAGAAAAACATTTTGGAGCGAAAAGTGCTCATGAAAAGTCACGTGCTATATTTAAAATTTATCATATTTTTAATGTTTACATTTTTATAATATATATATAATACTTTTTAAAATATGTATATTCATTTTTAAAATATGTATACATTTATTTTAAGTTGCACTCTTGTATGTTTTTTTTTTTTTTTACTTCAATGCAGAATGACTAAAAATGTATTGTAATAAATGGCAAGCGTAAGTATTTCCAGAATAAAACATGCATGCCTTTGTTTATTCAGGATATGCTGATTACCATGTACTGTATGGGAATATTTAAATATCAGTAAAGCTTGTAAACCTTATTTTCAAGATACTTAAATAAATACTTAACCAGATACTTAATCAAAAAATTATGTGCTTGAAAATATGGTCATTGATTTGAACTCTCTGAAGCAATCTTCACTTTAGAGAGATTGAAGAGTCAACATGGACTTTTGACATTTATTTTTATGTGTAGATTCATCATGACTTGAATCTTCAAATACTGAAACAGTCTTAGCCATGCTCATAATGCTTTACTGAGAGAGAGCTTTGATAGCGAATAAGTTAGTTTACCATTGCGAATGGAAGCGGACTGCAGTCATCTGCTGTGAATTTGCAAATAACATTTGTTTGGGGATTTCAGTAGGGATTATGTTCTTGTTTTGACTTGGACTGGTCATCTCGGCACAATGTAATAGGAAAGAGTGGTGCTTGAGGTGGGGGGTTTGAAGCAGGAAACATGAAACAAGGCTAAATAATCAAATAAAACTAAAAGCTTTCCTTCTCAGCACCTGTTGTCAAAGCAAATTGTCACTCTGACAAAAACGGCTTCTTTTTTTAGAGAAACATTAATTCTTAATCACCCAATACTACTCACTACCCAGTGTCTGTGAGTAACATTTTATCCCAATTCACTGCCAAAGACTTCAAAGCCAAACCAATTATACAGAACGTTTTGAACATCTTATTATGCAAGAAAGGTTCCATTATATTTCCTCCACTGAAACAACCATAACACAAAATCTGAAATGAAATATGATTCTCTGTTGTGTTCTTCAATTAACCATCTGGTTTCCACCATCTAATAACAAGGGCTCCTTTAGAGATTTGCAGCACTACACTGCGTAGATAACAGAATAATTATTTCAAAATGCTTAAAAGCAACCTCTCATTGGACTGGGACTGTCAAGGGGGTTACAAAAATATTCCTTGTCACTCACAATACTCCACATCTACAGTATGTACAGTATATATACTACCATTCCAAAAATATGGAGACACCCACTCATTCTTTAGTTTTATCATTTTAGAATAATACTAAAATCATAAAAACGTACAATGAAATAACACAAAAGTATTTAGTGACAATTGTTTTTTCAAAAATCAAAACTGTTATATATTATAGTCACCCTTTGCCTAGATCATAGTTCTACTCACAAGTTCTTGAGCTATTGAAATTCCAATCACTGCCTCCATTGATTGAAGCGGGAGGTGTTGTTGAATTTATTGGCTCATTTGAGTTCCAATTTCCAGATTAAATGTCCACAAAGGGGCGTGAGGGTGAACAAAAACAAATTGTTTTAAGATTAAGATTCAACTTTATTGTCATTGTGCAGAGCCAATGAAATGCAGTTTTTTCACATATCCCAACTAAGCTGGGGTCAGAGCGCCCCTGGAGCAGATAGGGTCAAGGGCTCAACAGTGGTATCTTGATGGTGCCGGGGCTTGAACCCAGAACCTTAACCGCTGAGCTACCACTGGCCAACTGGTTTTTAGTTATAAATGGTGTAATTCAGTATTGTATATTCATGAATAATTATTTGTTTTACAAAGTTCATGTGAGTCCTAGACTGTCAAACTCTTTAGCGTTCAGGCAAGTGTGCTAGCGTAAGGAAGGAGATTGTACAATTGCTGATATACTCCTTTGCCTTGCGAGTTTACTCTCATGTTTTTCTGTTGAATTTGGCAACTGTCATTTGAGTGGAATTTCCTGCCATCTGCATTCAATCGAATTCTCTCATAGATTTAGCTTGCTTGTAAATATTGGAAGCAGTGAATTGGGAATGCCATACTCAGTCACCAACGTGGGCCAATAAAGTTGCATACAGAGCGTGTATTTGGTGAAAGTACAGCCATCTCAGTCAAGACCAACATTGGTGGATTTGTTGCAGAGTGAAGAATTCAAATTTTGTTAATTTGCCTTTTATTTCCAGTCGTTGAAAATTAACTAGGCCAATATGATGACTAAAAGTGCATTGTAAAGCTCCCTCCATCCTGCATTTATTTTACATGACATGCTGCTAGCTGACCATTAGCTGTCATAGCTTAGGAATTCTTCAAATGAAAATATTAGCCTTGACTCATACAATAGAGAAATTGGATAACGTACAAGACAGCATTTCGCTTTTAATTACAAAGGCTAGTTTTCATAAGAAGAATTACGCGAGAACTGTATTATTAAGTCAGAACCCTGACAGCCTGATTTAGTGTGAAAGGATATTTTTTTAAATGGAATTAATTTCACGCAAGCTTCACAGGGAATACAAGAATATTTAAATATGACTTCAGAGGGCAAACAGAGAAACTGAAGCATTTTGTTCCAGAGGAAAGCTCTATTTTTGTTCAGACATGGCTTGCTTGTTTTGTCACATCAGATTTATATACAGTGGTTATACTAAGCGCTGAATTCAAATGAAGAGACAAATACACCCAAGCAAACAGACACAAAAATGAAGTTTCAACATGCACGCACGCACAAATGTGTTTTTAAAGGGATAGTTAACCCAAAAATGAAAATACTATGAATGGTTAACAAAGGCTAACAAATTGCCTAATATCATCTTGTCTTCCATAGAAGAAAGAAAATCATAAGGTTTTGGAAAAACATGAGGGTGAGTAAATAATGACATCATTTGGGTGTTGTATAATGTGCTGTTCATGTAAATCTAAACCGAATAAGGCAAAATAATGTAATAAAATAAAGCATCAAGTTTCAGCACAGTAGTATCACAGGACCTCAGAGTTCCCAAAGTTCTTCAGTTTTTACAGAGCCCCAAAGAGCCGTCACAACACCATAAAATCCAGAACAGCAGCCTGTGATGAGGAACCCTGAGTCTTAATGTTAAAGCTGTACATTTTTACTACACAAGGCACAGGAATGTGCTGGAGCCACACACTCCTGACACTTTTTACATTGTAATCACCCCAGTATTTCACAGTCTATAGACTTCAGTAGCCTAATATAAAATCGTTTCCAGTAACCTCATCCTGTGCTTAGACCATAAAACAAGAACTCTATTTATGAACCCATTTTATACTACTGTTCACTGTAAAACAACCCTCTTGGTCCTTTTTACATGGTATTCTTCTTTTTTCTTCTTTTTTCACTTAGAAAAGCAATAGCACACCTTTTCCTTAACAAGCGGCACAATCTGAGGTATCAAGAGGTAGGGGGTTGTTCAAATCCCTAACTGTAACCCTAACCCTAAGTATGAGCATAAGTATAATTAAGATTAAGTGACTGTGGCGACATTTTTTCCAAATGATATCACGTGGTTCATTACATGTATTGCTGCAGTTCTGGGATGAAATGTCCACGTTTGGCACTAAAAGCAAGTTAAATGTTCTCTCAAATAGATGAGACATAAACCTTAAACCTAAACCTAGCCGATAGTTTCATAAAAAGAAAATGTGTGATAATAAAAAGTCAGACATGATTCAGGTTTTTAAGGTTGTAAGTGCTTTCACAGTTAGTTTGTGACAGTGTACCAGTGTAACATGTTCATTTCCTTTCCCCGACCCCTGGCCCCACTGGTCTCTATTCACATCATATCTTTTGGGTCCGAATCGCGGTTTGATTGTCGTGAGAACAAGCAGCAGCAGTTTGCCACTGTAACTAGGTAACAACTTAAAAAGACATCAGTTTCACTTTGTTAGCCTATTAAAGTATTCATGTCTTTGGATTTACCACCAAAACTTTATATGCACAGAACAACACTGTGCTTGTCTGCAACGGATGAATTGAATGTGCAATGATGTAATGAATGTTGCCGTTTGTCTGCCTCGAGCCTGTGGCTGTGTTGCAAGAGATGTGAAGAATGTGAGCTGCTCTCTGAAGGGGATTTATTTGGACACAAGCAGGTTTGATAAATGCATTATACCATATTAATTGCAATAGGGAGCCTCCAAAGACGCAAATTATACTTCATAAGAAGTGGTTCACTTCCGCAATTTGGTACGATTGTGCTCATTTTAGCAGCAAACCATTCTGGAGTTCACATGAAATGTACCCCAGACCACCTTTTCAAGTGGTCACGGGTGCGGTTCCAGGGTGTGCACCAGAGTACGGAAAACAGCATTCACATCAAAAAGGGTATAGCTGCAGATAGAGCTCCAAAACGCAAGCAAAGATACAGGGAGCACCTTACCTACCCCTACCCCTAACCATCTGTGCAGCTGTCACCCCCTTTGGAGTTGAAAAAATTTATTTAAAAAAGTATGAGTCGCGTTGTTCACCATGCGTGTTTGTGATGATGTAAGATGATGTCAGTTATATTCATTTGTACTCTATTACATGATCTAGTTGCATTGTACCTTATTTGATTTGAGATGAAAGTGTATCCATCATGAACTCACCAACACCATCCCTGGTACAATGGCCATTACCATTGATCTGCCAGGTTCTGCACTACCGCCCTGACCCAGCCTCACCCACTGCTTACTGGAAACCAGAGCGATGGTGGTCCAAATCCACCCACGTCAATCCACAGAGGACAGACTCTTAGGCTCCTCCAGTGACAGCCAGTCACCAGCAGGTGGTGGCATGCCCAAGTGGAACCTAGTAATTATAATAAAGGTATGGAAGAACAACACTGGTCATAATGTTTGGAAACAATTCAAAAAGTAATTGGCAGTGATCATAATCAGGGCTGATTATCTGTTTAAGTCCTGATCTTTTGTGTCTTTGCTAAGTGTGTGTGTGTGTGTGTGTGTGCATGGATTTGTAAACAAGTATGTGTGTGCCGCTACAGTCTGGAAATGGCCATGCAACACTTTAATCACTGTGAGCCATGATTTATAAGTTTCCCTTGTCCAAGTATGCGGTTTAGTCATCGGACCGTAGGAGTGGTGCAGGCACTGTTTGGTGTTTGTGTTTAGTAGACTGCGGTCAGCTTCGGACTGTTTTAGGAGCCGAGCCTCTGATGAAACCAGCAGCCAGCTGCGTATGTCCCTCTCAGTACTTATGAGCAAGTTACTAATGAGCAAATGATTCTTCTTCATTTTTGTCAGCACTAATGAGCTAATTACCCTTTTGTAGATTATATCAGTATTACACCAGAATCTTGTCAAAGCACATTACATGTATAATTTTATTTTCTGATTTTTTTGTATGAGTGGTGGTGTCGTAGTGGGCTAAAGCACATAACTGGTAATCATTGCTGGTTCGATCCCCACAGCCACCACCATTGTGTCCTTGAGCAAAGCACTTTACTCCAGGTTGCTCCAGGGGAATTGTCCCTGTAATAAGTGCACTGCAAGTAATTTGGATAAAAGCATCTGCCAAATGCATAAATAGAAAATGTAAATGTATACTGTATCAGGGTTTTTCCAGATTTGGATGTCATTCCAAATCTGTATGCAGTTTTTTCCAAGTTGTCAAATCTGGTGCAACAACACATATTTTTTTATATGAATCTGAATGCAAATATCAGAACTTTGTTGAAGGGGAAGATTATCTGTGTTTAGCAATGTCATTGTCTGTGAAGTGTTGCACTGGCCTTGAAGACATAAA
The DNA here is from genome assembly GCA_032164185.1 of Moxostoma hubbsi. Taxonomy (NCBI): domain Eukaryota; kingdom Metazoa; phylum Chordata; class Actinopteri; order Cypriniformes; family Catostomidae; genus Moxostoma; species Moxostoma hubbsi. The sequence goes on from JAVLUX010000117.1 coordinate 8,558,476, forward strand.
GGTTTAAATTAATTTTATATATTATTGTAGCTTTTTGATGTTTAATGTAAACTATATTTAGTAAAATACATTTAATTTTGTTCCTTGGAAGTTAAACACAGACCAGGATTTATCTTTATTCGTAAACTGCCATAACAAACCAATTTCATCCTCATGAAAAACCTCATGTCTGATGGTACCAATAATCCAGCAAAAAATAAATATTAAAAAAATTCAGTCCCTTGTAATTTAATCAAGTTTTTTTTCCCCTGGACTTACAAGAACATGCACCTGTTTGAGGTAACCTTTCCCCAGACTTTGTTATTTTTCATTTTGTTGTACCCTCAGGCTTTCAATCAAACCTCCATTACTAAGCAAACAAATAAGTTCCGGGTCTGAGTTGAGACACAAATATAGACACGAGTTATGAGATTTAAACACGGAAAAGACTCTTGTCTGTAATACACTACATCTGTACAAGACACTGCAGTCATGTTAAGGAGCACAAGAGAATCCAGTATAAGCCCACTGCTCAGGTGTCTGCTGACCTTGTGTCTGGGAATGAGAAAGAGAGAGAAACAGTGGCACATGTTAGACTTCTGAAATGAGGATGCAAAGTAAACTGGGTTTTGCATTTTTTTCACCCAACAAACTATAATGTCATGTTCCATTCGATTTTTTTGCACAGTTTCCGAGTGAAAGGCAAATGGAACACCATTTACCATACACTATTAACAAGCAACCAATATTATTTAAAATGTTATATTAACATACAATTTATTTAAACTAAGTCACATCAAAGTCTCGTCAAGCCTAAATGTTTTTATAACATTTCTACATTACTTAAAAACAAAATGAATAGATCTGGTTATGGATGCTGATTGGGCAATTCACAAAAAATCATGTGACCTTTTCACTGAGCTAGTTGTATCACTAAGCAGCAGCTGATCATTATTTTTGTTGCACTGCAACGTTCTGTTACTGTTTACATGTCAGGATTATTTTCCAATGGAATGATGGCATTTAATGGTTTTACTTAAAAAATAAAAATATAATAAACTTTTGTGTCCTTAATATTTTAGTGACATGTTTAAGGTTTTACAAAATGAATAAGGCAATCAAGAGTATTTTGTGAATATAATAGTATGCTCCCTTTTTGATTAAAAAACTACAATAATAGAGAAAAATATTTTGTGCACCTTTTATTTGTTACTACCAACTGTTGGTCGGCCTTTGCTATTTATCCTCCGTAAACATTGCAGGTGTCATGATGGTCGCAGGCACAGAGGTGCAGCTTTAATTTAACTGGGCTACGGGCTCACTCACAAATCATCATCTTCAAGATCATTTTGATTTGTATGTGAACAAAAGTGATAATCTTCATCCATTTCCACCAGTTTGACCCATGCAGGCAATTCACTGCCTCATCTCACATGACTTTTCGCTTGTACTTTGTATATCCTGTATCCGTGTGATCGAGAACACGGTGAGCTCCAGAGAGACAAAAGAGAAGCCTTGCTCTGAAACTTCATCCAATGTGAAAGACACTTTAGAAAAATGAGTGCTTTACACACTATTTGATCTAATATTTTGTGATATTTGTTTTGTTTTTGTACTGCCAGTTTTTTATTTTCTGAGAAAATGCCCCTGAGAGAGAAAGGGTGAAGAAAGACTAAAGACACATGAAGAGAAAACAAAAAGACAGTGAGAAGAAGTGAGAAGAAGCAGAAAGATTAAACAAGAAATAGAAATAAGGTAATGAGACAGAAAAAGACAAAAGATGAGAGAATAGGAAGAGAGTGTCAGAGAGTTAGCTGATCGTTATTAACTGTTTAAGTGCTGATGCCATGATAGATGGCGCTAAAGTGGCACGAGTAGAAATCTCACAGCTATCTTGTGGTTTTGGAAGCTTGTTGTTCTGTGTGCTCACATGTTTGACCTGCATCAGAGCTGATACACACATACATGCGCTGGCACATGCACGCATACAAACATCCCCTCCTAACCTTTCCTTGAAGCCCCCTCTTGTGCTACAGTATTCCTGTGAATGCACGTCTTCAGACATCTGTTTTCCATTGCCAGGATCTCTGAAGACTTGAAAACATTAAATGCTGGCACAAGCTCGGTCTCATTCCAGCACTTAATGCTGCACTTAGGTGACTTGAAAGGCAGGAGGCGAGAAAAAGTGTCACCGAAATGAAATATCGCCTGAGATTACCACCAATTACATTTAATAATGCCTGATGCAACAGCTGATCAGATGCACAGGGAGTCTGCGTGGTCTAGTGGTAGGGGGTTACACTGTATTCTCTCCTACTGTACGGTACTGTGCTGTAAAGAATGCTTGGGAATCCAAAGTGAATTTACTTTTTATTTGCTGCTTAAGCACAATGCAAGATCCATTCATTGTTGCTTAGAAGAGTCAGGGTGTATAGTTGTGCAGTGACATAACACACTGTCATGTGGGTGGTGTGTGAATCCAGCTAGAGACTTTCAGATCCCTGTCCTCTCTCCACTATCGTAGCTCTTTAAGTGGCAAATGCCCAAATGCCTCAAATTTGCAAATGTACCCATGTGCAGTAGTGTCAGAAATTATCTTTTGTATTGAGGGGCAATATTTTCCCACTGGAGGTGATTTTCAAGGTTATTTTTTACTCATTACACGGCTCTCTGGATTACTTGATTCTGATTGGTCAATGGTGCCATCCAGCGGTGAGATATTGCTCTGTAATTACCACTCATCCGGGGATTTAGATGTATCAGACTGCTCATCCGGGTTCTGCGAGCCATCTCTCCTAAATCTGGAATTATTGTGCGATCTCTACAAGTAAGCTAATAAAATTATTTAAACTCAAATCAATGTTTCATGTGCATTTATTTATTAGGCAAGTAGTCTTGTAATAGGCTGATGATTGAGGAGTTAGACAATCATTTTTACAAACGTCAACAGAACTCTGACACAAACCTGAGGTTGATTTCAAATGTTCAGCGATTTCTTTCTTCTCAAATTACATAATTTCAATGTAAATCAATATTTTATGTCCACATATTTATTTATTTGGTTAGTAGCCGTGTAATAAGCGGGATAATGTACAGTCAATCGGTTGCTATCATATTCCTTTCGCTTCGCGGCAGGTTCCTGATCACATTGTTGGGGTTTATTGTGCAAAAACAACCGGCTGACTGTACATTATCCCTTAATAATATGGAGGCGTATTTTTTTTCGGACTATTTTTTGACCAAACACTGTATCCCTTTCATTCATTTCAATTCTGTTGTCTCAAAACAATAACAAACTGCATCGACAGGGAATAGAACAATCAAATATACATCAAAGGTTAGATTAATTTATGTCTTTATTTTGGGGCATTTCTTTGCAACCTGGCCTGATAGAATCATGTTACTATACCTACAGTTTTGAAAGCTAATTTTTACATGCTAATTGGCAACTTCTCATCTCTTTCTTTTTTCTTTTTTTATCCCCTTTCCTTCCAATTTGGAACGGCCAATTCCCACTACTTAGTAGGTCCTCATGGTGGCGCGGTTACTCACCTCAATGTGGTTGGCGGAGGACAAGTCTCAGTTACCTCTGCTTCTGAGACAGTCAATCTTATGCGTCTTATCTCGTGGCCCGTCTTGCATGACACCGCGGAGACTCCACATGTGGATGCTCATGCTACTCTCCGCTATCCATGTACAACTTACCACACGCCCCATTGAGAGCGAGAACCACTAATCGCAATCACAAGGAGGTTACCCCATGGCCACATGACTCTACCTTCCCTACCAATCGGCCCAGTTTGGTTGCTTAGGAGACCTGGCTGAAGTCACTCAGCACACCCTGGATTCGAACTCACGACTCTAGGGGTTTCCTTTCCTTGATTCCTTTCCTCTTTTCCTAGCTCCACCCAGTTAGGAAACGAGGAAAGAATGGAACGAAAGGAAGTAAGGATGGAGGAATCAAAGAAAGATTTATTTGTAAAATGAAATTTCCTACTCAATCAAATGTGACTTCAGAGCACATGGTTGTGCAGCAACCTCGGTGTGCTTGACGTTATGTTGTTGAAACTTTATTTATTAAAATATTCATAGTAAATCCAAAATCAAGATGCACTGTTGAGGTATGTGAAAATTATGGTTTATTTAAACAGTAAAGGTGAATCTTGCAGATGTGAAAGGGGAGGAGAATGTATGCGTGCGTCAGGTGCTTCAACCTAAAAGACTTCCTCATAGCTTGCACCGGTGCTTCCTCGCTCAAGCATCCTCGGTAAGCTTCCTCTGTCCTCGCGGTGCATTTAGAGAATCGATCCGTCTTTCATGATGGCAGACTTTGATCGGTTTCTGTGTCACGGGCTAGAGGAGCGAGGAAACGAGGATTCACAATTTAAGAAATGAGAAGTACCCATTGTATCACAGCAGTTTCCTAGAGCAATGAAGACTAGAGGTGCTAATACAACGCTTTTATGCCCTTTCACACAAATCACAAGGAAAACAACAGATTATCAGTTCATAAACACTTACTGTATGACATCTAGTCACTTTTATTATAGCTACATGACTTGTAAGGTGATACATTTTATAATTTGCATTATATTACCAACTACATTTATAGTAGAAGCTTGTAGAAATTTGATCATATTGTGCATTAGCTCAATTAGAACAGCACTGCACTTTTGATACAAAGGCCCCGAGAGTCGATGCGTGAGCTGAAAGTGTCATGAAATCACCACAAAATGATGTGGTTTTTGTCAGCAATTGCATTTTTTGTTTCACATTTGCTTTTTATGACACTATGGGTTAAGTTTAGGGTTCAGGGTAAGGCGGTATGTTTTGTTAATTTAAAACTGGATAGAGCATGAACCTTAAAAACCTAATTTGTTTTTCATCTAGATTAGTGTGGCACGGTGGAGGGCGGGACCGGCGCGTGATTACGCACGCCCGGTCCCGTATTAGGCTAATTAAGCCGTCAAGAGGGATAAAGGCCACTCGCAGACGGCGATCGAGAGAGAGAGCTCAATTACGGACGTCCGTTATCTTATGTGTTTGTCTTTTGAGTTCTCCATTAAACCTTTAAGTTATATGTTAAGCCGGTTTCTCGCCTCTTCCTTGCCCACGAATTTGATCTGTGTTACAATTAGCTTGTCAAGACATTGTCGGTTAGGTTTAGGTTTAAGATTTAGGGTTGGGAGGTAGGTTTTTGAATTAAAACATCCCTGACATGATACATGCTTTGATCCATTTAAAATCCTTTTGCAAAAATGTTACAACAGTCAAAAACTTTTCATAAGATCAGGCTCTATGTTTGTCACTCTCTGTGCAATTTTTGCCCCAAGCCCTGGTGCATTGTTGACCCTGATGTGCAGTATTGACGTATGAATACAGCTTTGTTATTTATTTATTCTTCTTCTGTACATATGAAACAAGGGAATGACAATGGAAGTGTATTTCTCTCTCTGTTCTGTTTTTGGTTTTGCTCTCTGATCTTGTTCTTGTGTTTTTTTGAATGAGGCCAGGTTTCCACCACAGAGCTCTGCTTTGCTTTCAAGTGTTACTGGCACTGTACATCAGTGATCTCACACCCAAGATTGTCATTCCTAATGGCTCCTGAATGCTTGCAAGCCCTCTTTTACCCTCACTTGCATTTGGTCATAGATCAGAGGTGAGAAATCCCTCTTGAACAGATCTGTGGAGAAACATCCTCTCTATATTCTGTCCATTATTAAGGTACTGATGAGTGCCAATGTGTTGGAACTATCCTCCTTAGTTTGATTTATCTGCGTGTGATGCAGGTGTGACATTTGGGAAAGATACTCTTTTGTAGGTTTTTATGATCCTTACAAAGACTTCTTATGACATATCAATGGTAAGCACACATTCTCCAGACACACTGCTGCGAGAGACTCAGGTTTGAATCTGGTCAGTGGGTTTTTACTGCTGTCTGAGCATTAGAGCATTATAACCTCTTTTTCCTTCTCTTTCTTTTCTATGCTTTATTTTCTATGCTTTCACAACTGGAGATTTCTCGGACTTCCACCTTTTAAACAAAAACCAACACACATTAAAGTACCCAAAACTGAATACCCTTGGAAATTTCTAAAGTTCTGTCCAGGTCTTCAAATGTGGAGAAGAGACTCTTATTTGGCTAATTCTGTTAATGTAGCAAAGCATTGCATCCCAAACCTCTGCTATAATTCTCAAGAGTGATGATTGGGGAGAAGCAGCTAAACACCAATCATCACTTTCTACCAGTGGTGGAAAGATTTTTTTTTTTTTTACCTAAGTAAAAGTACTGCTACTGAAGAAATAATTAACTTGAGTACAAATAGAAGTACTGAGAAATGTTTCGACGCAAGTAAAAGTAAATAAATAGTTTGCTGACAACAACTCAATTTACTTACTAGACGCTACCATTTTATTCTATTTTTTCTTTAACCGTGATGGCAAACATATACTGTGTCACATATTCCTTACAAAAGCATTTTAAAGTGCTAATTTGGTACTCAAGAAAATTTTCTCATTATTAGAACATTTGAAAATGGTTGCGCTACCATACAGAAATCACATTACAGTGTTTTTTCCCCCTCATTTGCTGTGGTATTGAGTTCTTACAAGTTGCTTTACACTTACAAGTCAAATTTGGGTTTAAAGACTAGGCAAAAGAAACGCATTTCTCCTGAAATTCTATTTTCTCCTAAAGTCTATTGTTTTAAAGAGATGAAGGCTATTCCACGCATTACTGTTTTGAAAAAAGAATGTCTAGGCAGGATAGAGAGGGAAGTGGATGGCCCAGATGCACAACAAAAAGACAAGAAAATCACAGACTCTAATTTGAAAAACAGACTCCTCACAGGTCCTAAACTAGCAGCTTCTAAATGCCAAAGACCTGCATTTCTGCAAGAGGATTCTTGGACATACAGAACATTTATTTAAATAGAAATAGCCATTTGTAACATTCTGGATGTTTCTAAATCATCTCTAAATGGCACAATGTGTATTGTGACAGAAACACATTCCTATTTCAGGTATTTTGGCTAGCACACTGTACAAAACTAATATAATGCAATATCATAGAGGAGGAAATGTATCCTCTGTAATATTGCATCAATTATCCAGATATGGAATGAGATTATTAAGCAAACTGTTCAACTCCTACATACCAACTGAATAAAATAAGGCAAAAATAAACATTTCACATTTAGTGAGAGATATGATCGATTCAAACACTAAAAGTGGTTGTTCTGTATATGTATTATTGTATTACGGTTGTAATAATAATGTCTTAATTAACATTAAGTTTATTTAATATATTGACGTATTATTATTAAGTAAATTGTAGCATTTGGTTACATTATGTTTTGTGATTTCTCAAACCTTCTTTATATAACATCCATCCCTTGCGCAATTTTGGCCTCTACTGGTTGAGGCTTTTCAGACAGACAAACAACAGCACAGGGCAGGGAAGTACAGTACAGCACCGTGAGTGAGATTGTCACCTGCTAGGGCAGTTTATTTGGATAGAGGGGCGAACGGTTACGGAATTTAAAGCAAACTGATGCTGATTGATAGATTTTTGTGCTTTGTAATTGTGGTGAAAAATAACTATAGTGAAGTTGAATAATTTTAATCAATTTAAGTAAATGTAAAAGTACTATTATATATTTATACTTAAGTAGAATAAAAAAAATGTACTCAAGTACTTTAACGAGAGTAGTTGTAATTTATTACTTTCCACCTTTGCCTTTTACACAGGGCTTTTTCCTAGTATTTTAATCTACTATTCAGAACGTTTTGAGTTGAATAAAAAATGCCTCAAAGTACAGCTGTTGTTTCAAAATCCATTTTTGTGCCTTTTTTCCCCTCAAAGTTGTTCAAATTAGCTGTTCCTGGGGCTAAAGGGACATCAAAACTGCTTTCACAAGCAGCCACTAGAGGCTAAAATTCAAAGAATCATGTCCCAGAATTTATATTGAGCAATTCTGAAAATCTGTAGAACAGATTTGTGTTGAATATTCCTGTGGTTTCTGGCTGTATTCTCTCTGCACCTCTAATCAGCAGTATAGTTACCTCAACTTGACTTTGTGACATTTAGAAGGCTTCTTGTATAAAAGATGATCGGTTTCTCATCCAAACTAGATTTAAAATAAAGAATTTCCATTTAAAGTAAGGGCACAGCATAGTGGAGTTCTAATAAGTTGATGCTAGAACATTAGTCAGTTTTATGTGTAAAACAAACTATCCAAACGTCATTGACAATCTTCTCCAGATGAAGCAAGAGATCTTTGGCTTTTGCTCAGCAAGCGATGATGTTATATACAAACACAGTTTGACATTCCAACTGTGGGATTGCTAAATCAAGAAAAAAATGATCCAAGATTTAACAAACAACCATTATTGTTCTTTGAAAACTAGGATGGATGTGAAAAAGAATGTTCCTTCTGTTTATATACTTGAGTGGATCCAGCATTTCCTTTACAGGACCTGTGTGGCTTATGACCTTGTGATTGCTCCATCACACACACACACACACACACACACACACACACACACACACACACACACACACACACACACACACACACACACACACACACACACTCTCTCTCACTCTCTCTCCCTTTGCCTTTGAACACTTATTTCTTTGTTTTACTTGAATTTCTTGTTTAAAGTTGTAATTACATGTCCCTCTTAATCTGTTTACTTGCAAACAATGTCTCTTTGATTTAGCTATACTTGTTTGTCTTTGGTTTGGCTTGCATTGTGTGTGTGTGTGTGTGTGTGTGTGTGTGTGTGTGTGTGTGTGTGTGTGTGTGTGTGTGTGTGTGTGTGCTTTTTTTATCAACCCTCATTGGGTGTTACATTCTTTATATCATAATCTTGAGCCAATTAGATTTCTGAAATTAAGTTAGAAACACTTGAAATAACTTGCGGTCACCCATACTAGAGTCAAAAAGGGTCAGCTTTCCTTGAGGAAATAATGTAACATTTTTATTTTGAGCTGCGCTGTGCCACTATTCTGTTTATTTTGATGACATTTGCTACACTTAAGAGTTATCTTTGTGCAATGATTCAGCCCGGACATATTTACTGAGGAGTACCGACTCAAAAGAGTGATTATTTCACACATCAATCATCGCTCTGATTCACAAGCTTGTGTTCACAATGGCATACCATCCATACATCTCACTGATTTTGACAAACACAGGTATGACAGAAACACTAAGTGTAGTATGGTACTAGGAAGGCATTTAGTACATGGTCTATTTGTTGTGTGGGGGGGCACCACAACACATTATTTGAAACCACAGGGCACATTTTGTTCAACACAGATTGGACACATGCTTAAATTGGCTCGGCAGATCCGTGCCCCAAAATCGATGCCACACTAGGCCCTTGCCTATGTCACCTAATGGGTTGACTTTCCTTGGTTGGGAAGATGTGTTCCTGGAGTGTTTAGAGTAGTTATTTAATTCTTGCTGTCCAATCAAATAGTAAGGAAAAAATTTAAGGAATATATCATTAAAACTGCAGTTGATATTATTTGTGGTTTGTCACATTTAAAATGGAAAGTCAATGTACTTTGTATTATGTGATACAGTACCAAGAGCAGTATGATTTGTTTTGTAAACTGCACATTTTGGCAAATGTATCTGTTCATCCAAATTCTTTGCATCTTCTCCTAGAGTGAACTTGACAAGACCTGTGTTTTCTTACAGCTGTTCTTTGGCCCAGTCTTGAAGAGTCTTTCTATTTTTGGGAGGATAAGACTTCCGAAAATATTACACTTCAGTAAACTACTCTTAACCTATGACACTCACTTTTACTTATTTAATTAACATTACTTATTTAACTTACTTAAACCCAACCAGCTCATGTAACTCCACCTCTACCCCTACTGGAGCCTGTCCATCTAAAAATTTTAAATAAAACAAGTGGAGATGTAACATTAGTCAAGTCTCATCTGGGATAAGTACAAGGTCCCAGGTTCAGATCCCGGACGAGCCCCTATTTGTCACGGCCAGCTCGTAAGCCATGACAATAAGGGAAGCTACACCTTGGATGACTGCTTATCATTCTCTCTTGTTAAAAATAATTTTAAGTAATTACTTCTATTCTTTTTAATAAATTATACTTGGAGTTGTCCTCCAATGTGTAGTCTCCCTTATTGTTGTGGCTTACAAACCAGCCGTGATGATATTATAATGGCATTTGTACCACTTAGTTATTTTCAATCAAAGACAAATTGGTTAAAAAAAATTGCGATTGCTACTGGATTGTTAAAATACCCATTGTAATTTTACCTGTTTCAGTGAATGGAGGATTTATCTCATTTGGTTCAGAGAAGGAGAGCACTGCTGAGTTAACAGGAGATGATGGAACATCACTTCGCTGTGGGCAGAACTTACCAGTTCAGTCTAGAGCCCAGTATCATCACAGCACCCACTGTGGACAGCACACACAGAATCTTCACCTGCAGGAAAGCCCCCACCGAGATGCTAGGTAAAACATCAAGTGAAACTTTTAAAAAAAAAAAAATATTTGAAATAAATATTAACCAAGATTAATTTTTTCTACACCAATTACCTTTGGCTCCACCATTTGAGGTTAGCTCGGTTGTTCTATAGCAGGGCTTCATAAGGTTAAAGGAGGTGCTAACCCCTTTTCAAATGTACTAGTGCTAAAACCATTGCTTAACCCAGAGTTTCAGAAGATAAAATTATTGTTCAAGTCAAGTAATTGTATGCGATTGCATTTATTTAAATAAAATCCTTTGGTAGACATTGCTGTCGAATATGACTTACAAATGAGAAACGTCACAAGTAATTTATTGTATTCAAGAGCTAACTATATTCACAGTACCACAATTCTGAGTTTCAAGAATTACAATGAGTATACCATATATACGAGTATTACAAAAGGCAGAGATGAAAATCAAATCAATTAAATTATTTTAAATCAATAAAATCAATATATTGAAATTAAATCAATATATTGTGTATATTACATATAGGAAGTGCCTTTGTTCATTGTTTGGAAAAACATGAGCATGAATAAATGATGACACTTTCACTTAACTATTACTTAAAGTGCTTGTGGAGTGTTGCCATCAAAGATAGAAAAGAACACCCAATAAACACAGTTCAATATACAAAACTTAGTACTAGAATCTAAGCTCTTCAAATATGTGTAAGGCCTTTAAAATAGCCTTTGCAAATTTATAATCATGCAGATTACATTAAGAATGTAAACACATGCAACGTAATTATTCTTTTTTTATAACTCAGTTGTGCAATGCATAACAAGTCAAACAAGCCATTCAATACTTGGCTGCCTTTGTTTTTTTAAACCTCTGGGAAAAGAGACCGCCATCATTTTCTGTTGGCTTCTGTGCAGACACAGTGTAGTTGGAACCCATTGTTTCAGCAAGGGGTGTTCTTCCAAAGTGCTTTCATTCAGATGCGCTGTCCAACTCTTGCAATATTGTCACTTAATGTAAGTGCTGCAGCCAAACAGGAAGTGGTGAGCCTGAAAAGAACGACTCATGACAAAGCTGAGGCTTCAGCTTAGCCAGTGTGCTAGCATTAGTGGTTTCCCGCATGGACTGCATTGAGTGAAAAGAGGACATAGACACATCACTCATAGGCTAAGGAAAGACAGAGGGGCCTTCTCAGATCATTCAGAAGCTTTACACAAAAATCCATAATGAGTAAACTGACAGGAATTATTATGTGGAAGATCACAGTGACATACTGGGAAATATGACCTCTCCCCCATTTAGGGGGCAAAGATTCCCACTATAATGGGCAGTATTGTAAACACAGAGCGTTTAGAGGCCCATCATTATACCACCAAACCAGGTGACTTCTATTCAGCCCACATGTAGGCTGGGGTTAACCTCTATTGTGTCATCAAAGCCAGATTTGATCAGTCATACGCAGAGCATGTCAGCCTGCTTGAATTCGTATTGCTCTTTTTGATTTTTAAATACCTGTTCATAACTCATGTTCAAACCAAATTTCCAGCATTATCATGGAATTTCTTGGGAGCATTTGTGGTGGATCTAACCAGTGTTTGAAATAAATCATAGTTAAGAAATCGGTCCAATTACGGTTTCCTGTGACAGCAGGACTCATAAAAGTACTTCTAATCAGCACAAATCAAATATTATGACCTATCAAGACTCCGTAATGTTTCACAAAATGAATCTCCAATCGAGATGACTTTTGTCAAAGGCTAACAGTGTTAACAGAGATGTTAGAGAGGAGATTGTAGGTCTGCCAGGACTAGAGCACAGAGCTTGTCTGTTTCTGTGGTGTCTGAAAGTATAGCTTGTGGGAAGAAAGAGTTGGCAGAGCTTTGAGAAGCCCTGGCCTTTATCTTTCAACAAGCTGGGCTGCTAATAGCGTGCATATTCTTCCTGCGCGGTTCTGCCTAAATGCTGCTCATATTCCTCTGGGTGTGTTTCTTTCTCCCACAGGTCTGCTGGCTTTCAGACGGATCTCAGCTCATCCTCTCTACCCAGTGGAATCAGCTTGAATGGGTGTCATACATTGCACTCATACCTCATCAAACAGGAAGGCTCCATAGGACACAAACTGGGATCGGGGCAAAGCGACTTTTCAGAAGGGCATGTAGGGATGGGTGCAGGTCGTAGGGAATTGGACCGTCCGAGCAGTGGCGGTGGTGGTGGTGGCGGCGGCCGTAGCTTAGCAACCGCTCTGTCATTGTCAGCAATGGCGGTGACTGTGTGTCCTTTTAATAATGAAGATGGCTCCTCCCCGATGGCTTTGTCCCCAAGCTCACATCACTCACCAAGGATGAGCGTTAGCGGGCTGAAGAGATGCTGTCTCTCCGTGGACTCCCAGTCAGCTGCCATTGCAGCCACAGAGGGAATCGATATTGCTGCCAACATCTGCTCCTCCCATATGTCTATGGTGGCCTGTGTTAATGGGCTGCGCACCAATTCATCCTCCCCTTCCACCACATTCTCTGGGACACCCAGCCACAAGCCGCTACCCACACCCAGCCCACAGGACAACTGCCAGCTGCCATCACCTTCTACCTGCCTCCTGCCCCTCTCCTCTTCATCCTCCTCCTCTTCAGTGTCGTCAGTGGAGCAGTGTGAGGACATAGGCTCCATGCAGCCTGGACCTGGCATGGGCAGTAGTGACGGATTTGGACTTCTCATACAGCCCAGTACTCTTCTGGATGGCTGTCAGCATGGAAATGCCGTTGGTACAGCGACGATGAAACAGGAACCTGTGGATGACTTCTCTCCAAGTGAGGAGGAGCTCTTTCAGCATCACTATCACCATCTGGTGAGCCGTGGAAACCACCAGCTCCACAGTGGGCATTCCCACCACCACCATCAGACTGGCCCCCCACGGCCACCCATGCCCCCTCCCTACCACCTGCACCAGTACATGGGCTCCGGCCCAGGAACTCTGCTACATCTTCAGAGCCAGCAGTCTTCACCCTCAAGTCTGCTGACACAACACAAACCCACAGGCCTGGTAGAACAGCAGGTGGGCGACAGAGATGATGCCAGTGGAGTATTTAGCGATAAGCAGATATGCCGCTGGATTGACTGCAGCGCAGCTTATGAACAGCAGGAGGAGCTGGTGAGGCATATCGAAAAGGTCCACATTGACCAACGAAAGGGTGAGGACTTCACCTGCTTTTGGGCCGGTTGCGTCCGGCGCTACAAACCCTTCAATGCACGCTACAAGTTGCTTATCCACATGAGGGTTCACTCTGGAGAGAAGCCGAACAAATGTATGGTGAGTGTCAACACCTTACATATTTAATTGGCTGACAAAGGTGCAAAATGTTGTTCCCTGGCTAATTGTTCACTGAGTAGTTTGCTTTGAGTCTCTGCAAAGCTATTATGAAATTCATAAAAACAGTTATAACTGACATCTCAGTGAGATGAAATGGCCTTGAAAAGGTATACACAGTATTTTGGGCTGAATTGTTTTCATTGGAATCCTTAATGACTAAGTGGAAAGTTGGTGGAAACTTGTTGCAGTATAATTATTTTTAATTAGCTGGGTTTTTAACATCAGTTTTTAAAAATGTATAAGCAACAGAGGACTAATAATTCTTCACTTATTAATTTCATTACGATTTATTAATTGTATAAATCTCTTTACAAAGGCCCCACAAAATTGTTTCACAAATCCATTTTATCGCAGAATACATTTAAACTTCCATGGAAATTCTCATCATGCATTTTCGTAACAGCCTTCAAGGGACCACCTATGCCTGTTTTCTTCACCGTTTTTTCTCTCTCACAACCATATCACATGGCATGAGAAATTATGATTTCAACTGAAAGCGCAGCTAACTTTTCCACTGACGGGTTTAGGTATTTAATTGGACCTGTAGTCTACATGTATAAATAGTGTTGTGGTGAAACCCAAGTCATCCAGGTAAAACTCTCAAATTCCTCAATTCAACACACTAATCAATGTCAAACTGCCTCTTCTAACATTCTCAACCCAGATGGAAAAAGAGCTCCAACCTCCAAATACACAATTAGCACACTGTTTGTGTAGGGTGAAACTATGTTTATTTTCTTAAGATCTCTTTCTCTCTTTCTCTGTCTTTTTTCTTTTTTAAAGAAATGATTGAGATCTTTAAAAACCCTACACATCTGTTTAAAGTAACTAAACAATGTGTGCACTTGATCCCTTTAAATAGGAGGTTTAAACGTTCAACCGTCCCACAAGTATTAAGTGAATTGGCTTTTTATCCAAACTAAACACTTTAAAAAATGTAGTAGTCCGTAAGAATGGAGCCACAGAGGAGATGACTAGCAAAATTTCCCTCTCTTGCTCAATCAGAGAATGTTTGATTTCTTGTCAGATATATTCTGTTACGTATACAAGACCCTGTCCAAAAAGCCTTTTATTTCACTGACACTTGAACAGCTTGTTTTGAAGTCAGCCTATTCCTTTAAATCCTGGGATACTTTTTACTATTTGCATCCAAATAATCCATAAAGCCATTCCAATAGGAGACAGCTGTGTGCTAATATGTAGAAAATGTTTCTACGATTACATTTGTATTAGCTAATATTAAGTAGTTCCATTGAGGTTATTAATGACAACATGTGCTTATTCTTGATTGGACATTGGTTTACTCTGCTCCCAGAACAGCTGGACTGACACAGATATGATTAGATCTTGTAAATTCCCTCAGATGCGTGGCACTACATTTTCAGCATTGCTTGGTTCGCTGCAGCGAAAAATTCGTAGCTCTGGAAAATCATTTTAATCACGGTGTCCTCTCACTTGTTGCTTGTGTGGGTTCAATGTTGTTGTGTATGTTTTTGTAATGTTCTTTCTCTTGTATGATACCGCATTGCTTTAAGGGTTCTGTTCTTACACTCTTTACAAATAACTCACAGTTCTTACAAACTTTGGCCAGAGAGTATGTGGCAAGACCAGCACTGATGTCAAAATTTGTCATGACAAACAAACACTCATTTTATTCAGGGGCATGCTAACCAGATGCTAAGATAGGAACAAACCAGTGTATTGTATTAAAATGACTGGAAACTGTCGCTGTCCAATGAGGACCTCACATTAGTTAAACTTTCCATGTTTAGTCACGGACGGCCCTCTATACTCAGGCATTCTATGGCAAAATGCTTCCATTTAAAAAAAATAATTAAATATGTGTTAACATGATCAGTGTCACAAGTTTTCATACATTTGATCTGTGACCCATAAATAGTATAGAATCTTATTTATGCCAATTTTGTATTTTTTTAATATTTAAAAAAATCCCAAATGTTCAATGTGGTCTCAGACTTTTAGACCCTATTGAAACAAATGTAAGCTAAATAAATGCGTACTTGATTTTTGGCCTGACCAAGATTCTGAGGCGTCCTCATTTCGGCCTCATGCCGTCCTGAGACCTTCGCAGGAAGAAAACAAAGTCTGAAGCATGTTGCATTTGCGGCCCTCATGCAATATACAAAGATATTTTGGTATTCTAGCTATTTGCACAGAGGAAACCGATGAGACAGTTTGATTTATAAGCAAATGTTTAAAAAAATCCAGCTAATCCCTTTATTATGTTTCCAACTGCTGATTCCTCAGAGAGTGCACGAGGGACAATTCCTTAGCATCCAAACATAACACTCCCTCATTCCTCTCTCTCACTTTTTCTCTCGCTTGCTTTCTCTCTTCCAGCTTTGCTGCATTTGATTTGTATCATGCAGTGCCTTGGCAGGAAAAAGTCATTATCACAAACATTGGACGGGGTTCTGATTCTGCTTTGTCACCACCCGTACCTGGACAGAGTTTAATGCCCCGGCACGTAAAATGCAGCTGCATCTGCAAGTACTGAGCTCGGTAAACCTCTTAAAACTGCTCTGCAGAGTTTGAGAGGCACTTTTTGGTTCACCCTCTCCAATTAAAAAGCGCTGTGGGCTGTTTTGTGGTAGTCGGACAGCGGAGGGAAAAGGCATCTAAAAGGAAACAACATAATCTCAGTGCAATATCCTGTTGTGTTTCCTGCCTAATTCAAATGTTGTTTTAGTTTATTGCTTTTTTGCCCTTCTTGTCTGCATTAATATTAAAAATATATCCAGCGACTGCTGCCCCGACACGGTCCCAGAGCTCTTATACGTCAATTCTGTACTGAAAGTCAACTCTAGATTTGTATTCTTGATCCCCTGTTCCAATAACCTGAAATTCATGCAAATATTCATCTAAGCAGTAGTATCTTTTGCTAAAGCTTCTGCTATGTTGCTTATCCAGTTGATCAAGTTTGATGAGCAGACCTACGTTACAACATTGGACGTTAATGATTGTATCTTTATTTAATTTTATATGGAATGTATTGGTTTAATTCTTCTACAGTAATGTCTTGGCTTTGGTTTACAGTGCTTGTACTGAGCTAATGTTTCTAATGTAAGTCATTATAATAGTCAAATAATCAACACAAGTATTTCTTGTTGTTTTCTGCAGGTTGTGTCTGGAATGATAGGATTACTTTTACATTTATGCATTTGACTGACACTTTTATCCAAAATGACTTGCAGGACATTAGTTTACATTTTATCAGTTTGTGTGTTACCTGGGAATCGAACCCATGACCTTTGCATTGGTAGTGTCACGTTTTAACAGTTGAGCTTCAGGAAAGATTGCAATATGTTTACTACTGTACTCAAGGATCACATAGTTATTATAGTCATAACATTCTGAATGAATTCTTCTGAACTTTTAATAGTTTTACTACCGGTACTTTGTCTTTTCCTGCATCATTCATTGAGGCATTTGTCTGATGCAATTATGTCAGTTTATTTTGGAACTTGATTGTTTGTATAATGATTTCTTTCATTTTTTGTTATCTAGCTTTTAAGTGCAGTTTAAAATATTAAACTAAATATTTATCTCTATGATTTTGCTTAGTGTTTTTCAATTTTGGTTGCTTTGTGACAGAGCAAAAACATTCTTATAATATCAATATATTAAATTTACAAGATAACATGTGTTGGGTGTGCAGGTTTTAGTCATTTATTTTCTTTTTGTGACTAAATTAAAGGAATGTTTCAGGTTCAGTACAAGTTAAGCTCAATCTACAGCATTTGTGGAGTAATGTCGACTCGTCCCTCCTTTTCTTTAAAAAAATTAAATAAATACATTTTATAGTGCTGCACTTACAATAGAAGTGGGGGCCAATATTTGGAGGATTTAAAAGCAGAAATCTGTTAAAAGTCTTTTAAAACTCATGTATTATTTGAGCTGTTAAGTTGTTTAAATTGTAATTTTTACAGTTGTTTTGATTTTAGGTTTTCTTGGCTTTACATTGTCATGGCAACAACAATTGACCATAATTGACTATAACTTTACACACAAAAGGTTAGAAAGTGATTTTTATCCAACTTAAATAATTTTAACATGCATATTGTTTATATATTGTGGCTATACATAAAGTGAGTATTTTAATGTTTACAGATTGGCCCCATTCACTTCCATTGTAAATACCTCACTGTAGCCCAGATATTTGCTTTTTTTTTTTTTTTTAAAGAAAAGGAGGTATGAGGTGAAATACATTTTTGTGGTAATCAGTATGCTACAAATGCTGTAGATTGAGCTTGACTTGTATTGAATTGTATTCCTTATGTAATATTTTTAAGTAATACACTCCCATTTGCTTAGATTTCTAATTTTAGTTATTGTTGTGAATGTGATAATCATCATTATCAACATCATTGTAGACAGTAGATCACTGAATATTTGGCTCACAAAACACTGTATTTTTATTTGAATCTATGTTTCGTAATGTTAATGATATTAAGATTTAATTCCTGAACAACACCTTATTTGTTACTTCATCACAATTAAATGTGGAACCACCCTCAGTTGAATGAGAAAAGATGCATTAGTTTTAAAGTCTGAACATACAGACCATTGGTTGAAGGAAAGTTGGCTAAAACAACCTTCTGGAAAAAATATAGATCATGCAATACACCCCCCACCCATTTGCTAGTGTGAAAATGGAAAACATATATATATATATATATATATATATATATATATATATATATATATATATATATATATATATATATATATATATATATATATATATATATATATATAAGATTTATTACACTGATTTTTGGACGAGTGTCTAGAATTCTCCAGCAGCAGACGTTGAGGCATACAGCCCTTTGCCTTTGCCAAAATTGTGTGTTTTTAGTAAATGGAGGCTTTTGTGTGCAATCAACACATATGCTTGGAGATGAAACGACTAGCGCCATTAGCTAATTAAAACGTGTGGTCAGAGCATGGGTTGACTTTTTCCTCTAAATGCATGGCGAAATTCGAGCTGTCTGGGCTCTGCCCGGCAAAGGCTGCAATTGGCGTTGATACTAATGTGGGTGTACTAGAATGAGCTGCTGACATCCCAGCCTGTCTACTTAACTTAGCAACTGCCAAATCGCTATGCTCCATTATGCTAGCAGGTAGCAATGGTTACCTGCACTGCAGCAACATATGTGTCCTTTGAGAATGACCCAGCGAAGTTGGAAGTTCAAGAGGGAAACTTGGAATTCTGGATGATACCCAGTTGTCGAGATGGGAGGGAGGTATAAACTTTCAACATGGCAGAGGAGAGTACAGTTTCTGTATTGAATGACAGGTTTTATTCATTATTTTATTTGACCAAAATTCCATTATCGTCAGTAAGCTAACTGAGTAATGTATTATGCTGTCAATATAAAAGTTCCTCAAAAAGTAAGTATGAATGAACCTGGCGTCATCCATGTTTCCTGTTCTTTCCAACAACAAAGCACTTGAATACGACATACTTGTAATTACCTCTTCAGAAGTGGGAAGTAAGATAATTCCAATAGCACACAAAGGGAGCAATAAATCAATGACTGTTTTCTATCTGTTTCCTCTCTATATCCACTGCCAGGGATGGACTGGGTCTAAAAAACAGCCCGGGACCTAAGTTGGCCCATCACAAGCAGATAATCCTCCACTAAATACATGACATTTACTTACAGTATAATGCAAACTAATCTCTGCTGTACTAGGTTGCTGGTTGATACATATTGATGCTCACTGTATTTGATAAGTATAGGGGCGTGTTTGACTGCAATTCATTTTTTATTTTAGCAACTTTATTTGACCAATAATGTATAGTTCTTTGGCAGAACAACGTTGGAACTTTTTCTCCCTTTAAATCTATATAAATGTATATTGGTATTGTAAAGTCCATCACAGTTTATTGTCAAAGCTTTGCATTTTGATTGAATCAGTTTGAAACAGTGGCTAAGCCTTCACAGGGCAGGCTGTTCTGTGTATTTAATAGGAAGGTTGGGACAAATTATTCTAACATAATCATATTGTTCATATGAGTTTTTAGAATTGTCATAAATCTCACTTTATTTGTAGAATCGAAGTTTCCAGATGGTACTGCTGAATTTAATCTCAGGAATGCACATAGCCAGAATCATTTTTACAATTACGGCTCATAATTTGCGACCTTCAACTGACTAATGTTTCATCACATGTAAGTTACGGTTGAATTATATGTTTAATTTCATGATCAACAAATCCGCCTCCTTTTTTGTTTGCTGTCAGATTCATTGTGCGACTCCACTGTCTTTCCATCATGCTAAGCAACAGAGACCATATACAGTATATTAGAATGATGAAACCGCTGGCATAAAATGTCTGAGACTTGTCAGGAGACTGATGTTTTGGCTCTGGAATGAAAGGCCTGGGAATTGATGCATTATGCTTGTTTTCCTTGTAAAATACGCCAGGCCAAGTTCTTGTCAAACTGTTAAAGGTTTCCAGTCATCCTGGATAGTAATGCAATCCAGTCTTCCTCTTATTTCTCTTCCTTTATTGCATTCGTAATAGCTTACCGCATAGGCTAATCATTGTCAAATATCTGGTAGCTCTGTTTTTCTGCTAAACACACTTTTGTGGTGATTTGCATTATTATTAAAAAAAATTTAATTTAGGTTTTATTTCTATTTTTTTATTTGTCCTTTCAATTCATTAGCATTTTTGTTCGTTTAAACTATATGATATATTTAGTTAAAAAAAAAACTTTTTTTTACAGTGTTATAATTTTCAGTTTAGTTTTAGTTTTTTTTTTGTATATTTATTTTAGCTTTACTATTTTAGGGCTGCAAAAAGTGAATGAGTTTGCTGATATCATTTAAATTTGACATGCTGCAATATTTCATAGAGGCATGTAGTGTTATCTCTGTGTATTTTCATGTTTAATGAAGGCAAGTGTTAAAAGTTTAAAATGTTATAATGTCATGTTTATCAAACTACATTTTTGGTCATTTCTATTTTATTTTTGTTAGTTTTGGAGTTATGAACATGTATTTTCATTAGTTTTGTTCTAATTATGTTAAGGGACTTGCTTTTGTGTTTTCGTTTAAGTGTGTTGTGAAGCTAGTTGTTTTCAGCTGTGCAGTTTGTAATACAACCATAAGTGGAGTAAAAATGTTATGTTAGAGGGAAAAATGCAAACTCAGAATTGTGCTTGGCACTAATTATGCAGACGTGATTATGCCCTGGTTTAAATGTGGGAACCGAACTCTGTTCTCCCATGCTGCTGACTCAACGTGCTTCCAGTCGTGCCAAAAGGAAAGCTAAACCGCTTGTTGGTGATTCTGCATCATGTGGTCGATCCTAGGGTACGGAACTCTCGGAAACAAAATGCAGACTCCCCATATGATCATGTTGGGAGCTTACATGTGCCCTTACGTTCAAAAAGCACTTCCAGCTTCGGCCACTGAGAGCAGTGCTTTTAATTTCGGCAAGCACAGAACAAGTTTAGTTCAAGACAAGTCAACCTCCTTTTTCCAAATTCACTGTGAGATCAGTCAGATATTTTGGAGTTTGGGTTCCATTCCATTAACACTAATTTCAATTTTGACATAAACTTTGTCCTCCTCCTTGTAAATTAGATTCCACTATACTATCAAGCTTGTAATAATTCACAATGACCAACTTCTCATTAGCATTTTAGAATTTGCAATAGTTATTTAAAGAAATCCTCGATGTAGTAACCCAGAAATCATTATATTTTCTATATAGAGCCACGGTTTTGTTACACAGCAGTAACATTGCCAGTGTGAAATCCTTACCATTTGAATCTTGCATTATGGAATGCATGTTATACAGCATCTTATAATATCTTCATGGCTGTAGGGCTTAAAAAGTGCGTAACCAGGTATCAAAGTGTAATATATCCATACTATATGTTTTGTGTTAATTACATTTGTCTGGAATGCTATATTTTGAGTAAGTAATTTCCCCATCATTTAATCATGTACTTGAAATATGAGAAAGTCAGAGACTGATGGCCTCATCATTCTAGAATTGTGTCATAATTGTCCAGAATCCAAGAGTTTAATCAGTTTAACCCCACAAGTGGGGCGTATCATCTACTAATACATCAAGGGGACCAAATGCAGTTAATGCATAAAATTTCCTCAGGCTTTTTGAGAGCTAGACCCTACACTCAGTAATGCACACAGTCCTTCTACATTAATGGCTTTCTAAACATTTGAAACGTGATCTCCATTCATTTAATATATGCCCAAATAAATATGGAGGTACTCCTCGTCTGAGTTATTCATGGGAATATCACCATAAATAGGTTAAGTGTTCTCAACTGAATTCATGCTTGATGATGACGATGTATTCCCAGATTCTACCTGGAAAATAGTTGAGAACATTTGTTATGCCATTTTGGTTTATTTACAGCACAACAATTGTGGAAATAGAAGTTTTTTTTTTAATTATTATTACTTTTATCCTATACTCCCTATATTATACTACTAATTTAGACTAGCACTACGTCGCTTTTATTATTCAATTATACTACTTTTATTAGCCCCATATAAATCTTTCTGTATTTTCTGTAATTATTTATAGGCATTTCAGCACAAACATGTGGAAATTCTGTTAGTTTTACATGATCCAGCCAGCTGACATTCAAAAATGGGTGGACATTGTGCCAAGTTAGGCTGCTGTTAAGTGAACTGTTGCTTAATAAAGACAGATATTTGGCTCTGTGTAGTTATGTGCTCTGTTTGAGCACTTGATGTATGTATGGTATTAAACCTATTTGATTAATTTGCAAGCATTAAAAGTCTTTTTAAAGTGCTGTTTTTTTTCTCCTCTTTTTGTTCAAAAATTACACTTTAGAGAGGTAAATTTAGTCCTCTGAAGTAATGTGTTTACTCATTTATGCATTTTTCAAATTATTTATAAAAGCTATTCTAAAGAGCTGTTCTTCATATACATTTTCTTTGATTTTCAGCCATGCATTGTGTAATAATGTTTTGTATATGCATTGACTATCATTTACACTTAAGGAAAAAATCTAAACATTTTGGTGAAAAGTACAGTTATAAGCTTATTTTATTAATTTTATATGGCTAAAAGGGTTTTTCAAGATCTGTTTTTGTTCAATAATTACACTTGAAAGAGGTAGTAATACATTTGTGTAACAATCATTTAATATCTCATTCATGTAATGATGTTTGCTCTTTATGGTTTAAATGTACACTGGGTCCGTCATAAATGTGTTTATTTTTGAGTATCTTCCTCATTGTCACTAGACAGCTTGTTACCACAAACACTCCTTAAAATAAATAACTGTAGTCAGGGCGCAATTTACATCTCACCCAGCCTTTCCGCAAACATTCAACATAAACCCCAATAAGTAAACAGACCATGGACAGTTTTTAGTCAGGATTGAATAACCCAGTGTTCTCAAAATGGGCTTGTTGAGGTACAAATGAGCCCTGGGACTTAGCAGCACAGAAAGCCAGGTTACAATCCCAAGTATCTCTCAAACCAAACTTACCCATTTAATAAACATCCACAAAACTGGAGGCTTTGTGGTGCTCCTTTCGCCAAAACCACGTCCCATCTGTGGTCTGACCAGAGCCCAAACTTGTTGTTTCTAAGTGTGGGAGTCTTGGAAACACCAAGAGACTTATGAGCTGTGACATCGTTCTGTCTCATTTGTCATCTGCCATCACTCAGATGGATGTAACAAGAGCAACATCTTTACTAAATCTCTTCTAATAAAACCCCAGTCACTAGTGCAGAGTTGGGCTTCAGTAAGAATGTGGTGCGCTGGAAAGACGCAGTTTCGGTTCCACATTTCAAGCTGAGTGTTATGTAGAACTCTGGCAGGCCATGGTGCGCTATACTGCTGACTCACAGCTGGAATTCAACAGGCAAATTAGAGCTCTCCCCGTGAAACAATTCATACCTTACCATAAGAGCTGTCTGTGCTCCCTCAAGGCGCATGTTCGTTTACATTGTCAAGTCTCAACATTCATTCCAACATTTAATATGGAGGTACGGTTAAGAAACAGCCATGGTTAAACAGGCAGTATAGCTTACAGTTTCAAGGGCCTGTCACACTGTTAATTCCAAAAATACACCTATCAATTTGACCCATTCCACTATTTCCTGAAATGTTATTCCAACCAATAATACTTATTTCTAATAGTAACACTCTTCAAGTTATAACTGCCCAAGTTACTGTTAAATGTGATTTGTTTCTATCCCAGCTTATTATGCAGAGACAGCCTTAAGTGAGCAATTTGTATGTTGTTTTCCATGAAAAGTGAAAACATTGTGGCTCTGTTGCACAGTCCATACATTGTTCTGTGTGATGTGGCTCTGTTGCACAATCCATACATTGCTCTGTGTGAGCATCCCGACCGGCCTAACATGGCAACATTAGCTGAACCAATAGAGTGAGTTTAAAGCACAACTACTGGTATATGTTTGTCAGATAAATGAAGGATAAATAATTGCTTATATTCAATGAACAAGTATATTTAAAAAAATAATAGAAAAAACGGAGTATGGTCATAAAAACATGCATGGATCTTCTATATTACGTGGCAGATCAGAATCTGCCGTTGCTGGTTCAAAACAAATGATGCATCCTAGACTTCGTTAGTAATTCAAAAATGGTACTTCAGAAATAGTATCACGGCTTGTGCTGTTTCTAACAAGTTATTGAATAAACAAGGATGTATGTGTGTGTGTGTGTGTGTGTGTGTGTGTGTGTGTGTGAGTGAGAGAGAGAGAGAGAGAGAGAGAGAGAGAGAGAGAGAGAGAGAGAGACGGAGCGTGTGCGATCACCTGTTGCCACACCCAAGCAGAGATGCTGTCAGCTTTCTGAAGATCAGCTTTCTCAGTGGAAAAATAGCCATTCAAGGGGGGGTATTTCTCCCTATTTCGCAGTAGCTGGTGCGCAAGAGTCGATTACTATAGAAACCGCAATGTCCTCCGCCATTTTAAACAGCACCCATTGTGTAATTAATCAGTCTCAGCTGTGATGAGCCATAATGCTGAAGTTTTTAATTTAAAGCCATTTAAAGCTATTTCCTAGCGTTAGTAGTAATACAAGCGATCACAAAGAGCTGTTTTATGTAAACACTAGCTGACGCAGCTTCACTTCACATCACCTAACTGGCTCATATTACACACAAAAATGATCTTTTGCCACCACCTGCTGGCTAACATATGTAATGTTAAAAAAGAAAAGACAAACAGAAACTCTCAACACATATACACTGCTCTTACACTGTAGTTTATAACGGCACGAACACAAGCGGCGTGATACACACAGTGAAGTGTTGGTGTGCTGATGGTGTGAGACTATTAGTGCTCAAGGAACGTCTCTCGTCCAATCAGATTCGAGGACCGGTAATAACTGTTATATATATTCTATATTTTATATATATATATATATATATATATATATATATATAGAGAGAGAGAGAGAGAGAGAGAGAGAGAGAGAGAGAGAGAGAGATTATTATTATTTTGTGTTCCACCGAAAGAAAAAGTCATACATATTTGACATAACATGAGGGTGTATTGTAAATAATGACAGTTCTTTTAAATTTTGGTGAACTATCCCTTTAAATGTTTGTTATTGTCAGTGACAAATCATAGAAGGCAAAAAAAAAAAAAAAAAAACGAGATTTAATTTCCTCATGCTGTATACTCTGAAATATTCTATGTGACCTCAAAGCTCACGCCAGATTAGATCTATTCACCGTTAAATTTGATTTAAATCAACAGAGGTTGAAGCTATAAGGATTCTATTTCTTAACGGACTTGAACATAATCATAAAGAAACCCACCAAATCTCTGTATTATGTCCAGCCATTGTTTCCACAGTAGTGAAAAATTAAGAAAATAGCACGTTCTGAGGTTCCTTGAAGACTGGATATTTTCCTCTTCAAAGCTTAAATGCAACTAGAACAAGTGACACGGATGAGCCAAATTCACATTTCAGCACAAAAAAAGCCCAAAACTAGATTAGGTTATGCACAATTTAATGCAAAGATGGAAAATGTATATTACCATTGAAAAAAACACCGCTTTGTAATAAGTTGAGTATCTCACTTGCAAATACCAAGAGGGAGCAATTGCCAGCCGCAGACTCATATTACTGCTAAAGTAAACAAGTGCGTGATGATAAATTTCAAGTTAAATACTCCATAAAAATGAAACGTTTACTGTGGAATACACTGTAGGATAGTGGAGGCTTGTTATTTGGTTCCACATCTTCTTCTTTTTTTAATCTCTCAGTTTAGATATTGATTTTGTGTGAGATAGGCTATTTGAATAACAATTAGATGTAGGCCTTGGGTTGCTTATTAATTTGTTAATTTTGTTTACAAGGATCTTCTCTACAAATCTGGAATATTTTATATTGTTAATTGATAGAACTGTTATTTGTTTTTCCTCTATTTCTCTTTTAGATTTTGTTTAATAATGACTTGGTCTGCAAAGGTATTACATACTATTTCTTGTCAGTGCAATACATTGTCTTGAATTGCTATTCCACTGTGATTCCATATGATTTAAAGGGATAGTTTACCCAAAATTTTTGTATTCTGTCATCATATACTCACCCTCTTGTTATTCCATTGAACAAAAACCATCTTCGCAGTCATTGCCTCTTTTTTTTTCATCCAAGTGAAAGTGTTTGGTGACTTAAGCGTGTTAGTCCCTAACATTCCACCTAATATTCCACCATTGTATTCAACAGAAGAAAGAAGTAATACAGGTTTGGTATGACATGCGGGTGAGTTGAGTAAATGATGACAGAAATTTAAATTTAGGGTGAACTAACCCTATAATGTTGACATATCAGTATTAAAAATGTGGGTAATTAGAAAGTATTCTGTATGGAAATATGAACTGATAAATTACTCTTTCACTGTAGAAAATAACAAAACTAAAGTGCAGAGAGAGACTGAATACTGAAGCGGGAATGCAACACTCATGCTCCCAAAAGACAACAATAGAAACTCTCCATTGTAGTTGAGTTTCATACCATCTATGAAGATTTGATCCCTCCGGGGCCATGAATGTTCTGATTCTCAATCCAACTGTGCTAGATGTCATGCAACTCTTCTACAACATCGGCCCCCTTAACACAGTTAAAGGGATAGTTCACCCAAAAAATTGTATTCTGTCATAGTTTACTTCAAAGGAACACAGAAGGAGATGTTTGGCATAATGTCATCCTTAGTCACAATTCACTTTCATTGTATGGAAAAAGATGCACTGAGTGAATGACTGAGGCTGTCAGAAATTGAAGTCATATGGGCTTGGATCAAAATGAGGGTGAGTAAATGATGACAGAATTTTCATTTTTGGGTGAACGGTCCCTTCAACACCATGCAATCTTTACCTATTGTCCAATTTAAAATGTTTATTTTATTCAATAATCTGACATAGCCTTGACGTAGTGATGTTTGACTTGGCAGGCTGAAGACTCTCTGAGATGTTTATTTGTTGTCAGGTTGGAGATATAGAGTAGCTTAGAGTGGGCATAAGACAGCCGCCAGCTGTGTCAACTCTCTTTCTACTTAACCAGATGCAATGCCAACAGGGTGGAGGGTAAAACGAGAATTGATAGAATTGGCCAGGGGAGTATATAGCCTACATATTCCTGACAATGTCATAAAGTAAGAGATGTTGTGAAATTTTGACTATTTTGGAATTCATTCTCAGATGTTTGATGCGAATGAAGGATGGCATGGCCCCGACAGCCAAGGCCCATTATTATTAAGAGAGATCATTGACATACATGCCAGGATTATTAGTTTGATTGTTAGGTTTGACTGCAGGTGTGTATGATGTCACTAACAAAGTTCGGCAAGTGTAATTCCCATCCATAAATCAAGTATAATGGGTGAAACTCGAACCAGCATATTGAAGGCGACATATTTATCGCACTGGCTAGCTAAAGAGGAAGTTTCACAGCGATTAAAGGCAAAGTATCTGTCACGTTACACCATGATTGTTCCACCACCGCTGAGAACGCAATGCTAGCAAGTGTCAGTGAGTAGATGGGGACTGACGGCTCTTGGTGAGACGTTAATGGAAGCATAGATCCCTGTGACGCCCTATGTCAATTGGTGGATTTGCTCAAAGCGGCCCCTCCAAAGCCATGAACATGCAGCACATATCATGTTGAGGAGGTTCATTGCATCTCATGGTGTCCTGGTTCATGTTGCACAAAACGGGGAGATAATTGATGGCTTGGTGGTATTGTAAAGGCATCAGGGTGAGTGTAATACTGTCTAATTAGCTTTTAGAGATGCTTAGAACAAAAAGAGTGAGAGGCCAGTTACTGGAGTAACAGATCGTGCTTGGTGACCATCAACGCTTTGACAGGTTCCACAGTATGACCAGAGTGAACGCCATTTGGCTTTTTTGGTGTTCGATTTTCTAGTATTTAAAAAAAAAAAAAGAACAAAATTTAATTAAATAAAAAAATGAAATACATTTGACACTAAGTTAATGGTATCCAGTCTTTTAGCTTATACTACTTGGCCTATTCAGTGAGGCCAGGCATTGATGTTGGTGATGGGGACTGGCTCACATCAGACTCGTGATCTAATTAATTTCAAAGGTCTTCAGCAGGGTTCAGGTCTGAGCTTTGAGCAGGCCAGTCTAACTCTACCAAACCAGAGTAAGTAAACCATTTCTTTATGGACCTTGATTTTTGCACAGTGGCATTGTCATGCATGAACAAAAAACGACCCTCACCAAATCGTTGCCACAAAGTTGGAAGCAATACTGAACTAGCCAAGGTTTTTAATTAGAAGGGGGGTGCTCACATACTTTTGGCTATGTAGTGTATACGGCTTTTTCTTCAACTTTTTTTAACAAACTTTTTTCTTTTTGTTAAATGAAGGTCATATTAAAACTGACTTGGAAGGTTTGTGTCTGATTCCCAGACTATTAATTTTAAACTATGACAATAATCATAAAAATGCAAATGATTACATGTTGAAAACTATGATAATCTACACAAAGAGTGAAATAAACTTTAACCATATTAACATTTATTTTGTGTAAATTATTTCTACCATTTTCCCCCAAATTAAGACTTATAATTTTTTTTCAAAAGTTGACCTAAGTGTCAGTAAAAAGCGTGCCCAAGCTAAATGAGGTTTAATAAATCAAAGATTAATCAAGGTAAATATCACTTGTAAACAGAATATATTTTGTGGATGTCATTTCCAATAAAGCTGATTCTTTTTCCGCCAAATTATGCAAAAAGTGCAAGTATTTAATTGTGTGTATGTAGGATACATACATTTTAGATATGAAATAAGCCTTGGCAAAGCAAAGGTGCCAGCCTTTTTCCTTTTTTTTTAAACATTAAAAAAAAAATTCACAATAAAATTCTATTAATTACAAAGACTAAAAGATGTACGAGTAGTGACACTATAGGAACTTTCAGAAAAAATGACAACAATGACATCACCTATGATCAGAGGTTGTGCTTAAAAAAAACCTTATCTGTCAGTCTGACGGACTGAGTTGTAAAATTTCCGTCATGGTCTACGTTTATCCGTCATACTTGTTTTAATTTCATAAGTAGCCTACTACTTAAGGTGCTTTGCATCCATTATAACTGCATATACAAGAGAGTGGATGGGCTTAAATTATATATTTTTTGACTCCTCAAGCGCAAGTCTGGTGAAACCAAGGAGTTTTAGGGTGAAAGTTCTACAATCAATCAGTCACTTTAAAACCGATTTTGTGAAGCTTAAAAATGAAATAAATGTCAGATTGTTGCATTTGAAAATGCACATACATTCATGCACAAGTTTCAATGTGCCTGATATCACAATAAAGTGTCACAGATGAGAAGCACACACATCTTTGACGCGCTAATGCGGGTACTCGTCTAAAATAACTGACAGTTCTGCTCTAAACATACAGTTTGCACTTAGATTAAATAAAAGTAAATGGCAGATGAGCGATGAGCTTTTTTTCAGTCTATCATTCTGATATTATACCGTTTTGCACTTTATTATAATAAAGCAACACATTTATCATGCAGGTACACACTAATGTAATGGCTGATATACTGTGTGCAGTCAATAACACAGATCCTCTCCTCAAAATCCGAACACAATTGGTCAAAACAGACACATGTTTCCAGGTGTTAATGGTGATGGTGCTTGTTAATACATCTTAATACCAGGCGACAAACAGGGTGTGTGTGACGTCAAAACTGATGCACTAGGTTAAAATGTTTTCCTTATTTTTAATCTGTCAAATTGTCAGACAGCATTTTAAATTATCCGTTAATGTTTGAAAAATATCAATAAATGACAGAGAAATTTCAGTGAACGCAACCCATGTCTGTGATGCATGTACATACACTGCTGGACATTTTAAGCATACAAATTAAATATACTTTTTATTACTATTAAACTATTTTATTACTAGTAAATTAATGAGAGTGATGAAAACTTTTTTTTCTTTCTAGACATTCACAGGTCATAAAGTGCCAGGAGTTGAAAACCACCCATAAACTCTTTGTTTGGGATTCAAGTTCATACTGACAAAATCCAGCATCCCACAAACTCTTGTATTCATATTACACCACTACTGTAGCATCTTCACATTGTTTTAAAATAATCTTATCAATAAGAAAAAATTTGTTCACACCAACATTCTCCTCTATTTTAAAACGGACATGCATTTCAGAAGAGTTGCGTATGCGTAAGTGTGCTTGGAGGCACTATACTTCTCTCATGAAATGACTTTACTAGGTAGGCTAATATGTTTTCAAGATGTATCAATGAGGACGCCACACAGTTTTAAATTCTGAATAATGTATCAAGCAAATGTAGATCAAAGAAAGTTCATGCTGCACTCTAAAAAAAATCCTAAGTAAAAATATAAACAACTTTACATAACAAACTGTAAATGTTATAGTTTAAAATGGTTGTACTTTACATGATCACGCTGGCACTGTAAAAAAAAAAAATTCTGTTAAATTTACAGTAAAAAAAAAAAAATCATAAACTTGATATTAGCCTTCTGAAACTGTAAAAATCTGCTTTTTACTTTCTAAGGTATTTGTTAATCACCGTAGTAACTACAGAAGGGCACATGATGACATGAAGATCATCAGTAGCAAACATATAGAGACAGTGCTCAGCATCGCTCACACAAACACTAATGTGAGATTTAAATAATGCAGTAAACATTAACTAAATGACATCACATATAAAACAGAACAACCTTAAGTATATAACTGATATTTAAAATAAGATTAAACATAACTATTCCCATAAAATTATGTTTTTTTTTTTTTTTTGTAATTTTAACAATAATTACTGTAAAAAGTACATGTACTCTCTTGATAAACATAATGTAAATATTTACCATTGATTATACAGGAAAATCTTACTTTTTACATCTAAAATTTTTTATTTTAACAACATTTTATTGTAAAAACTACTGTATTGTCTTCTAAAATATATTTAAAAATGTTACTGTATATTTTACAGTTAATATTCATTAATCAATTAACATTTTATTTCTGCACTTAGTATTTTACTGTTAAAATTACAGAATTTTTTTACAGTGTGGAGTTACGGGTTAAGGACTTCAGGACGAGAACTTATAGAAGTAACACAAATGGCTCGTTTTGACCTTTCATTGAATAAAGAAGACCTTTGCCTGTGTCTTCTATCTTTGTTCTTACCCTGTCAATAAAATCGTAAACTAGTCAGGTCAAAAGAAGGATGACAACAAGTGTTTTAGTGCACAGTGTCTCCTGGCTGGTAACACTTTAAGGTATGCCCCACACTGGGTTAAGTGCTCCCTTAAAGCCCCAATTATTCCTTCATGTTCTCAATCAAGAGTCCTATATGTATCATAAGTTCCTAATGCCAGACTTCCACAGTGATGGGTCAGAATCCATAATGGGGGGGGATTATGTCATCATAGGTTGCTTTCTGTAACGGTCCCATCCACAGTCTACACAGGTTTCATTTTCAGAGCAATTTTGTTAGTCATTTATGTGACTACTTCCTCAACCGATTTCTTCGCTCCCATCTGGACAACATTCATCAGCTGAAGATTTGTGTATGCATCACGTCATGTATAAATCAAATGTTTTGAAAGGTTAAAGGGAATAGACAAAAGTAAAGGAAACAAAGATTCATGGGAACATTCGAATGTGAATTTATTTCAGCCCAATTCCAAGAGAGAGCAAACATTTTTCTTAAAGTTAAAAAATTGAAAAAAAGAAAGAAAAATGTACAAGATCATTTTTTTCAAATTAGGCCTCCAATTAGCAACAGATGATGTTGGCTGCTAAAAGGAGAGGCGGGATGTGGATGTGGAAATGATATGTGTAAACTTTGTAATGTGAATGTTTTAGCTAAGCTGTGTTTAATTTTGTACCCTGATGAAGTGCATGAGAAACCTGTCTCCCCTTAGCTGTCCCATTGAATCATATGGATATAATTTCATCCATTTACGTTTTTCTGCTCTTTGCTGTGGTTGCCAGGGGGCATTTGGAAACAGGCAGATTAATGGCACATGTTCGCGTTTGCCTGTAGCTCCGTCTGAGCTCTGCTGTTCTCTGTGCCGAAAGACGTGTCGGCGGTTTCTCTTTTAAAGGTCATAGTTACTCCAGGTGCACAGCAGTAAACCTCATAACAACTCTCGTTCACCAACAGGAACCAGAATCAATTTATGTACAATTGCTGATCATTGAAATATCCCATAACTGAGAGATACAAACCATATTGCTTTTCTGAGAGTGCTGAAGCAATTTGTATGCCACAATGAATTACAGAAAACTTGTCAAACTGTAAGAAAACAAGTCATGGGGCTCATTAAAATGCATCCACCCCTTGCCTTTTTAGCCCACTAATTACAAGTAATAATGTATTTAATGCACGTTAGTTGCTAAAGGTTTTAATGTCAGAATAAATGGGGAAATATGTTTTTTGTTCGAAAGAACCCCCAAATGTTAATGGGAACTTCAACGGAGTGTGTCCTTAATGTGATTCCCATAATAAGCACACTGATATGTGTCCAGCTAGTTTCATAAGTGAAACCCTCTGAAATCCTTATTTTCTCTTTCTCTCAATCCTTCATTTCAGTAAGTCACCCCATCAGAGCTCTGAATGACATCTAGCAACACAATGTAGTCTTACTTCAGAGGGGAAAGCAAAACACATTTATGGCAATTAATGTGATTAGCTTACTAATAAAATCAAAGAGTTTGTGGATATTTGGGAGCTGTCTTGGCGATTTCATATCCTCTGCAGAGTTTGTAGGATAAAATACACTGTTTTGTGTGTTTGGAATGAAAACTTTCTTAAAGGGTTAGTTATCAAAAAAATGAAATTTCTGGGATTATTTGCTTCCCCTAATGTTGTTCCAAACCTGTATGAATTTCATTCTTCTGTGGAACTCAAAAGTAGACATTAGGTGAGATGTTAGGATTAGAGGTCTGCACAGGCCATAAAATGAAGTCCAGACCTGACCCATACCCATTGCCATTTGACCTGACCTGACTCAACCGGTACAGATTTTAAGTCAGAATCCCAAAATTGCTCACTCTCTTTATAATTTCTAATTCACTATACTGTAAATTAGATGTGTAAATATCAAAGGCAACATTTGTAACAGTAACCTGTTGTGGCAGGGCGGAGGGAGGGGCCGGGTCGTGATTATACACACCCGGTCCCTTATCAGGCTAATTAAGCCTCCGAGAGGGATAAAGGCCAACTGCGGAATGTGGTGCGATGAGCAAGAGATCACTTACGGCAGTGTTAATTTCGTCAGACGAGACGAGACTAAATATGTTCGTCAACGACCTTTTTTTCCATGACTAAGACGAGACGATGACGAGACTGCACCAATGTCCAAAAACGCTGACTAAGACTAAATTAACATGCATTATTGTTGACGAAAAAAGACGAGACTAAAATGTTTTGCATAAAATAAAAACTAAGATAAAATCTCTCTTCATTTTCGTATACAATCGTCTCTACTTTTTCATCATGAGATAGAATATTCAGCTGTTACGCCTTCAAAATATTCCGAATGAGTTCGCGCTGTTGCTCTAGTAACGGTTACAACAGGTCTCATACTCCTGTGGCTGCAACACGAAACTACATGGAGCAAATACACAACAATCATAGACAGTGGCGAACACGCGACGAGCGCCGACGACATGCTAGATGGAAGGAAGAGGCTCGATATTTGGTCGCATTTTAGGTACAATGATATTGACAAAAAGTCAGAATGTGTCATTATAACTGACGGGAAGCACTGCAGACAAAAAATATCGGTGAAAAACACCACAAACCTTAAGCGACATCTAAAGGCTAACCACCCACACATTCAGGGAAGTTAACTTAAATTAACGTCTCATAAGCTAATGCTGATTTTAGGCATCTACGCTGTAAATTAACCAGTTAGCTATGGTGTTGTGGCACATACATTATGCAGGTTATATATATTTTATGTAACTTATTTGCTTAATAAAATACTCTTCAGAACAAGTTCATCATTTGTGAATGTGTCTCTTAAATCAGAAAACCAGACACGTTTAACAAAGTGAATTCAACATATCATTCAACAAGTGTATTTTGTCAGGTAATTATGACATTTAACCAATATTTGAGATGTGTGAAACATTTGACTGAAATGGTTATCTTAGAATTAATCTCAGAAATAATTTATTTAAAAAAAGACTAAAATGTTTTGAAACTTGACTAAGATATATTGAGTTTTCTTTTGACTAAAACTAGACTAAAATGACGAGACTTTTAGTTGACTAAAACTTGACTAAGATACCTTAAATTCTCTTTTGACTAAAACTAGACTAAAATGAGGAGACTTTTAGTCGACTAAAACTTGACTAAAAAAAAAAGATATGTGAATGACTAAATATGACTAAAACTAACAAGGACATTTCGCACAAGACTAAGACTAAGACTAAATTAAAAATAGGTGACAAAATTAACACTAACTTACGGGAAGCTGACCGCCATGTATGCGTTTGTGTCTTTTGGTTTATTTCTTTATTAAACTATTATTTATATTGTCAAGCCAGTTCTCGCCTCCTCCTTGCCCATCAAAATCCC
Organism: Moxostoma hubbsi; assembly: GCA_032164185.1. Lineage (NCBI taxonomy): Eukaryota > Metazoa > Chordata > Actinopteri > Cypriniformes > Catostomidae > Moxostoma > Moxostoma hubbsi. The sequence goes on from JAVLUX010000117.1 coordinate 8,593,433, forward strand.
TTTACACCTATCATAACAGTAAACAAGGCTAGCTTCTTAGCAACATTAGAGCAAAAGGGAAAAAAACACTGGCTTACGTTTATCGAGCGCTGAAACTTTGTTTTGTTTAGAAAAATCTGGAATCATGTGTAAAAGTATAAAACACACAAGAAGTCCATTTTGCAACCTGAACTTGTTCAGATTATTAAATCTTTTTGACACATGCGCTAAAAAAACCTAGATACAGTGCAATGAATGAAACAGATTTAGTTTTTATATCAAAGTGTTGTTAAAGGGATAGTTCACCCAAAAATGAAAATTCTCTCATCATTTACTCACCCGCATGCCGTCCCAGATGTGTTTGACTTTCGTTCTTCAGCAGAGCACAAACAAAGATTTTAGAGGAATATCTCAGCTCTGTAGGTCCATACAATGCAGGTGGATGGTGATCAGCACTTTAAAGCTCCAAAAAGCACATTCATATCCATGATTTCAGTGGTTTAATGAATGTCTTCAAAAGTGATATGATCACTTTGGGTGAGAGACAGATCAATAAAAGTCATTTTCACTATAATTGTTTACTTTTCGTCACGGTCCTGTTACTTTGTCAGGTTGGGTTTTTGTCTGATGGGACTGTGACATCATCGCCCAATGTTCTGTCTTGTGGTTTGTGTACGTTCTTTGTGAACGCACAGGGCTGGTTGTGAATTACCGCCATGCGCTTTTCGATCGGTCTTGTTCTTATCAGGAGCATGGTGTCTGGATCCTGACTTCCTGTCTGCTTTGGTTTCGGTATGTGTCGGGATCCGGACACTCGGTTTGTTTTGGTCTAATTACGTTGACGTTTTCCTTCATGTGTTTCAGGTGCCGCTGGCATGCAGAATCGGCATTTCCATGGGAAACCTGATTGTTTGTCCCGCTGTCTGACACTTATGGTCGCTCTCCAATGCGCTTTCACGAGAGAACCGAGTACACGCAGCCTCTCTGGTGGCGTAAGCGCAAAGGCATGTTCATGCGAGAGCTGACACGAGACAACTGGAAGTGCAGCTCGGTTTATTTACAACAGAACATTGTTCACAAGCTTAATTGGTTTTGCTTTCATTTGAACATGCCAATGCACTAACATCACGTGACAGGCTGCGTGTACTTGGTCATACTCGCCGTGTACATTAATTTAACCACTGTAGTCTTATGGATTACTTTTACTATTACATTCTGTGCTTTTTGGAGTTTTACAGTGCTGATTACCATTTACTTGCATTGAATTGACCTACAGAGCTGAGATATTCTTTTAAAAATCTTGTTTGTGTTCTGCTGAAGAAATTAAGTCTTACTGTACATATCTAGGGTGACATGAGGGTGAGTAAATGATGAGAGAATTTCAATTTTTGGGTGAACTATCCCTTTAACTTGACATGGTATAAACGTGGCGGTCCTGCACGAAACGCTGAAAAAAAAAACAGAGAGAGGTGGTGCTTTGGTCAAAGATGTACATCCAGTTAAAAGTGTGTTCTGTGTAATCAGCTCCTAACTCATCTGTTCACACATGTTTGTGAGCGAAAGTCTGTGCAAGAAACAAGTTATATTGGCTATTTTATTTTTTATTAATTTCAAACTTGAACCCAACCCGAAGTCATACTTGAAAAACTGACCTGAATCTGGTTCGAAACCCAACGGTTTGTCAAGTCCCGTCGGGTTTTGGACCAAGTTCAAGTCAAGCTTTTTAGGCATTCAGGCTAGGTTCAAGACGGTTCTGGTCGGGTTGCAATGCTCTAGTTAGGTGTAAATAGTGACAGAATTAAAACAATTTGGGTGCATTATCCCACGTTTAAGGGTTAGGGTATACTTATTTGGAAAGTCATGTTCTGAGCTTGGCAAATGGAACAATATTTTAACAATATTATTAAAAAGAGCTGATTTCAGTATGTTATGTTTTTAAAGTGGAGAATAATAAATACCAAAAACAGGACAAAATGGTGAGAAGCAAAGATACGAGAGAGCAAAATTCCTCCCTGTCATGTGGATTAAACTCTGGCAGATTGCTGTGTTTGTATGGCATCCCAGAATGCAATGCTGTATTTGTAAGGTATCCCAAAATGCTATGTACTTCGCTCCATTGGCAGCCGGTCCACGCACTAAAGGCGGGCTTTACACGATTAGCAAGCTTCTCTCTGTGGACCCATAAATTAAATTTAGCCTGAAATTTGTATTACGTTTAAGAAAGCAGTGAAAGAACGATTATTTCCCCTATACATAAATACACACATTTTGGCACATACATAATCACAGTGTTTGTTTTTGAAAACTCAGATTTTCAAGACGTATTTTAGGAGCAAGCATGGGCCATATATCTTGGGTGTGATATGCGAGAATGTCCTGTCTGGTTTGGGGCGATTTTATTAACTTCTGTGTTGTGGGTACATTCTGAGATGTTTTCAAGCTGTGGAATAACAGTCACAAGTTGACAGACATTGTGGGGTCTGATGTTCGGTAATGATTTTGTGAGACACAGTCAAAAGGCCAGAGCAAGCATGCCTCAGCCATTGTTTCATTCCAGTGTGATCTCATGAGTATTCATATGTATTCTTACGCAAAGTTTGGCTCTAGCAAATGTACATTCTCTTACCTTTGCATAGACACTGAAACATACAATATTGACAGAAATTAAACATCATAATTTCACGTATTAACGCCTATAGAAATGTACAAATGTTTTCATGTACTCTTTGAATGTATCGAATAATTCATGGAATTAATCAGTTAATTACATGTAATTTATAATCAATGAGATTAGTTAAATGCCATCACATTTATTTCATGCAGTTGAGATTATATTATGACATTTTAATTGTTTCATTCAGTTCTGTGTGGTTTCTGCAGCCCTATACAATGTATAAAAGGATTATATCACTTTATCACTTTTTTTTCCGCAGCGCCGTCCTGCCCGATGTAACCATCAACATGCATTGGTTTCATTTTCAAAATTAAAAATTGCCGCCTCAAGAATTACAACCAATGGTTTTATGCCAGTGATGTCGAATGCTCATTGGCTCTCAAGTGACGTCTCAAGTCTCATGACCATTTGCAACATGCCGTATTCTGCGATGTATATGTTTGAATGAGATATGGCAGTGCCGTTACGGAGTGCATCAGAAGATTTACAGTGATTAATAATCCAAATTCTACTCTCCACCTTACGCAATGCTATTGTATGCCATCAGGGAACACATCGTTTGCAGCGCATCACCCCTTGGACTACTTTTGTACTGAATTTTACCATCTCTCTGAATAAATTATGGTTGTGGTTAGGTGTAGGAGTAGTGGCTGTAAAATAGATATATTGTATATATATATAAGTATATTAATGTTGATACTCTACATTAATATACTTGTTACATATTTTTATATTGTTGAAATGTGGTTATGTTTAGAGGTTGGGGTAGGGTTAAGGGATCTAAAATATATATATAAAAAACTGTAAAAAATTACAAATATATTTATAATCAATTTGTGTATTCAAATATATTTGTAAAAGTTTTACGTTTTATATTTATATTGTACATTTTAGTGTCTAAGAGGTTACAGAGGTTATCACAAGACTGCCCTGAAAAATGTGATGACGTTAGACGTTTTTAATGATACCAGTACTTTAGCTTTGACAGCCATAAAATACTAAAACTAAAATAAAAAGTAAATAAACTGAAAGTAGAAAACACTGAGGAAATTAACAAACAAAGTGTGAAAACTAACGAAAACAAAACAAAATTTAAATGAAAAAATGTGATATATAATATAAATTAAAAATCCAAAATGATAATAACCCTGCTTTAACCGCTTAACATACACACTCATTCAAACTTCAACATGATCACACAGGAGGTCGACATGTTGCTACTGAATGTTTCTGTACAACTTCATCGACCCCATTCTAATGAGTTACTGACAAGCACCATTTCATCTTTGCATCAATTCAAACACGTTTGCCTTTTCCTGTGGCACGACTGATAGCATTTTGCATGTCAACAGCTTCATAGACCTGCATTCTCATCCTGCATTAAACTGGAAGTAATCGCGTTCACATAATCAATGACGAGCATGATTCAAAGATTACATTTTTACTCGACGTAAGGTTTAGGGTTTGGGGGTAAACAAAATATACATTCCTCTTCACTGTATTACATCATTTACAACTAAAACCATCTAGCTTTACACCTCGCTTTTGCTGCCCCTCTGTGGATGATTCACCTGGAAACTGGAGCTTACACGTGCCCATCCTATCAAAAAAACTTCCTGCTTCAGACACACGGGGCAGTGGTTTGAATTTTGGTAAGCACAGATTGAGTTCAGCTCAAGAACTTTTGACCTACTTTTGTTGAATTCACAGTGAGATCAGTCTGCAAACTTTTCTATTTTTTAACAATCTATTTTTAGTTTTTATAAGCTTTATACTTAAAAAAAAAAAAAAAAAAATTATAGATTTATAATCTCCGTTTGAGTCCTTATACAAAAATAAGCTAGACAAATAAAAGACAAAATAGAATACTAGTTTTTAGAGATGCAAATTTAATTTTATTTATTTAACTTAACACAGCACCTTTGTGCAAGACATTGAAAAAACAGTAAGACACAGACCAATGGCCAAACACGTCCATCCAGCGCATAGAAAAAGAGCAGCATAGAAAAAAGCATTGATGAATGCAAAAAACACGTTTAGTGTGAATGACCCCATACACTGCAAAGAAGGTGTCATGTTGCGTGTTGAATCTCCTGCATAACCAACAGAAAAAAAAGATGCACTGAACGTTATGACAACGGCAAAGCAGCTCTAATGCAGAATTTCGTTTACATTAAACCGAAGCCTAAAACCTATTCTTACCTAAACTTTAATGATATACCTTTGCTCCCATGCAAGACCTGGTATTTACTTTTGCAAATGGAAATCCAGTTTTGTGTTGTTATCTACATATATTATTTGTGTGATGGTAAATACAGTATGTAATTCCGCTGCCTGATGGTTTTGTTTGCACATTCCTTTTTCATTTAATGTGCCATATAACTAGAATTTTGTTTGCACAAAGATACACACACTGTATAATCCAGGTCACTCAATCCATCCTGACTGTGGCAGTCTAAGGTTTCACCCCGTATTAAATAGCGTGGCCTCAATAGCAAGCCCTTTGCGAGTGATTGAAGGAGGCCAGAGCCCAAATGATGTTCTGAGGGCCCATTAGAAGAATGGAAGGCTCTTTCCTTCAGTGAAACCAGAGCTGCAATAGAACCAGGGGCCTCAGTTAGAGGTCAGTGGACAAAGCTGCCATGTCAGGTTTCACGCTTTCTGACACCTCTAAGAGCTGCCACCTTGGCCCATCAGAGACCACTGATTGTTTGTTAGCATTTGGAGGTGGAGCTAAGAGATAAGGTTGTATAAGGTGTATATTTTGATGAGACCATTAAAACACAAGAGAGCATATAATGTGTATTGCCATGATTCTTATACAGATGCTCTGGAGATAAATTGCGCAGCACTGTCTGGGGATGACTTTAAGAGCAGGCGTATTTGGAAGGGGTGTGGCGTAGCTTTCAGCCATCTTTGGTCTATTCATTTAAGGGATTCTATTTGATGTTCTTATGAATCTGAAGTGCTATATCTATCTTCTGATTCAAATGTTGTATGTCTGAATGTGTACATTAACTAAAAGTATAATAAAGTATTTGAACACTTAAGTCACACAAATATTTAAGAAAGTCAATTACATCAGCATTGCATTGCATAGCACATAATAACACCAAGTGGCTTTTGCAAAATAAAAATAAAAAAATAAATTGTGCTAGAATTTCTTTTCTCTACTTTTCTGAGCAATATGTGCAATTACTTTGTTAACTGGTCCCACAGTCATTTTTGCATATGTATGAAGTAATTTCCTCTCAAGTTCACACAGGTATCCAAGCAGAATAACCACAGGTGTAGTTTATCACAATAACTAAGAACATGTTCCACTAAAGTTTGACAACCAGAAAGTGCTCAAATACTTTTTGTCTTAATTTTGAACAGTTATCAATTGCTTTATATTGTTTATTAAAAACTAACAAACTTCTTATGTGAAATGTTTTGTTTGAAAGTGTGCTGGTAATATCGTTCTTTGAAAATAAATACCAGTTATCTAATGCAATGACATGCATATATTTTTAAGTGTCCAAATACATTTTGAGGCCATTGTATCATGTCAAGGGCTCATCTCGAAAATTTTTTTCATTTCTGTAAAACATTTGCATATATATATATATATATATAGTTTACTCATGACCTTTCTCGCTCTCTCCCTCAGTTCGAAGGTTGTAACAAAGCTTTCTCAAGGCTGGAGAACCTGAAGATTCACTTGCGTAGTCACACAGGAGAGAAGCCTTACCTGTGCCAGCACCCAGGCTGTCAGAAAGCATTCAGCAACTCCAGCGACAGAGCAAAGCATCAGCGCACACACCTGGACACTGTGAGTACACAAAAACTGCCATTTCTAATTTCTATGCCATAGCTGAAACCTGAAAGTGATTCAGAAATAGTCAAGAAAACAGTTTTTTGTATTTTCTTGACAAAGACAATAGGTTAGTACAATGTACTAATACATTAGTCATGAGCAGGCCCAGACAGATCTTTTTGCATTTTCAAACATGAAATAATTTTTTTGAAGAATTCTGTGGAATTTATTTAAAGGAGATCTAAGTGATTTTTTTAAATTATTTTTTTTATCAAAAGACATGCAGAAAACATTCCAATAACCTGTCAGATATCACTGAAATCCATCACTGTTACAGCCCTAGGCTTCGTAAACAGCAGGGTAAAAGATGTCCAAGGGCCATGGTCAAATCCTTTGTTTAGCCAATCAGAAGACTTTCTGTCTCTCGTATGCTCGTATATATGCCAGTATGATGTCTTGCTCCAACAAAATGCACAGTGTCGGACGGCAATATGCTCAGATGCACCCTCCTTCTGCTCCAACACAATGGTCTCTATTGTGTCTGTGTTTGCGCATGTCTTTGTGACATGTTGAGTGCGGGGTTTGGAAAGTGGGGGCTTGGCTATTTCAATCGTTGGTCAGGTGGAAGTTCCAGAATGTCTAAAATCGCTAACAGCGATTAAATTTGTTTAACTTTATCTTTGGCTTCGTTCCCACTAATACATTTTCAGTTGAGAACTCAGTTTTCTGTAATCTAACGTCATGGTTTTTCAAAGTACAAGGTAATAGAAGGTGCACGGCCGGCGCTGAATCAGATGATCAGTGGGAGAGCTAGCTAAAGGGGAGCCTGAGAAGCGGGAGAGAGAGACGCACGTGGCCACACTGTATGTGCGTGTGTTTGTTTATCTTTTTGTTGAATTTCTCATTAAACTTTATGTTGACTGTTCAGCCGGTTCCCGCCTCCTCCTTGCCCATCCCTTAACTGTTACAGTGGTGCCAAAACCCAGGAGGAACTGCCACAGTGTCCTCGCCGCTGCCATCCGCCAGGGGTTGGAGGGCTCACTGCTGTCCGCTGGGGGGAGGAGCGAGCTGTCGTCCGCCAGAGGGCGAAGGAGCGGTTGGGGACCGGGCGACAGCGTCTCCAGGGACCGGCGAGCAAGTTTTTCTCTCTCTCTCCTCTCTCTATTTCTCTGTGTCTCCTACTCGCCCTTTCCCTCTCCCCATGCCTCATGTGATATCACAACAACATAAGCGCAATTCAAGTCCGGATAAGAGGCGTAAATGAAGTAAAATCGTACAAAAACAGATTAGTGTGGACATGGTCTTTATGAATCACACATATAGCAGTACTGGTGAAATCTGTGGAGCTTTTTGCAGAGCCCAGATTCTGTGTGGGCCTGGACATGAGTAATCCATAGGTGAAGAGCCTATAGTTTTTATTGAAAGTTCACAGTAAAATCTTAACCTCTTAGTTCATATGGACATTACAATCAGACCCAAAATTTTATGTTTGGTACCTTTATTTGACCCAGTCTTTGAAAAAAACTCATGGAAGATTGCAATAAACATCTCTCTATGGGATGATGAGGGGAAACCCTGTTATATCACACGTCATTTAACACTGTGCTTCGTTTGTGATAGCAACGACACATGGCAGAGGAGAGAGAGGGGTAGAAAAGAAAAAGAAAAAGAAAAAGAAAGGGAGGTAGACATGTCTTGGTTGTGTCCCATTCCCACAATGCGAGGAAAAATAAAAGTGAAGGAAAGCTTGATTTAGTCATTCCTCACTCTTCGGTTCTGGCAAAACCCTGGGCTACATCACATCACAGTACAGCTACTGCGCTGCGCTACTGCCCCACTGCCATGGCCAATTATCCCTAGGACTCCAGATGCCCAGTGCTGCACATTAGCACGACTATGTGCCCTGCCACAGCCTCCCCACACGTCTCATATAAATAGAAAAAATCACTCCGACTGTAATTATATTTATTCTTGACAGAGCCTTTTTATTTTTTTTTCCGCTCTTCACTTTCTCGTTTTCTGTTTTCAGTACGTTTAGATGGCAGGGGGATTATATGGCACTGCACAGTGAAAACAAATAAATGCGTAGAGACTAGGTGCCCTGTGAGCAGAACAGCGTTATTTAGAAAACGAGGAAAGTTAGGAAAGGAGAGCTAATAAAGGAAGCCTATCCACTTTCACTTTAATGACTGCCTGAGAAATGTAAAATGCATGGGAGAAACTTACCTCTGCATGTTCTGGACTGAGTGTAAAGTTTACCAGAGAGAATCATAAGTTACACTGATATACACCACTAGTCAAAAAATTGGATACATCTACTAATTCTTTGTTATTACTGTTTTCTACACTTTAGAAAGATTGAAGTCAATACTAGTCTGATCGACCAAACCATCACGTGTGTGTGTGTGTGTGTGTGTATATATATATATATATTAGGGCTGTCGATTTAACACGTTAATTCAGTGCGATTCATTTTATAAAAAATAACACATACAAAGTTTTTACACAATGCCCCCGGACCGTAATAAGGTAGATTCCTGAGAAATGCAAGCTTGTAGTACCACCTGTTTACTCCAGAGGGCAGTAATTGAAATTTCAGCTGTGTGGCAACACAGTTTATACAGTGAAGAAAACACGTTACGTTCTTGCGTTAAAAACACTTGATGGAGCGCAAATTCAAACTAATGGATCTCAAGATGTGTTCTAAGTATTAAACTATACTTAACTTGACACAGTGAACTAAACATTGTATGTTTATGACGCAACACACCCGAGACGCTACACAAGCATGTCTGACGCAGGTGTAAATTGACGGGCCCTTAAACAAGCTCTCATAATAAATCTCCAACTGATTGACAAATTCACTTGTGTAATGGATTGCTGTGAACTGTATGCTAATGATTGGCTTATGTTCAATAATATGCTAGTAAACAATACATTGTACGCTAAAGCCACTTTTTGTATTGTCTTATCAATGATTAACTCTTCTGCCACAAGAATGTAATGCATTTTGATTATCTGAATATTTTTTATTTATGTATATATATATATATATATATATATATATATATATATATATATATATATATCAAATCAAATCAAATCACTTTATTGTCACACTACCATGTACACAAGTGCAACAGTAGGTGAAAGTCTTGTGTGCAGTTCCGAGCAACATAGCAGTCATGACATTAGCGAGACATGTACCAATTGCAATAAACAACATATTTACACAACACAATTTACATATCAAATGTACACATATTTACACAACACAATCCTATTATACAATGTACAGTAAACAATACACACAATATAGAATACACATACAATAAAAATACAAAATAAGAGTATATAAAAATATATATGTAGTTGTTATATTGTGGAGAATATAATTATGACAGTCCAGTGTGAGATAATAGAATAATAAAGTGCAGTGCTGATTGTTGATCGTGAGAGATCAAGTGTTCAAAAGTCTTATTGCTTGTGGGAAGAAGCTGTCATGTTGTAGGCTGGTGCTGATGTAAACAGTGAGAGCAGACCATGACTCGGGTGGCTGGAGTCTCTGATGATCCTCTGAGCTTTTATATATATATATATATATATATATATATATATATATATATATATATATATATATATATATATATATAAAAGATAACTATGTATAATTATTTCATCATTATATATTGAATTATTGTTATACGAGGGGCTCTCATCAAATATTTGTATATACGATTAAACGAGATTAATTAATCAGGACACCATGTAATTAATTTGATTAAAACATTTTATCGATTGACAGCCCTAATATTTATATATATATGTGCATGTAAATAAAATTGCAATTGTTTTTGTTTTTTGTATTAAACAGTTATCCAGTCACCACAGATGGTATGTGCGCAATCGCATGCTCTAACAAAAAGACAAACTTATTGTACAGTGCGCAGTGACTTTGACACGAATAGGGACCAATTAGATGTAGTGCACTTTAATTTAAGGTTAAAGACAGTTAGAAGTTACAGAGAGCTGCTGAGGAGAGAGAGGGACTTTAAACATAATGCGCATCTGGGTACTGTTTAAATGTCTATTATTGTGGGAACACAATGGTATATAAAAACAAACAAACTGTGATTGGTCATTTACATGACTCAGATGGCTCCTTCACATGAAAATGGACAATTTTCAGTACTGTTGTAGCTTGAAAAATTAATCTGCCAAACGGGAAAATTTATCGGGCGATGCAGATAATTTCAAAATAATAAATATGGGGTGATATATTGGCACTTGACCACTAATCAAAAATATGAAATAACACAAATGGATGTATTATGTAGTATGTAGTGACTAAAAATGTCAAACAAATTCAACTTGGCTTTTATTTTTGATTCACCCTTTGCCTAGACTAGCTCTTGGCAATCTTTTAACCAACTTCATGATGTGCCACTTGGGATGCTTTTTAAACAGCATTGAAATAGATATCATGAATCCAGGACACTTGTTGGCTGTTTCCTTTACTATCTGCTTTACTATCTGCTCCAACTCATCCACAAAATTTTTAAGATTGTGAGGAAATTCTTATGTAGGCACTATTTTTAGGCTATTTATTTACAGAACTAAATTCATGCACATAATATATATATATATATATATATATATATATATATATATATATATATATATATATATATATATATATATATATTCTTGCAACCCAGTATAAATGATTATATGTATGCTTGTGTGATATTTACTGGAAAATCTCTATTCTTCTTTTCTCTTCCTGTGTTCTCAGCTGAAAGGTAGGGTACTGTTTTTCCTCTTTCACTAAAACTATATAAACTCTCAGATTTCTATTGACAATCAATTTAAAAATGTAAATGTAAATTTAGCCTTATTGCTGGCTAATTCCATTTTGTTTGTTGTTTTATTTAGTAATATATTTATTTTGGTATTTAAAAGTGAAGTGTTTAATTTCTGCGGCACAAGAAAAACCAAGCGGAATTGCTAAAGCAATGACAAACAGGTTAACAAACACCATTGGTCATCCAAACAGATATCCCCGCCCCAACCCAACACAATTGTTTGAGACAATGTTGCTGGTTGGGATACTCAAACAAACTGCAATTTTTTTATACTGTATCGCCACAGAGTCTCAGTTTCTGAGAAATCAATCGCAAGGCCCCAGCACACTCATGGCGAGTTGTTTCTCCGTTCTTCGCTCAGATCCAAAAAGAAGTTTGAAACAGTTGAGCAACGACATACTGTTTACGAACTTTCAGACATCGTCCACAAAACTAGGGGAACGTTTAGAGGTACATTTAAATATGAGGTTGCTGAAGACTACATGTAAAACATAAACAAATATGACATTAAAATGTGTTATCAATTCATGCAAGATCAGAAGTATAAGCTGTTTGATGTTGATTTAAAGTAAAAATATATGCAGTAGATAATATTTAATTTGTAATGTTCAGCTTGTGCTTTCATGGCGCTAATGCACTAACATGCTAAATTCTGCCATAATATGTGCTGATATACTGTATAATAATGTCACTGATATTACTGAATGTGTGTGTAAAATAGTGTTAATGAGCAGAATACAGAATACAGACATAAGAATAATGATTTAAAGATGTGTGAATTGTTTTCGGCTGCAGTTGGCACATGAGTGAATGGGTCCTTAAAAGTGTTTGAGTAGATTTGATTTCTTTTGTTGACTAATTAAACAATAAAATCATGACATTTTCTTGGAAAATGTTTCTACGTGAACAATCTTACAGATCTATATAAGTTTGCTACAACTTACTGATAACTCTGCACGCCAGAGTGGTCATGTTGATCTTAACTGATTGAACAGGAATAAACTGTCTGCTTCAAAGTAGGTCGAACTCCAGGTCACACACCTAACGATGACGTGGACCAATGGAAGTAAGAATGTGTTTTGCATCCGGTAGGAAGTTTTCCTGAAAGTTCGCCCAGATGAGCTGTTACGAACCACTGGAACAAACTCAAAAACACCTTCTTTTTGGCCGAATTTAGTTCTAAATGACCCGTTTGTTCTCTGTACACAATTTGCACGATGCAAATTTCGTCATCAGAACCCCGATTCTCTCAACAGGACACGCGGTCCTCATCTGTGAGCACCGTCAGTGCACGCACCTGCCATTGAATGTACTAAAAGTTTGTCTCAAAACAGATGTAGTGAGTATGCATCGAATGCATTCATATTTGCTCGCGGTCAGAAGAGTATACTTTGAAAAGCAGTCGTCCAAGTGCAAGGTGATCTGAAACGCACAAAAACAAAGTATACCCAGGCTTTAAGAATAGCTTGTGTATAGTTGTCTCTTTTAAGCTGGGTTAAAAGAAAGTATTTTAACTTTAAATCACACACTTCACCTTTAAATCATTTGACTTGAACATAGACATTTATTTTTCAAAATAAAACATCTGTTTTTGAAGTTCAAAATTACCCATGTCTACATTGTCATTACATTTTGGTTTCCATATCTGTTTCTAAAATGTTTTCCCTTTAATTACTTATTGCTTAAAATTATTTTAACACCTAAATTATAATTGCTACATTCAGTGATTCATTTTGTGACACTGTTTTTTTCATGTCCTCTTTGTGGTTGAACTGGATATTATTATGATTCCTAGACACATTGTGCATTTCCTGTTTCAGAAACCATATGCGTGTCAAATCCCAGGCTGCACTAAACGCTACACAGATCCAAGTTCCCTTCGCAAACACGTGAAGATCCACTCTGTCAAAGAGCAGCAGGTGCGTAGGAAGGTAAGAATGACAGAACTCAGTGTGTGAAATAAAAATGTAATCTATACAAATCAGCACATCAGGGTGCAATTAGCTCTTTTGTCAAAGCAGGCTTTGTCATCGACCTTGAGAAACACGTATCTAGTGGATATTTTTCATGGTCAATCGTGTCTTTTTCACGGCTTGGTGCAGTTGGTTCTACTTAGGTTTGTCTTTGAAAATCATTTCCCCAACAATAGATCGATTCTGACCACATTTCAGCATCTACATGGTGAAGAGTGCATTCCTCATTAAAGTGGGTAATTATAAGCAGAATAGCCTCATTGTTGCATTGGACTTAACAAAAGCTGACTGATACGTTCTTCTTGCTTGCAGTTGTAAGCGGAAACACATGTGAGCGTGTACATTGTTAATAAGCTGTGCAGCGTTATACCCCTGTGGCCAGATGTTGTGGCCCGATGTCAAACAAACACTCCCACTGCATCTATTGCAAAAGAGGCCTGTTATAGCATGCTGTGGCAAAAAAATTAAACCTCCATTACATTAGACGAATAGCTGAGAGTACAAAGATTTCAACTGGAAGACATTAATTTTTCTTACATAAATTCAAATAATGAAAATGCATTTGATATATTTCAAATTTTCAAATTTGTGATGAAGGCAATATAGTGTTTATTTTTTTTTAAATTGTATTTAATAACAGATAACAGATGATAACAGATGATAGATAGATAGATAGATAGATAGATAGATAGATAGATAGATAGATAGATAGATAGATAGATAGATAGATAGATAGATAGATGGACTGACTAGATGGATGGATGGATGGATGGATAGATAGATGGACTGACTAGATGGATGGATGGATGGATAGATGGACTGACTAGATGGATGGATGGATGGATGGATGGATGGATTGACTAGATGGATGGATGGATGGACTGACTGGATGGATGGACTGACTAGATAGATAGATAGATAGATAGATAGATAGATAGATAGATAGATAGATGGACTGACTAGATGGATGGATGGATGGATGGATAGATAGATGGACTGACTAGATGGATGGATGGATGGATAGATGGACTGACTAGATGGATGGATGGATGGATGGATGGATGGATAGATGGACTGACTAGATGGATGGATGGATGGACTGACTGGATGGATGGACTGACTAGATAGATAGATAGATAGATAGATAGATAGATAGATAGATAGATAGATGTACTGACTAGATGGATGGGTGGATGGATGGGTGGATGGATGGATGGATGGATGGATAGATAGATAGATAGATGGACTGACTAGATAGATAGATAGATAGATAGATAGATAGATAGATAGATAGATAGATAGATAGATAGATAGATAGATAGATAGATAGATAGATGGACTGACTGGATGGATGGATGGACTGGATAGATAGATAGATAGATAGATAGATAGATAGATAGATAGATAGATAGACTGACTAGATGGATGGATAGATAGATGGACTGACTAGATAGATAGATAGATAGATAGATAGATAGATAGATAGATAGATAGATAGATAGATGTACTGACTAGATGGATGGGTGGATGGATGGGTGGATGGATGGATGGATGGATGGATAGATAGATAGATGGACTGACTAGATAGATAGATAGATAGATAGATAGATAGATAGATAGATAGATAGATAGATAGATAGATAGATAGATAGATAGATAGATAGATAGATTGACTAGATGGATGGATGGATGGATGGATAGATAGATGGACTGACTAGATGAATGGATGGATGGACTGACTAGATAGATAGATAGATAGATAGATAGATAGATAGATAGATAGATAGATGGACTGACTAGATAGATAATTGATTGATTGATTGATTATAATAGCACTTTTGCTCATGTGATATTGCTCATGTGATAATAATGCTTTCAAGTTGCATGTCAAGGCTCATTTCAGCTATTTTTTTTGGAATGAATCATCTTCAAATTAAGTCCACTCATTCTGAATTCATGTAACCAAAGAAAAATTTCCAGATCAACAATTCCATGCTACAATCTGAGCTTATTTTGATGCCTAATGAAGGGAACAATCAGTCCTGCATGCAAATTTTCATTGTTCACCAACAAACGAGACATCTTCACCCCTTAGCAGCCAATTACGGGGCATCCCAACCTGTAAGCAGAACGATGGATGTGTGAATGGGTTATCCTCTTCGCCTTGTCCCCTTATGTTTCCAATCAAATGTTCCTGTTTGTGGCGAAGAATCGTTCTTCGCTAAGCTTGTCATTTCCTATGTTGGGCAGAGGGGGATGTCACCATTGACTGATGTGTTTTTTTATTAAAGACTTTTGTTTGGGCCCAATCCAGTTTACACAAATGTGCCTCTGTTCATTGTCCCTGTCCTCATTTTTTCTGTCACGCCATCCCATTCTGGTAAAGACGTCACCGTACTTCAACACCTTGCACAGGGAGGCCATTGAAGTATTTATTGACATGATGTTTAGTTTGTAATGTGAATTTCTCCATTCAAAATTGAAAAAAAATAAAAAATATCTGTGTTGAGATATCAGTTACTTTACTTTGTTTTGTGAGAATGGAATAATAATGGTTGTAACTTAATTTACACATTTTTTATTTTAATTTAATACAATGTTTTGATATTCCCATCCATAAAACCTTTGCTTTTCTTTCCTTGTGATTGTCAGCTGAGGGTGTGCCCGCATTTAGAGCCGGATGCTCTAAGCGAATGTTTATCGGTCCAGCATCTGCATGGCCCCGCCCCTTCCCAACACTCTCTGAATGGGAAAGAAGGACACTCTCCAGCGCTTGGCCAGGAGATGTTCACAGGTACAGCTCACTTTATCCTTAATATACTGTACACCGACCCATGTCAAATGTCTTCTGTTTTGGAAGGATATGACTCCCATAGGCTTCATAGAGACTTAAAGGGGTGGGCTCTTTTGAGTGATTGTTTACATTTTCTGAAAAAACAAACAAACATTCCTAATAAGTATTTTCTTTACTTGCAGTAAGTTGTTTCTTGCAACTGGGCCAGGTTCCCTCCTTCAATGCAAGTTTATAGTTTTTTTTTGTTTGTCAAACAAAAGTGCCCCATGATTTTGTATACTGTATTAATAAGTCATGTTTAATACAAAGATTAATACTTATGGCTTGGGGTTTGTTTAAATCCCTAACATGTACTATAAGCAAAAATTGGCATATAAAGTGCCACTAATAATATTTTTAAAGTAATACTAAATGTGTCCAAAAATTACTCTAAAAGTTTTGAAATGATTGTAAAGATTGCGTTGATTGTAATTTCATACTTTTAACTGGTGAGATTAACTGATGGTTTCCAAACCTTCACTTAAATTGGAGGGAGAATTGATTGTATATCTTGGTCTGTAGCATACATTACTGCTTGTTTTTGTAGGAGCAAATGTTTGGTCTAATTTATGTATCCTGGGGTCTTTTGTGGAGATGGGTAAAGAGGTTTGTTCACTCCACCCTACAATGTACCAAACCCCAGATGTGTTCAAGTGTGTGTTCACTTGCAGAACCTTTTATGCGATCCAAAACCAATAAGCTATGATTTAACAGCTCAAATGGACATGACAGAATAAAGGGAACTGTAATGTTATGAAGACCATATGCTATGATAATATTGTAAACATATGCAATGCACAATCTGTGTTGGATGCGAATTTCCCCATGCTACTTCCAATGTTATGCAACCCAAGCTAAATCAGTACTGGAGGAGATTTACCTTAAAATACTCATCTATGACTCATGACTTTTTGATTCAAACAGAGCGAGGTCAAAGTTTAAATCTTTGCATGTTTTGCATTGTGTTTGTTTTGCATTAGTTAAACCACATTAGTTACTGTATGTCCCTCGTATTTTGGAAGTAATTTTTCATTTCTTAGGCTCATTCTTGTATTAGCATTGTATACACACCACATGGCCAAACGTATGTAGACACCCAGCTGAACACTTTTGAGATACAGATGCAAAGTTGAAGGATGTTATGACAGCAAAGGGAGGACCAACTCTTCTAATAATGGTCATGGTTTCATGTATTCCAATTTCAATACAAGTTAAGCTCAGTCAACAGCATCTGTGGCATAATGTTAATTACCGCAAAAAACTATTTCGACTTCCTTTTCTTTACCTCTTCAACTCTGTGGATCTGCTGGCGGTTATAAAAGGAGGTGCTTTATGGAAGAAAAAAAAAGATTTCGCTTAAAATATTCAAGTTCCTGTCTACATATAGTAAGTCAGGCATATGGTGTATTGTTTGAAAGCTTAGACTCTGAACTTTTCATTGATCACTTCTGCATTTATGTTACATAAAATAACAAAATAAAGCCTGAAAACTTCGCAAATACGTCACAAATAAGCGCCACCTAGTGGTAATGTGGTAGAAATATTAATTTGATATATAATATTTGATATATATTAATATAAAAGTCTTTCAAATAGCACTCAAATAGACAAATCATATATCAAATGAAAGCTCTCATTTTCAGGAATGGCAATATGGTTTATTGTGTTACCCTAATACCACAGTTCAAAAGATTTTCAAAAGCAATAACAAAGCGAAATTATTTAAAATACTGTACAAACGTCTCTTTTATATGCTGATCACTGCTGCTGTAAACCACAAATAGCTCAATTCTTTCTAAAAAAATGAGATTTTTTTACCTGTCTGTGCGCTTGTGTAAATAATCCACACCTTAGATGTCAAGAACAAATTTGGGGTCAAGCAGGAAAAGTATGCTAAATAACCATTAAAATATATCTAAATATATGTTATTGACTATTGATGATAAAATGTTATACATCATCCCACAGGAAAGGATCTCAGCTTTTTAATGACATCTAGATTGAGCTTCTTGGTGCTGCATGAACTGAAAATTAGACTGAATGTCTATAGACGAGCACATCTGTGAGGGCTAAAATGCATTACAGTGCCACCTACATTTCAGATCTGCAAATTGTGATGGAAGGTGATAGAGAAAAAAAAAAATTATAGTACCTGCTATCTCTCTCTCTTTCCTAGCGTTTGTCTCACGTAGCAACAGGGTCCACTTCGTGATAATCCACATATATATATATATATATATATATATATATATATATATTTGATTTGGCACAAGTTTTACGCCGGATGCCTGGCCCGACGCAGTGGGTGGGGGGGGGGGCTCTCACTCACACACGTACGGGCAATTTAGAGTCTCCAATTCACTTAACCTGCATGTTTTTGGACTTGTGGAGGAAACTGGAGCACTCAGAGGAAACCAAGGCAAACACGGGGAGAACATGCAAACTCCACACAGAAAGGCCCTAGTTGAGCCGGGACTCGAAACTTGGACTTGCTGTGAGGCGACAGTGCTAACCACTTAGACACCGTGCCGCCCTTAGTACCTGCCATCTAGTGGAATAATATATATATATATATATATATATATATATATATATATAATATACACACACACACACAGTATATTTAATTCTAATCATAAGATTGTAAACATATTTAAAATTATTTATGCATAATTGAAGTCCTTTTTTTTTCTGAAATAATTATACACATTTTTGGCAATTAGTCATCAGTATGTGTGAATGTTGAGTTTTTAAACATGAGTGTGGAAAAATTGCAGGCAGCAGCCCAAAAATCAAAGTTACAGTGAGGCACTTACATTGAAAGTGAATGGGGCCAAATTTTAGAAGGTTTAACGGCAGAAATTTTATAAATGCACTGAAATTAATTCTTCTGTTAAAACTAGTGTATTAGTTGAGCTGATATTTTAATTAAAATGATCATTTTTATGGTTGTTTTAGGGTTTACAGCATTACATCATCATGGCAACGAAGTTGTAATATCTAATATAACTTACACAGAAAAGGCTAATAAGCAATTTTATCACACAATGCATGCATATTTTTTTACGTCTTGTGACTATACTTTTAAATAATACATTTTTTAATGTTTACAGATTTTCACCATTCATTTCCATTGCAAGTGCCTCACTTTAATCCAGATTTTTGCTTTTTTAAAGAAAAGGAGGGATGATTCGAAAGTAACTTTTGTGGTAATCAATATTATGCTACAAATGCTGTTGATTGAGCTTAACTTGTGTTGAACTCGTAATAGTCATGTATTCAGGTGTTCACATACTTTTGGCCATACATTGCATTTGAAAATCAATAGTTTTTATTAAGATTTCAAGAAAAGATGATACTTGCATAGTTTAGATTAGAGATTCACACCGAAATACAAGTAGAAAAAAGTACAACAGGACAGAGGTCTGTTTGAGAGTAATGCGAAGGACAATTGCAAAATTCACAGCTATTAAAACAGCCCTATACAAAGCACACTTTGCACTGCAAAATCTTCAATCACCTCTGACACTCCATGTGCCAGGGAAAAATAGATGTCCTGGCTTACACAGTCTCTCATTCCCTCAACTCAAAGAGGATAATTTGTTGCTTCAATGTGCTTCAAATGTCTTTTGCCTGAAGGACCTGTTTTTTCTTGTTTAAAGGAGAAGTTGTGGATGCATCAGGCCAAGATGCCTGCATTTAATGCTACTGATCATTCTGCTTTGTTTCGTGGCCAGTAGAAAAAGAAAGGGTACCTCTGTCATTTTGTAATTTGCATGTATATGCTGTAGGCTGTGATGACTTGTGTCTTTATGTATGTGTTTAGAAGACGTGTTTAGTTTCTGGCTGCTCCATACAATTATGTGCATTTTCTGGTTGCTTGAAAATATGCTAATAATATGTTAATTGCACAATGGTGATTGGAAGAACATTTGCTCTTTAACTTTAGCATGTTTCCAAATGTCTATACTTTTTGCATCCTGTAGTAGTTTTCTTCATTTGCATTCTTACTAGAAGTTGTGGCCAAAAAAATCCAAAAGGGAAGTCGGATGGATGGATGGATGAATCGATCAGTTTATTTAAGTGGTAGAGATTTAAATTATATACATAATCAATTAAATGACTAATTATGCATATAAAGTCCACATTCATTACTTTCGTCTTAAGAAACAGTCACAATTAGGTACGAGCAAGAGTGCTGAAAATCAACACGGCTGATATTTGGCATAGGAACAAGGCTGCAGGCATTTTATATAACAGTTTTATAAACACCAAGCTAATATTGAGTAACTGACATTTCAGATATAATATGGCCAATTATTTTGTTAATTTTTGCTCCACCAAGGAGAACATATCCAAATAAAGCCAAAGCAGGATCAACAGAACCCTACTCATCAACAGATTTTCACATACCCCCTCCACCATCCAGAGTCTGTTCCCTCCCCTACCTCCAGCAGATAACAACTAAAGCAATCATGGCCATTACTTGTTGAATGCTACCCAGTCTAGTAGCAGATGTTAGGGCTAAAGGGGAATGCATTTAAGGACTTTGATTGATGATTTCGGGTAATGAATCAAGTTTGTAACCAGTTCAGAAAGCTGTCAAATAGTCCCTGCTTCCACTGTAAAGCATCTGGAGGGGAACACAAAGAGAATGAGTTCTGGGACAAGCATCTGCAGGACTGTCAATGCATACCCATCACCCCCAGAGGCCTTCTGGAAAAACATTCACTGGGCAAATTCAGAGGTGCACATTAACAGAGGGAGCAACCAGGAACAGTATCTGCCTGTCAGTCTCTTTGACTGCACAAGAAGCCCAGGGACTGGAGAAGCTCTTTGCATTAAGAGCAACTATCATTTTCTTGCTTAGTTTTTGTACAGTATTAAAATTTATGGTAGGATGACATTTGTATCTGTTAAAACTCTGATGTACACTGTTATTTCCATTACAAACTGTGGATGGAGTTGATGTGTCTGCCGTTTTTATGCTTCAAAGTTCTGTGCCTTGGCCAAAGATTAGCCTATACATGGTCCATTCATTCAAGACCCCATAAAATCAATTTTTTCTCATTAACAAAGAAGCTTGGGTGGGACAAGCTGAAGGAATCATTGTTATATTTAAAGCCAATTGGCTTTATTTACGTCATGGCCATGAATCATGATTTGCTTCTTAATATTCGTTGGCAGGTATGAGGGGGAGGGACTTTCTCATTCTAGAGAGCATTTGATTGGATGCAAATCTGTGTAGTGCAGGATGAGTCATCAATATTTTGTTCCATTTTCCTGCAAGAGAGAGACTGTATGTTTTAAAAGTGTATATCTGCTAAAGGTTGCTTTTGTCAACTTTTTAGAGTACCCTAGCATATAGATGGCTTCCAAGCTAATCAATATGTTCTAAAAGCCACAAAACTCCTATTTTCATTTCAACAGCTATTTTAATACAAGTAGCTTAAAGTAGTTCTGTCTTAACCTATTAGCTCTGTCGTTCTGTAGTCCAAATCAACTGCACTGTCAAAGATGTTATGCTAAAAACCTCAACAGTCAATCAAAGCTACTCAGAATGGCAACACAAACGATGTACACTAAATTGCTAACAGCACCGAACAGGAACCTTTTATTCAATCCAAAGAGTATTGCTTTAATCTGTGTTGTCATAACAAGCGCTTGTTGCCATGAAGAGCTGTTTTGTGGAGATTTAATTTGGACAATGTGCAGTTCACAAGGAGTCCTTGAGGTTGATCAGGCATGTTTTGTACATTAGTTTTGTTTGTCTTCCAGGCCTTTATGCTGGCTCCAGCATGACACACAATGTAGCCCCACTTGAGTTGCTCTCTCCGGGACCTGACCTGCCCCCCAGGCAGCCCCGCCTGGACCGTGACATCGGCAGCCCCCACCATCTCTCCCCGCTATCTGGCCTGGAGAACAGCCGGGAAGGGTGCGTACCTGATCCACCAAATGTCACATTTACTCCCACTCGTTCTGACATACTTGTAAAGCGGATTAGATCAATGTAGATAACCATATATAGAGGCAGGGACGTGCACAGACATTTTGGGGGGCAGGGGCTAAAGTGGAAAAAAGGGCACTTCTCATAATTATTTATTTAAAAACATTTTTTTAAACAAAATGTTAAATGTATTAACACACTCTGACTTCTTTAGCAATTTATTTTAATTCCTGCACACTCACGCAATCGTTTCATACTCAACAGATTTCTACAATATAATCAGTTCACACAGAGACCATGGTCACAAGAGCAGGCAACAGCAAAGGAAACTATGCCACAATGTGCATGTTTTCTATGCTACTAGTTTCAAGTATATATTTAGAATAAATGACTGCACCATGGAGAGGGACATAGTTTCACTAATAATTTGTTTATTTTGCACTAGGCAATAAGTCTTTTAATTGCATGTTATCAAGACACAAGTTGACTATATTTGGCTTTTTGGCTTTTAGCTAATTAGCTGTAAAGTTGAGGCACTGGTAGCTTAGTCTTTTGTTCATCACCACTCACCTCCACACAAGCCAAGAACAACACAACTGGGATAGGAGCTGGGAGGGGCTGCTGCCTGCCTGTCTGCCTGTATGTGTGTCTGACATGTCGATGTGTGCTGCACTGCTGCACGGAGACGCAGAGGGAGAGAGAGGGAAAGAGGGAGTGAGGGCATCGGAACTCGACAGTCTCATCCCCCCAGTCTCATCCCCCTACTTGATATTTAGATTTTTTCTTCAATAAATATATTTGCTTGACAGGGAAACTTTGTGCAAACAGGAATATATATATATATATATATATATATATATATATATATATATATATATATATATATTATACACACATTTATTAAAAAAAAAAAAAAAAAAAGCACTCTAGAAAAAAAGGGCACATTCTCTTGAAGAAGAAAAAGGACAGGTGCTCAAGCCCCTATGTGTCTATGTGTCTATGTGTGCACGTGCCTGGATAGAGGTATCACTAGTTATGGTTATACACATTTGCTTTGTTTTAAAACTTAATTAGCTGCCTCTGTTGGCAGCATTTTAAAGCACCTCAGGTGCAACGTGAAGCCTAATTTAAAAGGTAGGCTGCATGATTATTTTACCCCTTATTCGCAGAACTCTTAAGACAGCATCATGTATATCCTTCATGGTGAAGGCTGTCCCTTTATATACCGCAAAGAGCCTTGTAAAAAAAAAACTTACGAGACGAACATTGACATCACCTGTTATATCACTGTAGTCATTGGCCAATTCCAAACTAATCGCTTGAAAACGCACCCACACCAAAATGGCATTTTCCTTTACTGAAAATAGAGATATAGCTCTTTAGCACTAGTAATGCTTTCCATGAGACACAAGGGGTTTTCTTAATTTGCTTACTGGTCTAGAAAGATGAAACCTCCATGGGTCCATTGCAAATCCGCCCTGCAATCTCTATAAAATAATTTTTATCTGGGATCCTTTTCAAGTAAATACAAATAACTGTGACAGGTCCATCCTAAACCAGTGCTGAAAGGTACCATGTTACAACATTGAATGTGTGCCACTTTAGCTGTGGTCTAAACAATAATTTACACCAGATTAATGATACTGAGAAACTTTAAAAGCCAATGAAAAAGTAAGGAGCTGTTCAAACTGAACAATGTCAAGACAAGTTCTTTTTAACTTGACACGACTAATAAACAGTGAGACACAGCTCAAGGAACAAAGACGGCATGTTTACTTAGAAACACACTTTTCAAAACAACGCAGATTGATGCAAAATATGCATTTGGTGTGAACAACCCCTAAAAAGTCAAAAGTAGACTCATAAAACCTGAACAACAGTGTCCGCTAAGACATGGACCCCCATTCTTACACATCTCTAGATGAGTCTTTGAGTCATGATCTCAATCTTCTTCCTCATTTCGGCAAACATTTAGAAGATCAACCAAAACGTTGAGTTTGATTTTTTATTTTAAAGCCTAAAAACTGCTTAAAGCACCTTCCAATGTCTTGGTGGCATCATATTGCTTTGGAAGTGAGTTGCTTTGGAATTTAGGATATCAAAAGGAACCTCTGGGATCTTTTTACTATTGCAAAGCGATGAGATCTTTCTCATAACAGAAGATTTTTTTGGTAATGTGTTTTTCACTGTGTGTAAGAACTATATTGATTTAGGGGCCTGGATTTATTTACCATCCAAAGCACCACCGGCACATTTTTCCCTTGTCCATACAGAGCGTTTGTTTTCATTGTAACACGGTCCTAAAGTACATACCCCTTAACGCACCACTTCTGCATTCGATGCATGCAGCTACGCTCTTTCCTTGCTCTACCACAGCCTACAGTGTGTATTTATCCAACAAATCTAGATTAAACCAATGTCACCTTAACACAACATAAACCATCCAACACCAACTCTGTGCATTTGGCTTCAGTTTGGGGGGTATCAGCGCTGTGTAATAAAGGTGGGAGAGTGTTCCCAAAAAAGTTTCTCAAGCTCTTTTAGTGTCCTGAAATGCTCAGAGGAGGAATACAATGGAGTGTAACATGTCCTGCTCAGTGGACTAAGGCATGTTT
This sequence comes from Moxostoma hubbsi, assembly GCA_032164185.1. Classification (NCBI taxonomy): domain Eukaryota; kingdom Metazoa; phylum Chordata; class Actinopteri; order Cypriniformes; family Catostomidae; genus Moxostoma; species Moxostoma hubbsi. The sequence continues at coordinate 8,618,118 of JAVLUX010000117.1, forward strand.
CCCATTAAAAAACCCAGATTTCCCCCTGGACCAGCCAAGTTGAGCTGCAAATCCAGTGTGTCATCGAGAGGTGCTATGTGTATAGTGACAAACAGAGATGTGGAAATGAAAGTACATCTGTTCTTTTTAAACATAAATAGAAACCAATTTTAATATTTAGAGTTTTTCTGTTCTTCATCTTATTGAAATGAGAGCAATAGTGCAGTGTTAAGAAAATTAACTAATTTCACCCTCATCGTAGAATAGAAACGTAATCAGGAGTTTATAAACAACATGACTTAATTGTAAAAACAAAGATTCAAAACTCTTTCTCTTTCCATTCTTGTTCTTGTAGCTCAACTGATAGATCATGGTGCTAAAAACATCAAGGTTGTAGGTTCGAATCCCAGGGTGCACACAAACAGATAGACTTATCTCACTGTGAATAACAGCATTAGGTCAAAAGTTCTTCAGCTGAAATCATTCTGTGCTTACTGAAATTTAAACCTCTCCCCCCAATGGCCAAAACTAAAAATGTTGTTGAACGTATGGGCACGATTGAGCTCCAGTTTCAGGGTAAAATGTCCACAAAGTGGCACCAAAACTGAGTTGTAAAGCAAGTAATTTTTAGTTGTAAATTATGTAATACAATCAACAGAAATACATAATTTTTAACCCTACCCCCCCAACCCTTAACCTAACCGTCAGTGTAGTAAAAATGTAATCTTATGGAACTTTTCTACTGCACGTTACGGTTCGACTCGACTCTGCTCGCTTTACTTGTCTGAGCTTGCTTTTCCACTGCAGTTATTGCAGCCTCAACGTGAGTGGGATTAAAGGCTGATCATCAAATTTGCGCTGCCTCTGCTGCCATGACATCATCTTAAAGGTTACACAAACACACAACAAAGGAGCAATGGAGGATATCGAAGGAATGGTGTTCTTGATTCTTGGCATGTGGCTGTTTTTCACAGCAAGATGACAAACTTTGTTTCAAAAGAGGCTGATGGCAGCAAGACAAAATATCACTAAAAAACAGGAGAGTTTGGGAAATCCTACACCAAAGTGCAGACGAGGATATCACTGTTTTAGCTCAACGATGCACGAGGTTAAGCTACCATCTAGCTTATAGATTCTCCCTGACCAACCAGTGATCTGCAGGCTTTTGACGTCACATTTAGTATCAGCTCGGCTCACTTGGAACCTCGACCGAGGTGGTACTAAAAAAAGTATCAGGTACTATCCACAGTGGGAAAACCCCCAAAAAGTGAGCAGATTCGAGTCGAGCCGAGCCGTACTGTGCATTGGAAAAGCCCCCATTATAGGGAAAATGCAACCTCCGAATTAAGCTCATCACTGTTTCTGTGAACAAGATTACCTCCCGGACCAGAAACTGTGTTCAGTAGTGCCACAATTATAGACACTTTTAAAATTATGCAAAGATGTCTGATGGGAGATGCCACTTGCCAGTAACTTGGCAGAATAGAGTTGATGTTAGGGTGCTGGAACATTCAGTAGCAACATGTTGAGTTCCTGTGTGATCTTCTTGTATGAAACATGTACATTGAATGCACTGAAAGTCACTATGTATGAGAATGTCTGCCAAATGTGTAAAAATACATTTATTTTATGTCAGAAGTGCTTGAATGAAAAAGACAGTTTCATTAGCACAAACCCACTAGATACGTACATGTCTAGCAAAAACACTCCAACACCCACAAAATGTGCCCAGGCAGCAGTGAGTGGTTATATTTTTTAGTTCTTTCAAAACTCTCTGGAAGGTAAGCTGTTTTTCCAGCTTGCAGAAAACAAAATGGGCAAAAAAAAAAAAAAAATAGGCTTCAGAAACTTAGTGAGACATTTTAGAGATCCACAAACAATTACTGCTTCTTGGAGAAGAATGAGAGCAGAACGAAATGGGCTCAGGGATAATCATGTAACACTATATGGCATTGCGATGAAGGTCACAATGACATAGAGAGGGATCTGCCTTTCACTGACACTGAAGTTCTAAGTCTAAAACACACTGCCATGAATACAAAGACGTAAGATTATACAAACCCTTCACACAAAGCATGTGATGATGGTGGACATACTGAATACTTAGGAAGAAATTAGCATAACTTGAGCTTGGAATGCTATATTATTTTATCCACCTTGTAAGTGACTCCATTATATCCATATATTTCTCAACACACCAAGTGTAAGCTGTCATATGAGAACTTCGCAATACAGCTGTATTGACAACGCAGTGTTCCAAAAGCTGCCTCCATCTTATTTGAGGAAGTCATTAGAGTTGTCTGTTCCTGATCAAAGAATGTGTACTCTCATTCACACGCTTATAGTACACTTTATCCCAACCATCTCATTTAAAAATGTTGCCAGGACTTACAACAAACCAGGTATGAAACGTGTACTTACATTTGCCTGAAGATTTACGTGTTTGAAGCCTAGAGTAAACACTTGGCTGCCAAAGTCAACAGCAGCCGCCTCTCTTGTTTTTCCCAAATGGTTTAGCAGGACATTAAACATTTTGACAAAATTATCTAACTTGCTTGACTCGGCTGCTTCAGCCTCTGACCTCATTGCTAAATGTGTTTACACTGGCTGAAATGGCCCTTTTAGAGTCCTTTTACTTTGTAAATACTAGTGTCATTTTCTGAAGCTAATATAAAAAAATATGCCAGTGAAAATACATCTAGCGGTCTCCGTCGTGTGGATGGTGTGTGGAGTTTAAGATGGAGGGAGCCAGAAGTGTTCGGCTTTCACTCGGGGGTGTGGCTGCAGAGGGATATTGGGCTTTATGGGTGGTATTGGTGCTTCAACGGCATCATTTACATGTTTTGTGAGTGACAGTTTTACAATAAAATTAGTAATAGCTGTTCATGGTGTTCTATAATGATAATAAGAAACAGGTTTGTTTTAGCAAGGGTCACTTATATTTTACAGTATTTTTTATTTTCTTCCTGCTGTTCCTTATTCCTTATTTTATTCATGTTCCTTATTTTAAAATATATTCAAGGGTGCTTAAAGGGTGCAATTTTTTGTTGTTGTTGTTTTCCACAGAGGGATCTTAGACAGTGGTCCCAAAAAGCATTTGAACCAGTTGCTATTTCTCCAATTAAGCAAGGGAGGCATTGGGGGTAACCGCCAAATACAGCAAAAAAGAACATGAGGGGAGACGTTGGCTCCGATTAGCGCTGATAAGTTCAATACCTGTCAATCGATTAATGTGATAGTGCCCGCCTCTCATGCCCTGGTCCTCACAGATCGCTATGAATCGGACAAACTGACGGAAGTACCAAAAATATTTGCACAGAAAACAAATAACTCACACAGACAACTGCACATTTGGTCACATCAAAATTAATTTAAAATGACTTCAAAATCTGAAATGGTATGTAAGTGTCACACTTTTTAGTGATCACTTGCTCTTAAAAGGTACAGATCCGTGCCATCAGAAACCCTGTGTTTTCCAAGGAGTAGATGATGGATGATCCAAATTAAGATGACTATAAAAATAGTAGGTGAACAGATGAAATATTCTTGTAGGTATTGTTTTTGAGGAACTATAAACAATGCATAAACTTGATGAGTGTTTGATTTGACTTGATTTAATAAATAGTGTTAATGTCAACTTATACTGTAAATAAGAATAAAATACTTATTTGTGTAAGTTGCATCAAAAGATGTTTCATATTCCTTCCCGTACAGAAATCTGATAGTATATGTCAATTAACGTATATATTATTCATTTTTGGGGGGCATATATATAAATAGCTTAAACTAATTTGATGATAATAAACAAATTTAAGGACAATATATGTTACAACCGCCATTTTCAGTATTTTGATATAATGTTGTTGCATTAAAAAAAAAAAATGTTACTTTTTATATGATATATATTTATGCAGGCATACGTTTTCATCTCACATGTTGTAATAAATCGATTTCAGGTTTGTATGGGTTGTATGAGCTATTTAAATATCAACTGGAACTGAAATAGGAATTTATATTAGACTTGTAATAAAAAAAACACACAAAAATACGAACATTGAGATGGCACTCTGCCTTCTCGTTACAAAAATGCACCACACGCCTCTGATTTGAACATGTAAGCCAATCTAAAAATGTATGTTAAACCAAAAATTATAAAACCAAAGAGGCAATTTTGTAAAGACATACAGTATAAGAAAAGAACACTTTCATAATAAGAAATCTGTTATATTTCATACTATAAAATTATATATATATATTGTTCATAAATAAGAATTAAGTATTTGGACACTTTCTGATTGTCAAACTTTGTAGAAAATTTTCAAAGTTAATCCCCAAAGTGTCCCATTCAAAAACGAATTTCACATATTCTGACTTGATATCTCCAAACTCCAACCATTATTACATTCTTTGCTCGATGCTCAGAAGATGATCTGAGAAATCCAAACTGCAACGCTCCCATTAGCTAGAGATTCGTTTGTCACCAGAGATGTCTCAACTATTAGCAACCAAATTGCAAAGGATAAGTGATGCTGTGCAATGCTAGCATTTGCTCTACAGGTGTACCATTATCAAAAAAGAATATAATTTACTGTGTTTTACACACCTGTCTGTGTAGATTTTGGCTAAACAAGTTTATTATCATGTAATGTAGGAACTTTGACACATATTTGACTCATTGATGCTTTTTAATTGCTTAAATGTAAATGTTAATCATAAACTTTGTACATCTGCATGGGTACTGACACATTTGTGTGACGCCATGCACCTGAATCTCAGTGAAATTGGAGTTGAGTATTTTCGCGAGAGTTTCCAAGTTAGAAGTTTGACTTCTAGTGGTGTTGCATTGCACTTTTTCAGTAGGAAGTTGGAAATTTCCACTTTCCGAGTCAAATGGAACACAGCATCACTCTGCTAGGATGCCTGTGTGAACTTGAGAGGAACTGAATTCATAAATCCACTAAAATGACCTTGAGACCAGAGACAAATGACTACGAAAAGTGAAGTTAGTTCTTAGAAAAGTTTGTGGAAAATGTCCCTTGGTTGGATATTTTGTATCTAATGCAACAGCATTCAGATATTTTTAAATGTGACCTTAGTGTCCAAAAATGTCCAGATACATTTTGGGGCAACTGTATTATGTTTTTAATTATTAAAGCTACTTACAGGATTATTTATTGAGAACTATTTCAGGACTAGTTTGTTGGTGGGGGTGTATTAGTCTTGTAAAAAATAAAGTCTTAAACTAAACTGCATTCCTTGAGTCACTTTTAGTGGGTTTCTTTATCGACCCCAGATCTAAACAGTAGCACTAACACATTTACACGTATCTTAAACTAATTTCCCCGCCTGACTGCATGCTGAGCTTTTGAGCGCTTGAGTGTTTAGAAACAAGCAAGAGGCTCGGATCAGCAAGGGCCAGATCCCTCACGAGTGGCTTTAGTTTGCTAACCAGAACCAGAAATGTTCCCAGCGACCTGTGCCAAGCCAGTGGCCCCTTTGCCTTCAATCTGAGGAGCTTATCGTGAGACAACGGGGATATCCATGCTTGCTCGTACACGCCGTTTCCCAGCGGAGCACAACCTGACAGGTGAGACAAGACAAACTGGGAAGAGAGCACTCATCCTCATGAATCTTCATTCAAAAAGGATGAAGGAACAAAACAAAAAAACGTTTTCCTCCAGCCAACTCATCGGTTTGTTCAGGAGAATCTGTGTATGTGTGTGAGAGCGTAATGATTGCATCGCCTCTTTTTCACGATTTGTAAGGTTTGTGACCCCTATCAAAGGGATTCAACTGGAACATGACTTAACAGGGTTCACAAATGAAAAATGTTCTTGACAGCCTGCATTTAATAAATGTGTTATTTCATCATCCAGAATGTAACTTTTCAATGTGTGTAGATGCAGATCAGGTCTCAACTTAAAAAAATAAAAACATCTGTCCTCATTTAATAATTTTCATGTTGTTCAAAGCCTGTATGTTCAGTCACAGTCACTATTCACTTTCATTGTCTGGAAGAAAGATGCTATGAAAGTGAATGGCAACTTTGACTAACATGCATCACCTTTTGTGTTCCATGGAAAAGAGAAAGTCATGCAGGTTTGGAACAAAATGAGGGTGAGTGAATGAAGACAGGTTTGTAATTTTTGGGTGAGCCATCTCTTTTAAGTTCAAACAACTGATTTTAATTCACTTTCAACAATCAATTTTTTCAGTCTAATTTACTATGTCCCACTTGGAACACAGGTCTTTGATCCATTTGGTTACTTTCTGAGCCAGACGTAAAGTCAATGTGTTCTTTTACATGGACAACATCCAGTGAATCATATCCAGAAGAGTCATGTTCACTGAATCGAGTCTGCTGAGTAAGGACTGACTCATGTCAACTGAGCGATGCTCAGGGATATTCACAGATGTTCCCATGGAGTCATGTTCACTGAATCACACTAAGCACTACACATTTCCTATTTTTCTTAATCTACTACTTCGAAGTAACACCATTTGTGAACAGTTTGTTCGCAAGTAAACTTCGAAGGTTTAAGTCATTATAAATTGACGTCCCTATGAAGTCATTTTTCATGCAAATTCATGTTTTCTAGAGTTTCCCATCACTATTTAAAAGCTATAAAGTGTAACGTCAGAAACCAACTAATTTAAAAAATAATTACATTTTCAAACAAGTTACAACACCCCCCCCCCCCCCCCCAACACCCCCCATCTTAGCTATAGTATATGTATATGAACTTGTGAATGATCTGCATGTCAATACAACTTTGGAAGGCCATATAACTTTCACAAAGTGAGAGACAGGCTGTAGTCACGAGGCTCAGTGAATTTTTTAGCTAGGAAGAGCCTACAAAAAATATGGTGATCAGTGAGGGTACATACCGAAGGGAGAGATTAATCCTACATATGAAAGATTCCCCTCATTCCTGCAGCCTTAGCAAGCTACAGCTGGCAGTGATTATAGCATGATTCACTTTAGCTGCATATAGAGGCTGCTTGTAAAAATATGAACAGTATAACTGTTTCTTGAGCTTGTGCTGACAGCAGCTCCCAGGGTGAATGTTGCCGCCATGCTCTCTGCAGAAACACATGCCCGTGCATCATATCACAGCCAGCGACTGGATCGGAAAGGGTTTCCTGCATACAGTATGGACACAAGCTAGTCCGCTAATGCTGATTCCTAATCGTTTATGTGCAGGCTTTGTGAAATATGTTTCTGCTGATTTCAAGGACATGTGGTTGTGCAAGGAGAGCCCTGTGAATCAAGGGTTTACATCAGAGCACAGTTTGAGAATCTGTGATGTTTTATGTTCTTGAAATGAAACTTAGACCTTGGAATGTGGATTTGACTAACAGTGAAACAACAATGTAATGGTTTAACAGATGTAACAGTGTAAGAAGTCTTTATTAGATTCTGGACAAATTAATGATTCAAAATATCACTCGCACACAAGGCCTGAAGAATTTATCAAATAAATTACCAGGTCATACGAATCCAAATTCTTAGAGCTTTGTGGGTCTTAATTCTATGGGTGATAGTAAAAAATACATTAATATGCTTTTAGTAAAACACACACTTTATATGCTTTTTATTATGTGTCTATTCTTTAAAGATGTAGCATGGAATTTGCTGTGTCAGGCTGGTTTTGATGCTCAAACAAACACAGCAATATCTTGATAGCACCACAGAGTCATAGTGTTTACAGTTTTTGGGGAACTCAACCTACAAAAAATGGCTTACTTATGGTTGTCTTTGCAAATGAAGCTGCAACAGGTAGTAATATCTATAACCAGGAGTTACATTGGGCTAGTACGGTCAGGAACGGTGTTCGGGCAACTTTGATTTCAAATAGAAAGAAAAAAAATTATTGTTTGTCAATCCATTTGATACAGGACAAGGCTCCTTCACAGGGGTGGAATGAGTACTGAAAAATCCTACTCAAGTATAAGTACTGTTACTTCCCAAAAAAATGAGTGTGAGTAGATTAAAAGTAGCTGTCCTAAAAACTACTCAAGTAAGAGTAAAATAGTAGTTCATTTAAAAGTACTCATGAGTAGTGAGTATTGAGTACCGAGTTGCACCACTATAATGAACACTGTATGCCAGCTTTTAAAATACATCACTTATCTATGATAAATACTACATGAATCAGATTTTTTTAAAAAAAGGAATGAAATAACATGATAACAGAAATGAAAAGATTAAAAAGTTTTTTCAATACAGTGATCACTATTTTAAATCTTAATGTATGAAACCATTATATTAAAATCAGTTTATGTGTTGGGTCTAAATTTCCCTTAATGCCAACAGAGCATTATTGTTGTGCATAAAACTAAATGAGCAGGACCACTTGGCACGTCATGTCCTGCACAATAGAGGAGGTAGAGCAGGCATGGGGAAAATTGTTTGGAACAGAGGCTACATCACTCTTAAAAAGGAATAATTCACCCAAAAATGTAAATTCTCTCATCATTTACTCACCCTGATGCCATCCCAGATATGAATGACTTTCTTCTGCAGAACACAAATTAAGATTTTTAGAAGAATATCTCAGCTCTTTTGGTCCATATTATGAAAGTGAATCGGTGCTAAAATATTGAAACTCTTCAAAAGAACGATTCACTCACAAACCAGACATTAATATTTAAGAATGTTATGCTAATCTAATAACATTTTTTACATTTCCACAACCAAAATGTAATGGAGTCAAAATTTTCATTTTCATATTCACACAGTCCCAACAAACACCAACAGGGTTAACCCACTGATCCAACAATACCCATCAACCATTGAGATTTGTTGTTTATGCATGTGTTGGGGCAGTATGAACTAGCTTTAAATGTGTTCAGAACAGTGGTGAACATGTTGATAAATCTCTTTCAAATCTTATTCATCCAACCTGATCACACAGGAAGTCGAGTCGGCACACTGTTACCCAATGTTCCATTGCCCTTACATCTGCCGCATTCTACCTTGTTACTGACAAGCGGCATCTCACTTTATACATTTTTGCATTAGTTCAAGTTTGTTTACCTTTTCCTGTGGTGTGACAGCAGCATGTGAGACCCAAGTTTTCATCCTGCAATGAAAACAGTAAGTAATCGTGTTCACAAGCCTGATTCTGAGGTTCTATTTAACTCTAAAGAACACATTTTTACTCCACTGACAGTTAGGTTTAGGGTTGGGGGTTTTGGGGAGAGTTAATAAGATATGCATTCCTCATCATTGTTTTACATAATTTACACTCGCTTTACTTGCTATTTGCACCCCTCTGTGTCCTTATATTCAAAAACACTTCCTGTGTCAGCCACTAGGGGCAGTGCTTTGAATTCCTTTAAGCACATACAGAGCTTAATAAATGTTAGCCTACTGTTGCCGAATTCACAGTGAGATTAGTCTGATTCATCAGACATTAACATGAGTGAAAGTAACTGTAAAGTGTATTCACTTATTTCCAACAGCAAGACTTCCATCCATGCCTCACGTGTTGAACTGTATACAGTATATCCTTTTATTTCTCTGCATAAGTACATGATGATGAGCAGCTGTTTGTCATACTTCTGTTTAAACATGCAATTATTCGAGTTGTGTTTGTTCTTTGTTTATTTCTAATATTCAGAATATGAGTCTTTGATGTGTGGACTGAAGGCAGAGTCTTGACTAGGGGGGCAGAAATGGCTTCATAGGGCCATTGGGTTGGCACACTGCTTCTTGCTGGAACTTAGTTTTGCATATATGAAGACTCGCTTGTGACAGCTGCATCTAATAGCACTAACAAAGCCTTTATTTGTTCCATTGTGTGCGAGCATGAACAAGCTATTCTAACTTCCCCAGAGTCATCATAGTGTACAGTAAGTAAGGGGCATGTTATGTTTAAGTGGCATCTGGAGTGAAGAATGGGCTTGTACTCAATCAAAACCAGGCCTTTGACTTTCAATTATTACAAGAATTGGAAAAGGATGAAGCATGTTAAAGAGTAAATAAAAAAAATAAATGAATAGATTAAATATATAATGTCTTACTTGAGGCTATATGACTCTTTTTCTCAGAAATCCTTACAGATCATTCTTAGGGTTCAGGGTATGATGGGGCAAAGTTATTAAAGACAGAAATCATGATGGATGGATGGATGGATGTGATTTTGATATTTTTCATCCCAAGATATGTAAATATATGGGAATTATACTGTATGGTATAATATGTAGCTTGTTTATCTCCCACTATTCATTTGATTACCACTCCTCTCTGTTCCAGGTTATCTGGAGTTTTGCTGTCTCCAGGGATCAGTCTTTTGAAGGCGGCTACATCTCCTCCGCCGACACAAGAAAAACCTCAGAACCCTTCTTCTAACCAGCAACACATCCTCACTCACCATAAGCCTTACACAACCTTCCACAACTTGCCCACAAATGAGGGTATGAGTCCTTTTGTGTCATTTCTGAGTTAAGATTGGTCTGATTACTGTATATTGGCCTTGTTCTGAGTATTATCACATTTGATTAAAGTAGAAGGCATTCGGAGTGGTAATGAGTGTTTGTTGGTGGTTGCTAGGGTGTTTAGGGTGGTTGCAAGGGCATTGCTATGTAGTTACTAAGATATTCCTAGTGGTTTTTAATGTGTTACTATGCAGTTGCTAGGATTTTTGGTTGTGAGGTGATTCCTACTGGCCCAAGTCAAAAGAGATTTTTTTATATGTTTCATCCCAAGATATGTAATTCTATGGAATTTTTTTTTTTTACCAGTTTTATCATCCACTTGACATAAATCATACATACAATCACTTAGAAAAGTAACTGTACACCACTCTTCAACAAGCCGCACAATATGAGGCATCATTATGTTCTTATAGGACGTCATCATTTACCCTCATGCCACCCCAAACTCGTATGACTTCCTTTCTTCTGTAGTACACAAACAAAGATATTTTGAAGAATGTATGAGGTGTTTTTGTCCATTCAATGGGGTCCAAAACTTTCAAGCTCCAAAACATAAAGGCAGCATAAGAAGAAAAAATAGAGTGTTGATTTGACTAATTTCACAATCTTTCAGGTTTGCTCAATTAATAACATCAAAATAACATCAAACTTGCAAAATGGTCTTATGTGATTACTAAATGCATTTTGAATCTGCTTGGCTACAATTGATTTTTGGATGAATTCAAAATTATTATTTAAAATCTCTTATGTAATTTCTTAGCAAATCAACAGTTATTGAGATATACTCTTATCAAATATCGTCAAATGGCTGAAAAATATTCAGACTTTTTTGGAGACATATCGCCCCACCACAGTTAGATGGCAAATCCACACCACACAAGAAAGAAAGTCATTCGAGTTTAGGATGGCATAAAAGTGAGTAAAGGGACAGTTTATAAAAAAAATAAATGTAATTCTCATTATCATTTAAAGTTAGGTGTTTATTCATATCCCTAACAGTAGGTATTTCAGCAATAGGAAGAGTGATGCTTGCCTGAGCAAGCACCACTAATAGGAGTCAAAACTAACAGCCCCCATTCCCTGCCTTAACTCTCAACCCAATGGAATATAACTGTTTAAAATATCAGAAACTGAGTACTTCAGCATAAAGCAAACACATGGAGATAGACACATATCAGAAAGAGCCACATCAGTATGAGAACTGGCATTCACTGTGCATTAGCCAGAACATGTGGGCTGAAAGAGAAGCCTGGAACCACAAGAGGAAGGTTTTTGCTCTAAGGAATACAAAACCACCAAATCCAACATTGCTCAATGGTCTGTCAAAAAACTGTTCTAAGAGAGGAACGCTTTGCTTGCCTGTCAGAACACAGATGCACATGTGTTTACAACTTTGATTCAAAGACCTCCATATGAGGGAGACTACTTGTTGAATAATGATGGAAACAAACCCAAAAAAAGAGGAAAAATGGAGGGAAAAAATAGAAATACCCTACAAGAATACTAGCACGCTGTGATTTTCTGCCATTATTTAACAGCTATTATAAAGCTGAAGTGTGTACCTCACAGTTTAAATTTCTAAAGTTTAATTAATTTCCCTGTAGAAGTGTAAGCACTGTGAATGGGGACACTGTCAAAAGTTTCTCAGTTTGCTTGAGCATCCTGACCAACCCTACATAGCAGCACCGGCTCAACCAATGGTATACAGTAAGTTTAGGTCATGGCTGTCTGAATTTTTTGGCCAATGACATAAAAGGGAGTGTTATGGAAACTTGTCTGAAAACAATAATATTTTTTGCAGTTCCTCTTGGAAATTACACTTATGCTTCAAATTTTCAGTTTTGACAGTCCAAACAGAATTCTTGATGTTGCTCACAGATTTTAATGTACAGTAAAATCACATTTGTATGACATGAGTTAACTGAAGACGTCAAATTAAAGTCTAAAGTAGGGCTGTCATGATTATAAAATTTGACTGACTATTAATTCAAACAAACAAATAATTGCGATTATGTTGATTAATTGTCTGTTTTAGGGCTGTGATGATTAATTGTCAAATAAATTGTCATAGGTGTGCTTTTTTTCTGCATGTGTTCTTCATACACCTTAAGAAGTACTTGAAATATATAAATCAAATAATAAAATAGGGATCAACTTGATTTCCTTTTAAGGCTTATGAATGATATGAAAAATAATGTTTTACATATCAAAATAATTTTAAATACTTAAAATATGTCTCTTTTTGATCAACTTTATTTTTGGTCAATTTAACATTTACACTTGTTTTTTGAACTCATATATTTTATAATTTTTTTAAAGAAAAAAATTGAATATCATTTTTATATATGTTTTATTATATTTATATTATATTTGTATTATATTATGCGATAATAAAATATTTATTTCCTAATTTCTTCACTTTCACACATTATTTTAATGCTATGATTAAACCCACAGCCCTTATTTGGCATGAAGCAAAACCTTTGAGTTTTATTACTCCACAGAAATAGAGTAAACATGTGTCTCCTCCTCTTTGTCACTGCATGTCATTAACACTGAGTGTGAAGAACATTTGCCATTACATGATTGTTTAAAGAGAAACCGGAGCGCTTTGCGTTCACTCTATCAAAGGTTATACTTGTTTGTTTAGATTTTAGCGGGAGTTTTTGCAAGTATCTGCTGACAGCACACGTATCAGAGCGCTTCATCCGCTCTTCAGGACAGGATCTGTTTGATGTCCACGGCTCAGTGATGCTTGGACTCAGAATTCAACTGAATGACACACAATCATGGCATTTAAACAGTATATTCGCTTAAAATTCCCTTATTTGGGCATTAAAATGTGATTGGAATTTGAATGCCCAATAATCATGGTTGTCTCAAATAACCGCGGTTAGATCAAATAACCGCAATCAGACGGTTATTTAATAATCGCGACAGGCCTAGTCTAAAGATTTAATATTCTGTTTGGGTGTTTTTACAGATTACCGTGGCAACTTCCAGAGTTGTTTCCATTTTAGCGACAGCTACAGAATGGAACAGTCCATCAGCGGCAGTCATTTACCAGCAGAGTCCCACAACTTCAACACAAACCCACACAATGGCTTCCACATGAGCTGTTCCACCAGCACCCCTCCTACAGGTACACACAACTTCCCTAGTGGTGTAGTCCTATGAAAAATGTGTCCTTCCTATTACCCAGTCCAGTCTTGGTGGTGGTGGTGGGGGGGGCGGTGTTGCGGTTGTACTGCAACTTTTGAAAAATAAACTGTACTTCATGTTTCATAATTACAAGGACATGCTAAAGATTGTATTAGTCATACGGGTCAAGCTAAATGACAAAACAAATTCAGATGTTCATCCAGTTAAGTTCAGATGTTCAGGGTGGAAAATAACAGGGTGGACATTCAGTGGATAAATTAGCCACTTCATGGTCTGCGATTGATATTTAGCAAACATATTTGTAAACGTATTGATGATTTTATTTGTTAACATAAAAGCTAAATTAAAATTTTTTAATTACATTTATGTCCCATTTATCTGCCCATAACATGGCGGACTTGTTATGCTTGGCCACATATGATTAACACCACAAAATAAAGGAAAACATAAATAAAACAAAATAGTTACAAACTTCAGATAACTCAAAATAATTTTGCAGAACGGCTAATGTCCCCCTCCAGTGTGTATGATGTCATTTCATAATATACTGTATATCTTCAATGAAAGTTCATAGTCCATCCTTCCATCCATCTTCAACCGCTTATCCAAAGTCGGGTCACGGGGGCAGCAGCAGCTCCAGCAGGGGGCCCAAATCTTCCCTATCCCGAGCCACATTAACCAGCTCTGACTGGGGGACCCCGAGGCGTTTCCAGGCTAGTGTGGAGATGTAATCTCTCCACCTAGTCCTGGGTCTTCCCCGAGGCCTCCTGCCAGCTGGATGTGCCTGAAACACCTCCCTAGGGAGGCGCCCAGGGGGCATCCTAACCAGATGCCCAAACCACCTCAACTGATTCCTTTCGACACAAAGGAGCAGTGGCTCTACTCCGAGCCCCTCACGGATGACTGAGCTCCTCACCTGATCTCTAAGGGAGAAGCCCGCCACCCTTCTGAGGAAGCCCATTTCAGCCGTTTGTACTCGCGACCTAGTTCTTTCAGTCATGACCCAGCCTTCATGACCATAGGTGAGGGTAGGAATAAAAATTGACCGGTAGATCGAGAGCTTTGCCTTCTGGCTCAGCTCTCTTTTCATGACAACGGTGCGATAGAGCGAGTGCAATACTGCAACGATTCTCCGGCCAACCTCCCGCTCCATTGTCCCCTCACTTGTGAACAAGAACCCGAGGTACTTGAACTCCTTCACTTGGGACAATACCTCCTTCCCTACCCGGAGTATGCACTCCATCGGTTTCCTGCTGAAAACCATGGCCTCAGAATTAGAGGTGCTAATCCTCATCCCAGCTGCTTCACACTCGCCTGCCAAGCGATCCAGTGAGAGCTGAAGGTCACGGACCGATGATGACATGAAGACTACATCATCTGCAAAAAGCAGCGATGAGATCCCCAGCCCACTGACCCGCACACCTTCCCCACCCCGACTACGCCTCGATATCCTGTCCATGAATATCACAAACAGGATTGGTGACAAAGCACAGCCCTGGCGGAGACCAACCCCCACATGGAACAAACTCGACTTTGGACATACAAGGATTGGATCGCCCTAAGAAGGGACCCCCCCCCCACCCCGTACTCCCACAGCACCTCCCAGTCTCTCCTGGGGACCCAGTCATACGCCTTCTCCAGATCCACAAAACACATATAGACCGGATGGGCATACTCCCAGGCCCCTTCCAGGATCCTTGCAAGAGTACAGATCTGGTCCGTCGTTCCTCGACCAGGACGGAACCCGCATTGTTCCTCTTCAATCCGAGGTTCGACAATCGGCCAAACCCTCCTCTCCAGCACCTTGGAGTAAACTTTACCAGGGAGGCTGAGAAGTGTGATACCCCTGTAGTTGGCACACACTCTCTGATCCCCCTTTTTGAAAAGGGGAAAGGTCATAGTATCGTGACATAACAGGGTGGGCAATAAATCAAGGGACACACAAAAAATTTCCACTATCAGTGTTAAAATGACACATTTACCACAAATAAATATGTTAGTGAGAGGATGTAATACTAATCTTAACGGATGCAAAAACACGGTCAGTGTGAACGACCACCTAAATGCTTTCTTCAGGAAGAAGAAAGAAAGGGAGAGGCTAAAATACGGGACAAACGGCATCGCGTATAGATTTCATTCGGAACGCAAGTTTTTCCCTAAATTACGGGACAATACCATATTTTAAGGGCCATTTGGCAACATATATTTTATGTATTAATTTTACTTCAGCGTGTGGGTGGCTCGCTCTCTCTCCACTCACTGTCATGAATTCCCTTATTCGATGACGCCGGTGACAGCTGTTGTCATGGGCATGGAATGGTAGAATTCAAGTGATAATGCAACAGTTACAACAAAGAATTGGCAGTTTCACAAATCACCATCGAATACAGTTAAAGGGAAACTACAACAGTAGATTATAGACTTCTGAAGCAGCAAAACACTGGGTATATGCACATTTTTGCATTATAAGCAAACAGCCCTGGAGAAAAACTTTTATGGCCCTGACTACACCACTGAACTACCCCCTTGCACTCCACAATTGTTTTATAATTGTATATTATAACATTAACTGTATGATTTCCTAATTAGTATTAATTTGGACAGTATTTGGCTACTGACCATTAAAGCCATTATACATTAGGACACTGTGGTATAATTTCAGAACCATAGCAGTTGGATATAATCCTAAACAATACGCAACATGGCTAAACACAGGTCAATGTTATTGTTGCCCACATTTCCCAGACATTTTTCTCCAGTCTACAACAACTCTT
Source organism: Moxostoma hubbsi (assembly GCA_032164185.1). Classification (NCBI taxonomy): domain Eukaryota; kingdom Metazoa; phylum Chordata; class Actinopteri; order Cypriniformes; family Catostomidae; genus Moxostoma; species Moxostoma hubbsi. Next base: position 8,634,476 of record JAVLUX010000117.1, read on the forward strand.
AACCTCATAAAAAATCTCATAAAATGGTTTGATGTAGCCAGTTTTCTTTTATGTACTGACATCTATCCTCTCCCCATTTATTCAGTAACCAAAAGCCTTTAGTTTGCATCAACAGTGAACCATGCTTTGCTACTGACTATTACTGTAGTTGTTGGTATTATGAGGAGTCATTCTAGAGAGCATTTAATTGGGCAAAAAACTGGATATGCTCATGAGTTCAAGTACAATACTGTACATTTTAAACAAATCTATCCTCTAAAAGTTTGTTTTTTTCAACTTTTAGCAGTTCACTATAATATGCTGCAGATGGCCTCAAAGCTAACTGACATGAACTAAAAGGCCACAAAAAAATTTGATTTAATATTATATAGTATGTGTATTTACCAAAGCAGTTTATAACACGTTCTTTCATATGTTCCATTTTTTTCTTCATACAAAGGTTTCAGTTTGGTGCCGGAAATCATAGGGTCGGGTTGCCAGTTCTCGCCGGGCACAGAGGAAAGTGTTTTCTTTCAGGTGGGCAGCTTCGACCGTGGCCTGAGCCAAACGTCGTCGGTCTACACTGAGACGTAGAACCCTGTCGGCCATCAACATAATACTCTTCTTTCAGACAAAACACTATTTTTCATTCTTTTCACTCCTCCATGCAGTTACAACCTCTCAGAGTTTTCATTGTTCTCAGAATTCTTTTTTATATTATTATTATTAATATTCCTTGAAGTTCTTTTCCTTAAAGGAATAGTTTGTTCCCAAAAATGGAAATTCTGTCATCATTTACTCACTCTCATGTTGTTCCAAACCCGTATGACTTTCTTCCATGGAACACAAAAGGAGATATTTTGCAAAATCAGGCACACTTATGGCAAGTTGCTTTTTCATTCTTTGCTCAGAGCCAAAAAGTTCTAAACCAATGAGCAACAACATACTGTTTGTGAACATTCAGACACCGGCCACACTGCTGGGTGAGGCGTTTAGAGGTACATATAAATATGAGGATGCTCAAGGCTACATGTAAAACATCAACTAATATGACATTAAAATGTGTTATTAATGACTTCATGCTTCAATCTATGAGAAGAATTCAAACAAGATAAAATATTTTTTAACTACTCAATGATATATGCTATATATGCAGTAGGCAATTTGTAATGTTTAGCTTTTGCAAATTCAAACATGCAGTATATTCATTCTCTGTCCTCTGTTATCTTTCACTGTCAGGCTAAAAAGATAGTAATTGTGGAGAGAGAGTATGGAGAAAAGTTTCAGTGTTTACTGGTACATTGTCAAAAACCCATTTTTTAAATATCCATCTCTGTCCGCAACTGCCTCTACCCTCTGTGGTACATGCCTACCAAACGGGCCTTGTGCAGCCTCAAACACCGTCTGAGCTTTCCCTAGTGTGTAAGCGATCTAAGTTGTTTAGCAGGCAGTACGAAGTTTTCCTGTAAGTTCACGCTGGCGAGTGGTTACGAATCACTGAAACCAACTCAAAACACCTTCATTTTGGCCAGATTCTGTTCTAAATGACATCACACCCCATTCGTACTTCGATTTCGGATGAAGTGTGCAGGGGCTTTCAGTCACCATTCACTTTCCTTGCATTTTTTTTTTGTAACGTTCTGTTTAACATCTCCTTTAGTTTTTCCCAGATGAAAGTAAGACATACATGTGAAGAACAACATGTGGATTAGTGAATTATGTAAGAATTTTCATTTTTGAGTGAACTAATCCTTTAATGTGTTGTTAAATCACCTCACTGGACTGAAATATTCCCTGTTCTTTTGACTACCCTAAAAGCTGCTATTCCACTACAACAAAGGTTACATAATGAGGGATCTGTGTTGTAGAGCATGTTTATGTGTGGGATGTTATGAATTTGTTCTTTTTCACTGTGTTTTGACTTTGAAAAATCTTCAAAGTCTACGGCCCCATGAGATACGCCCTTGCTGTCCCCACGGCATCAGTAGTCTTCTTTGGAAATCCAACTGGTCAGCTCGGGTCCAATTGTGACTTTGGAACAGTTGGATACAAACAGAACCACCACAGCTCATCAGTGATAAGTTCCATATTGCCCTCTCAGAGCACTTTTTCTGTGTTGTGTTGGAAACAATTATTTAGCGTTGCTGTGTTTTGTCAGTGAATGTTTGCTTTGTTATTTGGTTGTCATCATCCCCGATGAACTGAGTTCTTTATTTTGTATGGTTGATGGCTTTGATATATACCAAACTTTCAACGGATGTATAAAATGTACAGTTTGTTTAATAATAATAATAATGTCATTCTCTCACTCTGAGAAAATAAAAGACTCTTAAATATTGCAATTTAATGCTGGTTATTGGATCTGTTTTAGGTGAGGTATTTATGTTGATTATTTAACTGAATAAGTATGGTTTTACACAGAAGTGTCAAATTAAATAGAGCCAGCTAAATTCTTACAAAAATCTTACTTGATGCACCTATAAGAGAAAAGTCCATAGTTGTGTGAACTTACAAATCTTGCTCCTATATGACTGACCATAGTAAAAACAAATGTATATTATGGACCATATGGACAAACATTTTTAAATTAACATTTTACTTAATCTGTATTATGTCAAATTAAGTTGCTAATATTGAATAAATATCAGTGCCGCAGTCTAATAGACAGATTTTTTTTTTACATAATTTTGTTTAATGTAATCAGGGATTTATGTTTACATTTTTAAAAGCACTTGTGCCTTTAAGTTTAGGGGCACAGTTGAAGTTTTTGTGAAACATTGCTACAAAACGTGCGCACAAACAGGCATAGAAAAACTGAACTACAGAATTCAAGCGCTATAGCATTATTCACAATTTCATGCTTTCATTAAATATTTAATTGCAAAAAACGGCAATTGCAGTGTGAAACATAATTTCAGTATAAGGTTAGCCGAAAAGGGAATAGTTTGCATTCTAATGGTACCATATACTATGTTAATGAGTTTTGACTGGGTGATGCACCAAATGTGCTCAAATAATTTTTGACATTTATACACAAAAGGCTAATTTTAACCCGCACTCTAGAGCCCTGGTAAAATTGCTCGTCTATTTGCCTTTCTTGGCTTTGATTTTCCAAAGATAGAACTCCAGCTCTTCCCCTTCCAAGATGTATCAGTCTGCTGTACTACACTGCCCTGGCCTGGATGCAGGCTAAGGAAAAGAAAGAGCATACGCAAAAATGAAACATAAGCATGTTTACACTGTGACAATTGTGATGACACACAAGGACCAGTCTGACTGTGGATGAACATGGAAAATTCACAGGTACAGTTTGTTTATTTGGCAATGATCATTTTAGTTAAGTGGAAATGACCGAATGTCTCAAAACCTCTAAAAAGATCTGTCTGATCTGTTAGACCTATAAAACACTCACAGAGCAGCTTGCTCCTCCAGCAAGCTACTAATCTTGCTTTTCTTCAATCTTCTTTTGAATCTTTGACCGCTTCTTATTCACAGGATCTCTTCCTCTTCAGAAGCTCTTGCCATATTTGTGAGCAATATGCATCAGATAATCGTAGGCTTACAGTTTGAGAGAAAAAAAAAACAACTGAATATCTAACAACAGACTCATAGTTTGAGACACAAAATAAAAGCCTACCAGCTTTGCCCCTTTCTTGCGGCCTAGAGGAATGGCGTAATGGGCCTAAAACCACTGCCTGTAGGGTGTGCTGTCCACCAGAACAATGCAGTTTTTTACCAGGTTCTTGGTACTCACTAGCTCATTATTGGAGGCACTGTATACAACATCAGTTATCCTGGTCTTATGAGGACAACCTGTGAGTTAAGAGAGACAAAATAACATGTGCTTTTTAATCTTTGCCTTAAGGAACATTCGTCAACAACTGAGAACTTCCAGAGTAGGATTTAGCTCATGTCGTATTTAGGTTTGGTCACAGCGAATAAATAATTCACTTGGCATGATGTACACCATGCATGCAATTGAAGACACAGATATTTAAGTAAAGGTCAATTCAGCAGTTTTCCTTGCTCAAGCAAATTGTTTTGTTTAACACTAATATGTTACATTAGAAACTTCACACAAAATTTATGAGAAAATTTCCAGGCAGTAACCTCTTCCATGATCTCAGTCTAAAGGCATCTCATGGTTTTAATACTTCTAAATGCACTGACACACAAGATGAATATACTGAAAATATGATTTAAAAAAATACTTTCGAATTCAAGACGCACCAAAACACCCAGAATATGTTTTTGAGTTTTGTATATGTAAAATGTTTCAAAACATTTTGTATATTATTCCATATATAAGAGAAGTTATAAAGATTTTTATTAAGAAGTTAGCTTTATAAGATGACCTCTGGGTCAATGCTTCCATAGACCACAAAGATTTACATTTATAAAGAGCCACAATGATTTTAATTTATAAAGAGCATGATGCGTCCAAATATGGTCTATAAATAAAAATATATACAATTTGACTAGATTGACAATTAATAAAGGGAACACAAGGAATAACTGACAATTTTGTATGTAATCATTGCAATGGCATAACATTCTGCAAAAGTAAAGTCATTAAGAGAGATTTCACTTCTTTAATTTTTAATTTTCGAAACAATAAAAGGGCTTTTGACATTGAACATATATTTGTGTTTTTCAATTGTATTTCTATGATTCTATGAACTAAGTGCCGCATCCAGCATATTTTTCAGCAACGTTTCTTATGGTGCGTTCACATACAATGCTAAGAAAATTTCCACCTCGCATTGCTCATGCGAGTTTGACCGCTGGATTATACATTTACGTTTATACACAGTGTTCGTGCGAGTAACACGAACCCGTGAGTAATCCCCCTTCTCTTCCGGAAAAGGACAGGAGGAGGGGCTTCTACGACTTGATTCCAGCTATTGGTTGTACTTTGCTATGAACCAAGTAGATGTGCATATTTTCAGAATTTAGCAGGTAGTCCAAATTCCTCCAAGCGATGTTTTTTTTCATACGGTCTCTGTACATGTATGACGCTGTGTTATACAATTCCAGGTGCCCACACATCGCTACAACAATTTTTTCAGCCATTTTTCCAGATTTCTTCTGCTACTACGTCAGTACGTCAATGCTGATAGACTTTCACGACATCGAATGCTAATTTTTACGCAAATTAAATGATTTTGCATGTTCGAATCACGCCATTCGCTTCGCAAATTCGCTTCTATACGCATCTTTGCATTGACTTTTTTTGTAATTGTGCCATGCGAAACGCTCGCGTCGCGTTGTATGTGAATGCACCATTAAACGCCGTGAAAGGTTAAAGTGAACGTCAACTGTTGAAGGTGCACTCAGTAATTTGTTTCTTGTAAAAAAAAAATTAAATAAAAAAAGTTTTACTACCAAAGGAATGAAGAATAATTTGAAACGTATGTATAAAATCATGACCACTCCCGTGAGATGAAGACTTCAGTCATATCAATAGCCTAATAAAAACTGTTTTATTCTACAATGCAGCCATGACATTTCAAAAAAAATTATTGAGTGCACCTGCGTTCTGTTCTATGCTTAGCTGGGCTGCGCGAATGAAGCTACTCAAACACACAAAATCACTTTATTCGGGTATTACAAATCTGTATGACGCATTGTTGAAAAAGCCTATCAGCATGGGGAGTGTCCAGATGTCACTGATGTACTAGCAGAAGAAATCTGGAAAAAATTATGAAAAATTTTTGTAGCGATGTGTGGGCAACACAGAATTGTATGACACAACGTCATACATGTACAGACACCGGATGGCAATGCTTGGAGCAAAGTGAGCAAGGAAGTTGGACTACCTGGTAAGATCTGAAAATATGCGCGTCTACTTGATTCCAGCTATTGGTTGTACTTTACTATGTACCAAGTCGTAGAAGCCCCTCCTCCTGTCCTTTTCCGGAAGAGACGGGGAATACTCACGGTTCCGTTACTTGCGCGAACACGAGTTTAAACACATTTATAACCTAGCCGTCAAACTCGCGCGAGCAATGCGATGCGAATATTTTCTTCACGTTGCATGTGAACGCACCATTAGCAGCATAAACGTTTATTTATTCATCTATCTATCTATCTAGTTTTGGTTTTGCGCAACAGACGTTTTTCAGAAAAATAAATTCCAGATTTCTCTCTCTCTATATATATATAATAATAAAAAGAGTTGTTTTCAGAAATAGGCAAAATATCACACTCACTCAGAGCCCCAAGAAAAAGTTCCGCTCTCCAGTCTCAGCGCGCGGGTATTTCTTACTTCCCCGCACGCGCACTGTGTGAATGCGGCGGGGTCCGACCTAAAAAACGATTAATTAGTTCATTAATCTTTATGAACAACATAATTCCGTTTTCAGATATAGATCGTGTCTCTGTAGTGTGCAAAAGAAATTCATATGATATGATGCACACAGGTATTTCTTGTACACACCATTGTGTTGCAAGAGGGCGACCAAGTTCATACTTTCTTTTATTATAGTAGGGTTTCATTTTCCCTCCAGTTTTACGGCGCTTGTGCCAGTGATCTCTGGAGCACCTTGACAATAATAAACGTCAATTATTTTGTACAAAAGAAAAAAAAAGAATTTATTTTTAAATCCTCTTAATAAATTATTTGCTTGGAGAGAGAGAAAAATAATGCGTATTTGCAACGCACATGCACTGGTAGCGATTTATTTGTTTACTTTTTTAATGGTTAGATCTGAGGGCCATTCGCAGCTCTAAAAACTACGTGATTATACTTTAGACCACTGCTAGTGGTGCTAAACTAACACTGCAAACTATACAACAAACACAGCTGACCTCGGGCTCAACCAAGTAGTTTCGATGTACTGTCAAGTACCGGCATGCCAAAATACATGTCAATATATTTGATAGTCCAACATACTTTAAAGTATGATATATAGACTCCATGGCGTACACTTGTTAGAATAACGCTTATCCATTCATGGGCGCCTTTAACAGTATCAGCGTTGCAGTAATATCACGAGAACACCCACACAAGAACGCCTTCCGATGCAGCCATATAAATAATCAACTAGATACTGCCATCTAGTGCAGTTCAGGCTGCAACTATATTGACAACAGCTATAAATACTATGGATTTAAACATTCACAGAATTGAGACAATAAAAAGCTGTTTTCAGGCAAAACAATCAATTATGTTCCATCCTTAAAAATGAGATTCACGTTTTATTTACATAAAAAATATTTTGGTCGTTAACATAAAGCTGAAAATGTTACACAGCTCCAAAACACCTAAAAGAACAAAAGCATGCAAGACATCTGTATTGGATAAATTATAGAAATACCCAAAATAACCAGAATAAGACCTCTAACATGAGTCAAACTGTTTTAACAAATCTTTTTAGACCTGGTCACAAAAGATGCAGTATCTGTTTCAAACCGAGGTGGATTGCAAATTGAATACTGTTGGGACAATATTAGTCTATTAATCACCTATGACCTCACTCTGACATGAGCAATGGGAGATTCTTCATGTGAACTGACATAGACAGTTAAGACTTCTTGCTCTTTCTGGTTATGTAGCTCTGGTTGTAAAAGTTGCTGAACAGCACAATGAGGCTGATGCAGTATGCAAACACAACAGAGTTCATGTAGTCAGGGAACTCACACTCAGTGAAGAGGTTGAGGCCAGTGTGAATAGTCTGCAAGACAAACTGGATCTGTAATCAGAGGTTGTGAAATGTAAACAATCTATGCTAGATTTTTATTTTTTTCATGCACAATAAGTTATTTTGACAATTTGTCATGCATAGAGGTGCAGTTGTGAATTTGAAAGTATAAAAATCAAGACCCCATAATCCTCTGACTGAAGCACTTGCTTCTTAATCAGAAATATGTTTTCTAATTACCAGAAAACCAATATGTGTTTGTGTATTTACCAGTTGAAGTGTGGTCAGGTAACGCTTCCACCACAGATGTTTCTGCATGTGTGGGCCCAGGGCTGCAAGGCCATAGTATGAATGCATCACGATATGAACAAATGTGTTCACTAGCCCGATGAAAAATGCTGAATGAACAGGCAAAAACACAAAAGTTTTTTAACAAATACTTAAAATAGGCTGTTAAAAATAGTTACATAACATTCCAAAAACTATTTAAATGTAAATACACACACACAGCATCATTGATTAAACATAACTGGTTATAATGTTAACATACATGAGTACACAGTGAAAAGTTCAGCTTATAAGTTTAGTGTTTTTTTTGTGTTTATTTTTATTTATTAGAATATAAATAGGCTACATATAATGTTTAACTTACATTGAACTCCTGTCCACCAGTTGAACATCACTGTTCCATGATGATACACATGCAGAAATGTGAGCTGATTCTTCTTCCTCAAGATGAAAAAGACCTGAATGCGGAGAATGAGAAATTGTCTCTCTTTGAAATGCTTGTCCACGGTGGAAGTAAATATCTTGAATATCTTTTTTTAATTACTTACTGTATCAGTAAGCTCAATTACTTTAGAAAAGAAAAACCACCAGCATACATTTGCAATCTAAAAAGTAAAATAAAAGTAATGTTTTGCAAATAAATGGATCTCTAGGGGAAAGAAGCAATGTCAAAACTATGGGCATTTAATTTACTCTTCACCATGTATAACTCTGTAATCTAGGAATTAGTGGCTATTAGCGAAGCAAAACTAAAAACTGAACACTAAGCAGGTAAACAGATGCTCAATTTTCTCTCAGACAGCGAGAGAAGTAATCACCCGCATTCCCAATGGACTGGGGCTGTAGTCCACAGGTTGACAGAGATAACTGTATTTTGCCTGCCAAGATGTGACCAAGAACTGCAAGAGAGAAATGCAATGGTTTGGTGCTAACAGTAAGCAAATGATTTGTGAAGATCTGATAACTAGGTCTCTAATAATATTATATTAACTCAGGACTTAATAATTTGTATTGCTTTTTGCCCTTTTCATAATGTACAAATATTGAATGGAACCAAATAAACAATACATCCCGTGAAATACATCCCGCACCTCATGGAACATGTACATGGACAAACCAACCATGGCAAAGTTGTACACAATAAGCATTGCCCGTAGGTACAGTACACTGGTTCCTGTTTTTCATAAGTTTGGGTCTGATCCAAACTACAAGATAGCAAAGAAATATACAGATGATTGGTGCAGGAGTGTAGACTAGAAGCCACAAGTCTGTCCGCTTTTCTGAAATCAACGACAGGACTCAAGAGAGGCTTTGAATTACAATCATTTTTAACCCTATTGTCTTAAGGACATTTTTGACCTGGCCAGAACAGGTAAAGAATATGCTATACATACAGCATACTTTTTGACACTGGAACCAAACATTATGACTTTGTCAAAACCATCAAAACAAACAAAACATTTTTTTTTTTCTATTCTTGTATATAATTGTTATTTCCATTGTCATAATGGGACAATTTTGACACGAGTGGGAAGAACCAGTTGCAACCTTTCAACTTCAGACTTTCTGGATGTTTTACAGCTTTAAATATGTTTTTTTTGTACATCTATGAATCAAATTTGACCTAAAAATATTTAAAGTCTCTCAAATTTAGCTCCTAGAACTGTACTGTTCTCTAGCTTCCTCACTGGGTACTTAAAAAATTGTATAATTTCCTCTCATACAGAGTTTGCAGATGTCCACACACACAGATTTTTTTTTATGTATTCTTTTTCAGTTTTTAACAGGTAATATGTTACCTGTTTGATTTTATATGATAGGGTACAATGGGGCTAAATGCCACCCAAGGGTAAAGTGACCAATTGGATGTTGGATTGGATGACCTTTGGACCCCCAATGAACCTATTAAATGTTATTTTCTCACAAAACAACATTAGATGGCAGAAAAAAAGTTTATGGCACCTTCCTAAACACCTGTAACAATGCAACAAATCATATGACATTAATGGGAAGAAATGGATTTGTTGCAATGGATGTGCAAAGTGGACCCATGTTTAAGTGAATGAATCAAAAATTATTGTAATACAGTTGAGATATTATACAATGCCAAAAATAATAGTTAAATGAGACATCTATGGTCAATGTTTGCCAAGTTTTGAAACACTTTATTTTTTATAAACTCTTTAAAAATATATGTTACTGAATTATTAAATTGAGTATTAATTAATTAATTATTAAAAAATATATCTATTTCCCCTATCATTATACACTTTGGGACTCATGATGACTCAATGAACAAAAGGAGGGTGCAGTTTCTTAAGACAGTAGTAGGGTTAGGAAAAGTTACTACAGTGTTTTTGCTATTCAGGTACACAAGGATACATCTCATAAGATTAACACAAACAGTTCTACATTGTTTCTGCATCTTTTTATCTGGAAAGCATTACAATCTAATTAACACTTGCTAAACATCTTCAAAAAAGTTAAGAGTTCAAATCAACAGCCCGGTCCAACCTTTTTAACTCTAAAGTGAAGATTTTGAACTTCAACTCAATGCTTTGAGTAACATCGGAAGAACGTGATAAAAGCTGTTATGTGGCTGTGAACTGAACTTTTGGGAGAATTTCAATGAGCTGTGCAAAAGATCTCATAACTCACAGTTAAAAGTCCCAGCATTGCTAAATAAAACACTAATATAATTATGAAAATAAAATGAACACAAACATGTTTTGAATCTATAAATCTTCATTCAAGTTTGTTAAATAAGTAAAGGTAGGTTTCTTGTAAACATCTCTTGGCTCTTATTTTGACAACACAGTCAGACAGAGAATAAAATTTGCATGGCCACATAATTTAATTTTCTTTAAATGTCTAATTGTTATTAAATTTTATATACAAGTACATATATATATATATATATAGAGAGAGAGAGAGAGAGAGAGAGAGAGAGAGAGAGAGAGAGAGAGAGAGAGAGAGAGAGAGAGAGAGAGAGAGGTTTTCTGCAAATTAATATTTGAAGGAAACATGTCAGGTTTTAATTTAAAAACAGCTCAGTCTTTTATTCTGAATCTTAATTCTTACATTGAGACAGATGTTTGCATTCATTAAACATGGTTATTATACATTTATGATAATATGTTTAAAACGTACTTCACAGTAACCAATTATCCTTTAAAAAAAGGCTGCAGATAATATGTGGTCACTCTCCAAATATGCATGATGACCTCAAGAGTATACAAAAAAATAAAAAAATCGACATCACTACAACATAATATATAGACCACAGTTTGTCAACTGTTTTTGCTCTTAGCTTTGGCTGCTGGCTTTGAAGTAGAAAAGAATTTACTCAGGCAGAGTTGTTTGGGCCCTCCATTAGTAGCAACGTCCTTGAGCTTTTTTGTTTTGTTGGCTCGTTTCTCTTTTCCAGCATGAGGGCTGAGTTTTCTCTTCTTATCCTTTTAAAAAGAGTGAGAAATGTCAAGATATAAATATAAAAATGTAAAGCACATACATAAATCTAGCAACATACTAATCTTACCTTGCTGCCCACATTATTTGAAGATTCATAGAGCTTCATAATCTGTGATTAAATATACAAAATCATTATATAAATGGACAGAAATTACAGCACAAAACAGTAGTGTCTAATACTTGACACAAAAATACACATTTCCTGTACACAAGTCAATGTAATTTTGAATCATTATCTAGATTTCGTTTAGTCCAGGGGTTTTCAAACTGGGGTCCGGGGACCCCCAAAGGGTCACAAGGGGATCCCTAGAAAATTTCAGAGAGAGGCAGAAAAAAAATAAAAAATTTTAACACTTACTGAATGATTACTGTTTCTAAAGACTAGAATAGTCTAATATTGGGTAAAAAAAAAATATGCATTGTTAACTTAATTAAACTTAATACAAATTCAATATTTAGATAATATTTTTATAATTTCTTTTGACTTTTTGAAAAGTGAATTATTAAATTTTTCACAAAACATGTTGTCTTTATAATATCACACTTACAATTTTTCCTCACAGACATTAAATTAAGTCTTTATATGTAAAAATATATAGAAGCTTTTTTATTTTAAGAAGGGGCTCCCTTGAAAGAGGATCATCATATTTGGGGGGTCCTTGACATTGAAAAGTTTGAAAACCTCTGGTAACCTAAACACAACAAACGCACATGCATGCACACACACACCTTTTTAACACCTGTTGATACAGCTGCCCCCTGCACATCAGATTTAGTAAGCCAGGATATATTTTGTTCTTGCTCTGCCTCTGAGCAGTCAGATACACAAACGGAAAAGACAATGTAGGTTTGATGGATGTGGGAGAAAATATGCACCACCTGACAGAGAGAACAAAATCATGGATTAAACACTGTACAAACACTGTAAGTTATAAGCACTGTTAGTCATTACCAAAAATGTTAATCCTAAAATGTTAGTTGAGTAAGCAGGGATTTTGACTATTTTGATTATTTTAAAACTATTAAATTGATCTAAACCCTGAAAAAAAAACCTTGTATTATCTTAGGGTTAAATCACACAACACTCAACTCTCCCACAAACTGAAGTGAGTCTGTGTCCAATGATGTTCCAAGCAATTTTTGCATCATGCTACATAACAAGCTTTTATGTTTGTTTTCAGGGACCCCGGCCTCCAAGAGCATACTGGGTAGCTCCCACATCCCGGCCAAGAGTCCTGGAAAAAGTCAAGACAAACAGTTAAAATGCAGTATTGTGTATTACATTTGACTGAATTTTGGAGAAGCCTTTAGAGTCGGTATTTCTGATTCATCTGTTTGTGTTTTACCTTTGCTTGGCCTTTGAGTGAGCAGATACACTATCTCCTCTCCGGCTCGCTGCCGCTCCACTATACAGGTTAGGGTTTTCTCCACACGTGGAGCCTTTTTGACCGGCTTTCTTGGATAATTCTGCACCCCCAATTGGGGGTCCCAGTCCTCTGACAGACAAAAGTTGCAACTGCCAGCGGCCACTGTCATGTAAACAGCCAATAGAAACGGCTTTGAATGTGGGACTAGATTTTTGAATAATGAGAACATTTTTGCAAGGATATTTTGCCTTCAACAAAGAACTTACAGCAATTCTCTATGTCAGGAACCGAGGTATTGAGATTTGCAGCTGTCAGTTTGCTTAGAAGTGTTTTGGAGTCCTTTTCATATTTAATGCTTACCTACAAGACCCCATAAACAAACCCCATGAAATCTGATAGTTAGTATAGAGGTTTTGAAGGTTTGACAAGGAAATATATTGGTGAGAGCTGTCAGCTGTACTGTACCTTCCTAAATGCATGACAATGGGTCTGAATGGGACACTGACTACAGAGAGGGGATTTTGGGGTGCAAACTTTGGCCCCTAACTCCATCATAGACTGATTAAAATCTCCAGGTCTCTCTGGATCCACGATTTTGTCTGCAATTTTCCTGAAATAGCCAAATAAGAATCAAAAGTAAATTTCACATTTGAAAATTTAGATACAGATTTAGATCACCCTTCCTAAATGAGTACATGAATTTGCTCGAAGTACCACAAAGCATCTGTTACGGTGGGACTGGTGCTATCTGCTCCAATCGCTCGAACACGGCACAGAACGCGAATCACATTTCCATCAACTGCACCTGTAACCTGGGAACAACAAACATCACTGTTATGACAAATTAATGAACATGATTCAAGGCCTAACTAATGCAGGAACAGTGCAGGATTCTGAATGTTACCCATTACCTGTCCAAGTGCTATAGAGCCGATTGCCCCTGCAGTGTAACGTCCCACCCCAGGCAGCTGTTTCAAAAGTCCCTCTGTGGTCCTTGGCAACTGTCCATCAAGATCTGATACCACCTATTTAAGAAATCATGTCAGTAACAAATTTAAAATTAAAATGATCTCATCATTTACCCACTCTCAGGTCATCCCAGATGTGTGGTTTAGTCCATGTCTTCTGAAGTGATCCAATCGATCTTGGGTGAGAACAGACCAAACTGTAACTCCTTATTCACTATAAATCTTAACATCAGCAGTCTCCTTGGCGATCATGATTTCAAACTCAATTACACTTCCTAGTACCATCTAGTGCTCTGTATATGCATCAAGCACTAGGAAGTGTAATCAAATTTGAAATCATGATCATCCCTAGAGACTGCAATGGCAAGATGTACAGTAAAAAAAAAGTTCTACTTTGGTTTTGAACCACTGGAGTCGAATGGATTATTTTTATGCTGCTTTAATGGGCATTTTGGAGCTTCAAAGTTTTGGTCACCATTTACTTGCATTGTGGACCTACAGATCGGAGATATTCTTCCAAAAAGAATATTCTTTTGGGTGAATAATTACTTTAACTATGGATTATAAAGACAATCTGGATGTATCTATGGGTGACACATTGTAAACCCAGTTTAACAAGACAATAAGCATAGCACTTGTGTATTTCTCATTAAGCCTACTTTCTTGGCTCCTTCATGTAGCCTGCGTCCCCGAGAGTAGTATCCAAGACCTGCCCACATTTGGTTCACTTCCTGTGAGGAGACACCACTGTGTCATAACATAATTATAAGGATGGTGATTTACATTTGGAGCCCAGTCTATATTTATGATGGTTACTGTGAATGAAACTTTACCTCTAGTGTACCAGCAGCAAGTTTTTCCACAGTCGGCCATCTCTGACAACAAAAACATAAAGGAGTTTAAAAGATGACGCAGTTCTAATTTAAGAGGAGAAACAGCCCTAATAAGTTTACATACCTTCATCCACTTTTTGTAGTAGTCTATCACAGTGGCGACTTGAGTCTGTTGTAACATGATTTCAGAGACCCACACTGAGAAATGTTGAGAAATAAAATTATTTAAAAAAAAATAATAATTAAATCAGTACTCTTCCATGATCATAGCTTAAAAACATGTTGTTTATACCTGCATATGTCCTGATATTAACATCTGGTTCTGTCATAGCCTGTACAGATTAAAAAATACATTTAATTAAGAAAGACATACTCATGTGTAGAAGACTTTCCCACTTTGCATTTATTTTGAGAATTATCCAAAACTGAATTCAGCAACAATGACTTTAAATATTAGATGACTTTACCACTGTCCTCCATGGAAGCTCTCTCTTATTTTGATCATACCAGTGCAGGAGTTGAGTGCGGAAAAGAGAGATTTCAGATGGGTCATGGAAAAGGTGATATGTTGAGGGTTGAGGTTCAGACAGTTCCTCTGAAGAAAATGAAAGAGCAAGACAAACCCTATATAACTATAACATATAGCAATACTAAAAATTTAAAGGCCCAGTCAATCAATTTTAAAGTCTCTCAATGTACCTTCTTTAACAGTAGGCTTTCGTTTCTTCTTATTGCTGGATGTGATCACCTCTGTATTCTCCAGAGCCATTCCCTTCTGCACTGCAGATCTTAACATGCTAATAGCGCTTTAATGTAAAGTCTATAAGTAACTAACTCGTAACAGTTCAGACTAGCATAAAACGTAGAATTAAAAACAAAAACAAACCACTATGCACGATTTATTGCGAATGTGCTTAAAATATTTTAGCATTAAAACGGCATTTACAGTACAACTATTAGAACGCAATCTTGTTTTCATAACAACCATGCAGCGGCACTCCCGCCTTCTGTTTCACTTCCTGAGGGGCGGGGCGTGCTAGAACCATTAGCTGATTTTGGAACGCACACGTCACAGCATATTTAGACAGTGGGCGTGGCCAACTCTGTAACGTCAGGTGTGCTCGCTGCGCTCTCAGTGCAGTGTTCTAAAGAAGTCTCTATAACCTTTTTTTTTATTTATTTTTTTTTACCGATTTTACCTTTTTGAGACCGATTACTCCTTGATAGACAAAGAGTCATGGAGCAGGGACCCCTTAATACTTGAACAATATTAACATAATACAAGTATATTGAAATACTTTGTTATGACGCTCACATTGCAACGCCAAAGCATATACCAAGGCAAATAGTTAATTGACTATTTGAATTACAGTTTAATTTAACTTGATATATTTTAATATTGGAGGGATAATTGAAACATAAAGCTGATAATTGACTTAATAAATAATATTGTATTTTTCTTTAAAACATATTTTCATTTTGTACAAAATGTTGTTTGAGATTAAATAGTAATTGGCAGATCCCTGCAGTACCACTGCGAACACCTTAAATAATAACACCCTAAATAATATAGACAGACATCATAAATAAAATGAGAAAGGGTAGCAAGTAGAATAGCAGTAGTTTCAGCAGGATAGAAGCCAACTTGCTTAGCCGTCTTCTTTCTTTTGTGTCCTTTATAAAGGGTAGTGGCTAGTGGTGGGCATATGACCACCAGAAAAATCTAGCTTTTCACCAGGGTTTTGGTTCTCAAATGCTCATTATAAAATACACAATGTCAGTGATTTATCTGTAGGCTAGGGAAGAGCAATCTGTGGATTAGTTGAGCCCCTGGGCATGCTGTATTGAGTAGGGGTGTGACGATACACGACTGGTCTTTTATTCGACCTAGGGATAGCTGATACCACTATTATCTGATACCAAGTACTTTTAGGCCAGTATTTTTACAAATTCTTTGGATAAAATTAGTAACTTAAATTATTACTTAAATTGTTTTTTTTTTTTTTTTTTACATATAGGCCTAAGCAGAACATTATTAGGCTGCTTTGTTTTCCTTTTAAAAATTACTTAGTAAGCCACATATAAAACCTCAAAATTAAACATAGATATTATTATATGGCTACTATTACTAAAACCAAGTTACAAAATGGATGTCTACAGTAATGCTGTAACAAAACCATGGTTAATTGTATCGAAACCTTGGTTACTGCCAAAATAAATAAATAAATAATAAAAATAAATAAAATATGGTCACTACAGTCGTGGCTACTAGTCATGGTTAATACAATATTACTACATTAAATTCGACTGAAAGTCACAAAATGCAAAAAAATGCAGGTGCATTTTGAAATGTTTTAACGAATCATCTTGTAATGAATATCACTTCAGTTCTACTTGCTGAGTATGAATTATCATATGCAGTAAATGACGGCATGCAATATGCTAGCACTGTAAAAGGTTCTGCCACAAACTCAACTGACTAGCTTCTCTCCTGTATGATTTCACATGAGTCTCTTAAGACCTGGTGGATTTTAGAGCTGTGGTGATTCTGTAGGTGTCGTTGCACAGTGCTTGTGCTAGCCTCGGTGTACGGCACAATTTTCTTAATATTGATCGTGTCTTGTCACATTCTCTGCCGTTTATTGTTTCCACCGGGTACCCAAATTGCTGCCACACAAACGATCTATGTGACGGGGGCATCTTCTATCATCATGCTGATATCGCGAGACAGTTTTTCACCTCGACGATCTCATGGCACGAGATCTCGTCACACCCTTAGAATTGAGTGATTAGTTTTTTGACACATGATCTGTTTGATTGCCATTTTGACAACTTTTCAAGACAGCTCATGTACTGAACATTTATTTTATTTTTTTTCAGATTTTCGTAATAATGTAAAGGATTCTGTCGATGAGTAGAGGTGATGATCGCATGGAACCTGAAGATAAAAGTGGTCACATTACTGATTGTATGAGGGTTGGGGAGTAACAGAATACATGTAACAGGAATACGTATTTAAAATACAAAATAGCCTATAAGTAACTGTATTCCTCTACATTTACAATTTAAATCATTGCTATTTAAAATAGTTACATTCAAAAAGTATTTTGATTACTGAAGAGATTACTTTGCATTTTATTGTCATCTGTTTAATTTTAAATTATATTTTTTTCTCACCAATTTGGAATGCCCAATTCCAAATGTGCTCTAAATCCTCGTGGTGGTGTAGTGACTTGCCTCAATCCAGATGGCAGAGGACAAATCTCCGTTGCCTCCACGTCTGAGACCGTGAATCCGCACATCTTTTTACGTGGCTTGTTGAGCGTGTTACCGTGGAGACGTAGCGCTTGTGGAGGCCAACGCTATTCTCCGCAGCATCAATGCACAACTCACCATATGCCCCACTGAGAGCGAGAACCACATTATAGCGACCACGAGGAGGTTAACCAATGTGACTCTACCTACCCTACCAACTGGTCCATTTGGTTGCTTAGGAAGCCTGACTGGAGTCACTCAGCACACCCTGGATTCTAACTTGCGACTCCAGGTTTCATTTGTTTCATTAAAATGTAGTCCTTTCAAATGGCAAACATTTATACATATAAAGTGCATTTGAACAGCGGTGAAACACTTTCTTATGATGTGTTACTCATTCGAGCAGACAGAGAAGTAAGTTTGAATTAAGTTTGGAGCAGAAGAAATAGAAATAAACCTTGTGTAAATTGTCAGCTTTCTTGCTAAGCTAAAATGTTATTTCTAGCCATTTTACATGCACATTACCAGGCTCGATCATATTTTTTTTATCAAGACAATTCACATTGGATCATAATATATATTTTTTTCTAGTAAAACCTTTGATATTAGGGCAAAAATCTTATTCTTGATAAGCATTTTTGTATTGTTTTTCTGTAAAAACAACACTGAATAAGATATTTTGTTTTTTCAGAAAATTTATTTTTAACATAAGTTTTTTATAACTAAAACAAGTGAAAAAATATACCAGTGCTGAAGAAGTAATCCAAAGTATTTAGAATACGTTACTGACCTTGAGTAATCTAACAGAAAACGCTACAAATTTCATTTTACAGCATGTATTCTGTAATATGTAGTGGAATACATTTCAAAAGTAACCCTCCCGACCCTGAATATATGTCATACTTGAGTCATGTTTTAAGCATACCCCTGTTGAACTAAACCAAAGAAATGTAGAGACTGTGCATATTTTTTCGTAAGTGATCAGTTTTAAATATTTTATGAGTAAAAACACTATCAACAAAAATATAAAGCTATCAACAAATTGTTTTGTCCTTCTTTCTCTAGCAGTGTTCAGAATCTAAATTCTGCTCCCCAAGCACTGTAGAAAACAATGAAGCACAATGTAATATACAGTCATTTCAATAGCCAAAACATTTCAACAGGACTGTTAAAAATATGTCTGCATTCAGATAAAGAATGTAGTTGTGTTTATCTTTGGTGATCTTTATTAAACTCACCACATGAAATATTCACTTCATTTGACCGTAAAATTTCAGCTTGAATGCCGTCCATACTCATATGTAGAGTCTCAACATTGTGCTGTGAACAACATGCAGAAAAACCTTTAATAAACCATACTTGAAATACTGTATATTTTTTATTTCAGAGAAAGTGACGTTACCTCTAAGATTTTTTCCAAACAATACAGAGACAGGAAATTACCTCACCATGAAAGACTCAAACAGGGTGGTGCCCATTGCTCTGCATACATGCTCTTCCACCACTGGGTACATGCGCACAAAATGCTAAACAGACATTACAGCTCAGTATGACCCAGTCTTTAGTTTATGTATGTATGGTAGATTCTGTTATACCATAGTGGGTAGAAACATTTACTTACTGTATGCTTGATGCTGAATGCAGTGTGTGTTAGAGTGAATGTAAATAAATAGAGTTTGTGTGTGTTTTTTTAAGTGTACCTCCAAAGCCAGGCTTGATTGTCTCTGGGCATCTGCGTGTTCCTGGTTGCCCATTGCATACATTAAGTGATGGATCACTCTGAGAGAGAGGAGTTCTTTAGATATCTCCTTGCTGCTCTGTGCCAACATCCTGTATTATCATGTCAACATACGGTACAAACTGAGCAACTCAAGTTTTCCACGAACTGAAGAAGGGTATCATTTTCAGCAGTTACAATTGGTAAAAATTTTTTACATGCAAGCTTTCTTGAATATATCCACTGTTTGAAGTAATTAATTTACTTTACCTGATGATTTTAGCAGCAGCTGCTTGCTGGAGGAACACTGGATGAGACTCTATCATTTTGGCCATTACTGGATCTAACAAAACATTTTGGACTTTTACCATTGAAATTCTGCTTAAAAAACATCACAAGTTTATTTCTCTGATCCCAGCAAATCAATAACTTAGAATGCTCATTTAAGTCACAATACACAATCTGTTTATCCTCTCATTTGTTATGTCTCCGATTTAAAGCACCAACCCCAAAAAGGTAAAAATATAAGGATCAAATCAAATACATCTCAGATGCAACGCTATTTTTGGAGAACCACGTATGCATACAACAAATACCCTGTTAGTAGAAGATGGTTTATTTGTTAAGATTTAGGTTAACAAAAGATCATACCCTCCAGAATCTTGTGTTTGGGGATTCCCTCTTTGGTTGGTTTGAGATAAGCCACCAGACCCCTGAGCAGAGCATGTCTCACCTCTGATTGCATAAGCTCTGATATCAGTTCTGAAGCTATAAGAAGAAAATAAAAAAATAAATAAATTCAAGTTCAACTCAGTCGGGGGGTTAAAAAGCATATTGTTTGCATCTTATGTCTATACTTTTGAAACAGTGAGTATTTTAACATTTACAGATTGGCCCCATTCACTTATTGTAAGTGCCTCACTGTATTTTTGCTTTTTTTAAGAAAAGGAGTGACGAGTAAAAACATTATTCCACAAATGCTGTTGATTGAACTTAACTTGTATTGAACATGGAATATTCCTGTGGATACAAAGTAAAAATGAAACTACCCCTGTGCCATAATTCTCTTACAGTAGTATACAGCATCTTATGATATGTTCGAATAACAATATCTGGTGACTGGTCAAAGTTATAAAGTACATTTATAAGTACACTTGACTTACCTTCATATTGCACTTCTAAATGTAGTGACCTCAGTAGATTCAGTAAGGGTTCCACTATTCTGTGATTAGCAGATTTTACAATAGGCTGAAACAAATAAATTGTAAATTGTTTTCTTTGGAATGGAAGCATTTTGGAGTCACACACATTTTTTTTCTTTAATATGTATTAATCTTTAATATATATATATATATATAAATGCACTGAATATATATATGCACTGTACATGCACTGAACGTAGGATTTGCAAAACAAGCTGCTGTGCTCTTGGGGAGGTGCAGGTCAGCAGGGCGATCAGGCCCTTGAACACCTGGATCTGGTATTTGGAGTTTCCATGGGCCAAGGACTTGAGAAGGGCGGCTGCTGTCTCCTGAGTCCTCTCTGACTCAGATTTGGCCAAACATTCAGCTATGGCCTTCACACCTGCCACTCAGAAAATAACAGATGCAAGAGCGTCAATCACTTCTTCAGCCAATATATACTGTATGTATAAAGTTGTCAAAACTTAAAAATCCCCACACTTCTAAACTGATACCGACTATATCATTAGAAACATGCAATCCTAGGTTTTAACCACACCATATTTTGTGTACATTATGCATACTCCCATTATCACTATATCTCTTAAAAATGTGAATTGCCAGAATAAGAAAACTCAAAGGTTAAGAAGGAGCTGTTCCACTTTTGCAATTGTCAGTTTTCCCTGCTGTTGTGATTTGTGTATACCGTAGCTTTCACAGACAAGCTCTTTATATTTCTGGCCTGCATTGGTGATTATCTGGAGCAGGTGAAGAGCCTCTGTCTTATCTTCCTCTTTGAGATGGTCTTGTCCAAGAATCTCAAGCAGGGTCAGCACTCCACCAACCTCCAGAAATTCAGTCATGTACTGATGACTGATCACACAGATAAAAAATAATAATAATTGTAATTGTAAAGGGATTCATGGAAAGAAGGAGGTGAGGTGAGGCTTGACAATATAAATAATAGTTTAATGAAGAACTTAACCAAAAGACAAACACACACACTCACAGGTGTCGGACAGCTGTCCATAAATCGCACTGCAGTCTCCAGTTCGCCCTTATCACTATCTGAGGCTTGATTAGCCTGATTAGGGCCCGGGTGTGCCACATTCCTCCCTCATTCTCTCAGGCCGGGGTGCGAGTGGAACGAGACATTACATCACTAAGGTGACGCTATGGGGGAGTGTCCTTCTATATGACATAGTTGAAATCTTTCTACAATAATGCCAATTCTAAAACTGGCTATGGTGTTTAAGCCCCGCCCTTTTAGGTGCAAAGCTGTCCGGTAAAAAACCAGGCGCGCAAACACCATTCCTGATTTTTTTCTGACTGAAGGACAAGAGTGCATCGCTCACACCTCATAGAACTCTTTAGTGCAGCCAGCTTATGCAATGTCTCGTTCCCCTCATCCCAGGGAACCGAGGTTATATACGTAACAGAGACGTTCCCTTACAACTCAGTACACTTGACATTGCACGAAGCTGACGCTATGGGGAACAGTGTCTCATTATGCCGCACTACACAACATAACCTTCCAGAGAGGAAACAAATGCTGCAGTCCCGTGAGACACCGACCGACATGAATATGCACGACATGAATGACCCTCATGGTGGGCCAGGAGGGGAACACTCAGAATGGATATTAACCCCTTCATGAATCCAGGGAAGGAAATTATTTATATATATATATATATATATATATATATATTTTAGGGCTGTCAATCGATTACAATTTTTTATCAAATTAATTACATGGTATCCCAATTAATTAATCGCGATTAATCGCATATACAAATATTTGTTGAGAAAGCCCCTCATATAAAAATAACTCAATATATAATGATTATACATATATATATATATATATATATATATATATATATATCAATATATAATTATACATAGTTATCTTTAAATATATATATATCAAAATAAAAAATATTCAGATAATTAAAGTGCATTACATTCCTGTAGCAGAAAAGTTAATCATTGACAAGATGATACAAAAAGCAACTTTAGAATACAATGTATTGTTTTTTTACCATATTATTGGTGATAAGTCAATAATTAGCATACAGTTCACAGCAATCCATTTCACAAGTGAATTTGTCAATCAGTTGGAGATTTATTATGAGGGCTTGTTTAAGAGCCCGTCAATTTACACCTACATTAGACATGCTTGTGTAGCGTCTCGGGTGCGTTCACTGTGTCAAGTTGAATATAGTTTAATACTCAATCTTTAAACACATCTTGAGATCCCTTAGTTCGCATTTGCGCTCCTTCAACTGTTTTGAACGCAAGAACAATGTTTTCTTCAATGTATAAACTGTATACGCAATGCGCTCATACAGCTGAAATTTAACTTATTGCTCTCTGGAGTAAACAGGTGGTACTACAAGCTTGCATTTCTCAGGAATCTTCTTTATGATTAATTGCGTTAATTTTTTTAATGCGTTATTTTTTTGTCAAATTAATCGCACTGAATTAACGCCTTAAATCGACAGCCCTAATATATATATATATATATATATACACACACACACACACACACACACACACACACAAAATATCACAATAGCTTATAAGGATACAAAACTCCTGAAAAGTGCTGCAGGAAATTAGGATGCTGAAGCGGCCTATTCACCAACAAAGCTTCAAGGGGTGAGTAAATGTTAGCTGGAACACTGCGGGGGAACGGGAGTCTTCTCGTTGCCATGAAAATCCTGCCCACTGACTCATGTATGTCAAAGGCGAAGTAGTAGAAGGCTTCTAGACAAGAGATGAATCGCTGTCTTGAAGAAAGAAAATTCTGAGGAATGGTGATGCTTCGCGCCTAAAATGACGTGGCTTACACACTATAGCCAATATTAGAAATATTGTAGAAAGGTTTCAACTATGTGGTATAGAGTCAGCTTAGCGGCGCAATGTTAAGTGTACTGAGTCGTAAGGGAACTGCAACCATCAAGCGATATCATGGTGCTTCTAAAGCTGTTCTTAGAAACCTTTACTGCCAAAGCTGACCTTGACAAGTATGGTGTCAGATTGGCTGCATCAAGTCTTTGCCCCTTTGACCTCTATTATTAAAATTAATAAAATTACTAAGATTCAAAGCATAAATGTAATCTTTTACCTGCTGTTGGCTGAGAGGAAGACACCCACTGCTTTCAGCTGAAGGTCTAGACATGTTCCAAACATGTAGCTGGAGACATAACATGTAAGGACTCACACAAGGTATGATTGAAATCCCACCATTTAACTTAATATTTTTGTACCTGATATTTTACACATAAAACATGATCATATATCACATGTATGGATACGTCAGTCTCATCCATGCAGTTAGGCGAGCAAAGAACAGACTTGCAACTTGAGCAAACTCAAGCTCCAGTTCAGTACATGTCTTTCCCGTGTTCTTGGCCAGGAAGTCAATCAGCATTCGACTGCGCACTGTCTTATTGCCCTGGTCCCACTCATGGAGGAAACACATCACTTCACTGATGGCTGCTTGGTCCTTACAGCTGGACATGACTCTAGCATTTCATAGACTGTGTGGAAATTATGAAAGTATAGAGGATAGCTAGTTGTCACACTTTACATTCCAGTGAATATTTCTCATGGTTTGGAAGTCTTTTTTGAAAGTCAGTTTCTGTATAGGCACATAAAGTCTACACAGACATAATGTGTTTTTAACATTTACCGTTACTGCCCTGGAAATATAAAATAACTTTAATTTAACACATATTAGAGAATGTTGGCAAACTATATGCGGTAAGGTGTCACATTGGGGAACCTGCCATAAAATAACCTATTATTGGATAAAAATACACTTGTCCTACAAACACAGTTCAGCCTTTGTGTTAAAACCTTCCTTTACTAAATAGCTAGTTGGCTCTTGCCTTAATGTAACCCAGTGTGGTGTTCTTCACTTATTATTCAACAGGTATTACAAAAATATGACAATGATGCAATTTTTTGTTTTTGATGGATTTAATTCACAAAAAGATATATATATATATATATATATATATATATATATATATATATATATATATATATATATATATATATATTTACTAGGTGATTTGAAGCAACATTCAAAATCACTGCTTGTCTGCAAGAGAAAACAATAATTTGTACAATTATACTTTAGAATCTAAAGTCAAAATCAGGAATAAAGCCCTAATTGAAACGTTCTCGTGTAATGAGCCCCGGTCTCCCCAATTTACGGTATAGAAAACTATATGATTAAAAGATAAGCTCTTGAAAGAAAAGTATGAGACATCGTGTAAAATAGCACGAGGAATCTCACCAAATTATCTTAATAATCTATAAGTTATCTCATACTATCAATTTCGCCATTATTCTCTAAAATAAAGTGGGTCATACACTCCAAACTTTCAAACAGAACATGACGTCACTTTAGTAAACAAAACAAAATTGTCACAGCTTAATTAGTTATGTCGGATTTGTTTACCAGGTGTCAGTGGATTTACAAAACAAAAGTGGCGTACAGCAACTCACCTACAGTTCCGGTGATGTTTGTGGTTGCCAGGGGAACTGACGCTTACGGCGTCCGCTTGGTAACAATGTGATGGCATATTGTAAGGGATGTAGTGTTTTATGGGAGTGCGACGTATTATCGTTACATTTAGAAGCTATTAGCAAGCACGGGGTAAAGAGTTATTTTCTATCTTGTTTCCTCTCTTTGAAAAAGGACAACAGACAGTTGATATCATTTTAGTTTCATTTTATTTTTGCTAAACCAAAAACAAATAAAAATGTTTAACAATTTAATTTTAGAAATAAAAGATAAAACACAAACATCTAACTATTCATCTGAATAGACTTAAACCTGTTGAAGGCTGTTTGAGATTTTTAAACTTTATAAATTATGCTCTATAAGAAACTCTAGAAATATCACAAATATTTAAAATTATCATGACCCACTGTACATCTAGCAGCCTTGCAATTAATATTGTCATCAATTAGTTCACTCAACTCATTTTGGGTTACAAAACATATACAAATTCCTCTCTTAATTATTCAAGGTGCAAACATGCTGTTTTAAAAGAAATGTTTGAGGAGTTCTCAACTGAGAGTGAGATGTTTTTAGCATACATGGCATAGCACAGATTTGTGCGTAACAAATTCCCAGGAACTGAGCACTTGACTTGACTATTTAACTGAATAGAGTTGATAGTGTCTGGCATGAGAACCAACACTCTTAGTTGCACAGTACAAGGCTGCAAAGAATGGTGTGATGTCCTGTGTAATTTCTCCACTTTTACTTCTTGGAATCTTGTACCTTCTGAATTTCCTATTAAGACAAAAGCAAACAACTTAGCTTTAAATAAGTTAGTGTTTATTTATGTTATTTTAAAATAAAACAAAGAACATGACACAGGTCAATATGATTGTTTTACATGAATAGTTCAGCTAAAGATGAGACTGTATAAATCGAATTAAAATCAAATATGAACACAAGCACGTCTTTAAATGCATGGCACCCATGTTTGATGACACTGATGGCGAAACACAATTTAGTTTGAATATGCGGAAAAATCAGCAGGAAACCGATGGAGTGCGTACTCCGGGTAGGGAAGGAGGTATTGCCCCAAGTGAAGGAGTTCAAGTACCTCGGGGTCTTGTTCACAAGTGAGGGGACAATGGAGCGGGAGGTTGGCCGGAGAATCAGTGCAGTATTGCACTCGCTCCATCACACCGTTGTCACGAAAAGAGAGCTGAGCCGGAAGGCAAAGCTATCGATCGACCGGTCAATTTTTGTTCCTACCCTTAACTATGGCCATGAAGGCTGGGTCATGACCGAAAGAACAACGTCGTGAGTACAAGCGGCCGAAATGGGCTTCCTCAGAAAGGTGGCGGGCTTCTCCCATAGAGATAGGGTGAGGAGCTCAGTCATCCGTGAGGAGCTCGGAGTAGAGCCGCTGCTCCTTTGCGACGAAAGGAGTCAGTTGAGGTGGTTTGTGTATCTGGTAAGGATGCCCCTTGGGCGCCTCCCTAGGGAGGTGTTTCAGGTACGTCCAGCTGGGAGGAGGCCTCGGGGAAGACCCAGGACTAGGTGGAGGGATTACATCTCCACACTTGCCTGGGAACACCTCAGGGTCCCCCAGTCAGAGCTGGTTAATGTGGCTCGGGATAGGGAAGTTTGGGGCCCCCTGCTGGAGCTGCTGCCCCCGCGACCCGACTTCGGATAAGCGGTTGAAGATGGATGGATGGATGAATGGATGCGGAAGCAGAGGGGAATATTTTGAGTGAATAATGACTTATAGAACTATCTTGGTCTGTTCCTCACACAAAGCTATCATATTGGAATATAGTGCATTTTGGTTTGTTTTTTATTTTTGTTTTGTTTTTTAGTCCTTCTTGTTTAGTGGAACTTAAAATACTTTTAAATTTATCCATCTTTGTTCCAGAATAAAAAGGAACTGCATACCAATCTGAAACAATATGAGGGTAATTTTATTGTTGGGCCTGTGAGCTATTCCTTTAAATAAGTCAGATTTTTTTACCTCAGTAAGAACACTTTTTATTTTCTCATAGGCCTCTTCAAGGTCATCATTAATGATTACCATGTCAAAAACTCCAGGTTCCTTACCTACAAAGATAAAAATGACAAAAGGAGAAATTAAAAGTCCTTCCCTCAAGCACGAATGACTAAGAGAACGTAATTTCTTGAAAATATCACTTACTCAGCTCCATGTCAATTCTTGCTGCCTCTAGACGCTTCTGTAGACTTTCCTCAGTTTCTGTTTGCCTGTCCCTCAGACGCTTTTCCTGTAAGATAAAAGATCCTCCAAAACCTTTATACTCTATTTTATGATGATTTATACACTATAGCTGAGATTATTTATACATACTGTACTTGATATAGAGATTAAGTATTAAGGAATACACAGTGGGGTCCAAAAGTCTGAGATAATGCATCTGTGTTGCATTCTTTCATATTTCAATAAGCATTTTTCATTACAAATGTTATTATCAACATTTTCAATTTCAAAATAATTAACACAATTTCAAACATGAAAACAACAATTTCTAGTCATAAAAAGAATTTAAGAATTTAGGCTTACATGGATTCCACAAGTTTGCACAAAACTTAGTTATGCATGTTATCCAAGCATGATTTGAGAATAAAGAGTAAACATGGTCAATGACTCAAATTTGCTTGATTAGTGACCTAGAAATCCTAAATCCAGGTTTCAAAATAAAATCCCAGATTTCGATGTGGTCTCAGTCTTTTGGACTCCAAATGCATTTATACAGGTTTAAATGAAAATGTCAAGTTTCAATCTGTGTCTGACTCACAAGTATCTCCATGGAGGGTGGCTGGATTGAGATATAAATAGGATTCAGGTCGGTTTTCTTGATGTTTTTCACACCTTGTATGTCAACATCCAAGATGCAGATAAGATTTTGTGCCTGAACATCCTCTATAGATGATTTGCTGCAGGATGAGGTGACGGTAGATTTGGTGAGCAATCACATTTTATTTTCATTTTACTTCTTTAGCAGGAATAGAATTTACCTGGTTCCATACATGTTCCCAGAAAATTCAGCATTCTCAATGAACTCCTCATTGTCCATTCCCTCTTGCATTTTCTCTCTGGTGACAAAATGGTAATCTATGTTGAGGACAGAAACATGGAGATTATTGACTGTAATCTGCAAATTATGACTGTTATTGTAGGATACATTAGTAATCAGTCTGTTGCTATTCAACAGATGACAGTACATTTTAATAAAGTAGCAGCAGAATACTGTATATGTTGTTTCAACATATTTTAATACAGTTTTATTACACAGCGCACTGGAATACTAGATTCTGATAGGTCAATGGCGCTAGACCATGGCGCAATCGCTACAAGTAAGCTTATAACATAATTTCAACTCAAATTAACGTTTCATGTCAATTTATAATTTTTTTTTGGCAAGTTGCCTTGTAATAGGTTGGATAATGAGGTGTCAGATAGTCATTTTCCCAAAATAAACACCTACAGAACTCTGATGCAAACTGGAGATGGATTTCTGCTGTTCAGCGATACATTTATTCAGACATAATTACATAATTTCAATGAAAATCAATGTTTCATGTCCATTTATCATATATATTTATATAATTTGCTCAGTTGCCATGTAATAAGCTGGCAAATGTACAGTCAGCTGGTTGTTATCACAAAATAAACCCCTACAGGATGACTATTTTGCAATAACAATTGGCTGACTGAACATTATCCCACATTATCAGGTTTTCTCTGACAATTAAAGGGCTGGTTTACTCAAAAATAAAAATGCTTTCATATTTTCTCACCCTCAGTTCATTCAATTCCCATATGACTTTCTTTCTTCTGCAGAAAACAAAAATAAATATTACACTCTACGTTCAGCCTTGGTCATCATTCACTTTCTTATGGCAAAAAGATGCAATGAAAGTGAATGGTAACTGAGGCTAACAATGTCAAACAATAACAAATTTTTTTGTGCCCTCAAGAAGATAGTTATTTGGGTTTGGACAACATGAGGGTGAGTAAAAGATGGAAGAATTTTAATTTCTGGGTTTCCTTTTAGGTTTTTCTAAGATTAGTTCCCTGCTAAACAACACAAGATTCTATAATGCTCAGTAGAGGGCATCAAATCTTCATTTCAGAATCTCTGTTAAACAATGAGAGAGTAAGGATTTGGGCATGTTAAGTTTCTCACATAAAATATAGTTTCAGTCTCACAGAAACCCTTCAGAGTACATTGCACAAGAAAGCTCCAGTTAATGACTGCATGCTGCTGGATTCATACCATTCTGACTGTTTAACTCCACAACAGAAGAGGGGTTCTAATATGAAATGGTTCTGCAGACAGCACACAAGACATTTTACAACCATACCTAAAGGAGGGCAATGCACTGACGTAATCTGTGGCAGCACTGCAAGGTAGACATCCATTAGCATAACAACATTTGTCTGCTGTACAATTCTATTTGAAATGACAAGAATTACGAAAAATGTACTGGTTTGAAGTTACACATAAACCTTTGATACAGTATTTCTGCATTTCATTATAGGCCCCATGACATCAAAACGGAAGTTCCCTTACCACTCAGTACACTTGACATTGCGTAGCTACGCAAATGGGGAGTACCCTCTACACTACCTAGTTGAAACCTCTCTACAATAATGCCAATATTGTAATATTGGCTATGGTGTTTGAGCCTCGCTTGTTTTGGTGCGAAACTGTCCACTATAGAAACAGGTGCACAAACACCATTTCCTCCGAATATCTTCCTTCAAGACAGCGATCATCTCTTGTCTAAAAGTCCTCTACCTTTGCCATCGATATACATGAGCCAGCGGACGGAATCTTCACGGGAAGACTCTCCGCACCACTGCAGTGCTCCAGCGAACAGCTGTAATTCTAGCCTAAAAGGCTTTTCAGTCAGAAACAGCGAGCTGTCATGTCCTGGTTTGCTCAGACAACATGACAGTTGTGGCATATATAAACCGCCAAGGCGGAATTCATTCACCACCACTGTTGAGACTGATGTGTTGCCTCCTCCTATGGAGCGAGCATCATCTCCTCTCCCTGATAGCGACATATGTCCCAGGCCGCCTGAATTGTGGTGCAGGCCTATTGTCACGCCAAGGGGGGACACCGTGCGAATGGAGACTTCATCCTCAAACTGTACTGAGGATTTCGGAAATATTCGGCAAAGCATAAATCTATCTATTTGCCTCAGCCTACTGTCCCCTCTGGTATTCGAAGTCCCAAGAGCCTCTGGGAACGCATGCAATGGCACACAAATGTCCGGAGAAATGCAAATACGCCTTTCCCCCGGTATGCCTTATTAACTCTTTATTCTACTATATAACTCTTATTAACTAACTTATTAACTATTAGTTGCACCGAAATGGCCCAACCAGCCATGGTTTCCGGAAATGATGGAGGTGCTGAACAGCTTGCTCACCATGGGAAACACCACTGAGGAGGGACCTCCTTTCAGGCACGAGGCACAATCTGGCATCCCAAGACCCAGCTGTGGAACCTGTATGTGTGGCCCCTGAAGGGGCGCACCACATGCGACAGAACTGACGTTTTCAGTCATGAACACCATTTTACAGGCTAGAGCACCATCCATGAGACGCCTCAACGTTCTAAAATGGAAGGTGTCTCTTACATGACAAGGACCCAGTAAACTAATCCATACATGAAATTCTAATATTTCTTCAAGAGTGATTAGATGCAGGACTCACCAACGCTCAAAGTGTATGTGGTAACTATATTTGCATATCACACACATGAAGCTGGCACCTCTATAAGCAAGCATGATTGAGGATCAAGTTCCTTAAAGTAGCACGACGATTAAACCCACCACAGCCGGCTACAGTCCTGACTTGGGACTTAACTTTAGTCCTAAAAGCTCTCTCAGGGCCCCTGTTCGAGCCTTTGGACTCTGTTGAACTGTGCATGCTCTCCGTTAAAACCACACAACTGCTGGCTCTGGCCTCAGTAAAACGGGTCTGTGACCTGCATTCACTATCAGTCGACAATTCACGTCTGGAATTTGGCCCTGGTCTTTTCAAGAACCATGCCAGTCAAAGTGCAGGTGGTTCACATTCAGGCCTTCTTCCCTCCTCCATTTAATTCAGAGGAGGAACAATCATTGCATTCGTTATGCCCTGTGTGGGCACTACATGCATACGGTGAGCATACTTGACAGTCTGATTAGCTCTATATATGCTATGTAGTATGCACAAAAGGAATGTCCATCTCCAAGCAAAGGCTCTCTCAATGGATTGTCGATGCAATTATCCTGGCTTATGAGTCGCAGGTTAAGACTTGCCCACTTGGTGATAAAGCACACTCAACTAGAGAAATGGCCTCCTGATGAGTTGGTTGGATAGTGTGCCCTTACAAGACATCTGTTTTGCAGCAGGATGGTCCTCTCAAAACCAATTCGCAAGGTATACAACCTAGACGTAACGTCTCTTTCTTCACAAGTCCTCTCTGTTTAGAGCACTTGCTATTCATTGATCAAATATATATATATATATATATATATATATACTTATGCCCTTCCCTTTAAGTACGGGCTCCCTATCATTTGTACAACAGCCTGCATTCAGTCTGTTATAATTTACCATAAAATCACAAGCACTTTCATTATATATAAACTCCCTTCCCAAATGGGTTCATACATGTAAGGAGTTAATTCATACTATATGACTATAGTTCATATATTCGTTATGAGTGCTCTCCTCCAGGCCATCATGAGGATCACTAACTGCAGCATACTCATGTCGGTCGCCGTTCCACAAGACTGTTGTGTAGTGCGGCGTGATTCTGTTCTCTATATGCGTAGCTACGCAATGTCAAGTGTACTGAGTCGTAAGGGAACATCTCGGTTACGCACATAACCTTGGTTCCCTGAGATGATTGCTAATGCTAGCTGCACTACAAGACTCAGAGTTCTTGAGGCACGAGTGATGCGCTCAAACACCATAGCCAATATTAGAATATTGCCGTTATTGTAGAGAGGTTTCAACTAGGTTGTGTAAGAAGGCTCTCCCAATATGTGTAGCTATGCAATGTCTCATTCACTTCATCTCAGGGAACCAAGGTTATGTAACTTATGTAAATTGGTGCTTTATCACCAATTGGGCAACTCTTAACCTGCGACTCATAAACCAGGATAATTGCATCGACAATCCAGTGAGAGAGCCTTTGCTTGGAGATGGTTATGTAACCAAGACATTATGTGTCCATGTATGTTAGCTTCGAGGCTATCTATATGCTAGTGTTCTCCTAGAAGTTGAAAAAAATCAACCTTCAGCAAATATCAGCATTTAAAAAATACAGTCCTTTATTCAGTAAATATTCCCAAAATAATTTTACATTAATTTTAAGGAATACAATCTTTAGGATGTTGTGATGCTAATGATTTGTGTGGGAGTATTTGTGCTGCGGGGAACAGTGTTGGGTAAGTTAATCTAAAAAAGTAATTAATTACGACCTACTAATTACATCTTCTATAGTGTAATCTGATTACTGTACTAATTACTCTGTCTGAAAAGTAACTGCATTACTTATTACTAATTACTTTCTAAAACCCATATCAACCTCGACCAAGTGAAAAATACAAGGATAGACATGAAACTGTACTTTTAATTCTTTCAAATAAATCATATAAAATCAAATAAATTATTAATGAACTGGCCAAATAATTTAAGTATTTAAGAACTTAACTGTAAGTAAATTACAGAAAAATTCAGAGTACTCCCTTACTTTACTTTTTTTTTTTCAATGAAAAAGTAATTTAATTACAGTAATTACTTACTTAGTAATGCATTACACCCAACACTGGTGGGGAGTGATGTCCCTGTGGGTTTATCGTCCAGATCACACAGAAAACCACTAGGGAACAAAGGGGGCTATTTTCAAAGGCTTTTTACTCCAAAGTGCACACTGGCATTCATGTCATAGAGAAAACAATATTAGCTGTGTAATTATGGATGTGATTCACTTACAAAGTTTTAGATTTGAGAAAGATGAAAGTAACCCCCCATTACTCTCGCATCACATTAAATATGCAAATAATCAGTGATAACCAATTACGACCAATAATGGAAACCAAATTTAAACCTTCAGATGCCACAGAGGAAAGGATGTCTGCTACAGGAAGTAATGTAGCACCCAGAAGCATTGGGAGACAATTCAGCCCTACGGAGAAAACAACAAAGGCACATTGGGGAAAAAAGATACATTTACCCCTGTGAAACGTGCTGAAATGTTTGGAAATTATTCAACACAGTTCACTTGGGAGTAAGAAACAACAAGGCAGTGTAAGAAAACTATGAACAGTAGGGTGGAGAAGCTTTCAGACTAGATTGGAGAGTGGGTGGAAAAGGGTCATTTTTCTAGTCTCCAATGACACAGAAAATCTTTCAATAGCTCTCAAAATGATTCACTAATGGGAACCTTAGGGGCTTATATTTCTTCAGATGAGTCATTTTTAAAAGTTCAAAAGTTTTAATAGTTTCTCTTTCTCTCTAACTAATTGTATAATCTGTAGGCATAGGTTAATGTATATTATTCAGTTGCCCTTTCTTCTATTAGAGTAAAATCAGATCTGTTATTTGTTTCACTGATAATGCAAACCTTTCAATTATTACAGTTGTGAAATGGGAAATCTATACCTTTTCCATCTTCCTCACCCGGTCGAGGATTTCTGGTGGTGTCTGCGAAAAAACAGAGATCAAGTGACATTTTCTTATTTGGATATGTGTTTTTGTGTTTAAGTATCTGTAAATCTGAAATGTTGATGCGTACGAGAGACACTGAATCCAAAAACCCCTTCATATTCCTTCATGAGTCTCTTCAACAGGGTGCTTTTCCCAGCTCCAGAGGGACCACTGAGAACTACAGGCCTGGGTCCTGACATTTCTCTGTTAAAGAATTAAAACAGAGTGTAATTTTTCAAATTACTGTGAAGTTTTTTCTTTTTACTTCAGTGTTTAGAAATTGTCTTGACAGGTCAGTCATAACATGGTGGTACATTCTGAAATATCTGTTTAAACTTAAAGGGTAGCTACTAATTAACTAAATGATTACATCATTTTATTTTATTATATGTTGTTCCAAACATGTATGACTTTCTTTCTACCATGGAACACAAAAGAAGGTGTTTCTTTTTCTTTTCTTTTTTGGACTGACTTGAAAGTTTGAAAATAATGAGATAATTTTTATTTTTGGGGTAAACAATACTTTTAAATTACACGTAAATGTAATTTAACAATCTGACAAAAAAAAAAAAAAACAAACAAACAAAAAAAAACCTTCCTGTTGAACATGGATTAGGTCAAAAAGGAAGCTTTTGACTTCCTGCCCAGTCCAAGAACGTGAGTGCTATAAGCTACAGAAGCTCACATGGGTAGATGCTGAGCCTAATGCATGACTGCTTCACTCCATGAGAAAAGCTCAGGAACTAATCCACTGATCTGCGCATTAGTGCATCTGTTTTAAGGACTGTGGACTATGCCTTGTAATAGAGAGTGGAAGTAAGAAAAATAAAAAAGACAACAGTTTTGAGCTTTTTTACACCTAAAGAAACTTCAAACTTTATTTTCTTTTTGCATATTTATAAAAACACGTGGAACCCTGAAAGTCTCACCTTGAAAATGTGAAATGTGTGGATGATTTTCCAAGCAAGCTCAAACAGATGCTAAATTTATTGTATTTATTAAAAGCTTTATTGGAGATTCTCTGTCTTTCAGAATAACTAAGAAAAGGATTGCAATTTGAAGACCAGAATAACATGTTCCTCTAAAGTGTCTTCATGAAGTCAAGTTAGCCCAATGAAAAGGGATTAGCCAGCATAAGCTAAATTGAATGACAAAGGCCTAGTGACCTTTTGGGGGGGTCTCTGACAAATATTATATATATAATGTGGACACACCCTCTGATCCGGATATACACATAAGTAAATATACAGTACATATACAGCTGTTCACTAACAATTTGCATAATCATGTTGTGATTTAACTGTTTATTATATTAAATATTTAAATAATCAACTTGAGACCTGATAACCGGAATATTCTGATTATGAAGACAGCCTCATCTTTGTTGAGATTACGTTAAGCATGTTTAGTGTGGTAGACATTTTGAAGTGTCAAATGCCAAATTCACCATCAAATTTCTTATCTATCAACTAAGGAATTAAAAAAGAGACATAATTATCATTTTTTATAGTTATCATAAATATTATACAATAATATAAAAAAAATTATATTGTAAAATTGGAGACACAATAAATTA